>CM042843.1:6752118-7352118 GCA_023653725.1 Bungarus multicinctus
GAGAATTAATAAAAAAATAAACTATAACGGGAATAATAAAAAAGGAAATAAACTAGAGAGGAATAGAGAAAAATAGCGAAAATATAATAAAAAACGGAATAGAGGAATTAGAATAATAAATAGGAGAATAAAAATTGGAGAGAGAAAGGAAATAGGACGGAATAAAAAGGAAAATAAAATAGGAGGAAATCAAAATAAATAAAAAATTTAATAGAGAAGGAAGGAAAGAGAAGGAGAAAGGGGAAAGAAAGGGAAAAAAAAGAGAAAGAAAGAAAGAAAAAAAGAAAGAACAAAGAAAAAGAAAAGGCAAGAAAGAACGAAAGAAAGAACGAATGGAAAGAAAGAGGAGGACAGAGAGAAAGGAAGGAAGAAGAAAGGACAGAACGAAAGAAAGAAGAAAGAAAGAAAAGAAAGAAAGAAAGAAAGAAGAAAAAGAAAGAAAGAGAGGGGAAAAAAGAAAGAGAAAGAAAGAAAAGAAAGAAGCATTAAAAGACAAGATATAAGAAAAGAAGAAGGAAGAAGAAAAGGAAAAAGAAAGATAGAAAGAACGAAAGGGAAGGAGGGCGGAGAGAGAGGATGGGAGGGACGGGAGGAATGAAGGAAGGAAGGAAGGAAGGAAGGAGAAAGAAAGAGGGAGGAGGAATAGAGAAGGAAAGAAGGAAGGAAAGAGAAAGAGAAAGAAAGAAAGAAAGAAAGAAAGAAAGAAAGAAGAGAAAGAAGAAAGAAAGAAAGAAGAAAGAAAGAAAGAAAGAAAGAAAGAAAGAAAGGGAGGGAGGGAGGAAGGAATAGAGAAGGAAGGAAGGAAAGAAGGAAGGATCATGTGAATCAAAGCAAAACAACAATTTCTGATTCATACTAAAAATAGAAAAACCTAAGATTGATTTAATTAACTGCATAATTATTTATTAAGCTCTGTTAAATACAAGGAAGCCCACATTTTCTCCTCCTGCAACGTTAAACATGTCACTTTGAGGGCAACTTTAGAAGGGGCCAATTCTTTTTCACCTGGCAAACCTTCCCGGGGGCATCCCCTTTGCCCCACGGTAGCTTCAGAGAGAAGCTAAAGAAGAACAGAAAGCGAGAGATAACCTTAAAAAAAAAAAAAACCACCAAAACCCCTCTTATTCCAGTAGTTTTAAATTCCAGGAATCTCCTTGTAGATTCTGTGTGGGTTTGATCTGCACTAAATCTGTCCCGGGGCATTAACTGTGATATATATTACTGATAGACTGTAATCCCAAAAAAGGACAGAAATATGAGGCTGATACCACAACATATGTTCTCCTGCCCCCCGAATCTGCCAGACTCACTGACAGATTTCGGTGTGTCTGCTTCCAATTTAGAACAACTTCACAAAGACACAGTATTCTTGCTATGGAAGAGCTGACAGCCGTTCCTTCGCTTGGCAGTGCTGACAACGTTTTGATGCCGAAAAAAGATGCTCAGCAAAATGGACCTTCATCTGCATTCAACGTACCCATCTCTGCTTTTCATTACTACAAGCAGCTGGCTGGCTTTTTCCAGCTGAAGAAAAGGAAGAAAAAAAACCTCCCACAATAACACAACTATAGGGGACAAAGAATGTGTTACCTTCGGTACAGAGCATCTCCTTCGGTTTGGCCATCGCTGCGTGCATCATTTCACCCCCAGAGGTGCAACATGGGACATCCAAGAGAGGATCCACAAAACAAAAATGAGAGAGAGAGAGAGAGAGAGAGAAGGGTGGGGATAGTTAGTAATCACAGGAGCTAAAATCCAGTCTATTCTCTGAGAGTCAAGTCTCACTTCAAATAGTATATAAAATCATACATTGCAATGACTTATCTGTCAATGAATACTTCAGCTTCAACCATAACAACACAAGAGCAAACAATAGATACAAACTCAAGGTTAACTGCACCAAACCTGATAAATACGACTTCAGCAACAGAGTGGTCAATGTCTGGAATACTCTACCTGACTCTGTGGTTTCTTCCCCAAACCCCAAACAATCTGTCCTATTGTTTCCTTTTATTTTTCTTATATGTATCCATGTATTCATAACTATGTTTTTACTTATACCTATTATCTTGTAAGCAATTGACAAACCAAATAAAATAAAAAATAAATAAAATAAATAAATAATATTCCACTGCTGCCTGTATTTCAAGAATACAAATGGAAACAGTACCGGGAAGGGCAACGATTTTGAAATAGTGTGGTACTTTCTTGAGTTTGGTTATTTTCTTGCAGATGTTTCATTACCCAACTAGGTAACATCATCAGTACTAAAACGGAGTGGGGCATGCAGAAAGGAGGAGGAGGAGGAGGAGGAGGAGAATGATTATGGGATCCTTGGTGCTCTCTATGCTTGGTGGTTTTCTTGTAGGCGTTTCATTATCCAACTAGCTAACTTCATAAGTGCTAGAAGGGAATGGGGTATATGGAGAGTAGAGGAGAAAGGAAGAAGAGAACGACTATGATAAGTTTTCTTGCAGATGTTTCATTACCCAGCTAGGTAATATCATCAGTGCACCACCATCAGTAATGAGGTATCTGCAAGAAAACCACCAAGCTCAGAGAACACCAAGGACCCCACAGTTCAACCCTGAGCTACAAATATTCTCTTCTATCGTTTTGAATTAACTGTACAAGTAGAGATTGAAGGAGAATTGAGAATTTTAATCTCTGTGGAAGTAAAGAACTGAAAAGGGAATATGATTGTATCCAACAGAAAAGACTGAGATTGCTCGCCAGCTGTCCCATAGCGCGAGCCAATAAATATGACATTGGAGTTCCACACAGTTAGATTCTTCACTTTGACAGTAGAATCCTATCTCAAGGGAGACCACCAACTCTCAAACATAAGACATTTGTCAGGAAAGTTTTCGTCACATTCCTACCTCATTTCGATGGTGTTCCAAGTTTGGAGTCTATTCTGGTGAGGGAAAGCAGAAAATCTTTTACCTCACAGGTCGTATACCTTTATTTGACCAGATCAGCATACAGAGGGGTGGCTGCTATCCATGTCCTGTTCCAAAACCTTTTATGAATCATGGGAAGGAGTGATTGAAGGTGGGTAATTTTCAGTGGCGACATCTAACTGGCTTTCTTGTGAGAGCTAGATTTTAAAAATCCCCCTTCATTTGTCCTAGCTTTTGAATTGGTTATAAATACGGGGTGTTATGATAATCGCTGACCTCTTTTCACAGGCTGCAATCGTTGGAATCTGACTGAACCACCTCCTCCATAAATGATAGGACTACAATTCAGTGCAGATGTGTCACTGAAGAATCGGCAATTCCCACCAATCCTTTTTACTACCTCTCTCCAGCATCTGTTTCCACGCTGTTTTGGAATGTAAGAACCTTCAAAACTGCTACTCGGGGAGCTTGGAACGTTATAGTAGTAGGTAAATATTAAAAATGGCTCCCCATATCCTCCAGCAGAGCAACCCACATGAGCGATGTTCTGTTCCCAATAGTCTGAATCCAACTATAATGGCTTTCTCAGAGCTTGGGAAAAAAGACGACGGCTTACAAAATATTGCAAACGTCGAACACCTGCAGATTCTGGCCGCAGAGAGAGATACTTAGGCTAGCTCTATGCTAGGGCTGAATGCTTTCTCGCCTTACATCCAGAGCCTGTTCTTTGAATCAGAAAACCTTCCAATTCTGTTATTCGTTCACACTTTCAGATCAGTGGTATCAACTCTGTCCCACAGCAGGATGAAGCGCCTGATGGATTTTATCTGGCATGAGAAGTTAAGCGGCATCGTATTTAGTTGGTATTTGGATGTAAGAGCTCCACAAATCTCATATATTTATATCTCTTTAGGATATGCAAGGAAGTTAAAATTAGGCTGTGGAAGAAAATGATAAATGTCTTCAGTGCTGTTGCCAAGAAAACTATGCAGATGTGTTCATGAAGCCACTAGGAAGGCAGTGACAAGCAGTGGCTTTTCCTGACTGGATCCCAATAGGTGTACAACGGTACCTTGGTACAGTTCTGGCCTAGGCTTCCCCAAAAAGCACTAAGCAGACTCTTTGTCCTGGCAAAACCCCTTTTATTAAACGAAGGTGAATTTCTTCCATTCACCTTCAGCCAAAGGCCTGGTAAATAGTCTTTCAAGGGTCTAATTAGGAGCACAGACCTTATCTAGCTTGGACAGCTGCCAAGTAAATATTTCCAAACGCAGTGCTGACAAGGAAGGACTCGGCACAGAGTCTCTGAGATGCACAGACAGATCTTCACACGGCTGCAACGAAGGAATTGTTTCCTGCAAAAGCCCCTTCCCCTTTTGTTCCTCTTTTTAATCCCTAATGGGAGGGGCAATACACCGTCCACCTGTGGCTTTATTTATTTATTTTATTTATTTTGTCAAACAATTATTAGATAACAGGTATAAGTATAAACATAAAATGGATATGAATAAGAAAAAAAAGAAACAATAGGACAGGGACGGTAGGCACGTTTTGGTGCACTTATGCACGCCCCCTACAGGCCTCTTAGGAAAGGGGCGAGGTCAATAGTAGACAGTCTAATGTTGTAGATTTTGGGGTTTGGGGAAGAAACCACAGAGTCAGGTAGAGTATTCCACACATTGACCATTCTGTTGCTGAAGTCGCATTTCCTGCAATCAAGTTTGGTGCGATTTATCTATTTTGTGCTCTTGTATTGTTTTGGTTAAAGCCACAGAGGAGCCTCTGTGGGGGCGTTTTTGCTTTCCTAAGGCTCCTTTGGGACTCTGGAAGAAAAGGAACAGAGCATGGGAGGGGCACACAGCTCCCCTCCAAGCTCCATTTTGGGAGCTTCCTAGCCTCAGAGAAGCCCCTGAGAGGGGCGTTTTTGCTCCCCTAAGGCTCCTCTGGGGCTCTGGAAGGCAAAAAATGGAGGGGGGGGGGGCTGAGCTCCACCCTCCATTTTTTCCCTTCCTAAGCCTCAGCAAGGGAAACCCCAGCACAGCTGATCTTATCTACAGCTGATTGTCGAGAGGGGGAAAAAAGAAATGAATACCTTAGGCGAATGTCAGGCGGGTGGGCGGGGTGAGCAAGCATTGGGCGGGAGGGCGACTGGGTGGGGGGGCGTGGCCAGCCAGAACGTACTACCGGTTCAGCGACTCACGTCAAATTCTTGCTACCGGTTCGCCCGATCCGCTACACACTGGCTGAATACCACCACTGGTTTTGATGTAGCATTCATCATTTGTTTGGTAGTCAACGCACAAGCGAGAACTTTGTCAGTATCGGCTACCTTGTGACTCACTACGTTATTCCTTATGGGAAAAATTTGTTTGGTGCTCATCGTTTTTGGTACTCACCGTGCCTTCCAGAACCAACTAATGATGAGTACTGAGGTATGACTGTAGTATGAATTTGCCTGGCACCACAACACACAACCACATATGCCAGCCCCGTGTCCATCTCTTCCTTCCTACCGGGAAAGCCAGAATGGCTCTGACAGTCTTACTTACATTTCTTTTAGTATCGCATGACTTCACAACAAGCCTTAAATTCAGCACAATCACACCCATATCATCCTCCAAGCTATTTGGGTCTTCCAGTTTTAGGATCCTTTCAGTAGTCCTGGATGAAAGAAATGGAAATTACTCACAGCTAACAACTAGAGTCAAGCACAAGCAGTCTTTACAGGTATCTATGGAGATTATTACTACCTTTATTGTCAGAGTACGACATGTGTATAATGAGATTGGCTGAGCCTCCCTTCATGCACACACACACACTCAACACAACTCACAGTGAGAACAGAAGTCCCTAACCCAGTCCCAATCTTATTACACTATGTGACCTGGTTGCACAATACTCTGGCCCTGCAAGTCTGTCGTACTATGTTGACATGAAGTCATTCCATTCAGGAGTCTGACAGTCCACAGGTAGAAACTGTACTTCAGCCTGTTGGTGTGGCTGTCTATGCTTCTCTATCTCCTACCTGATGGTAGGAGAGTGAAGAAGTGCTGACTGGGGAGTGAGTTGTCCCTGAGGATTTTCCCTGCTCTTCTAAGGCAGCGAGCCCTAGTGAGGTCATCTAGTGGTATCGGGGAACAGCCCACAATGTTTCGTGCTGTGCTCACCATCCTCTGTAGTGTCTTTCTATCCGCAGCTGTCAAGCTAGCATATCACACCATCATACAATATGTGAGGACGCTTTCTATTGTGGACCGGTAAAAGGAGATTTTCAGTCATCCAAGTCATGGTTTCCCCAAATGGGCTTTATCAAAAGGTAATTGGACTTACTTCGCTGTTTTTTTTTCCTTGAAGACATTTTGCTTCTTATCCAAGAAGCCTCCAGTTCAAACTGAAGAAACTTCTTGGAAGAGAAGCAGGAAGTTTTCAAGGAAAAAAAAAACCCTAGAAAGTCTACTTGCCTTTTGACAAAGCATTTTTGAGATAGTTCTTTTAATCTATGTATCCAAAACGTTTATTAGAGATAAATGCACCCATGAATAAATTGTCTAGCTGCCTTTTGACAAAGCACCTTTGGGTTTTTTTCCCCAAAAATTTTGCAGTGGGGGGAGGCAGAAAAATGGATAGAAGATTATTCTTTCTCCAATGAAAAGGAAAAATTCTTCAACAGTTTCTACCATTTAGTTGCAACAGAAGTACCATTGATGGAAAAACTCTCTGAGAAGAATTGCTTCTGGAGAGGTCTCCATCACACAGATAGATCTCAAATTACAACCAAAATGGAGACTTGAATTTCAACCATAAGATCCTTGCAGCCATAATTCGAGACACCACATGACAGGACTTGCTTTTATCACTGTTTTTACAACAGTTGTAAAGTGAGTCACCATGAGTCCTTAAGCAGGTCACATGATTGTTAAGTGAATGCAGCATATCAAATGGGCTTTTTTGCCATTTTCTTGCAATTAATCTAATCTATCACCTTCTTTCTCTGTTGCCAGCTACTGTTTGAAGGGTCCTAGGGGAAACACGATACTGAACTGTGCACATTTAGAATAAAATAGAGTCGGAAGGGACCTTGGAGGTCTTCTAGTCCAGCCCCATGCTCAAGCAGAAGAACCTACGCAATCTCAGACAAGTGACTGTCCAGTCTCTTCTTAAAAACCTCCAGTGATTCCTGAAGGCAAAGCTGTTCCACTGGTTAATTGTTGTCACTGTTAGGAAGTTTCTCCTTAATTCCAGGTTGCTTTTCTCTTTGATCAGTTTCCAACCATTATTTCTTGTGCTACATTTAGAAGTAAAGCTGCTTTAGCAGTATTCAGAAATGTAGAAACAAAAAGGCTTATGTCTATGGATATTCTCAGTCATCCAGGTCTTGGTTATCCCAAAGGTCCTTTTTTTTTTCAAGAGGCAACTGGACTTTTTGGTTTTTCTTTGAAGACGTTTCATTTCTCATCCTGATGAAGTTTCTTAGATGAGAAGCAAAAAGTCTTCAAAGAAAAACCAGAAAGTCCAGTTGCCTCTTGAAAAAGCACCTTTGGGACAAAAAGGCTTATATTTAATGTAAGAGCAAAACACTGAAAAAAACTCAAATATTCATCGAGCCATATAGAATGCAACAGTACCAAGCACCTTAAGTGCTCTGAAATGGAGACCTGCATTTTGAAAGGCAAATATAAATGTTAGATTACCTGTTCAGTTCCAGTTTGTGAAGCATTATCACTGATGAACCCATAAAATCGGAAGAAGTCAAGTCTCTGTCATAAACCTGATGCAAATGGAATGGGAGGAGAGGAGGAGGAAGGGAGGAAAATACAGATATGATTATCTGAAATTAATTTCGGGTTGGTCTTATTATTTCAGTGTCTGCCAATGAAACTGAACCAACTATGATTATAACAAACAAGAATAAGCTCTCAGTCTCTGCAATCATGGCCTGTTTCTTGTTGTTGCTGCTGTTGTGTTGCTATCACTGATTGACCTGTTCTCAAAAATATGCAACATATTTTCACAAGGCAAGGTCTTACTTTCCCCCCCCCCCCCTTTCCAAGTGCCACCTTTTATCTGTTGCAAACCAAGAGGGGTTTGTGCAAGTTACTAGTAAGTCACCACAAGCTACTAATTATTTATTTTTACAACTGTAGTTCAGGAAACTAAGTAGGTCCATGTTTTGGGTCGAGAGATACTTAAAAGTCCCAAAGTTCCCAAAGGTTTCCCACGTTTGCCTCCTTCAGATAGGCAGTTCTAAACAAACTAAAACAGAGTTAGGCTCAGAAAGTCTTCTGAATCATTATCCATTTAACAACCCCATACATAATCCCTTGTAGGGTGGAGGCTGGGCAACTGAATGAAGCTGAGTGTTTACTGGCCGGATGCCCTTCCTGTCACCAATGCAGAGGTTTTTTTCAGCATATGTATTTTCATTGTGCCCAGAGAGAGAAATATTTACTTCTACCTAGGATCAAACTCACAGCCTCCTGATTGTAAGGCGAGAGCTCCACCTCTAGGCCATGACACCACTCACCAGAAATTTTTCTGAATGTCTCCACCTAGAGTAGAGGTTTTCAAGTAGATAGTACACTGGTGTTCAAAAGATCTTTGCAAGCTGAGATCTTTCCCTGACACTCAGTGGATGTGTGGGAAGCCAAGAGGCTGCCAACCCCCACTTTGTGAAGCATTACAACTGCTGAACCCACAAAATCAGTAGAAGCCAACTCTGATCGTACACCTGATACACATGGAACGAGAGAAGAGAGAGTGGAAGGAAAAATAGATTTGTCTGAAAACAATTTCAGGTTGGTCTTTTTTAGTTCAATGTTGTGCCAATAAAACAGAACCATCTATTAACGTAACCCAGAAAGGAATAAGTTCTTGGTCTCAGGAGCAGTTTTGTCTCCAGTTTAGCAGGATTGTTTTGGGATTCGGAAGCAATGATCACATCAATAGGAGTATTGAAGGCAGTATAAATCCATAAATAAGTCCAAGACACCATAAAAAAAAAGAACACGAGTACTCAAGAATATAAGAATACTACACAGCAAGGAACAAAAAATTGTGAGCCCATTCAGCCAATCCGGGAACCCCAAAGAGATAATGGCAGATGGTCTCCTTCAAAGCCACCACCCACTCATTTAGGTCTTCACTGAAGATATGATATAGCCCAGGGGTCTTCAAACTTGACAGCTTTAAGACTTGTGGACTTCGACTCCCAGAATTCCTTTCCCAGTCATGTTAGCTCAGGAATTCTAGGAGTTGAAATCCACACGTCTTAAACTTGCCAAGTTTGAAGACCCTCCATATAGCCTCTTAGCCATCTTTACTGACATCTGTTTCCCATGTTTCATCCTACTGGAATTTACCAAGGACAAGTCTAGCTTATCTTAGGTTTGGAATGCTTCCAACTGGCTTTGCCAAAAACCACCAAGGATAAGAAGGATTTGTTTATACCAGATGTTGATGAGAACATCTTAAGGTTATGGAGCATCTGTTTCTCAAGGTTTTGGGTTTCAATATGACAAGGTCACCCTACTCTACAGAGGTGTCCCACCAAGGACAGGGCTGGTGTATCTGGATGTCAATCAATCCTGGACATTTCCCCCTCCCCCCAGGTAATCCTTGACTTACAACAGTTCATTTAGTGACCGTTCAAAGTTACAACGGCACTGGAAAAAAGTGACTTACAATCGTTTTTCAGAGTTACGACCATTGCAGGATCCCCTGGTCAAAATTCAAAGTGCTTGGCAGCTGATTCATACTTATGACGGTCTCAGGGTCCCCTTTTGATCCCCTTTTGCAATCTTCTGACAAGCGAAGTCAACGGGGCAGCCAGGTTCACTTCACAACCGTGTTATCAAATTCAGAACTTCAGTGGATTCACTTAACAAATGTGGCAAGAAAGATCACCAAATGGGGGAAAATTCACTTAACAAAGTGATTAAAATTAACAAACTTAGCAACAGAAATTTGGGGCTCCAGTGGTCGTAAGTCGAGGATTACCTGTAGTATATTCTGTATTCCTGAAAGACTATAGTGCACTAGCAACAACAAAGGATTACGTTTGCAAAGACTGTATGCAGCGTTTATTTCATCTGTGGTCTATTTCTGGAACTGCTGATTCGTTCATAGGACACTGTTGCATCCCTGAATGAGTGGCTGATCTGCCCTTGCTTTATTTTGTCCTCAGGAGGCCTTTTGAGAAGACATGGTACATGTGTACGTGTAGGAGATGACCAGGCTGAGTGTGAAGAGGGAGTCAAATGCATCATCAGTTTGGAATCTCTATGCCGCCATAAGAGACCTAAGTCCAGCCTCCCTTGAAATCCATTGACTCCTATCTGGCACCAATTGCCTTGACCATTAGCAGCTCAGATTCTCGTGTAAAGGTATGAAATAAGTTTGTAGCACTTTTGAACTCTCTCCTGGTTCCTGACTTCTTGTACCTGACAATATGGGGTTCCACATATGGAAAACATGGATAAGGAAACGATGGGAAATATAGATAAGGAAATGCTGGAAAATACAGGTAAGGAAATAATGATGGGTAATATAGGTAAGGAATTCAACACAGTTTTATGTAGGGAGGGGAACTGCACGGAAGGGGTTTTCATTTAGAAAGACAGAAAGAGGGAGCTTGCAACGTTCTGAAGACATCCTTAAAGGAAGTGAAGGGGGTTGTACAGTTTGCACTTCAAGCAGGCCATCTGGCTGTAAACATCCCCCAAGAGAATTACCTATGTTTGAAAGATTCTTTTAGGTAACAACCCTTCCTGAAACAAAAATTAAAAATGCATGGGTGAATCCTCATGGGAATCTCCCTCCTCTTGTTCACACCACCAAGTTGGGTGGCAGGGACAATATCACAAACTGCGACATTTGATACGGTTGGACAGACGGCTTACCTTCACCCAGAGCTTCTGGTCCAAAGATTGTATTGGAAGCACAACGGTTTCATCCCAAACTGGATTCAGGTTTTTATAGACCACTTTGCTTTTATACAGGGTTTTCCCATTCAGCTTAAACTTCACATATGGATCACTTGTACCTTCATAGCAAAGCAAAATAAAGATTGTGTTAACATGGTTGTGGAGAATTGGGCAGTGTACACATTAAAATCATGGATATCATCATCCCAGGTCTCTGGAAAGCACTCAATAAGTAGATAAAAGTGCCAAATCCATTCTGAAGCTCTGGCTGACTGTGTGATGAAACTTCATAACAACAACAACAAAATAATAGTAACAGCAGTAATGCCGTGTTTCCTCAAAAATAAGACCAGGTCTTATATTAATTTTTGCTTCAGAAAATGCATTAGGGCTTATTTTCAAGGAAATACAGAACTAAATGTATATGTCTGGTTGACAACCTTAATGGGGGCTTATTTTGGGGTAGGGCTTATATTACGAGCATCCTGAAAAATCATGCTAGGGCTTATTTTCCAGTTGGGTCTTATTTTCAGGGAAATACAGTAGTAGCAGTAGTTCTCCCTGGAGTCACCCTAGGGAAGTATTTCTCAATGTTTCTACCTGAAAAATGAAAAAGGCTTTCAATAGTAAAAGATCTCCTACATTAGATAGCCTATCAATCCAAGCTTGTAAGTGCCAATTAAAATTATCTTTACAGACTATATTTTCTAGCCAGCAAATAAAGACTCCGAGTGGAGCTCAAATTCTGATGACTTCAGAGACACAGCCATGAGCTTTTCAAAGGGTTCATACAGTTTGGCCTCATGGTTAAAGCCTCAGGCTAGAAATCGAGAGAACATGAGTTCTAGTCCTGCCTTCACCATGGAAGAAGGTTGTGTGACGTTGGGCCACTCCTTTTCTCTCAGCCCAACTCACCTCATGGAGTTTTGGTTGTGGAGAAAATAAGAAGGGGCAGCAGTATTAGATACATCTGTCACCTTGAGTTGTTTATCGAAATAACAAGGGTGGAATAAAAAAATAAATAAACAAACTGAAGATTGCTGATGCTTATTTGGGTCCAGATTTCCTTTGGCTGTGAGGTTTCCTTGTAGAACCTCATCTGATACATTAGGCCCAAAGTCTATCAAGACTACATAAAGGAAGATAACCCACTGACTTAAAATAAATCTATGAAGCAATAAACAGCAATATGGCACTTTGGCACTTTCCATAAATGGGAAAAATTCTCCTTTATCTTTCTCTCTCCCTCCCTACCTCTCTCCCCCTCCCGCCCACTCTCTCTCTCTCTTTCTTTTTCTCTCTCCCTCCCTTCCTCTCTCTCCACTTCCACCCACTCTCTCTCTCTCCCTCCCTTTCTCCCCCTCCCGCCCACTCTCTCTTTCTCTTTCTCTCTCTCCCTCCTTCCCTTCCTCTCTCTCCCCCTTCCACCCACTCTCTCTCTCCCTCCCTCTCTCCCCCTCCCGCCCACTCTCTTTCTCTCTCTCTCCCTCCCTCCCTCCCTTCCTTTCTCTCCCCCTTCCACCCACTCTCTCTCTCTCCCTCCCTCTCTCCCCCTCCTGCCCACTCTTTCTCTCTCTCTCCCTCTCTCCCTCCCTTCCTCCTTCTCTACCCCTCCCACCCAATCTCTCTTTCTTTCTCTCCCTCCCTCCCTCTCTCCCCCTCCTACCCACTCTCTCTCCTTCACTCTCTCCCTCCCTCTCCCTCTCTCTCTCCTTCCCTCCCTTCTTCCCCCTCCCGCCCACACTCTCTCTCTCCCTCCCTCTCTCTCTCTTCCCCATCAACTAAGACAATAACTTTTGTAAGTTAGTCTTCTTCAAAATGAGACATCCCCTGTATTCAACATTAGACAATAAATCAACAAATCAGCCTGATTTTATGGACAGTGCAGAACAGCAAAGCCACTCGATAAATATCTAGCAGCAAACATTTCAAACAAAAAAGTTTGGGGGCTAGTCAGAAACAAGAGGAACAGAGCTGACTGGGAACCTTCCTTTAATTTCTGTCCAATATTCTGAACACTTCTCCCCTTTCTTAAGCAAAAAGGATGGAAGATGGAAATTGAAGGAAAAAAGGGAGAAAGGGACAGAGAGAGGATACCCAGATCCTCAGCTTAACAGAATAATAAAGTTGGAAGGAACCTTTGGAGGTCCTCTAGTCCAACCCCCTGTTCAAGCAGGAGACCCTCTACCATTCCAGACAAGAGGCTGCCCAGTCTCTTCTTCAAAGCCTCCAGTGATGGAGCACCCACCACTTCTGAAGGCAAATTGTTCCACTGATTAATTGTTCTCACTGTTAGGAAATTTCTCCTTAATTCTAGGTTGCTTCTCTTCTTGATTAGTTTCCATCCGTTGCTTCCACTGACAAAGGAATTCCATGAATAAAGATGGAAAGATGCCAGCCATTTAAAAAGAAGCCAAAGAAACTCCCACAAGAGTTGGTCTACCTGAAAGAGGCCACAGCAAGAAAAGTCAATGCAAAATTAAGTAGCCTCAATGCACAACGTATCCGCTGTTTTGTTTGCTTAAGTGAAATGAGAAGTATCCATGCCACAAATCTCATCTTCAAACTACGGGCTAAACTAATCCCCACAATATTTCTCCTCCTAAATAGGGAAATAAAAAAACAACACACACACACAACAGCATCGACCACACCACAGCTTCGGCTGGGCGAGATAACCTCTTCCCCTGCCCCCTTCCTGCAAAACAAGGCTGTCTCCCAACCCCAAGGAGCCTTTTCTCTTCTTTTCTTTTCTTTTTTGGGGCAAGGAGGGGGGAAAGGCGAAATATAATGAAAGAGTATTTTAATTAAATGAGATAGGTTCCCTGGGATCAAGTCTTCACGCCTGTCAGCTCCCTCTCCAAATAAACATCTCCAAAGCGCCCCTTGGTGGTGTCACTTACGGGGGTGGGGGGGTGGAGGGGTGGAAGGTTGCAAAGCATGCTGGGTAATCCCCGGGCATCTTGACAGCTACCTAATGTTCAAATTGTTTCACGGGTGAGCGGCAGTCCTTGCGTGAAAGAAAATATTAATGTCTGGAATTAATAGGGAGATGGAAGAGGCGGGGACAGGGTGGGGGAAACAGTATAGCCGGAGCCAAAATTTGGGGGTGGGGGGTGTGGGAGACGTGTCAAGTTAGGAGAATGTTAATTGTGGGGAGGGGGGGAGAGAGAGAAATAATTGAGAGGTTGTTGGAGGAGAGGAGGGAGGGACAGATGGATGGACGGGTGGATGGATGCGTTCTCCACTCCCGCCCTTAGCCAAGCCAACCGAACAAGGCAGGCACCACAAGGAAAGCTTGTCAAGAAAGTAACATCTCAACCAGGAGAATGACAGAGTGGGGAAGAGCAACAAATGGAGACAGGAGAAGGAGGGGAGGGGGTCTTAAGAATGCAAGAGAGGGCGGGGGAGTCCCAGGGGGGCCTCTGTCAGTGTCAACGAACAGATGGGGATGAAGCTTCCATCTCAGCAGTTTTACAAACAACCGAGCCGTGGGCATTGACTTAAACAGCCCCAGCTGACAAGAAGCTGTCCGTTGAGCCCCACAGTCCTGGCCGCTGTTGTTTTAAGGATCTGTTCTACCTTTTCTCCTTTTTTTTTTTTCTTCTTCTTCAAAAGGAGTAAATATTTTCTCTGAACAACTTCCTGCCAACTTACGTTAAGCCGTTGTTTTTTTGCAGGGAGTCAGAAGGGGAAGGGAATTAACTAAAAACTTTAAAAGCACTCTATCCATCGATAGGCTTCCTAAATGGTATTCTCATTTTTTAAAAAAATTGAGATGTTGAGGGTGGTGGGGTAAGGCCAGAACAATAATTTGCTTTATTCCATTCAGAGACAAGATGCTTGTTTGGTGAAAATAAGCCAAGTCCATTCCAAGGAGCGGCTAAAATAATTTGCTATTCTCCCAAGTAAATAACAGGAGCAATAGCAATAGCACTTTATGCTGCTTCACAATGCTTTTACAGCCCTCTCTAAGCGGTTTACAGAGTCAGCCTTTTGCCCGCAACAGTCTGGGTCCTCATTTTACGGACCTCCAAAGGATGGAAGGCTGAGCCAACCTTGAGACTAGTGAGATTCGAATTGCCAGGCAGCCGGCAGGCAGCAGAAGTAGCCTGCAGTACTACATTCCGGCCACAGCGCCACCACAGAACAAGAACAAGAGGAGATGAAATCACAAACCTGAGAAGATCTTTTTGTGCTCATGGAACAGAGAACAAGAGAATTGGAAGATACTTTGGAGGTCTTCCAGTGGCCACCAACTAGTGGTCCACGAGAAAACTGTGATGGTCCACGGAAAAATTATTTGCATTTTTATATTGCACTAAATCAAACTATGCCTCAAACTATAGCCCCTGGGCTGGATACGTGCAATGAACGTTTGTGTTGCTGCAGACAGTCTCCCCCTTTGGGGTCTTTTAGTGAAAGTTGGAAGGGGCAGAAATTTCTGACTTGGGGTCTGCTTCAGCCTCCTGGTGTGGGGCTTTGGGAGAAGGCTGGAGGGAAGGGCCGCTGGTGGCAAAGAGCCAGAGGGCCTCGTTCCAGTGGGACTGCATCATGGCCTGGAACTGGTTGACCATCTCAGCCCACTGAGCCTCCAGATGCCACTCCCTGGTTCTTGCACTTCCACAAGTCTTCTCTCTGCTTGGAAAGCCTATGCTCGTAGTCCTCAGTGAGGTGCTTCTGCTAAGCCTCCTTCTTAGCCAGATCCAATTTGAACTGAGCCAGCTGTTTGGCCAACTCTTTCTTGTGGGGGGCTGCTTAGCTCCAACAACTGCTTCCTGTTGGGGCCCTTAAGAGCCCGGGAGGGCAGGCTGGGAGGAGAGGGGTGAGTAGAAGATGGCGAGGCACCCCTTGATATGAGTGACACCAAGTTGGCCACACCCACGCAGTCACATGACCACCTAGCCACATCTCCCAGCTAGTCATTAGGCAGATCATATTAGTGATCCGCGGGATTTAAAATTATGAAATTAGTAGTCCCTGAGGTCCAAAAGGTTGGTGACCCTTGTTCTAGTCCAACCCCCTCATCAAGCAGGAGACCATTCCTAACAAATGGTCATCTGATTTCAACTCATCTGAGACTCAGCCTTTCAACTTCAGTGGTTAAAAATCACCAGCCTGCTTTCCTTTCATTCCCAGGTTTATTCTTATCATAGAATAAAAAGACCGACTTTGGTTCACTGGAAGGAAAAAAACAACAACCACTTTTGCCTTCCTAGCTGATGAAGACAACATTGCTGCAAATACCGAAGTTCAGAACTGAAGAAGCTTCTGGGATGAGAAGCGAAACGTCTTCAAGGGAAAACAAAGTCCAGTTGCCTCTTGAAAAAAAAGCACCTTTGGGTCAGCCATGACCTGGATGGCTGAGAATCTCCATAGATATTGCTACAAATAGTATGATATTGTAGGCTGGTGCTTTACTTAATAAGTTGTTCTTATTACTGCTAAGATAAAAGTTTTCCTGTCCAATTCTTGGGAATGGTGTTCATCTCACTTTCTTGGCCAGCATTCATCTGAAGACAATTTCCAAGATCATGTGGCCAGCATGGCTATATGCCAAAGGTGCATGGAACATTGTTACCTTCCCACCAAAGTGGTACCTATTTTTCTACTCGCATTCGCATGCTTTCAAACTACTAGGTGTACAGGAGCTGAGGCAGGAATGGGAGCTCACCCCATCAGGCAACACACGGGTCTCAAACCTGGGCTGCCAGCTTTCCAACTGACAAGCTCACTTCTCGTATTATTATTGTTAATGTTACTATTACGAACAAGATATCATAAAAGAGCAGGAAGGGCAGGAAGATGAATGAGCTCCAAGCTAGTTCCCTACATCATGGTGATATCAATGCACTCCCTTATTCTAGATAAACTACTCCATGTTCTAGATGGCTTATTCGAGATGGGCTACTCTTTGCTCCAAATGAGCTATCCCGTACTCTGAATGAGCTACCCTTCACTCTAAATAGACTATCCCTTTCTCTGGATGGGCTATCCTTTACTCTGAATAGGAGATCCTTTGCTCTCGATGGGCTACATTGTACTCTAGATCAGGGGTCACCAACCTTTTGGACCTCAGGGACCACCAAACTCATCATTTTAAATCCCAGGAAGCAGAGACGCTGGGAAAATCCCCAAAAAGTCTGCAGAAAAATTCTCCATCCCGTTGTCCTACCGATCGATCATTCTTTGGGATCGCAGGATACCGTCTCCAGCTCCATTCTCAGAGGGGAAGAGAGAGAGACTTTTAGCTTCATGCAAGGAAAGCAGCAGAAGCAGCGGAAGTCTTTCTTTCTCTCCCCCCAAACTCCGCCAGAAATGAGTCTTCGTGAGACTTGTTGCCCCGGCGCAGCCTCTTGGAGCAGAAGGCCTTGCAGGATCCCAAAGACTCATTTCTGGTGGAGTTTGGGGGAGAGAAAGAAAGACTTTTGCTGCTTTCCTTGCGTGCAGCCAAAAGCAGAAGAAGAAAGAAGCGGAAAGAAGCAGCCCGGTGGCCAGGTGAGGCATATGGGGTGAAGGGGGCAAGTTCCTCCCCTCCCTCTTTTCCCCCTCCCCTCACTACCTCGTGTTGTTCGCAATGCAAGCGATGTAAGCCTTGTGTTCCCGCGGGCTATGTGGGCGGCGCAGGCTTGTGTTCCCACACAGCCTTGATTAATTGCTTTGGGGAATACTTTGGGGTGACATTTCTCTGCGGACCACCAAAATTTTCTCGCGGACCACCAGTGGTCCCGGGCCCACTGGTTGGCGACCACTGCTCTAGATCATTTATAAACCAATTGAACAAATGCTGGATTCAGAACTGACTGTGCAGCAAGATAGCTAGTTACTTCCTTCGATTACAAGAAAAGTTCACTCCTTCTCGCTGTCTATTTACTATTCTCTTCTACCTAGAGTCATAAAGGTGAGCAAATTTACTCAGGGGACTTAGCGAGAAACTGTCAGATGGCTTTGAACATTTAAATAAATGACAGTTACCAGGTCCATCCACCTGCTTCCTAATTCCCCAAGAATTTTAATAGGCTAATATGTTACATTTGCAGAAGCTGTAATGTTGATTTATCTTTCCACCACACTCGTTCTTCCGTGTGATTGATAACAATATCTACAATAAAGCCGCTATTAATTTATCCAGAAAATGCATTCAGTTAAATGGGTCTGTAATTGCTTTGATGTCCCATCCCCCACTCCAATCCCACCCCCTACGAACACCCTCCCCCCCTTGGTTATAGGAACAGCTTGGATTCCTTTTCAAAACCTGGCGTTACTTGGCTACTGCGGGAGTTCTCAAAATTTGCAATAACACACCTCCTAAAATCAGAAATGACTTTGATGCTGATTGTCATGAATAAGACAAAATGATAAATAAACCAATAAAACTAGAATTGTTGTGGTTGATGAGTGGTTCGATTCCAATTCTTTCTCTTACTGTCTCTCTCCCTTTTTTTTTTTAATCCCTTCTGGCCACTCCAGCAGCCTTCCTTCCTCAAACATCTCCATTGCTGTGGTGAGTAACTTTCACGGAGGTTTTATTGCAAGGGTCCAAAGAAACTTAGGCTACATACAAAAATGGCAAGTAAAAGGGTTTTGCTCACCTGGAGGGAACCTCTTGGGATTCTATATCATACAAAGCATGTACAAAAAGAGGAGAAGGCCAGAGAACCCGAGGAAGACCCAGAAGAAGATGGAGAGACAAAATCAAAGAAATGACAGCATCAGATAACAATGGTTGAGGCCACCAGAAGAGCAAGAACCAGAATTGTGTACCTCCCTAGCCTAGATACCAGAAGCAGCAAAAGAAGACGGGAGGAGGAGGTGGAAGAGGAGGAGGAGCAAGAAGTGCAGGAGATGCGGAGGAGCAAGAAAAGGAGCAGGAGCAGGAGGAAAGGAGGAACAGGAGGAGGAATGTGGTACAGGCACATGGTTACATTTAGCCTTCTTGCAAAACCTACTCGCTTTCCCACTACACACTTACTACAGGCTTAGGTGCTCAAAAGCCTTGCAATCCTGTAGTGGTGAATTTCATTCTACTTGGCATAAAGGTAAATTTAATTATTCAAATAAATTTACTAGCTGTCACTCAACTAATTTTGTGCCCAAGGCAGGACTAGAACTCACAGTCTCCTGGTTCCTATCCCGATGCCTTAAGCACTACACCCCACAGGCTCTAAGCCCTATCCTGGTTTAATCCTGAGTTTGTTTGTTTTACTTGCTTGCTTGCTTGCTTGCTTACTTACTTACTCACTCACTTACTTAGAAAATGTACATGGCTGTCTAATTCATTCATGGTGACTCTGGGCAGCATAGAAAAGATCAGTTCTCTAGATCAGGGTTCTCGCAACTTTAAAGCTGGAGGACTTCAACTCCCAGAATTCCCCAGCCACCTTTGGAGGTGCTGCTCTAGATCAGCAGTTCACACCTGTAATTTGGCAATGTAGAACCAATTTTGGTGGCTGTGTACGTGTTATGTATCGGTGCATGTCTAAATCGACTTTCAGAGTGTTCAGCAGTTACCATGGATAAACCAACAAAGAGTTCACCTACTGAAAAGGTGAGTCAGTACAGGTAAAACAGAATGATATTACAGGGAGGGGCCACACTGCCTCTGAAGTCACACGAAATAATGGATTAGAATAACGGAAGTGGATATTTGTGGATAAATGTGTCATGAGAACTCAGTCTTGGTCTTAACATCTGGTGTAAGCCACGCTGACATATTGAGCAATCATAGAGTTTGTTTTTAGCTTTCTGTTTCAGTCCAGCTAAGGTTTTCTTCTGAATTTCACAACAGACACAAAGCGAGCAGATTGGAAAGAAAGTTTTGAGTGAAAATGACAGTTTTTTTGGCATTTCCTTCCCCTCCCTGAACAAAGAGAAGTGACGGTGCAGAAATCCATATGCAAAGACAAGCCAACACCAGGTTCTAAAGCAGCAAGGAAGCCCAGAAAACCATAGAATTGCTTTAACAATTAAAAGAAAAAAAGTTAGTCTCTTTCAAGCAATAGTAACAGGCCAACAAAGTTGGAAGGGACTTAAGAACTTTTCTGGTACAAACCCCTTCCTCAAGCAGGAGACCCTATATCATTCCAGGCAAGTGGCTCTCAGATCTCTTCTTAAAAACAACTTCTGGAGTCAAGTCGTTCCACTGGTTAATTGTCCTCACTGTCAGGAAAAATATCCTTAGTTCCAGGCTGGATCTCTCTTTGATAACTTACTTACAGATTAACAGAGTTGGAAGGGACCTTGTAGGTCATCTAGTCCAACCCTACACCCACCCAAGCAGGAGACCCTACATCATTTCTGACAAATGGCAGTCCAGTCTCTCAACTTCTGAAGGCAACTTCTGTTCCATGGGTTGGTGGTTCCCACGGTCAGAAAGTTTCTCCTTATTTCCAGGTTGAATCTCTCCTTGATCAGTTTCCATCCATTATCCCTTGTCTGGCCTTTGGGTGCTTTGGAAAATAGCTATCCTGTCTCCCCTGGTCTTTCTCTTCACTAGACTAGCCATGCCCAGTTCCTGCAACCATTCATCGTATGTTTTAGTCTCCATCTTTGTGTCTCTTCTCTGCACTCTTTCTAGAATATCAACATCTTTTCTATAGTGTGGTGATTTCAGGGGCTTTGGAGAATAGGTTGACCCCCTCTGCTTTGTGATAGTCCCTCAAATATTGGAAGGTTATCAAGTTACCCCGAATCCTTCTCTTCGTTAGACTAGATATACGCCTTTCCTGCAACTGTTCATCATACGTTTTAGCCCCCAGTTCCTTAATGATCCAGACCCTAATAAGTGATTTTCACAACTTAGTTATGAATCCCTACACTTCAAGTCTAACAATTCAGCACTGGAGACTGGAAAGGAATCGTTCCCTTGACAAATCTAGATTTTCTTTTCTTCTCTAAAAGATCTTCTGCTTTTTCCAGTTTTATCCAAGATGAGACTTGGGTGAGGTTGCTATCGTAACAACAAAGCCATGAAGACGCTGATTTACAGACTTGAATAAAGCATGGATTTTTCTTTCCCTGGTCTGGGCTACACACGGGGTGTGTGTGTGAGAGAGCTCCATGTCTTACTGTGCAATCCGCAACCTCCCTTGCTTCCCACGCCTAAATTAATATCGAAGTAGGAAGATGTGAATAGGAACATCTCATCCACAGAGTGAAAGAAAAAGAGAGGATGGATAAGAGAGGACTCCAGCATCTTCCACCACCTCGTAGCCATAAGTCTAACTGAAAATGCAACCCCAAAAAATTTGAAATAAATTCTAAAGAATATTGACAACAAGGAAGTAAAATATAATAATAACCGCCGCCTTTTTGCGGGAGAAAGCTTTAGGAAAAGGAGAAGTCAGATTTGGCTCAGTATCCAAATAATGTGCTCCTGAATTTAGAGGCTGATTTAAGAAGCTTGAAATAGGAGAAATAAACAGTTTTTATTTTGCTTAAGAGATCAACATATTGCAGTTGGCAAAACATTGGAGATACAGGTACATATTTACTCAATTCTTCTATTTAATACGTTGCAATGTTATAAAATATCCAGCAGAGGGAACCACTAAAACACAAATTTAAATGTTTTTTCTAACATTGAGGGACTGAATAAGGTTTTTAAGATCTGTTTATAAATTAGATCTGAAATATGGGATGAAAAGATTGTTGCTTTCAGCGAGAAGGTGATAAGTTATTAAAATTGTTTTTCCTTGTGATGAAAGGGGAAGTTATTTATACATTTCCTTTTCTTTTCTTTGTTCTTATTCTTTCTCTATTTTTCTGATTTTCTTTTATTCTTTTATTTCTTGCAGTTTGAATTGATTTTTATCTGATACACACACACACACACACACACACGTATGTATGTATGTATGTAGGTAGGTATGTGTATGTTTATGTATATATGTATATATATGTATATGTATGTACAGTATGTGTGTGTGTGTATACTACAAACTCAGCTACTGCAGCCTGCTTAAAAACCACAGTTAAAAGAAACCATGACTTAGCACGACGAATGAAATCAGCCACTTTTCTTTTCGTTATGATGAAATGACCTTTTTATTGAAACAAAAACTTCTTTGGAAAAAAAGAAAAGAGGACCAGTTCTAACCCATATCAGGTATTTTGCATCATGGCACATAATACAATAGCATCTTTTTCGTTCTTTTTTGAGAGGTAATTTTTATTTTCAAAGAATTCAAAGAATTTGGTAGTGGGGGGCAGTGAGGCCTTTCAGTCTAAAGACTTGCTAAAGAACCTCTAAACCAAAATACCCCCAAAAGGAAACAGGAATGACATCACATTCTCACTAAAATCAAACTGGCCTCATCAAAAAACCCAGAATTATCTCAGATCTTTCATTAAGGGGAATTGCTGCCCACTTCCTATGGAAAGCTACTTAGTTGGGTTTCTTTTAGTAAGAATCTCCATTCCCACATGCAGTAGGAAGTGGTAACCCTCCACTGGCCTTCATCGATGGTTAGAACAGGTATATGATTGGAGGCTCCCAGAAAATTCAAGACATGTAGGCTCAACTGGATGTCATTCTATTCTGACACTTAATCTGGTTTGTTTGACTTTTTTAAAAAAAAAATTAAGAGAAAGCTACAAAGTCCAAACCTTAATGGTGTTTCTATTTACATATGAATCCAGGGTAACTAATCACATCATAAGGACCTCTGGAGATTCTGGAACTTCAACTTAAACAATTCCCAGCAATTTAAGTTAAATCAGACCTCAAGAAAACCCACAGGTCTACATGAAATATAGTTCTCTAGCAAGAAAAAAAGAAAGGAAAGAGAAGGAGAAAGGGAAAGGAGAGGGGAAGAGGAAAGGGAAAAGAAAGGAAGGGAAGTGAAAGGGAGGTGAAAGGAGAAAGGGAAGGGAAAGGGAACAGAAAGGGAAAGGAAAGAGAGAAGAAAATAATGTGTACGTTGTTCTTTAACAGGAGAAAGAATTAAGAGCTTTTACTCAAATGTGTGATTATTTCCTTCCTTCCTTCCCTCCCTCCCTCTTTCTGCATTTATTCCATAATTCTTTCCCTCTTGTGCTTGCTTCACTCTGCTTTTGTTCTTTTCAAATTTGTTGATCACTGACCAAATAAATATTACCAATCTGTCAACTTGGAAGTCTCAGTGGGTTCCACGGAGAGCACAATTTGAATCAGTAGCATAATTTCTCACAGAAACATAAATGTACACAGACTTAAATGGATATCTGCATTTATGTGCCTCAGAAACGATTCAGAAAGTGACTCACCACAGCGATCCCGGATGACCAGATTCCTGCCTTCCTTCAGGTGTATCATCAGCAGGTACGCAAAGGAACTGGGTTTATTCAAACCATCACCGGCTCCCTCAAGAGTCTAGAAAAAAAAAGAAAGTCAGCTATCAATTTCATTTCCCCTGAAGAGCCAACACAAGGCAATGCTCAATCACCCTTCTAAATGTTCTGACTAAGGCTTCCAAGACCGTAATTATGCACACACTTATTTTAAAAACAAGTCTTGTTTTATTGCAACGCTGGGAATTATTTTCATTCCCAGCCAGTAATGAATCTCAAACAGTATCTCGAGATAAGCACCCACCTTTCTTTCCTGTGAAGTGCTGCCAATAACAGGAGTGTCAAGTGAACTAGAAAAGAAACCAACCGAAGTACAAAGAGCTTCAAGAATGAATCTGAACTGAATGAATGACTTTGCTTCCTGCAAAGGTTTCGTCATCTTTGCCTGTCCTTTATACCTTATGGGAGGGGCAATCACCTCCCAGCCTTACTCCCAAGTTGCCCCTTTTGTCTCAGATGCTCTAGCCTTCTAGCATTTCTGTGCACACGCACACTGGAAATAGGCTCCCATTGTTACTCTGCCTCACTGCTGCCAGACTCCGAAGGCTCCAGAGTCAGCACCCCACTCCCAGGTGGTCCTGGCCCCATCTCTGCATCGGACAAAGGACCATCGTCCCAGTCCTCTCCAGACTCCCGGATTGATCCCTGTTCTTCCCCATTGTCCGATTCCGCTGCCGGCTGCACCGGCTGCCGGCAAACCACAACACTAGGAACTGACTTCACAAAAAGTCAAATTCTCTGCTGCAGTCAACTCTTGATTTGGCTACTATCAAATCAACCATCCTCCACCTCCCTTTCCCTTCTCCATTGTGTGTTCTGTCAGCTCCATAACTACCTAAGCAATTCTTGGTTTCCAAACCAAATATATCTGTCAGAATGTTTTATGCTTCTTCCTGGAAATCACATACAATCCCACTCTTTAGAAAACTGGCAAATTAAACTATGGGAACACACATCACTGTCTAAAATAAATCTGGTATAAAATTTAATTCAACTTGAAAATCTGTACAGCTCTAAATATTGACTTAGAACGCATTCAAATTTGTGGGCCACTTTAGCTTACAGTTTTCACATATTAGCTTTTGCCTGTCTTGTTAAATAAGGTTGGAGCTTTTTAGATCAGATAGAAACTTTGGTTAATTGTTTGAGTCAAGATCCATATTAAAAAGGTTATCTTTGTTCGTTGTTCAATATCAACTGATTTTTTTCCTTTTGTCTACTTCTATAGCAGCACTGATCTAGTGTTGCTTCAAAAATTTCAATCAGTTTTAAAAGTTTGTAAATCACTTTCTGATTTTATTTTTGGCTTCCTTACTTTTCTTTTCTTTTTCTGGATTGTACTTTGAACAACCTATGAAGTAAATAAATACACAGAGAGTGCCTCTGATTTTGGTAAATGTTCTGTGTTTTTTATAAGCCGTGTTTTCCACACGATGAGCCAGGCCACTCAGATCTCTCCAAAAAAAAAACGGAACTAGAACAGTGGTGGGATTCAAAAAAATTTACTACTGGTTTTGTGGGCAGAGCTTGGTGGGCATGGCTTGGTGGGCATGGCAGGGGAAGAATACTGCAAAATCCCCTTTCCCTCCCCATCCCACTAACCTGCTTTCCAGCTCTGTTCTCCTGTACAGGGCAACAAAAGAAAACCCAGCCGATCAGCTGGGACTCAGGATGCAGAGTATAGATGGGGGCGGGGCCAGTCAGAGGTGGTATTTGCCGGTTCTCCAAACTACTCAAAATTTCCACTACCAGTTTTCCAGAACTGGTCAGAACTGGTTGAATACCACCTCTGAACTAGAATAAATAATCAAATAATTTCTGTTACAAACATTATCCGATGTGGCTGTTTAAAAACTCAGCCCCAATACATAGAAATCTCTCTCCATTAAAGTATTGCTGAACTGATATTTAGAACCATCCAATTAACTGCTATTTCTTGAGTTTCACTCTGTTTCAAATGAGAATAACAAAATTACTCACAGGTTCAGATATCTGAGATGAATATGAAGAGTCAAGGCTGGAATCTCCATATGATTGCTGCAGAAAAAAAAAGAAATTGTGAATTAGGGAGATTTTGTTGACACGTCACTGCATTGCATTGATGAACGGTTCAACCAGTGTTTAACAAAGAACAATATAGGTAGTCCTACAACCCACAATGGGATCAGAATTTCTGTTGCTAAGCAAGATAGTCATTAAGTGAGTCACACCCAGTTCTGCAATCTTTTTGCCACCGTTGTTAAGTGAATCAGGCAACCGCTAAACCAATTTGGCTTCCCTCATTGACTCTGCTTGTCTGAAGTTGATTGGGAAGCTCACAAATGGTGATCATGTGATCCCGGGACATTGCAGTTCAATGAAGAAGCTTCTCCGGTAACACTGAACTGCAAACCAGGGTATACAAAACCTTTGCCAGACCAATTCTCAAATACAGCTCATCTGCCTGGAATCCACACTGTATAACAGAAATTAATAAAATTGAGCGAGTCCAGAGGTATTTCATGAGAAGAGTCACTCCTCCGCTCACAATAGAATACCTTATGCCTTCACTAGGCTTGAAAATTTGGACCCAGACAACCTAGAATTATGCTGCCTACAGTCTGATCTAAACTTAATATACAAAATTGTCTGCTACACTGACAGGCTCTGCCCAGCCTGACTTTGTCCTTCCCCAGTTTCCTCTACTCTCTCCCGCTCCTTGATGGCTGTTCGTCTTCATCCTCGGATTTGGGGCATGACAAGACAAGAGACCCTTAAATGGTTCCCCTTCCAAATGATACCAATTATCTGAGACCTTGTGAGATTTCAGGAATTTTTCAAGGTTTCTGGGGAAGATTATGAGGTTGTTAAATCTCATGGGGTTTCAGGAATAACAGAATAACTGAGATGGAAGGGGCCTTAAAGGTCTTCTACTCCAATCTCTTGTTTGAGTAAGGGACCCTATTCCATTCCAGACAAATGGCTGTCCAATCTCTTCTTATAACCCTCCAGTGATGGAGCACCCATAACTATCTGAAAGATTTCTGAGATGGGGAAAGATTTAAACCATCTCCATCTAATCTGATGTGCAATATTTCTAGTCCCAAAAATAGTTCCTGAAAGGCAGCATGTTCAAGCTACCCCGAGAAGAAAATTGGAGGGTTTGTTTCAGCTAAATTGTATGAGTCAACTGAAAAATAGAGACAAAAGCTTTCAAGTCAAGGATGAAACATAAGAATGTCATCAGAGGTACTTAGTTCCCATATCAACAGCTACCGCTTGCCTCAAATAGCTTTTGACTGATTTTTAAATTCAGTATTACTAGATATTTTTTTTACCCAGAAATAAAATGTGTATTTTGATTTGTGTGCAACAGAGCTTACCCAGATGAGTAACCCTTAATTTTACAATTCTGTTAAATGCTAAATATTAAGCCAATTGATGTCTTTTTGAGATGCAAATGGGAAACAAACAATCCTACACACTCAATTATTTTTGATACCATCACTAAGATAAAGGAAATGAGAGCAAGAGGGAGAGTAAATCAGTCACACTGAAAACAGAATCTAGGAGAGAAAATAATCAGAAGATTGCCACTAAGGTCGAGACAGAGAGATAGAAAGAGGTAGAGTGATAGAAAGAGATATAGAGATGGAGGTGGAGAAGGAGAGAGAAAGAGAGAGAGAAAGAGGAGGAATGAGAAGAGAAGAGAAGAGAAGAGAAGAGAAGAGAAGAGAAGAGAAGAGAAGAGAAGAGAAGGAGGGAGAGAGAGAGAGAGAGTTTAGACAGCATATCAGTCAAACTGAAAGCAGAGAATCTAGCAAGAGAAAATTTAATTATCTAAACAGGAAATAGCCAGTAAGATTGTAGGAGTTTGAAATTTAAAGAATCTATGATTTCCTAAAGTCATTTCTAAAGTGGTTGAATATGTACCAGTTTGTTGCCTTAAATATACTTCGGATCAAATGGAAAAAGTTTTCACTCAATTTCCCGTAAGTAAATTCAACATAAAATGTTGTGATTACAAAACCTAAAATTTGGGGAGCGGGATAGGACAGGCTGAAGAAAGCTACAATGACAATGATTTAAAAGCTTCATTTCTTTTTAAAATAGAAATACCATTTCTAACAATACCATACCAACAATGCCCTTGAGTTGATCTCAACTTATAGACAACTTATAGACAGGTCCCTTGGCTGATCTCAGAAAAGCTGTGTAGTATTGAAATTGAGCGTCTTGGATTGTAGACTAAACTGAGTTGTTACAAACAGAACAACAACAAGGCAGTCTTGAATCATTTTCACCTTGTATCAAAAAGAACAACAGGGGTGCATTATGTGAAGTGACCAGCACTTAAGTTTGACTCAAGAGACTTGACAGCTTTTAGAAATAAGCTACATGCAAGCTTGGATTATCTTCTCTAAATCAATGCCTTCTAGATCAGTGTGATCAGCTGAAGTTATGTGGACTTCAACTCCCAGAATTCCCCAGGAATTACGGGAGTTGGAAGTCCACATATCTCCAACTTGCCAAAGTTGAGAAATACCACTCTAGATGAATGAGATCTACATCAATTCCCTAGTGATATAAAACTTTTTGTGTGTTTAAGCCTATCTCCCACTCCCCAAAAAGATTCATTTTGATTTGCCCTATTTTTTAAAATTGCCCAAAGCTTAGGAAACATGCTGTGAAGAAACTTATGTCAGATTTAATTGTCCCGCTACCCAAAAGATATTACCTCAAGGGGGTCTTCTGTAACATCATTATTGAAAGTATTCCTTTGCAGCAGCTCAAAAAAATCTTCGCTGGATTTCCGCCTCTCTTCCAGATCTGGTGCAGAAACCACCACCTCTTCAGTTTCCTGAACCCCAATTTCCAAGCGGACAGTTTCCTCCTTCCGCCATTGCCATTCTTCCTCTGTCTGCCTGGTGGAAGAGTTACTACTGGTTTCAAGAAATATCTCCGCGGCAGAAAAGCCACTTGGGAAGTAAGTGGACATGGCTTTGGCCCTTGAGTAGTGGGTCTCTTCTTCAAGTTTCGTTTCTATGTTCAGCACATCGGGGACCGAGGAGCTAAGTCGGCGATCTAAAGGATGAATTTGTCTTTTCTCGACGAGTTTGGCTGTGCTTTTTTTAGTCCTTCTGACGCTCAGGTTTTGTAACAAAGGCTTCGTCCTTTGTTTCAGCGATCCCCAGACAGAAGATTTCTCCAGATCCATTATTAAGCTGACAGCGTTATATAATGCTCCAAGTTGTCCGCCTCTCACCAACTCTTAAAAAACAATGGGGTTAAAAAAAGAGAGAGAGAGGAGCAAAAGAGCAGTTATTTTCTGGAAATGTACTGATTTCGATTGCATGCCAAGATGTCTCCGGCAGATACCTTGAACAGATCCCGAGATCAAAACAGATTGCATTACTAATTTCGCCCAACGTGGAAAATCAAAACAAAACAAAACCAAAAAAAAAAACCAACCCTCACAGGCAAGTGTTATTTTTACTAGGAAGGAAATCAATTCTTGATTCCACACCAGTCATGAGGATAAAAATAGTGAAGGGTAAGCTATTTCAGTTGTCTCCCAGAAATTACACAATGGCAATTCCCAAAGGTTGTAAATTATTTAGAACTGATTTATTTAGAGTTAACCAGAAATTGTGCATGGAAGAGATAGCTCAATTCAGGCACCCTCGTAGGTGTGGAAGAGGAAAGCTGTGACTGCTAGGAGGAAAAAAAATACAGTTGGTGTTCCAAATTATCACTTGTTGGAATTCCCACCATCCTAAATTGGCTAAAAACCAATGAGTAAGTTAGCTGGGCTTCTGGGAACAGTGATAATAGAATATCTGGAAGCCTTCAAACAAGCTGAGGAAGGGTGACCTAGACCTTCTAAATGATGGGACCATCTACTTGGACCACTAGAGAACTTTCAACAAACTGGAGACCCATAATACTAGTTTATGCGATCGTCCAATTGGCTAGTTTGCTCCCATCCCCATAAACCACACATTGGAGCCTTTTCATCCACTTCAAGAGCTTTTGTCTTGAGAATAAGAGGAGTTGCATGTTACTGGTAAATGTGTTTAAGGACTAAATGTATAAATTGGGCTTAACCATTCATTCTCTCTCCTGTCTCTGTTTATTGCCATCCCTTTTAGTCTCTCTATTCTTCACCACAAACATTAAGTCAAGGAAGAGTCCTTTTTCTAGAAGTTTAAACTAATGACTTCCCATGGTCTTTTGAACTTCAGATGAGCATCATATAGGACTAGATCCTTTTCTATTCTGAAAGCTTTTTTGAAATGATCAAACAGTCAGAAATGACCTGATAGCACTTTATTCATAATAATACATTTTATCCAAAGGCAGAAGGTTACAGCTTAGTCCACCATAGATGGGCTAAACTCAGTATCATCAGAAATTGGCACAAAGAAGAGGGGCTCAAACTATACCCCAAAGCCACCTGAGGGAAGGACAAGAAGCAATGGATGGAAACTTATCAAAGAGAAGCAACCTAGAACTAAGGAGAAATTTCGTGACAATGGGAACAATTAATCAGTGCAACGTGTTGCCTCCATACGTTGTAGGTACTCCATTCCTGGAGATTGGACAACCATTTCTTCAGAATGGTATATCTGGTCCTTTGCAGGTGGGAGAAGACATATATATTTCCACTTTTATATCAAGCAAGAAAGAAGGTCAACCTTCAGAAGATATTTCAAAGCAGGAGAAGCTTAACACAACTTATACTTCTCAATTGCCTTTATAAATTGTTTGTGTGAGGTCTTGCTCTCACTCTCTAATTTAATATTTGAAACAGGAAAGCTCTTTTCTTTCAAGAACCAATAAGTGGAAAAATAGTTATTTTGATCTTCGCTCAATCATCATTGGCTCTAAGTTGGGAAAGAGGCAGCTTTCACCACATCCTGGATAAAAAATATATATGAAGGTATCTCTCTAAACTAAATATATATATTTTTAGAAGGACCTTCCCTTGTCAACAAAAGGAAACTGATAGTATTTTAAGAAAGTGGAAAAGGAAAATATGAATAGATAAGATGTTGAGACAAAAATGCCAAAAAAAAAAGATGTTGAGATTTTGGAAAAAGTGCAGAGAACAGCAACTAAGGTGATTAAAGTCCTGGAAACTAAAACAGTTGCAGGAATTGGGTAATGGCTATACTAAAGAAAAGAAGGACTAGGGGTGAAAATGATAGCAGTTTTCCAATATTTGAGGGGTTGCCACAAAGAGGAGGGGATCAACATATTCTCTAAAGCAACTGAAGGCAGGACAAGAAGCAATGGATGGAAACTGAAAAAGGAGAAAGTTACCTGTATGTATGTCAGGATTTGATTCTTATGCTGTTTAGGGACACTGAATCTCGTAGGTAGGTAGGTAGAGATAATAGATGGAGAGAGAGAGAGAGAGAAATAATAGACGGATATAGGTAGGTAGTAGGTAGATATGTAGATAGATATGTAGATATGTAGATAGAGAATTAGTTTACTTTATTATCATTTCACCTTGTACAACAAAATCAAACACCATCTTCAGTGTACATCATGACCATGACCATGAAAATAAACACAAACAGACATTCTTCACCCTTCACACATTGAACTGGAAACCCCCAACACCACACCAACATTGCACTATACAGTAGAATTCAACAGAGCTACTGCCCTGGGATAGAAGCTGTTTTTCAGCGGATTTGTCCTTGTTTTTATTATCCTGTACCGTCTGCCAGATGACAATAGTCCCAAAAAAGGCTGCCCAGGATGAGATGGATCTTCGAGAATGTTTTGAACTTTCTTAAGGCAGCAGGAGCTATAAAGCTCTTCCAAAGAGGGGAGAGGGCAACCCAGGATCCTCTGGGCAATGAAGTTAAGTTAACCCTCTGGAGTGCTGTCCTATCTGCCACTGTGCAATTGGCAAACCATATAGAGGTGCACTATGTTAAAATGTGATAAAAAATGAGACAGATAATAGATGGATATAGATAGATAGATGATGGATGGATGGATGGATGGATGGATGGATGGATGGATGGATAGATGGATAGATAGATAGATAGATAGATAGATAGATAGATAGATAGATAGATAGATAGATAGATTGAGAGAGAGAGAGAGAGAGAGATAAGACAGACAGATATGTAGAGAAAGAGGAGAGACAGACAGACAGAGAGACAGATACAGAGAAATATATATATATATACATATGTCTATATCTATCTATCTATTCTTTATCATTTCTATATCTATTTCCTGCTTCTTCTCGTAGTGCTTAGAAATCTTTATTTTTAGATTGTGGCTGTAAATTAATTAGCTGAAATTTTAAGAGTCAGCCTCTATTTTCATTGCTTTTAGAACTGGATTTTTTAATGCGATCTGTGGTTTAATTATTATTATTATTTTTGCTTCTTTATTTTTAGCTCATTTTAATGGTAACGGGAACATTTCATTGTTATGACTGTCACTGCCAAGAATGTTTTGATTGAGGCAGGCAAAAAAAAATAGCAAACAAATAAGCACTTATAAATTGATGAAGAACTACACAGAGACTTAATTCAATGAACAAACCAACCAGACTTAGTGACAGAACTGTGCAGGAACCTCTTTTGCAAGAGCTTCTGGGCTCAATACACCGTTGCCTTCAATGAAAGTAAGGAGGAAGGATAACATAGCCTTCCTTGAGTCATTACAATCAAGAATAAACTAGCTTTTTGCAATTTGATAGCCTTCCGTTAGTGTTTCACTACAATTCCCATCAATCTGGGTTTGGGGGGGAGGTAATCACCACATTGGAGAAGACAAGAAATGTTGACTAAATGCAGCTATTTGTATCACGAAGCTAGAGCCCTACGTAGTTCACAAGCTTTCCTCATCCTGGTGATGACATTAAGTTCCAAGAAAATAAGTATTTCTAAAGAACAAAGACTTTCTTCTTTGGAGATACTGCAATTCGGTGTCAACCAATCATCAGGTCATCTGGAAACAGGGCTTCCTCAAGTCCCATGCCTCTAAACATTATTTTTCTGAAGCAATACTTCTGAAAAGAGATGCATAGAATTGCATCATTAAGACTAAACAAGCTAGATTCTATATAAAAGCGAAATACCACTCACACATCATCACAAAATCTCCAGAACCGTAAAGCCTACAAACTTGAAATTGGGCATATATGTTCCTCTTGGCTTCTAGGTGCTCACTAAGAAAGGGTTTTTCGAAATGATCATCACAGCATTAGTATTTCCTATATTATTATTATTATTATTATTAACACACTCTGATGCTAAGGAGTTCTACTCCCCCTCCCCACCTGAAAAGAAATCTGTTCCAAATGCAAAACACAAGCAGAGGAGAGGAGTTTCAGTTTCACAGCATCAAGCAGCTTTAGTACAGAACAGTTGAGCTAAACCACGCCCAGGCTCCTTGCTGTCCCCTTCTTGCTCACACAGCAAATACTCTTTCAGTTTCTCAATTCTCTCACACACTGGCAGGACGCTAGCCAGATGAATACCGATGGATGCTGGTAGGCAGAGGCAGATTTTTTTCCCCCCCTTATTTTCCTCCCCAAAAACTAAGCCCGACCACATAGTTTCATAGCAAAGCACTGGTACCCTGCTCGTTACAAATATGCAACAAAAAAATAATTGAAAACATATAGCAATTGTGAGAAAACTATTATGTTAAAGTGGGAAAACGGCAAGCTTTGCTCCGCCTCCCCCCCAAAAGATGCTTCTTTGTTTGTTTTTAATAATAACTATTTCTGTTCAATTTACAAGAAACGTGATCCTTTTAATCACACCCGTCTGCACCATTCAGCGTGAAAGAATCATGTTAATCCTCCCGAAATATATAGAATCAGTGCTCAGCTTTCTTGAGCAAAATTGCACACACAAAGATTCAAGTTTTTCAAGATGTACGTGGCAAAACGTAACTACACTATTTCATTTGCAAATTAAACAAACCAGGCCAGTTCCCTAGGACAGCAGAAGATAGCCAGATAACCAATCCAATGGACATCATATTTCTGTTATTAAATTACAGAGACATCAAATCTGGATATCTTCAATAACAAAATTATCAGGTTAATACGGGGATAAACACATTTTAATATGCGTAATCACATCTGTTCCTTCTTAAGGCAGCTCACGATAAGTTAAAACGGTTGAAATATATATAATGCCGCAATTATATTAAAGAACAATGAGACCTCTATTTTTTTAAAAAAAGATATTTGAGAAGTTGAGATTGGAGATTATAAGGCTGCAGAGAATGAAGAAATTATCTTCCATTCACCCAAAATAGCAAAATGAAGCAGGGAGTGAAGAATGTATTTTAATTTTGAATCATTTTAGCAAGGACATAAATTTCCTTCTTCCCTTGCAATCTTCCCTAACTTAAAAAGGTCAAGAGGTATCAGTGGAAAAGCTCTCACTTTTTGTCCTGAACAAGCTTCTCTCCTTGATTAGTGAAGAAGAGCAAGATGGAAGATTTATTATCTCTCTCTCTCTCCAGGTAATAAGAGTTGATATAGGCCTATAAGCTTCAATCTACAGTTCTATGCTCAGCTCTTTTTGATTCCTCTATGTTTAAGATGAAGGATCTAGAAACAGATGTCCTCACAAAAGATGAAGAGAAGGGCGTGAACAAATTCCAGTGCCTGGAATGCACTGTTGTTACATCCTCAAACCCGCAAAACTTTAAACTTTAAACTATCCACTATTTACCTCATCCCATGTATAAGTGCACAGTTGTGCCTGCTGTCCCTGTCCATTGTCTCCATTTATTTGTACCCATTTCCTGTATTCATATTCATATTTATTCTTGTACCTATTAACTTGCAAGTGATTGAGAAATCAAACAAATAATTTTGATTACAGGTCTACATAGATGCAATCAAGAGAACAAAATGCTGGCTCTTCAAAACCATGCTAAACATTGGCCATGCAAGGCAGATAATCTGATCCATCTTTCCATGCACCTTTTAAAATTTGGTTTGTTACCATGGCTAAAATATAGTGAGGGGAATGGCAAATGTTCTTGTCTCCTTGGCTGACTTGACTCACTCTGCACAGATGTACAAAGTCAACGAAGAGACTTGCTCTCCTCCTAAAAGCAATTATGTGGAATAGGAAAGAGATGTTCCATCAGTAAATTGGATGATCAAAGAGCGGTGAACTTGAATCTGCTTCATGTCATTGCAAGATGCTGTTCCTGTCAATTATCCTGTGCTCTCAAAATGTGATTTAATACACTGTTTCTCAGCCTTGATAACTTTCAGATGTCCAGATTTCAACTGCCGATGTTTGACACTGACATGGGGACCATTGCTGGTCTACTAGGGCCAGTGTACAGAAGTTTCCAAGGTTGAAAAACACCAGTTTAATAAGATCACCAGATAAAATCACCAGCCAAGTTCAGCCCTTGGGGAAAACAAGTAGAATAAGACAATGTACCGATAGTGTCTGCCATGAACTCCATACAGGGGGGTGAGTGTCAAAGAGAAAAGATTCAATTTCATAAATTAGAGGTGGTGAACTGTGCTTTTCTTTGCAGTATACTTTTATTAAACATAACTCTAGGAAAGTACAATCTAAGAAGAACAGAAAAAGAAAGAAAAGAAAGTAAAACTCCTCCCCTGCAAGCATGCGCAGTAAATCAGACATCACAAGACACTCATATCTTAGTTGCTATAGAAACATGATAACAATTCTAATAGACTCTGGCCGCTTAGCAGACAAATTAAAAAAACGTAGTGACAGTGAGAGTGGGCAGGGGGCAGCTGGATGGGAGGGGGGAAAGCTTTAATGTTCAATCTATCTCCTAAGACATGGTTTCAAGATCAGAGGGCTGAGAATGGAATGCAGGAGGTGGAAGGATGTATATATTGGACTTATTTCTATAGAGTTTGCTTTCAAAATGGGGCAATTACTAGCAATTACTCTTAATTTAATTGCGTAGTTCTTCATGCTATCTGTAGAGGACAATTTGTGCGATGGGACAACCTCTGCTCCATATCCATTCTTCTCATGATCTGCAATACAGGCAAGTCCACGACTTACAACAGTTCATTTAGTGACCATAACTTCAAAGTTATAACAGTACTTTAAAAAACATGACCATTTTTCACACTTACCGCCATTGTAGTATTCCCATGGTCACGTGATCTAAATTCACATACTTGGCAACTGGTTCCTATTTATGACAGTTGCAGTGTCCCGAAGTCACATGATCCCCTTTGTTGTGGTTAGCCGGCAGCAGGTGCGGACGGCTGAGGAGAGCAAGGACTCCTATGAGGGGAGCGGACTGCTGCCTTCAGAGATTGTGGGGGCTGGCAGCAGCGATGAGGAGGTTTCCGAGGAGCCTGTGCCAAGTGCGCATGTGTGCAGGGCTGCTCGCAGGAAAAGAGCAGCTGCAGCAGCACGGGCGACTCGGGAGTAAGGCTACAAAGTAATGGCCCCTCCTTCAAGAAGATAAAAAGCCAGCTATGAAACTAACCTTCTTTGCAGAAGGCAAAGATGTTTTGAAACTCCAGCCTCGTGGACATTCCAGTATCCTGAGTTTGTATTTGGAGATTCTTGCATTGCAAATTATTTCTTGTCTGTTATCTTTTGGCAAGTCTCGCTCAGTTTGGCAAGGCTTGTGCTTATCACGGCTAATTATTTTGTGAAAGCATTACAAGATTTCTGTTCCTTTTGAATTGTGTTTGATTTGTTGGAAAAGGGCATGGGTCAGAACACCCTTTTGCGAACGTCTGACAAGCAAAGTCAGTGAAGAAGCTGGATTCACTTAACAACTGCATTACTAACTTAACAACTGCAGTGATTCACTTAAATACTGTGGCTAGAAAGGTTGTAAAATGGGACAAAATTCTCATTTAGCAACAGAAATGTTGAGGTCAATTGCAGTTGTAAATTGAGAAATACAAGGAAGCATAAACTACCGTGTTTCTCACAAAATAAGGCTGGATCTTTTTTTTTTTTGAGACCCCAAAAAATGGCTAGGCTGTCATTTCAGGGGTGTCTTAATTCCCCCCCTTGCATCCTTGCCTAGAACGCCTGTGGGCAGCCATGCCTCATCACCAGCTGCTCCTAACAGGCGATCGTGGTGGAACACGGAGAGCTCCCTACTCCCGCCAAGCACCTTTGCTGCAGACCCGAGACCTTCAGCATCCACTGCTGTTGCTTTCCCTTCTGCCCATGCCGCCGCCACATTTGGATCTGTCACTTCCACGTTGGGGCACCGCTGCCATTTGGAGCACCACCACCATTTGGAGCACCGCCGCCACGTTTGGAGCTGCCACTTCTGCGTTTGGGGCACTGCCACCGTTTGGAGCACCGCCACCATTTGGAGCACCGCCGCCGCGTTTGGAGCTGCTACTTCCGCGTTTGGGGCACCGCCGCCATTTGGAGTGCGTTTGGAGCACTACTGCTGTGTTTGGAGCTGCTGCTTCCACGTTTGGAGCACTGCTGCCATTTGGAGCACTGCCACTGCTCCAAACATGCTCCAAACGTGGCGGTGGTGTTCCAAATGCAGAAGCGGCAGTTCCAAACGTGGTGGTCGTGCTCTAGATGGCGGCACTCCAAACGTGCTCCAGATAGCGGTGGTGTTCCAAATGCGGGAACGGCAGCTCCAAATGCAGCGGCGGCATGGGCAGAAGGGAAAGCAACAGCGGTAGATGCTGAAGGTCTCGGGTCTGCAGCAAAGGTGCTTGGCAGAAGTAGGGAGCTCTCCGCACTCTGCCATGATTGCCTGTTAGGAGCGGCTGGTGGCGAGGCATGGCTGCCCGCGGGCACTCGGAACGGCAAGTCCCCCCCCGCCCTTCCCCCCATTTCACATGTTTTAAAATAGGCCTAAATTTGAGAGGAGGGACTTAATTTCATTTTATGCCTATAAAACATGCTGGGTCTTCCTATGGGGGGGCGTATTGTTGGAGAAACACAGTAGCAAAAAAGGAATGGATTCTAGACATACTTAGAGGAGAACTAAGTATGTCTGGCCTTACAAAGATAAGGACTAGGGTTGACATATTAGCAGTACTTGAGGGGCTTCTAGTACTTGAGGGGCTGTTACAGAGAGGAGGAGGGGTCAAGCTATTCTCCAAAGCACCTGAAGGGAGAACAAGATGCAACGGGTGGAAACTAATCAAGGAGAGATCCAACCTAGAACTAAGGAGAAATTTCCTAACAGTGAGGACAATTAACCAGGGGAGTAGCTTTCCTTTAAAAGTTGTAGTCACTCCATTACTGGAGTTTTTTAAGAAGAGACTGGAATGGTACAAGGTCTCCTGCTTGAGCTTGAGAGTTGGACTAGAAGACCTCCAAGGACCCTTCCAGCCCTAAGAATCTTTCGTTCTATTATTCATATGAGTCATATGACACAATAAGCCACTTCCACTCCCCCTCCCAAAAAAATGAAATGCAAAGGTAACAATTCACCAAATCTACAGCACGTTAAATGAGTGAAAATACAAGCTTTTAACTGATCTGAATAATTGGAGGGTTGGGGTTTTGTTATTGCTATTTTTTGTTTTATACATGGCATTAAGGAAGCAGGGCGAGTTTCTATTATTTCTACATTGTACCAGAAATTGAGAGTGCTAGTTGTTCCTCAAACTTCAGAAATGGGACAAAAATCACACAATGAAACGTGCAGGTAAAAACAACACCTCTTAATATTTTCTCCCAAAAGATAGGTCTCAAATTTACTCTTGCTCACTAAGGAAGAGAGCAGGCTGGGACTTGCACCAAATATTTCTTTTTCTAGTCAAGGCTTCTTGAATTCTCCTTTGGCCAAAGAACCAGTGAAATTCTTTGTAAATTCAACTAAATCCCTCTTGCTAATTTTTGATTGTGTAATACTGTGAACAATGCAAATATTTGCAAAAGCACCTTTATACATGATGAATCTGAGTCATCTCAGTCCATTAGTGCTTCAGAATTGGACTGAAGAGGAAATTCATTGCCTTAAGCTTGAAAGCAAAAAGCTGGATAATGACCTCCATTTATTCCCAAGAGGAGGAAATCCCTCTGGGGGATACATGAGGTAGTATTAAAATGATGCTGCAGGTGAGGATGGGGAAATGAGTCTTAAGCAGTTCAGGCTGGCAAATTCCAACCATGTTGGCTATCAAAACCCAGGGTGTCCTTTTCATTTATTGCATTCTAATGCATCTTTCTCTTAATCCTTTCTTCATTTGGACCATTGCACAAACAAGATCAAAAAGGTGGAACAAATCAGATTAATAAATCAGCATCAGGGTATCTTCCAACAAGAAACCTCTTGTGTATCAGGGTTCGTTTGGGTAGATGGGCAGTCACTGAGGGAAAGAAGAAAAAGAAGAAGAAAATGAGGGAGGGAGGGAGGAAAAGATGGGTGGAAGGATGGAAAAGAGAGGAAGGGAGGCATTTTCCTCCTATTAAAATGAGGATTATTCCAAAGTATCAATGTATTATGTGAAAAGAAGGGAGGGAGGGAGGCAGGGAGGGACAGATGGACACAGGGTAAGACAATTCTTTAAAATGTAAGTATACAACCTAAATCAACACCAAGGACTTTATTTTGAAATTTGACAGCCAGATATCAAGAAAAGCCAAAGCATTTGCAAATTTGCATCTATGCAAGCTACATAGAAATTGTGCTCTTAATTATTCAGTCACTGAAATGATTATAAAGCATACAAAGTGATATAGTAAAATAAGTATTTCTAAGCTTTAATATTTGTATCTTATCAAGCTGAGGGAAAAATATGGCAGGATGTGTGATTTCCTGTCACACCTGTTGCCCAAACTGTAGGTAAATCAATGCCAAAATCCTTACTATTCCCCCCTCTGGTTCTTTATCTTTAAAAGCACTTGGCTCGGGCAGTCCTTCAAATAGAGAAATTCCATTGAACAGAGGAATGTCCTCCACAAATTGAAAGTAAGGCTCTTATTATCATAACTCACGTTCTCTGGTGAAGGAGCTTCTTATCCATAAAAGCTTGTTGAAAAATAAGTGGACTTTTTAGCAATGGTACAAGTAAGAGTCGACCATCAGAGATGCCCTTCAGAACCCCAAAGCTGCTTAGATCTTGGAACAGAAGGATGTCCAACCAGGGAATTATAGATATGCAAGGAAATTTGCAAAAACGACTTTGTCATTATCTGAGAATGATTGAAATATTTCACCTGGAGATTCCTCTTTGCTCTGAACTTAAAACAAATGTTTAAGTCAAGGACAGCTTCAGATAACAGAAGCTGGTTCTCTTACATCTGTATCAAGAAACAAAACCCAACAGAAAAGTCCCATCCATGCCCCAAAACCAAACTTCATACCATTGACCTTTGTAAAATAAGGCTATATAACAAAGGAATTTTACAACCTCAGATTATTATTATTTTTTACTTCTCAGATTTAAATCCACACCAGCTTTGAATTTTCTCTGTAGACCTCCAAAGGTCAACAATCCAATCTTCAATGCATTTTTAAAGAAAGAACAAGTTTTAGCTGGAGCTACATTGAACCCACTGATAAATCTGCAGCTTTCTTTCTTCTCCTTTCTTCCGCTGTCAAGATCATCACACATGGCTTAACTTTGAATCCCATCATTAAAAATGTCATCAAAAAAGCACAACAAAGAAGGTTCTTTTTGCAGCAACTAAGAAAGCTCAAACTGCCCAAGGAGCTGCTGATCCAGTTCTACAGAGGAATGATTGAGTCTCTCATCTGCATCTCTATAATTGTCTGGTTTGGTTCTACAACTGAACAGGACAGACACAGACTTCAGAGGATAATTAGGACTGCAGAAAAAAACAATTGCTACCAACCTGCCTTCCATCGAGGACCTGTATACTGCACGAGTCAAAAAGGGGGCTGTGAAAATATCTACAGACCCCTCACATCCTGGACATAAACTGTTTCAACTCCTTCCCTCAAAACGACACTATAGAGCACTGCACACCAGAACAACTAGACACAAGGGCAGTTTTTCCCGAATGCCATCACTCTGCTAAACAAATAATTACCTCAACACTATCCACCTATTTACAAAATCTGCACTACTATTACCATTAATCCTTCTATCCTTCCTTTTCACCCATCTCTTTCCACTTATGACTGTATGACTGTAACTTTGTCACTTGTATCCTTACTATTTATATTGAGAGTTTCCTAGTATGATTTGATTGCTTAATGTACCCTATGACTATCATTAAGTGTTGTTCCTTATTATTATTGACTCTTGGCAAATGTACCTTTTCTTTTATGTACACTGAGAGCATTTGCACCAAGACAAATTCCTTGTATATCCAATCACACTTGGCCAATAAAGAATTCTATTCTATTCTATTTGCCCCAAACACCGGTCAAAAATGTTGCTTTTTTCATAGAAAACATGCATTTCCTCTTCTTTTTTTTTTTAACCTGAGATTTTATGTTCCCGCCCCACTGGAGTTCTCTACTTTGAAACTTTGCACCCAGTTTCTAGTAATCTGCAGCCATGAGGAAGTAACTCTGCCTATTTCCACACATCCTGTCCATTCTCCCTTGACAGTTCCCAAATATATAAATTACACTGTGATCCACAAAACCTGGCCGAGGGGTGGGTGTGTTTCTTTGCTTCCTGATATTTTCAAAGTGCAAAGAGATGTTCCTCAACCACTTCTTCCTCTTCTCTCCAAACCACTTACAAGAAATCAAAATGCTTTCATTTGGTTTAGTTTGGTTTGATTGCACTGGACGCATGCAATCAAGAATGATTATGAATGAGTAAAAGAATGAGTAAAGACTGCAACGATGATACCATTAAAGCCAACCCCTTTAACGCATTCTTTGGCTCAGTATTTGTAAACAGCAATGGATCATGCCCAGTATTTCCTAGTCGAACCACAGACAACTACAATGATCTAATACATACCGATTTTACAGAAGACTATGTTGAAAAAGCACTACGCAATCTAAAACCATCTCTATCTATTGGACCGGACGAAATATGTGCATACTTCTTTAAAAAGCTATCCACTGCCAGAGCCAAACCTCTAAGCATAATCTTTGAAAAATCCTTCAGGACCAGCTCCTTGCCAAACCTATGTTCACTAGCCACAGTCATCCCCATCCTCAAAAACGGAGACCCCAGCTTAGTTGAAAATTACAGACCAGTCTCTTCATGCTGCATCACCTGTAAAGTCATGGAATCAATTATTAACCAATCCATTATCCTCCACTTAGAGATAAACAGCCTACTCTCTAATAAACAATTTGGTTTCAGAAAAAAACTATCCTGTAATCTGAAACTCTTACACTGCAAAAACACATGGACTACACAACTCGATCAGGGCAAAGCAATAGATACAATTTACATAGACTTCTGTAAAGCCTTTGATTCAGTGGTACACGACAAACTACTCCTAAAACTAAAATCTTATGGTATCTCTGGACACCTGCATAACTGGATAGAAGCATTCCTGTCAAACAGACAACAAATGGTCAAAATTGGGAGTGTCCTATCAAATTCTGTACCTGTCAACAGTGGTGTCCCCAAGGCAGTGTTCTAGGATCAACTCTCTTCACACTCTACATAAATGACCTCTGTGATCATATTAAGAGCAACTGTGTTCTCTTCACTGATGATGTAAAGCTATTCAACCGCATAGACAATACTGCTACCCTTCAAAAATACCTTGACTATGTATCAGAATGGTCAAACAAATGGCAACTTCAAATCTCAACAAATAAATACTCTGTCTTACATATTGGCAAAAAAAATCAGAAAATAAAATACAGGCTGAATAGTCAAGACCTTGTTGATGATCCAAACTCTGTCAAGGATCTTGGAGTACTCATCTTTAATGATTTAAATGCTACAGCCCACTGTAACTACATAGCCAAAAAGGCATTAATAGTTGTTAATCTAATCCTGCATAGCTTTTTCTCCGGCAATATCACACTACTAACTAGAGCATACAAAACATTTGCTAGACCAATACTTGAATACAGCTCATCGGTCTGGAACCCACATTACGTATCTGATATTAATACAGTTGAGAAAGTCCAGAAATATTTCACAAGAAGAGTTTTCCACTCCTCTACTCGTTACAGAATACCTTATGCCACCAGATTTGAAATTTTAGACCTAGACAACCTAGAACTACACCGCCTTCAGTCCGATCTAAGTATAGTACATAAAATTATATATTGCAATGCCCTACTTGTCAATGAATATTTCAGCTTCAACCATAACAATACAAGAGCACTCAAGATAAACCGCACCAAACCTAATTGCAGGAAATACGACTTCAGCAACAGAGTAGTCAATGTCTGGAATATTCTACCTGACTCTGTGGTTTCTTCCCCAAACCCCAAAAATGTTAACTTTAGACTGTCTGCTATTGACCTCACCCCTTTCCTAAGAGGTCTGTAGGGGGCATGCATAAGCGCACCAACGTGCCTACCATCCCTGTCCTATTGTTTGTTTTTATTTTTCTTATATGTACCCATTTCATGTATTCATAACTATGTTTATACTTATACCTGTTATCTTATAATCGCTTGACAAATAAATAAATAAAATGCCATCCATTGGGGGGGGGAACTGCCCAAGCAATAGAATTAAATCAGTGTCTCTTTTATTTCTAAGGCTTATCTGTGAATGTATTATTATTTTATTTATTTATTTGTCAATCGCTTACAAGATAATAGGTACAAGTATACATGAGTAAAAATATGGGAAATAGGTACGAATAAATGGGGACAATAGGACAGGGATGGTAGGCACGACAGTGCACTTATGCACACCCCTTACAGACCTCTTAGGAATGGGGTGAGGTTAATAGTGGTTAGTTTGAGGTTAAAGCAGTAGGGGTTAGAAGATGTAACAACAGAGTCAGGTAGTGCATTCCAGGCATTGACCACTTTGTTGCTGAAGTCGTACTTTCTGAAATCAAGTTTGAAGTGGTTTACATTGAGTTTGTATCTATTGCATGTTCTTGTATTGTGGTTGAAGCTGAAGTAGTCATTGACTGGCAGGACATTGTAGCAGATAATTTTGTGTGCTATGCTTAAGTCTAACCACAGGCGATGTAGTTCAAGGTTGTCCAAGCCCAAAATCTCAAGTCTGGTGGTATAGGATATCCTGTTGCGAGCAGAGGAGTGTAGTACTCTTCTAGTGAAATGCTTCTGGACTTGCTCAATGGTATTAATGTCCGATATACAGTGCAGATTCCAGACTGAAGAGCTATATTCGAATACTGGTCTAGCAAAAATTTTGTATGCTCTAGTTAGCAATTCGATATTTCCAGAGGAGAAGCTTCGTAAGATTAGATTTACAACTCTTAATGCCTTTTTAGCAATGCTGTTACAGTGAGTTCTGTATGAATCATGAATCTAAAAAAGAAAAAGAAATCAAAACGCTGCATTTCACCCCAGAACTGGTCACTGATTCCTCAAATGAGCATTACCAAGACTGGGAAAGAAGGAATTAGTTAGAAGTTGAAAACTTAAAAAGAGTTCTACCTGGTTTTCACATCGCATTTTGATTTGAGTGGTGAGCAATAAACCAGCTAGCCAACAAGTAAAACTGGACGGTATTCCTGGAATGCAACTTTTTCTTAGTAATAACTTTATTTATTTTTATCATTTGTTAAGAGTTATGTCTTGCTTTTTTCTTCAGAAGCTCACATTGTATCCTACTTGTATCTTATCCTATTTATATCCTCACATCATCCTATTTGGGAGGTGAGTGTAACTACTTGGGGGTTAGGTGCAAAAGATCAAGACCATATAAGTCAAGTTGCAATTCAAAATGGATTTATCACTCATTTCAAAATGGATTTATCACTCAAGCCTACACAAAAATTTAATCAACTAAAATTCAGCACTAAATTGGACTTAAGACTATTTGTGACAACATAACGATTCCAAACTGCTAACACACTTAACTCTGCCCCTAGCTCTGTTTGCTCTTCTCCTACAGACTTGGACATTAGGGAAGACATGGAGCAAGATCCCACAAATCAAAGTCAACACATTACACTAAGAAAACCTGGGGCACAGCTATCACAGCTCCTTCAGCCTCCTTCCAAAGACACTGCTGCCCAAACTGAAATTTGCTTTCTAGTGGAAAGAGAAGTTGTCTACTTTTCTTTCCATCAGAAAGCAAATTTCTGTTTGGCAGTGTCTTTGGAAGGAGGTTGAAGGAGTTGTGAGACAAGTTACGTCTACTTCTCTTTTACTTAAAGACAAAGAAACAACCCTGCCAAGTTTCTTATGAAAAATTGACATTTGGGACTGATTGTACTCTACCTATAACAACTATTTTGTTGTGCTGCATTGTGTGTGATCTCTGCTTCTTGTTTGTCAGCCAATTCTTCGCAGAACAATTGGGAGAGAAAATAAAACATCCACATAAAATGCAAACATTCCTGCTCACATAGATTTTCTCTTTCAAACATAGGATTGCTATTTGAGATATTTTTACTACAGAATAAAAACGCACCAGGAAGGCTCATTTAGCAGCTTACAAATAGCAGCATTAAGGTAAACCTGTCAGCCAGAAAACACAGCACACAAGGAAACAATGCTATGGAGGGAAGAGGAAAAAAATTTGGTGGAGGGTGGCAATGAGGAAAACATTAGAAAGGAAATACCTTCTACATAAAAATCAGATCCAGGTATTTCCTTCCTACAATGGATTTTAGACCAATGTTGCAAGAAAGGCACCTAGAGACAAACTTTTTCTTCAGAAAAAAAAATGAGTCATCCAGAATTTGACAACTTGAGCAATGCAAGGATAGCTTTAAACCAATAGAAGAAGGCAGGAAATATTTGAATGCCCTAATAGAAATACTACTAGAAACATCCAACTTCATTAACTATTCAGAAGTTATACATTATGGACAGATAAAATTAAGGAACCTGCTCTTTGTGGCATTTTTTTAATCTTTAAATCAGATTTGGACCTTCGAAAGAGTACAGGTAGTCCTTGACTTACGACAACTATTGAGCCCAAAATGTCTGTTTTTAAGTGAAACACTTGGTTTTTTTTATTTTAGAAAAACTTTATTAAACACAAAAACAAACAAGTCTTACATTAAAAATTTGAACGTGGTACAGTTTCCTAACATCAATCATTGTCATTACTTCGCTAAATCCAATAGTAGTATTATATAATTTCCATCTACACGCTTTAAATATAAATATAACCATTCCTTATTCTCGTGGATCTTCCTCAACTCTAGCCAACCTTAAAATTTATCTCATGTTTTATAATAATCCGAATCTTCCTTATTTTTTAGTTCTTTTGTTAATTTATCCATTTCTGCGCACATTGTAATTTTCCTCAATATTTCAAATTCATTTGGGATATCTTTACTTTTCCAATTCTGTGCATACACCAACCTTGCTGCAGTAATTACATGGATCATTAAATACAGGTTTTCTTTATTATATTTCCCAGTGTTAATTCCTAGCAGAAAGAACTCAGGCCTATGTTGTATTTTAATTCTACACATTTCTTCTATCCACTTATGTAGATTTTGCCAGTATTTTGGGGCCTCTTTGCAACTCCACCATAAGTGATAATAAATTCCTATTTCTTTATTGCATTTCCAACACATAGGGGAAAGTTTGGGATTCATTTTTGCCAATCTTGATGGTGGTATGTGCCATCTAATTTATACAAATAATTTATACAAATTTTCTTTGAAGGGTGTCGCTAAAGTCATTTTTTTGTTTCTATTCCATAGTTTTTGCCAATCATCTAAATTAATGCTATAAGCAAAATTTTTCATCCATGCCACCATCGTTTCTTTTACTTTTTCTTCTTCCAATTTAAATTCCAATAAAGCTTGATATATTTTTTTTATCATCTTCTGCTCAGGTCCTAATAAAATTTCATCTAAATTTGTCCTCTACTAATTCCCCATTCTCACTTATCTTTTAAATATTTTCATTGGAGTTGCAAATAGGCCCCCATTCGACTTCAATTCCCTGATTCTTCAACTCTTGTCTAGTTTGTAGTTCCCCCTTTTCATTTAATATCTCTTCATAGGTGATGATTTTTCCTTGTCACAAAAGGTGTGGATGCATCAGTGCCTCCAAAGTTGATAGCCAAACATTCAATGATATCAGTTCACATCTATCTCAATTTTTATTGGTTCCTTTGTCTAGTGCTCCGTGTAATTCTAATCTCCTTAGGTTCTTTATTTTCCTCTGTAGATTCACTTCTTCCATTCCTTCTCTCTTTATTAGTTACTGTATCTCTTTCTGTATTTGTTACTTCCCCTTTCTTTCGTTCTCCTCCATCTCTCTCCTGTATTGTTTCTTCTTCTTCATCTTCCCTAGTGAGTTGTTGATCAAAGAAGTCTTCCACTTTTTCAAGAGTATCCAGCCTAAATCTCTTTTCCTGCCATGTTACCTTGATACCCTCCGGCACCAACCACCTAAAATTTACATTATCTTTTATCAATTTTGATGTTAGAAAATGGTATGGCCTCCTTAGATCTCTTACCCTCTTTGGAATTTGCTTTGAGACAGTTAGTTGTTTACCTGCATATTCAAGTGGTTCATCTCTTGTCTTGTGTAAAATTTCATCTTGCATGGATTTTTTAACTAATCTAATATGGACTTTCTTTGGAGGTTAAACCTCCTAGCATAATTTGTTTGAACTCTATAGAGTTCATCTATCTCTATAAATATTTCTTCTTTATCCATCCCTAATATCTTTGCCAGTATGTCAGCCATGACCTCTAAAATTTTCTCCTTTTTCCTCGTTCACATTTTGCAATCTTAGGTAATGGGCTGCCTTTTCTACTTCCAAAAAGATTACTGTTGTCTCTAATTCCTTATTAGCTTTTTCTAGTTTATCTGTTAAGTCATCTACCCGTTTTTCTTCTTTGCCCATTTTGTCTTCATTTCTACAATTTTTTCTTGATTTTTCCTGACCTCTTGTTGAAAAGCTTCAAATTTTTCATCTATCTTTTGTATCTTTTCCTTTAATTCTGATCTCACCGCCCCCATCTCATTCTTCATATCCTCATGATTTTTAAGCATCATCTCTTGCATATTCATCATTAAACTTTGTAGGTCTTTTATAGAGTTTGATCTTCCTCTTGGAAACATTTCATCAATATCCCTCTGTGTGGAAGGGCTTACCATAGCTGTTGTAGTCATCGTTTCTGTGGGTATTTTCCTAACTGTACCAATTCTAGGTGAATTGAGGTGCTTGACATATTAAACAATCTTGTCTCTATGTTATTTTTAATCCACCACTCCTACTTTTTCTCCCTCTTCCCCAATGCCTCCACCTCCCCCACACTTCCTCCTCCCCCTCTCTCCCTCCTATTTCCTTCCCCTTAATAGCACAGTATCAGTATAATTCTCCTGTTATCATCCTCCACTAATCAATTTCTATAATACCTTGTAACAACCTTAAAATATCAGATCTCTCTACTCAGTTTCCTTTAAATCTATAATACATTTATATTAACAGTAATACTATAATATCTTAATTAATCAATATTATAAATCTATTACTTTCAAAAAGTCTATATAATATATACTTTATAACAATACTTTGTATTAATATTAAATCCCTATTAGAAAGTCTATTAACAAATATTTAAGTATATCAGTTTTTCAAATATCTTAAACCGCTTAACCTTTTTTTATTTAAGGTATATCAGTATATTGTCATCAAAGAAAAAAGAAAGAAAAAAAAGACAAAAACAGGGAGGAGAAGGAAGGAAAGGAAGGGAAAGGGGACAGAGAGAGAAAAGGAGGATAACTAAAAACTTCAATTTCAATTATATGATTATTAAGGAAGGCACCAATAAGATTTATCACTCTGAGTCTTCACACAGTAAGATATCTTCACACTGTAACAAAAAGAGAGAGAGAGAAAGAAAAAAAAGATCCAGTACTCTACAGCCACTGTTCTCTCCTCTTTAATTTTGTTGCAAAGAGTTGTATGTATCTTCCGTCCAGTCCCCTTTTTTTCTCCCCCCCCCCCCCCCACATTACCAGTAGGTGTCTCTTTCCCGATACAGTGTCTCTCTGTCTTCTTTAGCTTCGCTGTGTCACTCTCCAGCCTGTGTCCATTTCCTTAAGGAATTTTTATTTCTCTTTTCTTTTTAAGTCCCTCCAAAATCTCAATCTAGGGTCCAACCAGGAAAAGTAAGCAAAGATAAACTTCCAGTCCACCGTTAACGATCACCACTTCCACCAGTCACCTTTCTAGTTTAAGTGTCCAAATCGATCTTCTTTTACAATGTCCATCCAAAATAAGGAAAAGAGACTCGGCTATCAATATTATATCCAAAAGATTATTTTCTCCCAATCGTGTGTTCCGATCCCAGAACCAAAGTTAAAGTTAAAGTTTAAGCAGCCAGTTTTTTTTTTCGCCCTGCCTCTCATTTGGCTTTACAGTAATCTTCTTATCGTTCCGCTCACCATGTATCTCGCTGCTCTGTCATCTCCTCAACTAGAGCCGACTCCAATTGTCAAGCTATTTTTCACTATTATTGTATTGTGTCTCCTCTTAAATTAATTTCTGATTCGCTTTCAGGTTGTTGCTTTTGTTAGTTTAACTGTACCATCGTTCCGCTAAATCACTGCTTGTCGGACCAGCTGTCAGCGCTCATGGACAGCCATTATTGGTCGTCCGCTCCACCATTTGCTCGTCCCTGTTTTACCCCGATTTCCATCATGGACACCGTCCGTAGCTTGTCTTCGGAGAACCCTCTCCTTTGGAAGCCCTCCAAGCTTCCTTTAGACTCCGTAGAGTCCTGCAGAACAGGGATAAGGGTCCACGTTTCACAGAGCCGTCTGCTCGCACATGTCCCTTCTCCCTGACAGCTGGCTCCTCCCCCCAAGTGAAACATTCATTGAGTGGGTTTTGCCCCATTCCATGACCTGTCTCGCCACACTTGTTAAGTGAATCACTGCAGTGGATAGGTTAATAGGTCATCTAGTCCAACCTCCCCACCCAAGAGGAGACCCTATGCCATTTCAGTCTAGTCTCTTCTTGAAAGATTCCAGTGATGAAGTTCCCACAACTTCCGAAAGCAACTTCTGTTCCATTGGTTGATTGTTCTCACAATTCCTCCTTATTTCTATGTTGAATCCCTCCTTGATCAGTTTCCATCCATCATTCCTTGTCTGGCCTTCAGGTGCTTTAGAAAATATCTTGACCCCCTCCTCTCTGTGGCAGCCCCTCAAATATTGGAACACTGCTATCCTGTCTCCCCTAGTCCTTCTCTTCACTTGACCAGTCATGCCTAGTTCCTGCAACCGTTCCTCATATGTTTTAGTCTCTAGTCCCCTAAGTATCCTGGTTTCTCTTCTCTGCACTCTTTCTAGAGTCTCAACATCTTTTTTATAGTGTGGTGACCAAAACTGGATGCAGTATTCTAATATTCATCAAAAGAGCATTTTCCATCCCATTGCAGGAGAGAAGAGGATGGTTCCATTGCATTAAACCATGATTGGATCCATAAAACCCCACTTACAATCTAGGGCAATAAAAAGTGATCTCTTCTATTGATTGTGCTAATCTATTACTTCATCCTGGTTTTCCAAATTGTATTGCATTTGCAAATACCAAGCATTCACTTAGAGGTTGCCAACCATTAAGAGCTGGATTCTGAGAATACATTAACCCAAAATCATATTTAAAAAAACAACATTATGGCTCAAAGAAATGTGTGAACCCAAGCCAGGTTTTGCACAATCAAGTTAGTTAGAAGAAGCTTTAGGAGCCTCCTCTGTCTCAACTCCCATAATGCACAAGATCAAGCATGTTTTCCTCTTCCAGTTGAAATAATCCTATCCTGCTAACGCAGACAATGTTAGCCAATATTTGTGAGTCAGAAACCTGTCCACAAGCAGCCTTGCCTGATCGGGGTTGCAATTAACATGCCTTAAATGACAAATGGTTTTCATAACAGTTGGCCGTGTTATGGAACTAGATGGAATTGTTTATGATTTGAACTGCCCATAATTGAAAATAATTACATAAACATACAATTGAAGGAAGAAACTGTGCCTTATAGTATTTGGAAATTTCCTTTTCTCCCTTTGCGAGATTTCTATCTCGTCTTATGACGAACAGTTGCAGGAATTGGATATGTCAAGTTTAATGAAAACAAAGACTAGGGGTGATATGATAGCAGTGTTCCAATATTAAAATTTGAGGGGCTGCCACAAAAAAAGAGGAGGTCAACCTATTCTCCAAAGGATGAGAAGACAGAACAAAAAGCAATGGATGGAAACTAATCAAGGAGAGAAGCAACCTAGAACTAAGAACTAAGGCAAAATTTCCTGACAGTTTGAACAATTAATCAGTGGAACGACTTGCCTCCAGAAGTTGTGGGTGCTTCAACATTGGAAGTTTTTCAGTAGAGATTGGACAACCATTTGTATGAAATGGTATAGGGTTTCCTGCTTGAGCAGAGGACTGAACTAGAAGACCTCCAAGGACCCTTCCAACTATGTTATTCTTTTATTCTTTCCTTCAAGATGGCTTGCCTAGGAAACTCCCATCTTTTCCCCACCTCTGACCACCACCAAAACAATTTTTCAGGTTGGCTGAGCTGGGAAAGTGTGGCCCAAAGTCATCGAGTGAGTTTCAACTCACTTCTCCCACATCGGTCTAATATCTGAACCATTACTATGGCTCCCCATTAAATTCTATTCCAGTGTTTCTCAAATGGGCATGGACTTCAATTTCCAGAATTCCCAAGCTATTTTGACTTCCTTGATTTGGTTCAGAGGTGATACTTAAATCCTATACATCACTTCTTGAATAAATGATATTTGGTTCTTGCCTTCCTACCTTCCACCTCCTAATCCCCAGTTATCTAACTGAAGAATTCTAGGAGTTAAAAATTCACACATCTGAATGTTGCCATCGTTGAGAAACACTGATCTAACCCATGCGCACAAAAAACATTCTAATCCTCAGGTGACAATTCAGATTCAGATGTTTTGTCAAAATATATCTGGTATTAACTTGGCACATCTCTGTTCTTTTTTGTTTTGTAACAAGTGTACTTCAGCATTTCACCCGAACAAAGCAAGCTTCTGAAGCAGGTTAGGAGATGGAGGACAGGAAGGAGCATTCATTCATTCAAACAATGATGACTAGGGTTAAGCATCACTTCTGAACCAACTCACACTTGAGCATTCTCTCTCTGATCAAGAATCACAAAATAAACAGATTAACGGAGTTAGAAGGGACCTTGTAAGTCTTCTAACCCAACCCCCTGCCCAGGCAGGAGACCCTACACCATTTCTGACAGATGGCAGTCCAGTCTCTTCTTGAAAGCCTCCAGGGATAAAGCTCCCACAACTTCTGTTCCATGGGTTGATTGCTTTCGCTGTCAGAAAATTCCTCCTTATTTCCAGGTTGAATCTTTCCTTGATCAGTTTCCATCCTTTATTCCTTGTCTGGCCTTTGAATGCTTTGGAAAATAGCTTGACTCTGTGGCAGCCAATTGAAAGAGGCCATGGAGTCCAAGCCTGTTCAATGCAAGAATCCAAATTAAAGCTCTCCCTCCCCCACAAAGGTGGGGATTTAACTCCTCTTGAAATGCAGAAGACCCCAATTCATTCAGAAAAAGTTCCCATGGGAGACAGCTTTGACCGAAAAAGCTTTTCCTAACATTCAGTCAAAATCTGCATTTGGGCAATTTCAGATTATTATTAGGTCTAAACTTCCTGACCTTCTCTTCTGTGGAACTCTTTTAGTTTCCTTTCTCAAGGCTAATCATTTTTACTTCCCTTAGTTTCTGTATATTTTCCAATAGGGTAGTGTGTTGTTTCCTGTGGTCTAAGGGATAACAGAATAATATAATAACAGACTTGGGAAACACCTTGGAGGTCTTCTAGTCCAGAGGGTCTCCAAACTTGACCACTTTAAGCTGGCTGAGGAATTCTGGGAGTTGAAGTCCACAAGGACTTAAAGTGGTCAAGGTTGGAGACCCATGTTCTAGTCCAACCACTCACTCAATCATGAAACCCTATACCAGGGGTCCCAAAACTTGTCAACTTTAAGACTTCTGGACTTCAACTCCCAGAATTCTCCTGCCAGCTACTCTGGAGGTCTCCAAACTTGGCAACTCCAAACTATGCTGACTGGAGAATTCTGAGAGTTGCCAAGTTTGGAGACCTCTGCCCTATACCAATCCAGACAGGGTATTCCATTCCATACCATTGCAGACATGGCAGTTATCTATTTATATGCCCACACAAACACAACCTAAAACAACTTTTTGCCATCAAAGCACTACTATCCCATCAGGCCTGCCTTCTAGTTGCTCATCAGTATTTCAGCTTTAAATACTGGGCCCAGAACTGATATGAGCTGTGGTGGCGTAGTGGTTAGAGTGCAGTACTGCAGGCTACTTCTGCTAACTGCAATTGGGCAGTTCAAATCTCACCAGGCTCAAGGTTGACTCAGCCTTCCGTCCTTCCGAGGTGGGTAAAATGAGGACCCCAAATTGTTGGAGGCAAGAGACTGACTCTATAAACCACTTAGAGAGGGCTGTAATGCAGGATATAAGTCTAAGTGCTATTGCTATGATCGAGGCAGAGGAGAGTGGAAGCACTGTTGCTGGTGATTTGGCTGAAAAATGTCTAGTGACATGACTTAGAATTATTGGTAATTTTACTGCCGTTCACTCTATGGGGAATTGCCTTTGAATATTATCTGGAAATCACTGCTGTATAGCAAAAACTTCTTTTCAGTGGGCTTTATCTTTACCCCATCAGGCTTGGCTTCTAGTTGCTGATCAGTATTTCAGCTTTAAATGCTGGGCCCAGAACTGATATGAACCATGGTGGCACAGTGGTTAGAGTGCAGTACTGCAGGCTACTTCTGTTGACTGCAATTGGGCAGTTTGAATCTCACCAGGCTCAAGGTTGGCTCAGCTTTCCATCCTTCCAAGGTGGGTAAAATGAGGGCCCAGATTGTTGGGGACAAGAGGCTGACTCTGTAAACTGCTTAGAGAGGGTTGTAAAGCAGTATTTAAGTCTTAATTGCTATTGTTTGTTGTCTTCACTGTATTGTTGTTACTACAAACCACTAAACGACCTGGATAGAAGAAAAAATATGTTAATAAATAAATTTATGCCAGGTACCTGGTTGGGAAAAAGCTCATCTGGATAAGCATTGTTAATCTGCTCAAATAACCAGGATGTAACAGTGACTCAATTTTTCCAATAAATTACTTTCAGGAGTAGAGAGTAAGGAAAGCAGGGAAGTCATATTTTCCCAACCTGATTTGGATATTTCAGTGTCCCAGTTATTTTCTGCTGGTTTTCTGCACTAGTTGTCGCAGACACAAAGCAGGAAGACAACGGACAACACCAACACAAAGCTTCCAAGGTGGGTAAAATGAGGACCCAAATTGTTGGGGGCAATATGCTGACTCTGTGAACCGTTTTTTGTTGTTGTTAGTTGGAAAGCTGTGTCTGACCCATTGCAACCCCATGGACAACGTTCCTCCAGGCCTTCCTGTCCTATACCATCTTCTGGAGTCCATTTAAGCTCACGCCAACTGCTTCCATGACTCCATCCAGCCACCTCATTCTCTGTCGTCCCTTCTTCTATAGGCCTCAATCTTTCATAAACCGCTTAGGGAGGGCTATAAAGCACTGTAAAGCGGTATATAGGTCTTAAGTGCTACTGCTATTTCCACAGCTAGAAAACTAGTTCAATTGTTCTATGCTAGCTTTGGTGAGCTGTCCACAAACCTGAATTTTACTTCTTCAACCCTACAGTGCTACCTTCTCACTTTCCCTTTTATTTTCCAACCTACATTTCTACTGAAAACTGCTTCAATCATAGATTAAGACTGTTTAAAGCAGAGGTGTCCAACCTCGGCAACTTTAAGACATGTGGACATCAACTCCCAGAATTCCCCAGCCACCCATTTTGAGAATGGACATCCGCAAGTTTTAATGCTGCTACGGTTGGACACTTCTGGTTCAGCGCATCAGATCTCTAAGGGCAGATTTATATAACAAGCTCAACGATCTTTAGCTGAACTTCAAATTCAGACTTTATGCAGCAATGCAACTCTTCTCCCCCAGGATGCAAGGACAGTAAAACAGTGATTTTTTTCTCAACCGTGGCAGTTTTAAGCATGCTGGCTGGGGAATTCTGGGAGTTGAAGTTCACACATCTTAAAGTTGCCACAGTTGAGAAACACCAGCCTAGAAGATACGAATGGCGCAACCTTCAACCACAGCCGGTTTTCGAGAAAACTAATTTCCTCACAAAACACTTCACTCTAGAGGCGTAACTTGATAATAAACACATTACCTAACAGGCTGATCTGAAGGAAGTTTACCTCTCTTAAAGCAAGCAGTTTCAGTACAGTATCTGGTCAAACAAAGATGCTAAGAAGGTGGGTAGCGGAGGAAGAGGGGAAGAGAAATATGTCTGCCCCAAGTTGGAAACTCCTGAAGAATTCAGATACGGCTTGTCTTTGCACTTGTGCATTATCTACAATGCTGAAAATGCCTGCATTTGCACCATGTGGCCAGCCTGGGTTAATCTTAACCACTGTGAAATCTTTTTGTACCTTAACATAATTAGTTAGTTGAATGCATCATGCAAACCCAGAAAAGATGAAGGGTGTACAGAGAAGAGCAACAAAAATAATTAGGGGATTGGAGGCTAAAACATATGAAGAACAGTTGCAGGAACTGGGTAGATCTAAAGTCTAATGAAAAGAAGGACTAGGCAGCCCTGATAGCAATCTTCCAATTGTGCTTCCACAAAGAGGAGAGTCAATATGTTCTTCTAAATACCTGAAGGCAAGAAGAAGAAGCAATGGATGAAAATTAATCAAGGCGAGGGCCAACCCAGAAATAAGGGGAAATTTTCTGATGATGATAACAATTAACCAGTGGAATGGCTTGCCTTCAGAAATTGTGGGTGCTCCATCACTGGAGGTATTCAAGAAGAGACTGGGCAGTCATTGAGCCACAGTGGTGCAGTGGTTAGAGTACAGTACTGCAGGTTACTTCTGCTTCCTGCCGGCTGCCTGCAATTTGGCAATTTGAATCTCACCAGACTCAAGGTTGACTCAGCCTCCCATCCTTCCGAGATAGGTAAAATGAGGACCCAGATTGTTAGGGGCAAAAGGCTGACTCTGTAAACCGCTTAGAGACAGTTGTGAAGCACTGTAAAGTGATATAAACAGTAAGTCTAAGTGCTATTGCTATCTTCCTTCATTTCCTTCCTTTCCTTCCTTCCTTCCTTTCTTTCCTTTCTTTCCTTCCTTTCCTTCCTTCCTTCCCAGTGGTTAGAATGGAGTAGTGCAAGCTAACTCTGCCCACTGCCAGGAGTTCAAGCCTGACCAGCTCAAGGTTGACTTCCATCCTTCCCAGGTGGGTAAAATGAGGACCCAGATTGTTGGGGGCAAGAGGCTAGCTCTGCAAACTGCTTAGAGTGGGCTGTAAAAGCCCTGTGAAGCGGTATATAAGTCTAAGTGCTATTGCTATTTGTCCAAAATGGTATAGGGGCTCCTGCTTGAGCAAGACTAGAAGACCTCCAAGGTCCCTTCCAACTCTGTTATTCTGTTAACATTGTTGGCACACACCAAGGGCTCCCCAGTTCAATTCCAAGCTACAAATGTTCTTTTCTATCGGTACCAGAAAAGATGTCAATTCAGTAGCCAGGTGAAGCCCGTGGTTTCATCCAGGTACTTCAAAGTCTGGAATGGCACAGCACCAAGAATTCCTGTAGTTTCAAAGCCACCCTATTTCTCAAGAAATGTTTTTATTTCGCTAGCAATATTGTATTATTTGCACAAGCGCTTGCTGTCTGGGAGAGGCAAACAGCATTCCAAACAAACCTCCAGGATCAACAGTAGCAGACAGAAGTACCTCTGGTATGGCTCTTCATTGGGCAAAGACTTAATATGGCAAAGAACTGTGTTGATTGAAGCCAAGCTGTCTGCGGTCACCAGGAACAATAGGGTGGCATTGTTCAGATTTCCTGACACCCCCCCCCCCCAACATTTCAAACCAAGCCTCAAATGCTCTCAGGTTTTTGTAAAAGACCCTTTCAACATTTATTCTTCCAAAAATATTGAACTCTGACTCCTGGTACCTGTCAACTCGTAAAACATTCTTATGCCTATCTTTGAGTTGCCATAAACAGGAGGGGTGGGGGAAATTTGAAAGAAAAGTACAGCAGTTTAAAACCAGAAGTGTATTCCACGATTATCTTACAAAGATTGTAGCTAGGCAACCGGATCTTCTGCCCACAAAAATCCTTCACTGGAGAACATCATTGATGACACCCAGCCCGTGAACGTGCTTCATTGGAGAATCTGATTTATGACACACCCAAGGGGGGAAACAGGGTCACAGGTGACTGTAAGTTACTTATGCCAGAGTTTGGTTCATTTAGGTTAGTGCCAACATGGTGCTCCTAATAAATCTTTTGAATTCTTTTGAAGCTTGGCTCAAGGGCAATTGCCGGAACCCTGACAGTACTTTCTAAATTTACAACAGCCTCTCTTATGGCATAGTTTTCCAGGAGTGGACAACGTGTCCCATAGTGGCCTGGGGGAGAACATGTAAGTTCTCCAGGAATTGCAGGGCTCTGAAAACTTTCCTGACAAAGTCTAGATGTTCAGAAAGGCTTCCAACCCACAAGAAGGTTGTGTTCTTTGGGGGAGGCGTGTTCCTACTTTCACTTCTTGCTTACAGCCAAATGTTTATTAGAGTGATTAATACAATCATCACGCTGCCAACTAGAGTTTGCAGCGTTAAAGCGCTGCCTTCCAAAGAGCAATGTTTAGCTGTGGGTACTGGACCATCAGAAAGCCTGGATGAAGAAAAATGGACTCCTTTGAAGTGTAGTGCTGGAGGAAATTGCTAAAACTGTCTTGGATCCCCTAAGAAATCCTGAGCAGTAAAAGAAATAAATCCAGACTGCTGCTGAAAGCACTGATAACTGAGCTGAAGCTTAAATATTATGGACACATTATGTGAAGGAAAGGAAACCCTGACGCAGGAAAAATCAAAGGCAGTCAAAGGACAGGCCGACAGAAGACTAGACAGTGATAGCACTTAGACTTATATGCCACTTCACAGTGCTTTTACAGCCCTCTCTAAGTGGTTTATAGTCAGCCTCTGGCCCCCAACAATCTGGGTCCTCATTTTACCCACCTCGGAAGGATGGAAGGCCGAGTCAACCTTGAGCCTAGTGAGATTCAAACTGCCAAATTGCAGGCTGCCAGCTGTCAGCAGAAGTAGCCTGCAGTACTGCAGTCTAACCAACTGCACCACCACGGCTTCATGGCTTGATACAACCACTGATGACACAAGCAGGAGCTTCAAAGGTCTCAGAGAAGAAATTCCCAGTAGACAATCTTGACAAAATGGATGGAAAGTAATCAAGGAGAAAAGCAACCTAAAACTAGAGAAATTTCATAATGGTGAGAGCAATTAACCAATGGAATAACTTGCCTTCAGAAGTTTATGTTACACCAAACGTGTAACTAAAAGGGAACATACAAGTTCATAGATGGCACCTACAACACCATAACAAGCAGCAGTAGTTTGTCTTTGGGATGGAAAAGTCAGATCACCAGTTATCCTGCTGGCTTACAGACAGCCAACTGGCATGTAAGTTTTGTTCACACGGGAAAAATCTGGGGTAGGGCTCAAAACTAGTTGACAAATTAGTTAGGCAGTTGGCAATTTAGTTAGCTAGTTGACTAGGTAGCTGGTTTTATTTATTCAAAATTGGATTCAATTTGGACATCACCCAACTCCAGCTCCGGGCAATTTGCAAGTTATGTAAGATAAAAGGCAATTCAAACCCAAACCAAGTGAAATTTGAGTTGAATATACAAATAGAAGACAAAAATAACAAACACACCCAGGGCCCCATCTGTCCTAGCCCCAAGACCTGGGAGAACAGCCAGGTGTTTAAGATTTTTTTTAAAGGTGGGGATCTCCCTAATCCACCCCCTCCAAAATAAAGAACCGCTTAGGGACTGGAGGCTAAAACGTACAAAAGGACAGTTGTAGGAATTGGGTATGTCTAGTTTAATGGCATGACGTGATAGCTGTCTTCTGATATTTGAGGGGCTGCCACAAGGAACAGACAGAACAGATTAACAGAGTTGGAAGGGAACTTATAGGTCATCTAGTTCAACCCCCTCACCCAAGCAGGGGACCCTACACAATTTCTGACAGAAGGCAGCCCAGTTTCTTTTTAAAAGCTTCCAGTGATGAAGCTCCCATAACTTATGAAGGCAACTTCGGTTCCATGGGTTGATTGCTCTCACTGTCAGAAAAATTATCCTTATTTCTAGGTTGAATCTCTCCTGGATCAGTTTCCATCTATTGTTCCTTGTCTGGCCTTCAGGTGCCTTGGAAAACAGCTTGACCCCTTCCTCTCTGTGGCAGCCCCTCAAATATTGGAAGACTGCTCTCATGTCTCCCCTGGTCCTTCTCTTCCCTAGATTAGCCACGCCCTAATCATCCTGGTTGCTCTTCTCTGTACTTTTGGTTTCAACATCATTTTTACATCACAGTGATCAAAATTGGATGCATATCATATATTTTAGCCTCCAATCCCCTAATCATCATCAGGAATATTTACATAACAATCATCAGTGGTCAACCTTTCTCCAAAGCACAAATCAGGACAAGAAGCAATGGGTGGAAACTAATCAAGGAGAGAACCAACTTAGAATTAAAGGAGAAATTTCCTGACAGTGAGAGCAATTAAACCAGTGGAATGGCTTGCCTCCAGATGCTTTATCGCCAGAGATTTTTAAGAAGAGATTAGAAAGCTATTTGTCAGGAATGGTATGGAGTTTCCTGCCTGAGCAGGGGTTGGACTAGAAGACCTCCAAGGATCCATCTAACTCTCTTATTTATTTGGAAAGGTCCTAACCATGATCAGACATACAAAACAGACATACAAAATCACAGCAGACATACAAATTTTTTTTAAAAAGGCTCATGTCAATTTCCACCATAGGAATACATGCTTCCTTCTCATCTCCGGCCCCAGGCCTGAACATGATTTAGCAATACAATATAATTGCAACAATGTGGTCCAACGTGTCGCTTTCCTCCTCCAGCCTCGAGACCTCTTCGGTTATCACCAATTACAGAAACAAACCACACTTTTCGTTCCCGTTGGCATACGAGCCAGGGGCCAGCACGCGTCAAGCCCATGAAACTGCACTGCCAATTGCCACAATTTTTAGAGCCTCTTATGCAAATGTCAAAAGAGCAACCACAAGCGGGTTTTTTTTGGGGTGGGTGGGGGGGGGATTGCCAAATTTGAACCAATCCCAAGCCTGTGAGCTTTTTGAAATAATTTCAGGAAGAAAAAAAGAAAACGCCACAGGTTTTTGTGTTACTGCAAGTTTAATTTCTGCAAATCCTACCATTTTTTAAAAAATATTTCTTCTGGACTTTTTAAAATCTCTGCTTCTGCAGCCTGCAAAGTAACATACAAACAGTCTCTCTCTCACACACACCCCTGTCTGAACTGGAGCTTTCAAAGTCATAAATTAGCTGTGTTTTTTTTCCTCCAAAAGTGCCTCGTAAATCCATCAACCTTGGCAGACAGAGATTTGGGGAAAGCCTGGATGGCTACAGGAACAGGTCAATCCGACATGCTGCCGTTTGATGCAGTGTGACCTTAGCAGGGAAGGTACTTATTAAACCATCCCCAGGTAGTCCTTGACTTACAACAATTCATTTAGTGACCATTCAAAGTTACCACGGCGCTGGAAGAAAAGTGACGTATGGACTGTTTTTCACACTTACGCCCATTGTAGCATCCCCAGATCAAAATTCAGATGCTTGGCAGTTGATTCATATTTATGACGGTTGCAGTGTCCCTTTTGTGACCTTCCAACAAGCAAAATCCATGGGGAAACCCAGATTCACTTAACAACTTGTTAGTAACTGAACAACTGCAGCAAATCACTTGACAGCTGTCTCACATAGCAACAGAAATGTTGGGCCTTCCATTGTGGTTGTAAGTCAAAGACTATCCGTATTGGAGCGGGGAAAGGTTCAATGGTTGGGGACTAGCCTCCCCATCAAACCAGAGTTCCAATTACAGGGGGGAAAACTGATATTCTCTATTCTCAGCCTAGTTGGAAAGGCAACAAACAGGAACTGCCATCTGTGTAAAATCTGGACCTACCCTTAGTGAATTTGTCCAGCTAGACAGCAATGCCTAGTCAACTTTGAAAAAGTTAAAATGGAGAAGTTAAGCAAGTTTGTGACTGTTTAGGATTTGGAAGGGAGACCACTAGGAAAGTCCATAGCGGGTTACACTGAGAAGTGGAGAAAAAGACCCCCACTGAATGTTTCTGCACAGTTGCAAAGGGGTACTCCACTCCTCCGCTCGCAATAGAATACCTTATGCCACCAGGCTTGAAATTTTGGACCTGGACAACTTACAACTATGCCACCAATGTTCTGACCTAAGCTTAGTACACAAAATTGTCTGCTACAATGTCCTACCTGTCAACATCTACTTCAGCTTCAACCGCAATAACACACAGGCAAAAAATAAATACAAACTCAAAGTAAACCACTCCAAACTCAACTGCAGAAAATACGACTTCAGCAACTGAGTGGTCAACGCCTGAAACTCACTACCTGACTCTGTTGTTACATCCTCAAACAAACCCCAAAACTTTTAACCTTAAACTGCCTACCGTGGACCTCACTCCATTCCTAAGAGGTCTGTAATGGGGTGTGCATAAACGCACCAGCGCGCCTACCATCCCTGTCCTATTGTTCCCATTTATTCATACTCATTTATTATGTATATACTTATACCTGTTTATACTTATATGTTGTGCTCATACTTATACTTGTTTTTTCATACATGCCAAACTAAACTAAATAAACTAAATTAATAAAATAAAAATAATTCCATTCATGAGTGCATGAAGTTCCCAGGAGCCCAACGCCAGCCAGCCAAGGAGAGATTTTACCTTACCTTGCAAGATCCTCTTAAGATCGCCTCTCTGTTCTGCAAATGCAGGCCACCTGCACCACCTCTACACAATCCAACCCACCTCAGTTACAACTGCCAAGGAAAGCCTGGCAAAGCATTTTTGTACTTTCAAGCCACAGAGGTTGGACTGGTTTGGCAGAAATCCGTACGCACACGAAAGCAACAAGGCTCTTTGCCCAAAGTTCCCTTGCATGGCACAAATAAGAAAGCGCCTTCCAAGGGTTGGGGTTAACCTGGGTGTCAGCTGATGCCTGCCCCCACTCCACCCCCAAGCGAGAGGGGAAAACGTGGCAGACCATATTTAGAAACCTGCTCAGACCACGGAATTGAGTGGGGTCCTCCTTCCCTGAGATGCCTTTCTCCATTCGTCCACCGGATGAATTGAGAGTGGGCTGATCAGAAGTGAAACTTAACAGCAGCTGCAAGCTTGGAGCCCCTCATCCCATCCGGGCTGCGGATGGCAGGCACTGGAGTCCAACATGTCTTAGGCAGCGCCAGGTTGGGAAAGGCTAGATGACCTCGTGGGTTGAGTTTCCTTCCCATAAGTCTTTGGGATTGCCCTTTTTGTGGGGGCGGGGGGAGAAGAGAGATATCCCTTAGGGCAAGGATCTTCAAACTTGGCAAGTTTAAGACTTGTGGACTTCAACTCCCAGAATTCCTGAGCTAACATGGACTAGAGGAAGAATTCTGGGAGTTGAAGTCCACAAGTCTTAAAGCTGTCAAGTTTGAAGACCCCTGGAATAGATAGAGAAAGAGGTAGAATAGCTAGAAAGAGAGATAGATAGAATAGATAGATAGAGGGGGGGAGAGAAAAAGATAGAATAGATAGATAAATAGAGGTAGAATAGATAGAGAGAAAGAGAGAGTTAGAATAGAATAGAATAGAATAGAATATAGAATAGAATAGAATAGAATAGAATAGAATAGAATAGAATAGAATAGAATAGATCAAGGGTCTTCAAACTTGTGGACTTCAACTCCCAGAATTCCTGAGCTAACATGGACTGGAGGAGGAATTCTGGGATTGAAGTCCACAAGTCTTAAAGCTGTCACGTTTGAAGAGCCTTGGTCTAGGGTTTTGCTTTGAGGCTCAACCTCTGCAGGCAGATGGCCAAAGCAAGCCCAGCTTCCTCAAAAATGAGAATAAGGGGCTTCTCAGCCCCCCCCCAACCCACATAACCCCTGGCAGGCAGGCCCAACCTAGATAGAGGTTAGACCCCCCTCTCCACTATCCAACCTCAACCCCTCCCCTTATTTTTCCCACCTGGCTTGCCAAACCCTGCACCCCTTTTTCTTTTAGCCAAAGTTCGCCTCCTCCCTATAACTTGCTTCTCCCATCCATCACCTGGCTTGGCACCACACACACACACGCCTGAACGGTCAACTCAGCCTTAGGAGCTGCCAAGAGAGCAAAAGCCAAACTCCTCCGTGGGACAAAAGCAGAGGGCCACTCACCAGGTCTGTAACTCAGCTGGTTAGAAAGGGGTCATGGGAATCTTCCAGGCCCTGGCTTCTTGGGGCCAGGTCTAAATGCCCCCTCCCCTCTTTGCACACTTGCCAAGAAGTCCCTAAAGTTTTACCCTTTCTTCCCTCCCTCCCCCCCATCCCAGGACCCCCACATACCTTTCCAGTCTTACCTACCGGAGCCCACCTCCCGAGGGCTCCCTGAAGCCTAATCCCCCTCCTCCCTTCCTCATCCCAGGGGAATGCATAAGGCTTCGTCTCCAGCCTTACCTGCCGCAAACATCAGCTGGCTACAACGGGGATGTCATGAGAACCCAGCCAGAGGATCTTCCGGGGCCAGTCTAGATGCCCTCTCCCCTCTTTGCCCACCTAAAGTCTTACCCCTCCTTTCTTCTCTCCCTCACCCCTCCATCCCCCTCCCCCACCCCCGCGTCTCCATCCTCACCTGCTGAGCCCAGCCACGAAGGTCAGCTGGCTACAACAGGGTCATGGGAACCCACCAGAGACTGTTCCGGGCAAAGGAGGCTTCTCAGAGCCAGGGTTCATATATGCCTTTGCCCCCATTTGCCCGCCTCTCAAGGGATCCCCAAAACCCTAAGCCCTTTCTCCCTTCCCCATCTCAGGACCCCCACGGCCTCTCCAGCCTCATCTGCCAGAGTCCAGTCCCGAGTGTTAGCTGGCTACAAAAGATCGTGGGAACCCACCAGAGACTGTTTCGGGCAGACGGGGCTTCTCGGGGCCAGTCTAGAAGCTCACCCCCCACTTTGCCCACCTAAAGTCTTACCTCAAAGTCTTGCCCCTCCTTCCCTCCTCCCCCAATCCCAGCCCTCCCTCCCCCACTCCTCACCCTCGCATCTCCATCCTTACCTGCCGGAGCCCATCAATGGGGTCGTGGGAACCCATCCAGAGACTTTTCCGGGCAGAGGGGGCTTATCGGGGCCAAGTCTAGATGCCCTCTCCCCTCTTTGCCCACCTCTTACTCTCCCTCTCTTACCCTCCCCCCTCCCAGGACCCTCACGCGCGTCTCCAGCCTCACCTGCCGGAGCCCAGCCATGAGCGACAGCTGGTTACAACGGATCGTGACTCGTGGGAACCCATCCAGAGACTCTTCCGGGCTTCTCGGAGCCGGGTGCATAATATGCCCTCCCGAGGGGGTCCCTAAAGCCTAACCCCCACTCCCCCTCCTCCCTTCCCCATCCCAGCACCCTCCCCCCCAAAAAGCCTTACCTGCTCGGCTCCCTCGCGAGCTTCGCCCCCGCGCTGCTCTCCTCCTCCTCCTCCTTCTCCTCCTCCTCCTGCTTCTTCTCAAGCGCCGTTTCCTCCCTCTCGCCGCTTCTTTCCCCGCCGCCTCCGACGGGGCGGAGCGGGCACGAGTGGGGAGGAGGAGCCGAAGGCATTTCGGGGACGCCCGCCTCCCGTGGCGGGGAGCCGACCGACGGGAGGAATTTCCCACGCCTCGCGCTCCTCCTCCTCCTTCGCGGTTCCCGCCGGCAGGAGAAGCCCCGCCCCCTTGGCAGAGGCCCCGCCCCCTGAGGAATGGAAAAGATGGGGAGGGGAATCGGGGGGGAGGCGTTAGCCGCGTCCCACCCCCACAATTTGAGCAAGGGGGAAGGGGTCCCTGTGTTCGCCTTGGACTGGAGTCTGTCAAAAGAAGCCGCTTTCTTTCTTTCTTTTTTATGTGGCACAACAGTCTTGCAAGGTAGTCCAATGCTTCTTATAGGCGCTCTGGCCATCTCTGGGAAGGGCTGGGACGGTGGGAATGGCTTTGGAAGACCCCGTGAAGTGGGGCAGGCAAGGTAGGACTGTTCCCCACCCCCAAGTTCTCATTGTTATGCACCAGGTTAAGTTGTGGGGGGGGTGGAGGGAGTAGAGAGTGAAAATGAAGTGAAGTAAAAGGGGATGGGTGCTGTGAAGTCCCCTTCAACTCAAGGCACCTACAGGAGGTAGTCCTCAGCGTATGACCGCAATGGAGCCCAAGGTCTATGTTGTTATTTTGAGAAATGCCCCTAGGTCCCTTCAATCAGGAGCTGGCAACAGAGAAAGAAAAACGATAATAACAATAAGCTATTATTATTATTATTATTATACACAAAAAACAATAGTGTACCCAGCAAATGAGATAACTATGCTGGGTTTCATATCACAAATCACTAGTCAAATGTTACTGTTATTATTATTATAGTTGTTGTTGTTGTTGTTGTTAAGGCTGCCAGGACACTGGCAGCAACCCATATCAACCATTAACACCAGTCAATGGTATTAGTGATGCATTTTTGAATGTTCAGTTGACTGAGTTTCATGTTTAATGAATGATGATGATGATGTTGATAATTATTATTATTATTGTTGTTGTTGTTGTTGTTATTGTTATTATTGTTATTATTATTATTATTATTCAGACGGACAGGCACTTGGCCCACAACACACCTGACATAACAATAGTTGAAAAGAAAAAGGGTTGGTTCATTGACATTGCAATACCTGGTGATGCATGAATTGAAGATACGCAGCAAAAAAAAAAATCACAAAGTATCGGGACTTACAAATTGAAATTGAGCAATTTTGGAAAAAGAAATTGTGGTTATCCCAATTGTAATTGGAGCCCTTGGAGCAATACCTAAAGGGCTACCTCGCTATTTGGAAATTCTGAATTTATCAAACTTGAATACCTTGATTCTACAAAAAAACCACCTTACTTGGAACAGCTTATATCCTCAGACGCTACCCTAAGGACCCAGTTCCTAGGTCCTTGGTTAGTCTTGAGCTGTTGAGCTATCAACCAGCCCCAAAGGCTGTGAATCTCACTAAGGAGGAGGAGGGGGAGGAGGAGGAGGAGGAGACAGTGTTGAACCAACTTTGATGGAGGTCAACAATAGGAAGCTGCTCAAAGTGCAGGAAACCAAGAATCAATATAGAAAAACAGTGATGCAAACTCGGGCTGACAGCTGGTGTAACAAAGCACTGCATGGACAGTTCATTGAAAAGATCCAAGGAAAAGTAGATAAGGAAAAGACCTGGTTAGGGCTGACCAAAGGAACACTGAAGAAAGAAACAGAAGGCCTGATTCTTGCAGCCCAAGAACAAGCCATCAGAACGAATGCAATCAAAGCCAGAATAGAAAAATCTGCTGATGACCCCAAATGCAGACTCTGCAAAGAAGCGGATGAAACCATTGATCACAAACTGAGCTGTTGCAAGACAATCGCTCAAACTGACTGCAAACATCACAACACAGTCGCTCAGATGGTCCACTGGAATTTGTGTCACAACTACCATCTGCCTGTAGCAAAGAACTGGTGGGATCATAAGCCTGAAAAAGTGGTCAAAAATGAGCGTGCAAAACTACTGTGGGACTTCCGAATACAGACTGACAAAGTTTTGGAACACAATACCCCAAATATCATGATCGTGGAGAAGACAAAAGTGTGAATCGTTGACGTTTCCATACCTGGTGACAGCAGAATTGACGAGAAACAACTTGAAAAAGTCACCAGATATCAGGACCTGAGAATCGAACTGCAGAGACTATGGCATAAACCAGTGCAGGTGGTTCCAGTGGTACTGGGCACACTGGGTGCTGTGCCTAAAGACCTAGGCAAGCCCTTAAAAACAATTGGCACTAACAAGATCACCATTGGTCAGCTGCAGAAGGCCATCTTACTGGGATCTGCTCGCATAATCCGCCGATACATCACGCAGTCCTAAACACTTGGGAAGTGTTCAACTAGTGATTTGTGATACAAAACCCAGCATAGTTAAATCATTTGCTGTGTACACTGTAGTTTTTTGTATATAATAATAATAATTGGAGAATTGTTGGGTTCAGAACAACTTTCTTTCCTGTGGCTGGAATTGTAAATTGTATTTCCATGATCAGATAGAATTTTTTTCTTTCAACTCTGCTGTAATAAACAAACTTTCTCTTTTGGCTGCAGATTACTGCAAAGGTTCTCCTTCCTTCCCATCCATCTTCCTTTGTTTGTTTTCTCTGATACAACGTAGCCAAATAATCTCCCAGCAAATGCAAACATCCCATAAAGTTTAAGTCTGCTAGACTCTGAACCAGTTTTGTCAGGAATGGCTGAGTGTCAATGGATTTCAGTTTTTACAGGGCGTAAAAAAATCATTACCAATAATTATCCCCATTCTAACGGAAAAGGCTCTTTGGACTTTATGCTCTGCTAAACAATTAATCCCCACAACACAGTCTTATGCCCTAGGATTGCAATTCATGTAGTTGGGCTGTATTATTATTATGCTTATCATCTTTCTTATTACCTATTTCTTTAGCATTATAAGGGATTATAACTGTGTTGTTTCAATCTTAGGATTTATGTTGATTGCTTTTGTTTAGTGTCCTATGACTATCACTGAGTGTTGTGTTTTATGACTTATGATGATTGTATTTTATGATTGAGATCATGATTTATAATTTATTACTTGTATGCACACTGAGAGTTTATGCACAGGAGACAAATTCTTTGTGTGTCCAATCCACTTGGCCAATAAAGATTTCTATTCTATTTCATCCAATATTTATTCTGTTCTGGTCTGTTCTATTCCTATTCCTATTCTATTCTATTCCATTCCTTTTTTAAAATATTTGTTTTGTTTTATTTTATTTATACAAACATTCCATCTTTCATTTGAACAGTTTGTTGTCTGGGTATAAATATCTTGTGCAATAACCATTATAGTTTATACAGTATATATTCATTGCTTAGCTTTAATACTCTGTTCTTACTTAATACTAACCTGCATCATATATCTAATACTTATAACATTCCATTCCATTTCAATTCCTATTCTATTCTATCCTATCCCATCCCATTTTCTATTCTCTATTCTATTCCATTCCATTTCAGTTTAGTTCCTATTCTATTCTATTTATTATATTATATTTTATTCTATTCTATTTCATCCCATCCCTTCCTATCCTCTCTTCTCCTATTCTATTCTGTTCTGTTCTGTTCTGTTCTGTTCTATAGTCTAATGCTATTTATGGAATGAGCTAGGAACCCTAACCCCAGTTGCAACTGTTAATCAACAGATTAAATAGGCCGAAAACATACATCTTCTTAATCCTGGGAATTAGCTCTGCTGAATTTAGCAAGAAGCTTAATTGATCCTGGCAACATAGGGGTAAGATTCTTAATTTACTGAGCAGTCAGGAGCAGGACAGTGTTAATGGACTGGGCCTATTTCCCAAAATAGATCCGCCTGTTCAGTGTCGTGACAAAAGAACACAAAGGCATCTCACAGCCAAATTTTGCAAACTGCCCTAAAATTAGGTACAGCGGTGGAGGTTGCATCTAACTGGGATCAAAACTGGTGCTCTTCCTGGATCTGTTTGGAGTTTCTGTCTGTAATTAAAGAGGGACAACATGTCCCAGAAGCCTACATTTCTTAAAGGCTCCATTCCTTTATCTCTCTGTATGAAAGCCAGGTACCACTCATTCATCACGAAATCTCCAGAACCATAAAGCCTACAATCTTGAAATTTGGCACATATGTTCCTCTTGACTTCTAGCAGAGGTGGTATTCAACATGTTGTGACCTGTTCTGGAGAACCGATAGCAGAAATTTTGAGTAGTTCGGAATATCACCTTTGACTGGCCCCACCCCATCTATTCTCTGCCTCCCTAGTCCCAGCTGATCAGCTGGGTCTTCTTTTGTTGTCCTGCACAGAAGAACGGAGCTGGGAAGCAGGTTAGTGGGGTGGGGAGAGAATGGGGATTTTGCAGTAACCTTCCCCCAGGAGTGGGGAGGGAATGGAGATTTTTTTTACAGTATCCTTTCCCTGCTACACCTACCAAGCCATGCCACGCCCACCAAGTCACACCCACAGAACTGGTAGTAAAAAAAAATGAATCTCATCAATGGCTTCTAGGTGCTCACTAAGAAAGGATTTTTCGAAATGACCGTCAGAGCATTAGTATTTCCTATATTATGATTATTAACACGCTCTGATGCTAAGGAGTTCTACTCCCCCTCCCCACCTGAAAAGAAATCTGTTCCAACTGCCAGTTGCCTCACATTTACACCAAGAAAAAATTCCTTGTGTGTCCAATCACACTTGGCCAATAAAGTATTCTATTCTGTTCTATTCATTCCGTTACCTCAGTTCAAAGAGGCCTGGGACTCCTTATAGTACTAAACATCAATACCTCACCAAATGTCTACGCCTCCCACCTGTGGAACTGCTTCCGGACTCAAGGTGGCGGGAACCATATTCCCTTATGTGTTTCAATCACTGGCCACTACTGAGCCAACAGATGGTGAACCAAATTTCTCCTGCATAGCCCGATGCCCCGATCCCAAAGTTTCGTTGCAAAGCATGAGTATCCAGCTAGTAGTTTATAATTTCAGCCCCAGCAATGCAGTATCTTTATTTTGCACCCATTACCTCAGCAGTCCTATTCCGGTGGCACTTCTGAAGGTAAAACAGCAACATGTCATTTTCTCACATACACTGAGGAAAAAGGAATCCTGTGAAATTTATGAAGACTGGACAGAAGGTTACAGGGCGTCCTTGACTTACGACCATTTGTTTAGTGACCACTCAAAGTTATGATGGCACTGAAAAATGTGACTGATGACAATTTTTCACAGTGATGACCTTTCCAGCATCCCCATAGTCACGTGATCAAAATTCAGAGGCTGGGCAACTGGTTTATACTTATGACCTTGGCTATGTCCCAGGGTCACGCGATCCTGTTTTGTGACCGTCTGACAAATCAAATCCACGAGGAAGCCAGATTCACTTAACAACCAGGTTACTAACTTAAGAACTGCAGGGATTCACTTAGCAACTATGAAAGAAACGTTGTAAAATGGGACGAAACTCACTTAACCGTCTTGCATAGCAACAGAAAGTTTGGGGTCAGTTGTGGTCGTAAGTCAAGGACAAACTTAAGAACTGTAGTGATTCATTTACCAAGGAAGGTCATAAAATGGGGCAAAACTCATTTAACGAATGCCTCACTTAGCAACAGCAAATATGGGCTCCATTGTGGTCATAAGTCATAGGTATTTCGTTTAAGTCTTGCTTACCACAGGGAGTAACAAAAAGCAATAGGGAGGTTAGTTTAGTTTAGTTTATTGTCATTGCACCTCGTACAATGAAATCAAACCCCATCTTCAGTGCACATCATGACCATGAAAATAAACACAAACACACATCCTTCACACTCCACACATTGAATTGAAAACTCCCGACACCGACACCGCACCAACACTGCACCATATAATCCAATAGAGTTACTGCCCTGGGATAAAAGCTGTTTTTCAGCGGATTTGTCCTTGTTTTTATTATCCTATACCGGCTGCCATGTGACAATAGTCCAAAAAAAGGCTGCCCAGGATGAGACGGATCTTTGAGAATGTTTTGAACTTTCTTAAGGCAGTGGGAGCTATAAAGCTCTTCCAAAGAGGGGAGAGGGCAACCCATGATTTTCTGGGCAATGACATTAACCCTCTGGAGTGCTTTCCTATCTGCCACTGTGCAATTGGCAAACCATACAGAGGTGGAGTAAGTTAAGATACTCTCTATGGTGCAGCAGTAGAAGGTCACCAGTAGTTTTCCATTCAGTTCCTGAGAAATCTCAGGTAGTAGAATTTTTGCTGGTCCCTTTTGACCAGGGCTGCAATGTGGGCACCCCAGGTCAGGTCCTCTTTTAGGGCAACACCCAGAAACCTAAAACTAGCCACTTGCTCCACTCGGTCTCCATTGATAAGCAAGATGTTACCTTACTCTCAGGTGTTGGCTTGGAGTAACCAGGAGAGACCCTTTTCAAGCCTATCTTAATAATAACCCCCCAAATTAGGAACTTTGCTTTAAAAAAAAAAAACAGAAACAGGCCATTGCAACCTGAGATGGAGACTTATCTGACCTCTGCGCTTAACAAAACGTCTTGATTGTTGATTTGTTTCCTGTGTTTGCATAGAGTCACACTGTGCTGGCAGGCCTGACTCTCTATATCCTGGGTTCAGGTTTTCCTGGAACGGTTGCCAATCTAATCTTTCCTTGCTCCGGCCGAGCCCCTTCTTATTAAATTTGCGTTATTGCCAGCGAAAATTACTCACACGTCATTAGCTCCCAAACACGATACCGTTGGCTCAGTTTTTTTCTGCTTTGGGGCATTTATAGTTTCTGACAGTGAGAGGGTGTGTGGGTCTCTCTCTCTCTCTCTCTCTCTCTCTCTCTGTGTATGGGCTCCCCAGTCCATTCCCCCCCACCCTCCCCCCCAAAAAGGAAAAGCCATTCTTTGCATCCACAAAGAAATAGAACAAATCGTGCTACCAAAATGCAAGAATAATTCTGCAGTGACTGAAAGAGATCAAATATGCTGATGGAGTTTTTCCTGTTATAAAGGATGTTTGCCAAAGGCAGATACCATAGAATGAACAGAATAAACAGAGGCGACTGGGACCCAGAAGCATGCCAAATACACACAACAGGGCAGTCCCTTGTCTGACAGGGTAGAGAGGGTCTCCTACTTGAGCAGGGGGGGTGAACTAGAAGACCTCCAAGGTCCCTTCCAGTTCTAAGCCTGATTGATTGGAAATAGAGCTGCGTTGCGGGTAATCCCCAACTTATCTGCACAACTGAGCCCAAAAATTCTGTTGCTAAGCAAGACACTTTTTAAGTGAGTTTTGCCCCATTTTACGACCTTTTTGGCCACCATTGTTAAGTGAATCACCACAATTGTTGCCTGAACTGCAAACCAGAAGTGGCCTCTGTTGCTTCGTCAAGGATTGGGTGGTTGAGGTGCACCTTATGGTTAAGAACTTGGCAGGAAAGTGAGCACAAAAGCTCATAAAACAATACAAAGGTGTGTGGGGAGGAAGATTCCTATACAGCTAGTCCTCAACTTACAACTTACAATTTCATTTCGTGACTATTTGAAATCACAACGTCACTGAAAAAAAGGGACCTACGACCGTTTTTCACACTTATAACCGTTGCAGCATCCCCTTGGTCAGGTGATCAAACTTCAGATGCTTGGCAACTGACTCATACTTATGACGGTTGCAGCATCCTTAGGGGTCACATAACAAGCAAAATGACTAAGGAAGTCAGATTCACTTCACAATCGACTTAACAACTGCTGTGATTCACTTAACCACGGTGGCAAGGAAAGTGACAAAGCGGGGAAAATCCTACTTAACAAAGAGAGCTGAAGAACCTTCTTGGAGGAGAAGTGAAATGTCTTCAAAGAATAAAACAGAAAGTCCAGTTGCCTCTTGGGAAAATAAAACACATTCGGGACACTTAACCAATGTTCCAACTTTGCGACATAAATGTTGGGTGTCAGATTCGGGTTAATGTCAGTGTTCCAACTAACTCCAACCCAATAAACTCTGAGACAATCATTTCCTCAAAGTTCCATTTTATGAAAGTTGCCCTATTGGCACATCTGGGAAAACCCATATCTGAGAGTTCTGGATTTTCCCTTCCCAAAAGACAAATCAAAGATCCATCCCCTGCATCCATCAGTCCATCACATGGCCCAATCAACTAATCATCCCAACTGGAGACATTCCTCCAGACCCTCATTTCCAGGTGCAGGGCAACATGTCCTTGACTCTCAGAGAAAGGATGTTGTTGAGTCTAATGTTCTACCCAGTGGTGGGATTCAAATTTTTTTTACTACCGATTCTGTGGGTGTGGCTTGGTGGGCATGGCTTGGTGGGCGTGGCAGGGGAAGGATACTATAAAATTTCCATTCCCTCCCCTCCCCACCCCACTAACCTGCTTTCCAGCTCTGTTCTCCTGTGCAGGGCAACCAAAGAAGACCCAGCCGATCAGACAGGACTCAGGTGGCAGAGAATAGATGGGGGCAGGGCCAGTCAGAGGTGGGATTTGCCGGTTCTCCAAACTTCTCAAAATTTCCACTAACGGTTCTCCAGAACTGGTCAGAACCTGCTGAAAACCACCTCTGGTTCTACCTCACTATGAAATCCCTCCTCCCAAATTCCCAGGCACTGAATGTGGCAGCCTCAAAGCTTCCAAATAAAAAATGGCTTCCAAGGGTGACATTGGGCTCCCTAGCGGTCATACCTCGAGGATTCCCCTGTACAACGAAGGCCATTCTGAATCAACCAGGGAGGGGGAAAAGGTCATCTGTTCTTTTTTATGGCTCAGAATTTTTCTCCGCTGGGTTCAAACTCTTCAAATATCATTTTTCTTCTTCCCGTTTTGGCCTCCAGACTTCTGCTGGATGCCAGCCAGGTTGCATAACACATTTTACGGGAAGCAATTCTTTTGGCAAGGCTAGGAATGAGGAGGCAAGAAGCAAAGAAAGCATGTAGATTCATCGGGTGCAGGTTTCCTGCGGGAGGCAGAAATCAGAAAAATGTTGTTTCCTAAGAGGTAAATGTAGTATTGTAGCAAAGCAGCAATAAATTACTCTCCCCCTGTCACTCACCCCAACATTGTGGAATTTCCAATGAGGCAAACATTATTTTCCTCCGTCCAAAACAAAACAAAAAACATAAAATTCTGCCTGTGATGCAGAGTTCTGGAATTTAATTTTACCATGTGTTAGATTTGTTGAATTAATGGTTTCCTTTTATGTTTTGAAGGACTTTTCGGGAAACAAGCACATAAGAGACACTTTCTCCTCTTCTCTTAAAGTGTACATGATCTAGCCAGGGGTAATTCCCTTTAAATACAAATAGTTCTAGACTTATGACCACAACTGAACCCACGGGTGGGCTTCTATTGGTTAGCGGTATTAATTACCGGTAGCTAATTTTATCATTTTTAATAGCAAGTTCGGTGAACCGATAAAACTCACCCCTGGCTGGTCCTGCCCACCCTGCTCCTCTCCTCCCAGGAGTCCCAGTGTGGCCCATTTTGGATGCCAGATAAGTGCAGGCCCTGCGTGGAGGCTTAGGGAGGGTGAAAAATGAGCCTCCCAGAAGTTCTGGAAGGTTTCCGGAGCCTGGGGGGGGCTGTTTTCGCCCTCCTGATGGCTCAAGAAAACCCTTCGGAGCCCTGGGAGGTGAAAACGCCCCCTCCCCCATGGTACAGGAGCCCAACTAGGCCACGCCCACCATGGCCACGCCCACCCAGCAACCGGGCAGAGAACTGGTTGCTAAAAGTTTTGAAGGCCACCCCTGATTGAACCCCCAATTTCCATTGTTACGTAAGACATTTCTTAAGTAGGTTTCACCCCATTTTACGACCAATCTTGCCTTGGTTGTTAAGGGAAGCACTGCAGTTGATAAGATAGCAACCTGGTTGTTAAGTGAATCCAGCTTTCCCCATTGACTTGGCTCGTCAGGAGGTCACAAGAGGGGATCACAAGACCCTGGGACACTGCGACCATCGTAGCTATGAACCAGTTTGCCAAGCGTCTGAATTTTGATCACATGAATGTGGGGATGGTGCAAAAGGTCATCACTGTGAAAAACAGTCATCAGTTACATTTTTCAGTGCCGTTGTAACTTTAAATGGTTACTAAACGAACTGTTGTAAATCAAGGACTATGCAGGAGAAATCCGGTTCATGATCCGCTGGCTCAGTGATGGTCGATGATTGAAACACATAAGGGAATATGGCTCCCACCGCCTTGAGTCCAGAAGCAGTTCCACAGGTGGGAGGCATAGACATTTTGGCGACATTTAGTACTGTAAGGAGTCCCAGGCCTCTCCTGAGTGACGGAGTGGAACGTCTGGCAGTTTGAACTGAGGTAACAGAATGTGAGGAATGCCAGTTGGAACGGAATTCTTTTCAGGTGGGGATGGGGAGCAGAACTCCTTAGCATCAGAGCGTGTTAATTACTGTATAAGAACTACTATACCCGTGCTTCGTGACAAAACTATGTGATCATTTTCCTCTCACCGTCCAGTGCGCTCCCACAGGGAGGGTCTCTTGAGGGTCCCGTCGGCATCTATGTGCTGGCTGGTGACCCCGAGGAATAGGGCCTTCTCTGTGGGGGCATCTGCCCTCAGGAATGGGTTGCCTCCGGAGTTTTACGTACAGCCACGGACCTGGGGACCTTCAGGCGTGCCTTGAAAACCTGGCTCTTTGACCAGGCCGGCCTGGGCTGATTTTAGATTTGGGTATTTTAATTTTTATATCAAATTTTAGGGTTTAAGGAAGGGGTTTTAATTGTTTTCAGCCAGGGTCTTTAATTTAATTTATTTTTAACTTTATATATATATTTAATGTTTTTAATTGTATGGCTGTGCAACGCTCCGAGTTCTTCGGGAGAGGAGCGGTATATAAATATTATTATTATTATTATTATTATTATTATTATTATTATTATTATTATTATTATTATTATTATTCTATGCAGGAGAAATCCGGTTCAGCATCCATTGGCTCGGTGATGATCGATGATTGAAACACATAAAGGAGTATCACTTCCTCCACCTTGAGTCCAAAAGCAGTTCCATAGGTGGGGCGGGGCAAAGAACTCCTTAGCATCAGAGCGTGTTAATTACTGTATTAAGAAATAGTACTGATCAGATGGTCATTTTGAAAAATCTTTTCTTAGCAAGCACCTAGAAGCCCAAAGAAACATACGTGCCAAATTTCAAGTTTGTAGGCTTTACGGTTCTGGAGATTTCCTGATGAGTGAGTGGTACTTGGCTTTCATATATAGAGATAAAGGAATTGAGCTTTGAAGAAATGTAGGCTTCTGGGACACGTTGTCCCTCTTTAATTACAGACAGAAACTCCAAACAGATCCAGGAAGAGCACCAGTTTTGATCCCCGTTAAATGCCACCTCCACTTCTGTACCTAATTTTAGGGCAGTTTGCAAAATTTGGCTGTGAGACACTTTTGTGTTCTTTTGTCATGACACTGAACAGGCGGATCTATTTTGGGAAACAGGTCCCGTCTATAACTTTTCAGTATCTTTGTAACTCTGCATGGTCACTAAATGAACTGTTATAAGGCGAGGACTACCTATTTTCAGGGCATCGTGGAGGAGGGGAGGAATCTCAGATTAAAAGAATGTGGATGTTCAGGTTACAGGAACACCATTTTCAGTTCGAGAGGAAATGGTTTATTGCAGTAATGATGAAAGAATTCACGGTTAAATTATAACAGGCCAATAAAATGTTTAGAGGAGATATTGATAAACACTGATAAAATGTGGTAAAACACCTTATTGTGCTTGGTTGACGAGGTTTCCTAGTGGAAATTCTGAGAGTTCAGGACCCTGAATATAACATTATAATTTTGATGCTGAAGAACTGAAGAAGCTTCTTGGATGAGAAGTGAAACGTCTTTAAGAAAAAACAAAAAAAGTCTCTGTTGCCTCTTGAAAAAGCCCCTTTGGGACAACCATGATCTGGTTGACTGAGAATCTTCACAAACATTTAGCTTCTATCACCGTTACAGAGAAATTTCGGCCTTTAGAAATGGTTGGAGAACTTCAGCTTCCATTAGTGGACTTCAGGAAACTCTTCCCCCCAGGTTCTTTGCTCATAAATTCAGTGGAGAATCACCAAAGGCCAGGAGCGTTCCCAACTTTTAATATTTCTACCATAACAAGAAGGGTAGATTCTTGGTCAGGGGGAGAGAAGAACTCCAGTCTTCCTTGACAGACAACCTGCTGATCATTAATCTATGGTAACCTCCCTCCTGAGAGATGCCTCAAGTTGTACCCAATCAATTATAGTGTCTAAATGGAGGTCAGCCTTGAGGAATGACTGAAGAGAAATTGAGCAAGAATGGATGGATGGTCCCTTCTGACACGGAGGTCAGAATGGATGGATGGTCCCTTCACACGGAGGTTAGCCTTGAACTGATACAACATTGAGCCTTACTGCCTGATCCCAGTCCTTTCATCCAAGGGATTTATGAAGAATCAAAGGAAAACTGCAAAACAGGATGGTGGTCTTCTTTCATGAGAGAAGAGGGATAAAATGGGAGGAGGGGATGTCCCAGACCTTCAACAGTCCAAGCTGAGTCATAATGGATCAGAATAAGAGAATAAGGGACTCCAGAGGTCTTCTAGTCCAACTCCCTGCTCAGGAAACCCTATACTTTTTCAGACAAATGATGTCCAATCTCTTCTTAAAAACTTCCAGTGTTAGAGCATTCACAACTTCTGGAGAAAACTTGTTCCACTGGTTGATTGTTCTAACTATCAGGAAATTTCTCCTTAATTCCAGGTTGCTTCTCTCCTTGATCAGTTTCATCTGTTGCTTCTTATCCTGCCTTCAGATGGAGAATATCTTGACTCCCTCTTCCTTGTGGCAGCCACTTAGATATTGGAATACTGCTATCACATCATCCCTAGTCCTTCTTTTCATTAAACTAAACATACCCAATTCCAGCAACCTTTCCTTATATGTTTTAGTCTCCAGTCCCCTAATCACCTTCGTTGCTCTTCTCTGCACATTTTCCAGAGTATAAACATCTTTTTTACATCGTGGCGACCAATACTGGATGCAGGATTCCAAATGTGGCCTTACCAAGGCCTTATAAAGTGGTATTAACACTTCATGTGATCTTGATTCTTTCCCTTGAGTCCCACCAAGTCCAGAAGGAATAAGACTAAATAAAATGGTTTTTTAAAAAAAGACAAGGAGAGAAAGGAAATGTAGACCATGACTTTCAAGAAGTGGATTAAAAGGTGAGATTTCAATTGCATGTAGCTGTCATCTTGAATTTTTCACCCGCCCTTCAAAACATCCTTGCTCAGTTTACAACATTCTGTTGGGTAATTGGCACAATTTACAGATTAACAGAGTTGGAAAGGAGCTTGAGGGTCATCTAATCCAACCCCCCTCCCCAAACAGGAGACCCTACATCATTATGGCAGTCAAATCTCTTCTTGAAAGTCTTCAGTGATGGCGCTCCCACAACTTCCGAGGGCAACTTCTGTTCCATTGGTTGATTGTTCTCACTGTTAGAAAATTTCTCCTTATTTCTAGGTTGAATTTCTCCTTGATGCCTCTCTCATTGTCTATGGCATGGCTTCTTTCAATCTTTTAACTTCTGCCAGCATGAAATGAAATTTGCAAGTTGCCCTGCCCCTTAGAATGAAATGAAGTCTGCCCTGCTAAATTTCAGATGGACTGATGCAGAAGTTTAAGGCAAGTCACAGTCTTTTCTGGGAATTTTTCAGAAGTTAAATTGTTTCTATTTGGGGACCTGAGAGAACAAATTTTTTTCAACAAGCAGATGGTTGCCTTAATTTTGGGGGAAATTAGAAAAAGGACATTTGGGGGAATTTCTGTGCCTAGGCATCTTTCATATTGTCTTGGAACAAATGAAATATATTTATTGCACCTTCTTAAATAGTCATCTGAGTGGTACTGCCCAAATGCATTTTGCTTGTGGTGGTTATATGATCAGCATTCCACTCTTTATTTACAACAGCCTTAATTGGGCTACCTATTTGACTGCTTTTGAGGGGGCTTTGCACACAATGTTTGGAGCCACAAATAACAACAACAACAATAAGTTCAAGTAAAAAAAAAACAGTCTTAGCCTATTGTTCATATATTTCACCTGTCTTGATTAACCCAGCTATGCAAATAAATCCACGCCATAATCAAATAAGGTTTGGCAAAAGATATCTGGTTTCACAACAGTTTTCAGACTCAACCCTTTGCTTATCAGGGTTTGGAAACAGGAGAAAGAATTGAGAAAGCTATTTCCTGTGAAAGGAACAAAAGTTCCCAGGAACAATGAATGATGCTGAGAACTTCACCTTGATCAAAGAGCCAAAGTTCTTGTCCTCTCCATCAGTATAGGAGGAGAGAAATAAAAGGGTAGTTTATTTAGAGCAAAGAGGAGCCTATCAAAGACAGCATGGCAGAACCCATCTGGAGCAGGGGATGTTCTGTTTAGAGTGGCCCATCCGTAGTAAGGCACAGGGGTGGGATTCAAACTTTGTAACAACCGGTTCTGTGGGCATGGCTAGGTGGGCGTGGCCATGTGACAGGGTGGACTTGGCTTCTTCTTTTTCTTTCCTTTTCTTTTTTTGGGCAGCACCCCCTCCCCAATTTTTTGGGCCTTCTGGGCCTCAGGGAAGCCTCCTGGGGGGGCATTTTTGCTCCCAGGAACCTTCCCTGGGGCCCAGGAAGGCAAAAAATGAAGAGGGTGGGGGGGTGCTGTGCCCTCCCTCCATTTTTTGTCTTCCTGGGCTTCAGGTTCTCTGAACTCTGCAGAATCATAGCAACCAGTTCTATAGAACCGGTCCGAACTGGTAGAATCCCACCCCGGTAAGGTATCAAAGGAACAGGGAAATAAAACCTCATGTTCCCCAGATCATCCTTGGAGAAAAATCATCAGAAGAATTTCACTATGGTTCCAGGAACCTGGTGGTATTGAAAACATTTCTTCTTCTTCTTCTTCTTCTTCTTCTTCTTCTTCTTCTTCTTCTTCTTCTTCTTCTTCTTCTTCTTCTTCTTCTTCTTCTTCTTCTTCTTCTTCTTCTTCTTCTTCTTCTTCTTCTTCTTCTTCTTCTTCTTCTTCTTCTTCTTCTTCTTCTTCTCCTTCTTCCTCCTCCTCCTCCTCCTCCTCTTTCCATATCCATCATCAGATGTTGGTGATCATATTGGCAATCCTATTTTATCAACAGCCGCACAAAAAGTGCTGCTGAATTTTGTCCAAACCAGTCCCTTAGATTTTGAAGCCATGATGTCTTCTTCTTCCTAAACCTTGTTTGCCTTCCATCTTTCCCTGAAGGATTAAGTGAAGTAGGCCATATTTTTCCAGGTGTTGCATCACATATCCGAAATATTCTAACTTTCATTTTTACCAAGGCCAACTTTGCATAAAAGCTGCAGTTGAAGATGACCAAAGACAAATTAAACCAACACAATAGAGTGTCTATGGAGATTCTCAATCATCCATGGTCATGTCCTGAACTGAAGAACCTTCTTGGATGAAGAAGCAAAATGTTTACAAAGAAAAAACAAAGTCCAATTGTCTTTTGAAAAAGCACCTTGGGGACAACACAGCAGAGGTGCTTTTCAGCAGGTTCTGACCAGTTCTGGAGAATCAGTAGTGAAAATTTTGAGCAGTTCAGAGAACCAGCAAATCCCACCTCTGACTGGCCCTGCCCCCATCTATTCTCTGCCTTCCATTGAGTCCCAGCTGATCTGCTGGGTCTTCTTTTGTTGCCCTGCACAGGAGAACGGAGCTGGAAAGCAGGTTAGTGGGATGGGGAGAAAATGGGGATTTTGCAGTATCCTTTCCCTGCCACGCCCACCAAGCCACACCACGCCCACCAAGCCACACCCACAGAACAGGTAGTAATTTTTTTTTTTAATCCCACCACTGCCAGGATCAGACTTTCTTGCCAATATGCCTCCACTTCTCTGCCACCTGCTCATCCCAGTGGTGTGTGTCACACACACAAAAAAAACAGAGTTTCTGTTTCTTGCCCTGTCAAACCTTCATGTTCTGACCACATCCTGCAAACACCCACAACTCATCCTAAAAGTAAATAGCAGTTTTCAGAAGTGTAAGAGCAATGATCATCTGACACTCCGTCCCGTGATTTTCTGTAATTAAACAAGCGAACTTCACCAACAATCTTCAGTTTTCCTTATGTCAAAATGAAACTTTTGCTCCTGTATGACCACAGCAATATTAAATTTGGTAGGGCAGGAGCATCCTGTCTGAAAGCAAAAGTTTTAATCCCGTGTGGGACTCTATTCTCTATAAACAATTGTGTATGACCGGCTTCGACCTCCAATGGATTTTTAAGATTATCCTTGGAGCTAAAGATGGAGTTGAATTGAGGATAAGGTCTATGACAACATCCTGGTAGACTTATTTGGCTTATATTGAAAAGGTTTCCTTCCCACTGCATTCTTCCAAAGTATGTTTTGACTTCTTTACTACAAGGATAAGATATCCTATAGGTCCCATTTGCATGTATTAATATACAGTATCTACAGACCTCTTTCATCCTGGACATAAATTCTTTCAACTTCTCCCATCAGGATGCTGCTATAGGGCATTGCATACCAAAACAACTAGACACAAAGACAGGTTTTCCCACCATGCCATCACTCAGCTAAATACACAATCCCCACAGCACTCTCTTATGTCAAAGGGTAGCTAACCATGTAGTAGGACTGTATTACTATTACTCTTCTCATCTTTCCTGTTACCTACTCCTGTTAGTATCTGATGACTATCACTTTATTGGTTGTACCTTATGATTTATCACTTTGTTGCATGTATGCATACTGAGAGCTTATGCACCGGAGACAAATTCCTTGTGTGTCCAATCACATTTGGCCAATAAAGAATTCTATTGTATTCTGTTCTGTTCTGTTCCATTTCTTGGTCTGTTCTATTCCTTGTTCTGTTCTGTTCCTAGTTCTTTTCCTTGTTCCATTCCTTATTCTGTTCTTGATGCTCTCTGAGCTTAGTTGTTTTCTTGTAGGCATTTCATTACAAAACTAGGCAACATCATCAGTGCTCTCAGTTCAAACCTTTTGTCAATGTGCATAACATGTGTACAATGAAATGGAATGAGCTTCCCTTGGTGCAACCCACCCAAGAACCTGGAATACATCTCAATAAATCAATAAATAAAAAGAAACCCCTAACCCCAGATAAGTAATTAACTAGCACACATTTCCCCATACATATGCAGATACTAGCATGTATGATGTTAGTTGGGTCATGAAACGTCTGTAAGAAAGCAACTAAGCTCAGAGAGCACCAGGGGGCACCGTAGTGGTCTTCCTCTCTGCACACCCCCACCCCATTCTAACACTGATAATGTTACCTAATTGGGCAATGAAACGATGGACTTTTTTGAGCATACTTACAACATGGTTCTGAAATTCTAAGGGGGGAACCCCAAGTAATATAACCCACATGTTGTGCCTTCAACAACTGGCCTACATTTATGGCCTTTTGCAGCTTGCTGTGATCACATGACCACATTTTACAACTGTTTTGCTAGCAGTTTGGTTGTTAGCAAATTCAGCTTTTAGCAAACCATTGGTTTACTTAACAATCGCGTTGTTCACTTAATGAGGTTAATCCAGGGGTGGGATGCTACCCGTTCTGCCTGGTTCTAAAGAACCGGTAGCTCTGAAGAGCAGCAGACACTGAATCGGTTCTGTGTTTGCTGCTGTTTGGCCCACCTGCCTGCCCAGGCTCTTACCTGTCCTTTATTTCCTGCTTTTTCAACCTCAGCTGCTTTACGTGGCACAGCTGAGGTTGAAAAAGCAGGAAAAAAGAGGCTTTTCAAAAGCTGAGCACCCGCGCGCAGTGCTTTTCAGCTGTCCGGGTGGCACAACTTAAGGTTTTTTTTAGACACGTGCACAGCAAAACGTAGTCACCAAACCAGTAGTAACACTGGTTGAATCCCACCCCTGGGTTAATCTGATTTACAACTGTCATGACTTACAACCATGATAGGCGAGCTCCATTACAGTCATAAGTCAAGAACTACATGTATCAAGTTTGAAACATCTCAGCATCAGCTGGTGGAGACCTTAAACTCTAGGATTCTCCTTTTCTACCTTTTCCTTTATCTGCCATCTGACTTGGGAAGAGTTTGAGTCAGGGTGTCCCCGTAGTTGTGAATACAGTATACAAATAACCAAGTTGGAAGGGACCTCAAAGGTCTTCTAGTCCAACCTCTTGCCCAAGCAGGTAACCCTATACCATTCTGGACAAATGGCTGTCCAATCTCTTCTTACAAATCTCCAGTGTTGGAGCAAGAGAGTTGACAGCCATCTTAATTTTGTTTACCCCGTCCCTACAGACATAACTTGTTTGAAGGAACAGAAAGTAAGAACTCTACACTTAATCCACCTCTGGCTCTAATGAGGATCTTCTAATGAGGATAAGTTGTCACAAGCACCGTCCACATCTCACCACAAGGGGGCAGCATTGCTTCACAAATAGATCGGATTTTTCTTTGTAAGTAAAATACTTCTCTCTCTTAGTAAGCACCGTGGACAGAAACAGGGGGAAGAAAATGACCCTTAAGGTGCTGAAGGAAGAATTTCCTCTGCTTCTGGATTTACTTTAATTATTTTTTTTCTCGAAAAAGAAAATCATCGAATTACCAAAGGCTGTGGTAAAACACAAACCCCTCCGCACTTCTAAAATGGAATGTAAATGTGTAGAAAAAGTACTTGAATCAACCACATTTGACGCATTTTCAGGACAGCGTTAGGAAAACAGGTTGCCATTGTCTGACTTCAGGATGTTTTTCTGATTTTCTAATCAAGCCAACAGATTGTTTCCTGTAATTCCCATCCAACTATTAACTAGATCTAACCTTGCTTAGCTCCTCAAGAGCAGCCAAGGTCAACCAGATACTGCCAATTTTTGTAGGTATGTCATATTTCCTATTCAATTTAAGCCCCTGGTGATTTCGTGAACACATCCACGTAGATGTCTGGCTGGCTATGTAGAAACAATTCTTCCAGAATAGTTTCCTAGTTCCTGGGCTAGCTTCAGCTCTGCTGTTTCTTAGGAAATGCCCACCCCATCCGAGGGTTAGCCAGCCCCAATCCTGCTTAGCTTTCAGGATCAGTTGCAGGCTAGAATAACATAGTTGGAAGGGACCTTGGCAGTCTTCCCCCTGCTTGGCCTTGAAGCCCTTTATCATTTTAAATAAATGGTTATCTAATCTCTTCTTAAAAACCTCCAGTGATGGAATATCCACAACTTCTAAAATGGACACCTAACATCAAAAACGTCATCAAAAAAGCACAACAAAGAATGTTCTTTCTGCGCCAATTCAGAAAGCTCAAAGTGCCCAAGGAGCTGCTGATCCAGTTCTACAGAGAAATTATTGAGTCTATCATCTGCACCTCTATAACTGTCTGATTCGGTTCTGCAACCTAACAGGGCAGACCCAGACTTCAAAGGATAATTAGGACTGCAGAAAAAACAATTACCATCCACCTGCCTTCAGTCGAGGACTTGTATACTGCACGAGTCAAAAAGGGCTGTTAAAATATTTACAGACCCATCACATCCCAGACATAAACTGTTTCAACTCCTTCCCTCAAAACGACGCTATAGAGCACTGCACACCAGAACAACTAGACACAAGGACAGTTTTTCCCCGAATGCCATCACTCTGCTAAACAAATAATTCCCTCAATACTGTTCAACTATTTACAAAGTGTACACTACTACTACTGTTAATCTTCTCATCACTCCTTATCATCCATCCACTCCCACTTGTGACTGTAACTTTGTTGCTTGTATCCTCTATTTCCTAGTATGATTTGATGTTGATTGTACCCTATGACTATCATTAAGTGTTGTACATTATGATTCTTGATTCTTAACAAATGTTCTTTCTTTATGTATACTGAGAGTATTTACACCAAGACAAATTCCTTGTGTGTCCAATCACACTTGGCCAATAAAGTATTCTATTCTATTCTATTCTATTCTGGAGGTAACTTTACCCACTGATTAATTGTTCTAATTGTCAGGAAATTTCTCTTTAGTTCTAGGTTGCTTCTCTCCTTGATCAGTTTCCATCCATTGTTTCTTGTCCTGCTTTCAGGGTGCTTTGAAGAATAGCTTGACTCCCTCTTCTTTGTGGCAGCCCCTGAAATATTGGAACATTGTTATCATATCACCCCTAGTCTTTCTTTTCATCGTACTAAAGGTAAAGGTTCCCCTCGCACATAATACGTGCTAGTCGTTTCTGGCTCTAGGGGGCGGGGCTCATCTCTGTTACAAAGCTGAAGAGCCAGCACTGTTCGAAGACGTCTCCATGGTCATGTGGCCGGCATGACTAAATGGTGAAGGCACACGGAACATTGTTACCTTCCCACCAAAGTGGTCCCTGTTTTTCTATGTGCATTTTTACATGCTTTCGAACTGCTAGAAGCTGGGACATGTAAGGGGAGCTCACTCCGCCACGCAGCTAGGGATTCGAACCACTGAACTGCTGAACATTCTGATCGACAAGCTCAGCATCTTAGCCACTGAGCAGACTAGACATACCCAATCCCAGCAACCGTTCTTTATATGCAATATGATATGCTATCACCTCCTTTAATTTGAAACCAGTGTTTCCCGACCATGGTAACTTTGAGATCTGTGGATCCTTTTTTTTTTTAAACTTAACCGCTAAAGAAAATAAACTTTCCATCCGCCATTCAGTCAGAACCGAAGAAGCTTCTTGGATGAGAAGTAGAATGTTTTCTTGGAGGAGAAAAAACATAGTCCAGTTGCCTTTTGAAAAAGCACCTTTGGATGTGGTAGACTCAAAATATAGTACAGGTTGGGAAAAATGGTACAATTGGATTAAGGATAAAAACCAGGGAATAAAAAGATAAGGAATGGAAAAGATAAAGTGGTTAGATTAAAAATATTTACCAGAAACAGAAAATGAATATTAGAAAATTTGTTTTTGAGAAAAGAACACACCATCTAATTGATTAGAAATATATATGTTTGATGTTTATTTGATTTGTTTTTCACATTGATTTCGTTTGCAATGAAATGTCTTTATATTATGCATTGTATATACTTTTTAAAATCTTTAATAAAGTTTATTTTTAAAATTAAAAGAAAAAGAAAAGGCACCTTTGAGAACAATCTGAAGTAATGTTGATGCCCAGGGAATTGAAGTCCACCCATGTTAAAAATTCAGTTCCCCCATTGATCCATCAGGGGGCAGTGTTTCCTATAGATTCCACTGTGTAGCCCTATTTTTCCCCATTCAGGGCAATACAGATAGCAAATGACTTCATTTAGTGACCGTTCAAAGTTACGGCGGCACTAAAAGTGTGACTTAGGACCTTTTTTCACACTTATGACCGTTGCAGCATCCCCAGGGTCATGTGATCAAAATCCAGGCGTTTGGCAACTGGCTCATATTTATAACGGTTGCAGCGCCTTGGGGTCATGTGATCTCCAGTTCCGACCTTCCGATGGGTTCTCTTGCTTGAGCAAGGGGGTGGACTAGAAGACCTCCAAGGTCCCTTCCAACCCTATTATTCTGTTGTTCTTGTTAGGAAGAAACCTTAATACAGGCAAGTCCTCAACTTACAACGGTTCATTTAGTGCCTGTTCAAAGTTACAATGGCAATGTAAAAAGTGACTTGTGACCATTTTTTACAGTTATGACCATTGCAGCATCCCTATGGCCACGTGACCAAAATTCAGAGGCTTGGCAACTGGCATGTATTTATGACTCATGCAGGGCCATGTGATCAACTTTTGTGACTGTAGAAAGTCAATGTCCACCCCACCCTCCTAGAGAATGAAATATTTTGGGGGATATTAAAAAAGGAGGGTAGAATATTTCTCCTAAAGGAGAAATGGAGAAAAATCTTAAGGGAAACCAGCCCCAGTCTCCCTGCCCCAAGCAGAAACTGAGAAGGCCAGCGTTTAGAAAAGCAGATTTATATAAGCGCCTAAGACTTATATATCGCTTTACAGTGCTTTAGAGCCCTCTCTAAGCAGTTTACAGAGTCAGCATACTGCCTCCAACAATCTGGGTCCTCATTTTATCCCACCTCGGAAGGTGTCATGCCCCTGTTGGAATATGATTCCAAGGGAGAGGTGGAACAGCTAACAGGGAGTGGGAGTGGTGCTCCGGTGGATGTGGAGGAAACTGGGGAAGGTGGATGTAGAGGAAATCTGGCTGGACATTCAGAGAAAGACCCAGGCCCACCCCCTCTTCATCCTAGGGCACGGAGGGAGGAATGGAGAAGGGAGCAACATTTATTTATTTATTTATGTATTGATTGATTGATTTGATTTGATTTGTCAATCGCTTACAAGATAATAGATATAAGTATATACATAGTTATGAATACATGAAATGGGTACATATAAGAAAAATAAAAGAAACAATAGGACAGGGATGATAGGCACGTTGGTGCACTTATGCACACCCCCTACAGACCTCTTAGGAAAGGGGTGAAGTCAACATAGACAGTCTAAGGTTAAAAGTTTTTGGGGTTTGGGGAAGAAAACACAGAGTCAGGTAGAGTATTCCAGACATTGACCACTCTGTTGTTGTAGTCGTATTTCCTGCAATCAAGTTTGGTGCGATTAACCTTGAGTTTGTATCTATTGTTTGCTCTTGTGTTGTTATGGTTGAAGCTGAAGTATTCATTGACAGGTAGGACATTGCAATGTATGATTTTATATACCATACTTAGATCAGACCGAAGGCAGCGTAATTCAAGGTTTTCTAGGTCTAGAATTTCAAGTCTGGTGGCATAAGGTATTCTGCAATGAGTAGAGGAGTGGAGAACTCTTCTTGTTGAAATATTTGTGGACTTTCTCAACTGTGCTAATATCAGATACGTAATGTGGGTTCTAGACTGATGAGCTGTATTCGAGTATTGGTTTAACATGAGTTACAGGGGAGAAAAAGGCCCTGATTCCCTTCATTAGCTACAACTGGGAAAACAGGATTAAGAGGGTGTTTGCGCACAGCTCATTGCTGGAAGGAAAGCATGAATTCTTTTGGGTTTGTCAAGTCTTATCTGAGTTCTGGCATCCTCCCAACTGTGTGTGTTTCATTATCTCTTGAAGTCTTCAATTCCTTATCCTGCCCTGTCTCGTTAATTGCTTCAGTGTGGTTTGTGTTGGTTTTTATTTATAATTTATATGTGCTTTTGGTTCGGATGGAATTTCTTCCCTTTAAAAACTGTTCTTGGGAGAGTTTTTTTCCAGCTGATGATAACTGGACATTGGGGGCCAAGTTGGAGGTATTAAAGGGACTTGACCTATTTTTGTGACTTTGTTGCTTTTGTGCCACACCCCTTTGGGTCATCCCAGAAGGATGTAAGGCTGAGTCAACCTTGAGCCTGGTGAGATTTGAACTACCAAACTGCAGGCAGCCAGCAGGCAGCAGAAGGAACCTACAGTACTGCACTCTAACCACTGTGCCACCAGACTAACAAACAATTATTCTGAACTAATCTAATGGATTCTGAACGAATCTATTCAGAAAGACCGGGTCAAACAGAAACTCCAGATAAGCAACACAAGTAGGCAAGCCAAAGGATGACAAGATTAGCTCAGACAAACACCTAGGATTTGCATTTTCCCCTTTTGCCTTTAGAGCCAGCTATGACCCCCTACATGACCCCATAGAAACCAAAAAGGTATAAAAAAACCCACCCACTCTCAACTCCATTTTCTTAGCTGTCCCAGAACTGCACGCTGTGTGTGTGTTTTGGTTCTTCTCATCAATAAATGATCCTGTCTTTCTTAAGCAGCCTCCATTTTATTCCCAGCTTAGAACTGGAACTTCATTTTTCTTCCAACATGACCTTCTGACAAGCAAAGTCAACGAAGAAGCCAGATTCACTTCATAGCCATGTTATTGATTTAACAACTGAAGTGCTTTACTTAACAACTGTGGCAAGAAAGATTTATCTACAGTATGTATTAAATTTACATAGCTGCCCGTCTCACTGAAGGTGTCCCTTTGATTAGTGGTATCTAAAACTCATTTCTACTCCACTGGGTTGAATTCTGAACCTGGAATGTCAAATAAATGGGGTTTCCGAAGCATCTTTGGTTCTCTGTAGCTAGCAGTTATTAATAATGTATGAACTTGGCTTGTTGAGTAGCCATCAAAGTATGGTAGCCAGCAGAGGGTGCTACAACACCGAATTTCCCCCTATCAATGGTTTGGTTAGTTCCTGGGTACTAGTCTTCCTTGTTGATCTGAACTCAACCCAAATAATCTGCAAATTATTTTGCTTAGTCCAAAACCAAATTAGAGAATAAAACCCAAAATATTGCCACAAAGAAGAGGGAGTAAACTTATTCTCCAAAGCACCTGAAGGCAGGGCAAGAAGCAATGGGTGGAAATTTATGAAGGAGAGAACGAATCTAGAAATAAGGAGAAATTTCCTGACTGTGAGAATAATTAATCAGTGAAAGAGCTTGCTTTTTGGAGTTGTGGATGTTCTATAATTGCAACTTTTCAAGAAAAGATAGGACAGCCATTTGTCCAGAATAATAAAATGTCTCCTGCATGAGCATGGGGTGGACTAGAGGATCTCCAAGGTCCCTTCCCACCCTGTTATTCTATGTTCTATGAATCTGAGCAGGATTTTTCCCCCTTATTTTGCTTATGAAGGAGAGGCAGATTGAAATATAAGTTTTGCTCTGGCAATGCCCGTTTTCTGACTGGGGCCTCACTTATTTTTCTAATTTGTGCCCTGCAGCTCGGTATACAATCTAAAGATCAAATATAGTCCTTGGGTTAAAAAAATGTGCATTCTCACTTTATAAAATCCTATACATCTATATACAGAAATGCTGAGAATATTATTTTATCTCATAAATTTTAGGGTGGTTTAACACTGCAATTAAATAATGATTACAATTAAGGATAATTCAAATGAATTATTATCCAGAAGGGGAGGGGAAAAAAACCCTTCAGAATTATTAGGGAAAACCAGTCTCTTTAATTTCTTCAGCTGCTATGTGCAGTAAAGGCTTTAATTAAGGCATACAGAATGAAAATAAAGCTGGATTTTGAATTAGAGATAATAAAAAGATATTGCCCCAAAGCAGTATTGGAGCAATGTATAAAATGTTATTAAAAATATTAAAAGAAGAACAGCACTTTAAGAAGAAACAGAGAAAATAGATAGTTGAAATTGTTTTGTAGATTGAATGGGTCGGATCACAAAGTTTGGGTTGTGTGGACAGATGGTTAAAAAAATCAAGACAGTGTCAATGATCAAATGATTGTAGTTTCATTTGTGTACAAGCAGATACTATCTTGAAAGTGTCATCTTGATGTATCTGGGAAGAAATTAATATGTTTGTATGTTTGAATGTGTGTGTATGAATTTTTTATTGGCCATGTATGATTGGACACACAAGGAATTTGTCTTGGTGCAAATGCTCTCAGTGTACATAAAAGAAAAGAGACATTCGTCCAGAGTCAAGAATCGTCAGGTCCAACACTTAATAATAGTCATAGGGTACAATATGCAATCAAATAATACTAGGAAACAATCAGTAAAAATCATAAGGATACAAGCGACAAGGTTACAGTCATACAGTGACAAGTGGGAGGGCATGGGTGATAAGGAGTGATGAGAAGATTAATAGTGATAGTAGTGCAGACTTTTGAAACAGTTGGACAGTGTTGAGGGAATTATTTGTTTAGCGTTTGGGAATTCTTGTGTCTAGTTCTGGTGTGCAGTGCCCTATAGCATCGTTTTGAGGGTAGCAGTTGAAACAGTTTATGTCCAGGATGTGAGGGGCCTGTAGATATTTTCACAGCCCTCTTTTTGACTCATGAAGTATACAGAACCTCAATGGAAGGCAAGTTGGTAGCAATTGTTTCTTCTGCATGTATGTATATATGTATGTATGTATGTATATATATGTGTGTGTGTGTGTGTGTATATATATATGTATATGTATATATGTATGTTTGCATGTATGTATGTGTGCATACACACATGCATACACATATGGTCAATTTTCCCTGCATTGTCTCCTCTTATTTTACTTCTGTATGTCATTTTACATAGCCTAAGGTGAAATTAATTGGAAAAATCAGCCAATGCATGAAATGAAATGTAATGCCCTCTCCTTTTGATGTCAGGTTTCATTCCTAATATCCTGTCAAATTACAAGACTCATTATTCGCTGAGCTGGGTTGCTCTTATCCGAGAGAAACCCAGGGGAATCATAGAAATATAGGGCTGGAAAGGACCTTGGAGGACTCCCTACTCAAACAGGAGAGAGACCCTATATATACCTTTCTGGACAAATGGCTCACCAATCTCTTCTTGAAATCCTCCAGTGATGGAGCACCCACAACTCCTGGAGTCAAGCTGTTCTTCTGATTAATTATTCTCACTGTCAGGAAATTGTAGATGTGTAAGAAGGTACAACAGAAGCTATGAATTCACTCACTTAGAAAGATGTACAATACACAAGAAGCCATAACGAGAAAACCATGAGGAAATTAAAAAAAAAAATGAGATGGGGGAGATGAAGGGCGATATCTGTAAATGAGATGATAAGATAGGGCCAATACAACAGGCAATTGATAAGAACGAACAAAAAATAAAGATGGTGGAAACCAAAGCTGAACAAACCAAAAAGAAAATAGAAACGATGGAACAGCAGCTGATGACAGCAAATGCAAATTTGGAAGAGGCAATTGTCCATTTGGAAATGGAAAGAGCTGCTTTCTCCCTGAGATTCCAAAATGTGGTTGAAAACAAAGATGAAGATCTGATGAAGGTCAAGTCAGAACGGTTAGCAGAGACTCTAAAGAAGCAGATAAGAGGTTCAAGGCGAGATAGACGAGGTGTACAGAATCCACACTAACTATGCAAGACGGCATAAGCTACCGAGGGAAGTCCAGGTAAGATTTTCCAGGAAAACAACAAGAGATGAAGTTTATAAGACGACAAGGGACCAGCCATTGATTTACAAGGGAAGAGAAATTCAAACCCTAAAAGAAATCCCAGGAAGGGTTAGGGAACAAAGGAGAGACTATTGCTTCCCGGCATCATATCATTTACTCTCCCTTGTGAAAACATTATTTTAGCAATATGAATGGTTGCACACCTACCATGTGGCTCACGAGCTCTAGAACCAGAAGGTTGGAAGGGACCACGGAGGTCTTCTAGTCTAACCCTCTGCTCAGACAGAAAACCTTATACCACCAAGCAAGGCAAGTTTCCCTTTGCTCTGAGAGGAGAGACTGCTTTGTATTCTGTGTTTGACGTCCTTTCTTTAAAGACACACACACCCTTTTTGGCTCTCCTTGCTGAGCTGTTTGGATGATTAGCTTTCCCAGCACTTGCAAAGTTTCTTTCTTAGCTTTTAGTCCGTGGCAAAATAGGCAAATAAATACCAAGAGGCAGAGGGCCCTTTTGAAGCTAATGCTCCTGCTTTCATTTCTCTTTCTTCTTTTTTTTCTCCTGCCTTCCAGCCCAGTTTTGTGTGTGTGTGTGTGTGTGTGTGTTTTTTTTGCTTTCCTTTTTTTTCTCCAACGGCAGCTTGCCGCTTGCTTTTCTTCTTCTCCGTTTTTTTTAAAAAAATCTTTCTTTTTCTTGTGCTCTGTTCCCCTCAATGCTTTCTTTCAACCCCAGCGGCTATTGTTATCCAGGAAGATCCTTCTAGCTTTAACTCTCTCTCCAGGCATTTATTTGTTTGCTGAGGGGAAATGATCTTAGCTATGTGCAAAGATTTGGAAACTTTCTGAAAGAAAGTAAGCTGGACAGAATTCTTCGTAGTTGGTGACCAAATGAAAAAAGGCAACTTCCAAATGCCAATATTTTTTTTTTTTTTTGGGGGGGGGGGGGTCCAGGTAGTCCTCAACGTATGACCACAATCGAGCCCAACATTTCTGTTGTTAAATGAGACATGTGTTGAGTGGGTTTTGCCCCCTTTTACGGCTTTTCTTGCCAGCGTTGTTAAGTGAACCATTGCAGGTGTTGAAGTGAGTAACATGGTTGTTAAGTGAATCTGGCTCATCCAAAGGTCGCAAAAGGGGATCACAACAGTCATAAATATGAGTCAGTGACCAAGCACCTGGATTTTGATCATGGGACCATGGGGAGGCTGCAACGGTCGGTCGTAAGGGTGAAAAGCAAGGAAATCCTATCCCGTTGGAGAGATGTCTCAAATGTGCTTTTTCAAGAGGCAACTGGACATTCTGGTTTTTCTTTTTCCTTTCCCTTCCCTCCTTTCTTTTTTGTTTTCTCCTTTCTCTTTTTCATTTTCCTCTCCTCTCCTTTTCCTTTCCTTCCCCTTCCCCTTCTCTTTTCTTTCCTCTTTTCTCCTTTCTTTTCCCCTTTCCTTTCCCTTTTCCTCTCCTCTCCTCTTCCTTTCCTTCCTTTTCCTTTTCTTCCCCCTCTCTCTTCAGCCAGGGATGGAAGGCTAATCCAGGCAGATGGGGTCTGCTTCGCTGCTCAGAGGCGGGGCTGAGGTGGGAGGAAGCAGCCCTATTGTCCTCCTGGGAATTCAGAGCCCCCTTTTCCCATCAGGCAGAGGGGGCTCCTTTGAACAACTGCCCAGGCCCTGGTGGCAGTTCCCCCCCCCCCCCATCCCCACCCCACCTTGTTTGCTTTCCCACATTCTCTTCCCCTCTCATGAATATTCAGAGGCGGCTGTCCTGTTGGGAGGCTATTGAGAGCTCTTGTTCACACTCTGCTAATGATGGCTGCCTTCAATAGGGGGCACATAAAAACTCCAGATAAGAGCTTGTTAGCAAAGAGGGGAGATTCCTCACCCAACAAGATTTCCACTGACTTGGGCACTTGCAGATGCCTCCTCTAAGAAGGGGCATTTTGGGAGGGGGAGGGGAGTGTTTCTCCCTCTCTCTTGCTCCTTCTCTCTCCGCATCCCAAACCTCTTCCCCTCAAGGGGCTCAAGCTCATTCAGAAGAAGCCAGGCATTTCTCCCTCCGATCAAAGGGTAAGGCGCCACCTTAGCACCCCACACAAGATTGACTGGAAGGTGATCCAGCTTGGAGGTCCAAGATCACACAGCTCAGAGGAAGCGCGAAGGTGAACGACAGTTGCACTTGGGTTTCCCTTTTAAAAAGAATAGAGTAGAGAGTAGAATATAGCATAGAGGATAGCATAGCATAGCATAGTGTAGCATAGAGGATAGGACAGGATAGCATAGAGGATAGCGTAGCATAGGATAGCATAGAGGATAGAATAGCATAGGATAGCATAGAGGATAGGACAGGATAGCATAGAGGATAGCGTAGCATAGGATAGCATAGAGGATAGGATAGCATAGAGGGTAGCATAGCATCGCATAGAGGATAGGATAGGATAGAATAGAATATTGGAATGAGGAATGGAAGAATAGAATAGAATAGAATAGAATAGAATAGAATAGAATAGAATAGAATAGAATAGAATAGAATAGAATTATTTATTGGCCAAGTGTGGTTGGACACACAAGGAGTTTGTCTCCGATGCATAAGCTCTCAGTATAAATACAACCCATAAGTGATAAATCATGATCATTAGTCATCATAAAAATACATTTATCATAAACCATATGATACATCACTTAGTGTTAGAATACTAAATAAGCAATCAACATAAATCATACTAGGATACTAAACAAAACAATATAAACGGTAAAATACAAGGAACAAAATTATCATCATAAGGAGATAGGTAATAGAGAAGTCGAGAAGAAGGATAGTAATACAGCCTTACTAGATAGTGTTGTGAGGAATTAGTTGTTTAGCAGAGCGATGGTAAATCTGCAGAAGTGCAGTTTGAGTCCTCCCCTGTCCATCCCCAGACAGGACCATCTGTGGAAAGCAAACTGCCAGACTGGTCTTTGTAGCGCCCAACTGTTTTACAAAGCACAGAGGAAGAAAAAAGATGGTACCTTGGTGAAGGATGGGAAAAGAAAGAGAGGGAATTGTAGCCTGGAAAGGGGACAAGAGAAACCAGAGGGCACAGCGGTAGGAGTATTTCTCAGCATCAGGATGTAGTATTTTAGGTGCGGTGCGATTAATACAAGATAAAGCAGACCGACGAAGTCTTTTGATCTGGAGACTGTACTTGAATAGATGAACTCTAGGAGAGCACAAGTACTCCTCGAATTACGACCGCAGCTGAGCCCAAAAATTCTGTTGCTAGGTGAAACATTTGCTAAGCAGATTTTGCCCCAATTGAAGATCTTTCTTGCCGCCATTGTTAAGTGAATCAATGTAGTTATTAAGTTAGTGATACAGCTGTTAAGTGAATCTGCTTCCCCATCGTCTTTGACAAGAAGCAATTGTTGGAAATTAATCAGGGAGAGAAGCAACCTAGTACTAAGGCGAAATTCCCTGACATTGAGAACAAATAACCAGTGAAACAATTTGCCTCCAGAAGTTGTGGGTGCTCCAACACTGGAGGCTTTTAAATGAGATTGGGCAACCATTTGTCTGGAATGGTAGAGGGTAGGGTCTTCTGCTTGAGCAGGGGGTTGGATTTCTAGGTACCTTCCATCCCTACGTTGGACTAGACCTCCAAAGTCCTTTCCATCCCTATGTTGGACTAGACTTCCAAGGTCTCTTCCATCCCTATGTTGCATTAGACCCCCAAGATCCCTTCCAAACCTACGTTGGACTAGACCTCCAAGATCCCTTCCAACCCTACGTTGGACTAGACTTCCAAGGTCTCTTCCATCCCTATGCTGGACTAGACCTCCAAGATCCCTTCCAACCCTACATTGAAGTAGACCCCCAAGATCCCTTCCAACCCTACATTGGATTAGACCTCCAAGGTCCCTTCCATCCCTACATTGGACTAGACCTCCAAGGTCCTTTCCAACCCTACATTGGACTAGACCCCCAAGATCCCTTCCAACTCCATTATTCTATCATTCTATTCTTCAGTTTCCTCCCCCCTCATGGCCACATCCAACATTGGCAGTAAGGTTTTCAGTTGTGCCGTGAGATGCTGATGATGCCCAGAATAGGACTTGTTCCCATTCCTCTGCCCCACCCTCTGGATTCTTATTCAGCAGGGCAGCTGCATTTTTTCAGGCTGGCATCCCTCCGGGATAAGAGTGGGGAGAATCAAAACGAACCAACCAACAAATGAGCCAGCAGAATCTCTCGGATGGACACACCCGTTTCTTGAATTCTTGGAGTGGGGTGAAACCCAATTCACAACAATTAAATGATCAGTGATGCCACCTCATCTCCAGCCCCCAAAATGGTCCATTTCTGCTCATGATCCAATTTTCTCTGGAAAGGCAGAAAAAAGACAGCAGGCCTTGAGGGGCAGAGGGCAGGGGGAGAACTGGCTTCAGTGTTGAACCTGGAAGGTTGGGGCCGAATTCTTGACATCAAATGCCTCTCTGAGTGACTTCAATGACTCTCCAAGGCTAAAATGCACTTGGCTGGTACTATATGTGTAACTTGAGCCCTGTCCTCCTGAAGAGTCCCTTGAGTGGACGATGACCTCCCTCACCAACATCAAAGCAAGGGGTGGGGAGGGGAAGGGAGGGGAGAGGCCAGTGCAGCTGTTTTGAGCTGGGGTGCCTGCTTGCAGCAAGCAAAATTGCCACCGCATTTGACAGTCTTGGAAACAGAACTTGGGGGGGCGGAACCACTGTGGTAGGCTGGGGACTATCTCCCCTCTCTCTGAAGTGGTTTGTTATTTCTATTCTTGGTTGTCAGTTCTGTTCTGGTGGAAGGAAAGAGATTTTGAGGAGGGGGCTGGGGGGAAATGTCCTCCATCTTCAGTTGAACCTTTCGAGTCCTTGAAGGTTTAGAATTTTGCAAACCGTTCTATCAGACGAGAAGTTGCACAGTAGCTGAAGAAGTGAGTTTGGGGTTTTGTTTGATAACTAGGAATGAGAGGGCTTGAACTTCAGTATTTTGGATTGCATTGTATCCTGGGTTTCTTACACCTAAGGCAGTGGTGGCAAACTTTTTCATCACCAAGTGCCCAAACCAGAAGACATATTCACGTGCAGGTGCTGGAGTGCTGGTTTTTGGCTGTTTTCAGGCAGTTCTTTGGGCGGTTTTGGGGCCATTTTCAAACCCTTTGTGGGCCCTTTTCAGGCCATTTTTAGGGAGGTTTTGGGCTGTTTGTGGGGTGTTTTCCATGGCATTTTTTGGGTTGTTTTTGGCCCAGAAATGGCCCAGAAAATGCCCCCAAAACAGCCTGAAAAACAGCCTGAAAAAGGCCCGAAAATGATCCCAAAATAGCCTGTTTTTTGGGCCATTTTCTGGCACTCCAGCACCCACAAAGATCAGCTGGCTGGCCAGAAACCAGAAGAGCAGCTGGCGATGATGTGTATGCCCACAGAGAGGGCTCTGCGTGCCATCTCTGGCACTTGTGCCATCATGGACCTAAGGCAATATCCCACCAATCTGGCTTCCCCAATTGATTATTCTCAATTGGCCAAGTGAAAGAACCAAGATTTGTTTATGATTTACTAAAAGGGGTTTTCAGCTGATTTTATTCTTCTCTGGACAAATATACCCCAAAAAAGTAATAATAACCCCCTTCCTTGGATTGATCAGCTACACAGAACACGAAGGGAAAAGAGGTTGGGAAAATGACAATGTCTCAGGCAACAATTCTTGAGGAATTGCTCAGTTCAGTTTTTATATCAAGCAACTCTAATACAGCTATTCATTTATTTACTTTTTGCTAGCTCGTAGTATGCTGAGGTTTGACCTTTATGCATTCCACCCAATGTTACTGCTTTTCATATTTTAAACTTATTTGTATCCTAACAGAATAATAGAATTGGAAGGGATCATGGAGGTCTTCTATCTAGTCCAACCCCTTGCTCAAGCAGGAATAGCTATATCATTTTGGACAAATCTCTTCCTAAAAACTTCCAGTGATGGAGCATCCACAATTTCTGAAGGCAAGCCATTCCATTGATTAATTGTTCTCGCTGTCAGGAAATTTCCCCTTAGTTCTAAGTTGCTTTTCTCCTTCATTATTTCCATCCTTTGCTTCTTGTCCTGCTTTCAATCTATTCTCTTTCTAGAATATATTGACTCCCTCTTCTTTGTGGCAGCCCCTAAAATATTGGAAGACTATTAAAATATCTCCCCTACTCCTTTTCATTAAACTAGACGTACCCAATTCCAAAAACCATTCATTATGAGCCACGGTGGCGCAGTGGTTAGAGTGCAGTACTGCAGGCTACTTTTGCTGACTGCCGGCTGCCTGCAATTTGGCAGTTCGAATCTCACCAGGCTCAAGGTTGACTCAGCCTTCCCTCCTTCCAAGTTCAGTAAAATGAGGATCTCAAAATGAGATTGTTGGGGAAAATATGCTGACTCTGTAAACCCCTTAGAGAGGGCTGTAAAATACTACTGTAAAGCAGTATATAAGTCTAAGTGCTATTGCTATTATATGTTTCAGCCTTTAATCCCCTAATCATTGTTGCTGCTGTTCTTTGTACTCTTTCTAGAATCTCAACATCTCTAGAAATCTCAACATTTCTAGAGTCTCGGTATCTAGAATACCATCCTAGTCAAAGTCTTTTTTTTTTTTTTAGAAGCATAGAATTCTTTATTGGCCAAGTGTGATTGGAATTTGTCTTGGTGCATATGGCCATTTCCTCATAACTACTTTCTAATTTATCTTTGCTTACATTTGGATTGTCCTATCTGGGCTGCCAAGATCCCAAAGATGGTGTCCTTGGACCTATAAAATACACACAATCCTCTAGATGTCTTTAGACGTTGGGTTTATAGTAATTAAAGTTTATAGTAATTATATCTTGTATAGAATGATGTATAGCTTACATCGTTCAATCTGCAACCATAATCATGTCTGGAATTACAGTCATAAGTCATTGCATTTATTAAGTGGATCGCCATGAGACTATTTCCCATTTTATAATATTTTTTTTTTGCAATGGTTGTTAAGTCAATCCATTTTCTCTGATGGGCAGAGGGTTGTTTGTTGTTGTTGTTGTTTTGGCAGAAAGGCTGGAAACTGGCAAAAAAAGAAGTCAAAAATGTATCATATGACTAGGGGTCACTTCAAACCAGAGGTGGTATTCAGCCGGTTCTGATCAGTTCTGGAGAGTGGAAATTTTGAGTAGTTTGGAGAACTGGCAAATACCACCTCTGACTACCCCTGCCCCCATCTCTTCTCTGCCTCCCAATGAGTCCCAGCTGATTGGCTGGGTCTTCTTTGATTGCCCTACAGAGGAGAACGGAGCTGGAAAGCAGGTTAGTGGAGTGGGGAGGGAATGAAGATTTTGCAGTATTTTTCCCCCGCCACGCCCACCAAGCCACACCCACAGAATGGGTGGTAAAAAAAAAATTGAATCCCACCACTGCTTCAAACGGTTATAAAGAGGAGCCAATTGTCGCGTAGCCAAACTCCGATCATGTGACCACACATGGGGGGGGGGGTACAGCCATTTGATTTTGAAATTGGGTCATAAGTGCCTTTTGGGAGAGAGGTCCATTGTAACTTTGAATAGTCACTAACCAAACAGTCCTAGGTCAAGGACTACTAATGCAAAAAATGGGGGGCATGTATACAAGTCGTCCTCGACTTAACAGTTCGTTTAGTGATGGTTCAAAGTTACAACAGACTTATAACCATTTTTCACACTTATGATCGCAGCATTTCCATGGTCACGTGATCAAAATTCAGACGCTGGGCCACCGGCTCGTATTTATGACAGTCTCAGTGTCACACAATCCCCTTTTGTGACCTTCCGACAAGCAAAGTCAACGGGGAAGCCAGATTCACTTAAGAACCATGTTATCTAACTTAATAGCTGCAGGGATTCCCTTAACCACGGTGGCAAGAAAGGTCATAAAATGAGGCAAAATTCACTTCACCAATGTCTCGCTTAGCAACAGAAATGTGGTTGTAAGTTGAGGACCACCTGAATGGACAATGGGACTGACCACTAGATGGCAATCATCATCATCATATTCTTTTAACGACCCCATAATCTCTTGCAGGGTGGAGTCTGGGCAACTAAATGGAACTGAGTGTTTACTGGCCAGATGCCCTTCCTGTCTCCAATGAGGAGTTTTGTTCAGCAGATAGATTCTCACTGTGCCCAGAGAGAGAAATATCTGCCTCTACTTAGAATCAAACTCACAGCCTCCTGATTGTGAGGCAAGAGCTCCACCTCCAGGCCACCGCACCATTCAACCACTAGATGGCAATGAGGACAGGATTTTCTCTGTCCTTTGCTGCCCTCTAGTGTTTGTTTTAGATTTCGGCCACCTGGATATGGTAGCCCATTCTAAGGTCAATCTATAATCCCTTTCAGAGGTAAATATATTTTAATGTAAAACAAATGAGCATTTTCTGGACAGTCGGGTCTTAAGTCCTGTGAACTTGTTTGCGTTGTACAATGCAAGTCAGGTATTTTGTTTCCCTATGTGAAAACATACAATACAGCCCATAAATAAATCTTATTCGCGAAAGCCGTTCCTAGCACAGACTCTGTAGCACAATTGCTGAAATTATGCAGATGACTGTTGTGGCAGACCTTGGAACAAATCTGCAACAGGAGTCAGAAAGCTGAAAGAATGGAAAAGCAGTGGTGTGTAATCAGTCTTTCCGAAATTGCGTGTCAAGGGAGGGTGTCCTTTTGAAAAAGGACACAAGTTTGATTAATAGAAAAATGGAAAGATTAAAGCCAGCTGGTCCGAGCCTGGAACATTATCTCTTGCACTCCACTCTCTTTCTCTGCAGGGAAGCAGAGAAAGTTTTATATAAAGAGCTTACCGTAGGGAGAAACTAAGAAGGAAGAGTGTAAAGAGGTGGTTTAATCTCTGTGGCAAGTCTCCTTTTCCTTAATTGTGATTTCATAACAAAACCACCGATGACTGCTTCATTCAGTCGGGTAAACGGATGGATTGGCAGTGTGAGAATGACAGCTGGCCACTAATAGCCTGTAGTATTGAACATGACAAGGAAGAAGGGGCCCAGACCAGGGGTGGGATTCTACCAGTTTGCACCTATTCACTAGAACCCGTTGTTAACATTCTAAGCAGTTTGGAGAACTGGTTGTTAGAAGAAATTACTGGCCTAATCCTGTAAGGAAGGCAGGAAGGAAACATTCTGGTGTTGCTTACAGAAACTGCCTCTCCGTTAACCCTTTTTACATTCTTGGCAGGACTAGACTTGCTGTCTCAGGAACTTCTCTGGAGTTTCTTTTCCCCTCCTTTACTGGTACTTTGCTTGAGTGGAGTGACCATTCAAGGTTACAATGGCACTGAAAAAAGTGACTTATGACTGTTTTTCACACTTACGACTGTTGCAGCATCCCCACAGTCATGAGAAGCCAGGTGAGGAGATGGTGCCTCGATGGGAGTGATATTAAGTTGGCCATGTCCAGCCAATAATATGACCACCAAACCACATCTACCCAGTCACATGACCACCAAGCCACACCCACCAACTAAGCCACGCCCACAGAACCGATTGTTAAAAAAATGGAATCCCACTCCTGGTCCAGATTCCCAAAATAACCCTATCTGGGAGGATATGGGTTCTCTCGAGACCATTCCCAATATTGGCTCACTTGTAATTTTGTAAAAAAAAATTAAAAAGACAATGATATTCTACCACTGAAATGAAATGAATATAGTATTAGTATATTCTATTACTATAGTATTAATATGTTCTATAGTATAGTATGAATATGTAGTTGAAAGGAATGTTATGTTTTTAAAGTGAGTTTTTTTATTCCTATAACACCTGTGACACACCCTCCAAACATGCCCACCAAGTCATGCCACGCTCACCAAGCCACGCCCACAGAACTAGTAGTAAAAATTTTTGAATCCCACCACTGACACAGTAAGATCAAATCGTCCCTGAACGAATGGTTGTTAAGTGAGGAAAGACATCCATAATACAAGGCAGAAAAATTTGGAATTTAACTCTTGATATGCAACCATGTATTTTCCTGCTGGGTATAATTTCAGGAAAAAAATAATTGAATGAGACAGATGCTTTTTGCAGCAAGAATAAATTTTGCTCCAGGTTGAAAGATACCTTTCAGTATAAATCTTTCAATTTAAAGCAAAGATCAGTTTAAAGAAAGATACAAAGATGTGTCTTTCAGTTTAAAGCAAAGATTTTGTTCTTGGAATGAAAACAAATAATGAAACTCTGATTTTGTATTTGCTGACAAGATAGGTTTATTGTTATAGAAATGGCTTGTGCGTACTGTGGTGTAAAAGTAAAAAGTTGCGTTTGTAATGTTGTTATCTTCTATTGCCCTTAAGAGAATAGGAAGTCAGCACCCTTTTCTCTCTTTTTCCCTCTTTACACCGTATTTTCCTTTTTTTCCCCTCCCCTCCCTCCTAGTTTTCTATAACTTTTTTAAAATTTCTCTTTGTATTTTATATTTTGATAAACTAGTAAAAACTTTTAAAGAAGGAGAGAGAGAAAGAAAATTGCAAACCTTTTGAGTAATCAGATTTTCTAAGGAAGATCTCCATGAAGAAGCTGGCTAGTTTTGGTTGTGATTTTCAGTGTTTCCTCTTCTTGGTTATGAGATTGATGTAGGAGATGATCAGATACAGATTAACAGAGTTGGAAGGGACCCTGTCGGTCATCTAGTCCAACCCCCCCACCCAAGCAGGAGACCCTACGCCATTTTTGACAAATAGTAATCCAATCTTTTCTTGAAAGCTTCTGGTAATGAAGCTCCCACAACATCTGAAGGCAACTTGGTTGATTGTTCTTAAGGGCAGAGTCAAACATGTTGTCCGCTTGGAATCATTACATTCTCACAAGAGACCTAAACCCAGATTTTCCCACCCTCCATGAATTCTGCTGATCCTTATATACAGGGGTGGGATTCAAATTTTTTAACAACTGGTTCTGTGGGTGTGGCTTAGTTGGTGAGCGTGGTTTGGTGGTCATGTGACTGGGTGGACATGGCTTGGTGGTGATGTTATTGGCTGGACGTGGGCAACTCAATATTCCTCACATCGAGGCACGCATCTCCTCACCTGGCCTCTCATGTCTGTGGGGATGCTGCAATAGTTGTAAGTGTGAAAAATGGTCACAAGTCACTTTTTTCATTGTAACTTTGAATGGTCACTCCACACAAGCAAAGTACCAGCAAAGGAGGGGAAAAAAACTCCAGAGAATTTCCTGAGACAGGAGGTCTAGTCCTGCCAAGAATGTAATAAGGGTTAACGGAGAGGCAGTTTCTGCAAGCAACATCAGAATGTTTCCTTCCTGCCTTCCTTACAGGATTAGCGCCAGTAATTTCTTCTAACAACCGGTTCTCCGAACTGCTTAGAATATTAACAACCGGTTCTAGCAAATAGGTGCAAACTGGTAGAATCCCACCCCTGCTTATATACCCAACTTGGCTTGACCATTAATAGATCACATATGAGTACAGGTAGCAGGAAATAAACTTTCAGTGCTTTGAATTCTATTCCTCTTCCTGCTTTCTCGCGCCTAACGTTCGCTTTTCTTTCCTAGCTAATTTCAATACCCCTAATCCTGCTGCTCCAGATGGGGCGGACATATAAAAAAGCATCAGACAATGAAGGCTTATTAATAGCTGCGTCGAGATTCAGAGCCAGGGTCTACAAGGGGAAACCCACTCGGTTCATGCCGTCAGCAATCTATAAATAGAGACCGCACCACCACCTTGTCGCTTTACAAAGCAATCACAGTCATCAAGAACATAGCTCACAATAAGAGAGGAAAGAAAAAGGGTGCTGGGCAGTTGCATTGGTTCCTTTAAGTGTACCCCAAAATGGAAACATTGGAAGGCGTTTCTCACCGCGCTGACATTTTTTCCCTGCTTCCCAACTTCTTCAAAGATTTTGAGACCCTTTGCTAATTTTTTTTTTTTGCTGGCAATTTGGGCTCCTGGTGTTAAAGTTTCCAATAACAGCTAACCAAAAATGCCTAGGGAATCTGCAGACAAACAGGGGTTTTTCTTCTGGGGCTTAAAGGCTATGTTGGATGGTGGGATTCAAATTTGTTTACTACCGGTTCTGTGGATGTGGCTTGGTGGGCGTGGCAGGGGAAGGATGCTGCAAAATCCCCATTCCCTTCCCACCCCACCCCACTAACTTTCCTAAGAAGTCCGTAGGGGGTGTGCATAAATGCACCAACGTGCCTACCGTCCCTGTCCTATTGTTTCTTTTTATCTTTCTTATATGTATCCATTTCATGTATTCATAACTATGTTTATATTTATACCTGTTATCCTATAATCGCTTGACAAAATAAAATAAATAAAAAATAAATAAAACCCGCTTTCCAGCTCTGTTCTCCTGTGCAGGGCAACCAAAGAAGACCCAGCCAATCAGGGGACTCAGGAGGCAGAGAATAGATGGGGGCGGGGCCAGTCAGAGGTGGCATTTGCCGGTTCTCTGAACTACTCAAAATTTCCACTAACGGTTCTCCAGAACCGGTCAGAACCTACTGAATACCCACCTCTGATGTAGGAGTATCTGCAGAGGAAGGATAAAAGAAAAAAAGAGTCCAGGTATTGATTACAACAGTTGCAATTGAAGAACCACCTGGTTGTTGTTTTTTACGTTTGTTGCACATGAAAAGTAACACACCAGAGGCAGCGGATTATTTAAACCAGCGGGGCAGCATGAACCGGTTCCATGGAGAGAAGTTTTTCTGTGGACCTGGGGTGTGTGGTTTCACATGCTGCCTGCATCCCATGGATGGGGCTTTGCTTGTTTGCAAAGCCTGGTTTCTGGAATGCCACCGCCCAATGCCAGTGCATGGCCCAAGGGTTGGCAACCCCGGATTTAGACCCATTTCAGTGGGGGTTCAAGCTGAGATTTAGAATAGAGACAGCTTCAGTTGTGCTTGTAGATGACCCCTGGCTGAGTTGGGAATAGCAGTGGGGTCTATATCCTTGTGCGCCTTGATCTATTAACTGCTTTTCGTATCAATCAGCTATGATGTCCTGGGCCAGTTCCAGGAGTTGGATGTAGGGGTACCATTTTACAGGATTTCTCTTTTTTATCCCCCAGACCCAGTGGTGGTATTCACATTTTTTTATTACCGGTTCTGTGGGTGCGGCTTGGCTTGGTGGGCGCGGCAGAGGAAGGTTACTGCAAAATCCCCCTTCCCTCCCCACCCCACTAACCTGCTTTCCAGCTCCGTTCTCCTATGCAGGGCAACCAAAGAAGACCCAGCCAATCAGCTGGGACTCAATGGGAGGCAGAGAATAGATGGGGTTGGCGGGGTCAGTCAGAGGTGGGATTTGCCAGTTCTCTGAACTTCTCGAAATTTCCGCTACCGGTTCTCCAGAACCGGTCAGAACCGGTAAGAACTGGTTGAATACTACCTCTGCCCATACCAAATTCAGTTGCAGTTCAAGGGAAAAGAGAGAGAGCTCCCTAGGCCCCTCTTTTGAGCCATGGTGGTACAGTGGTTAGAAGTGCAGTACTGCAGGCTACTTCTGCTGACTGTCAGCTGCCAGCAGTTTGGCAGATCAAATCTCACCAGGCTCAAGGTTGACTCAGCCTTCCATCCTTCCGAGGTGGGTAAAACGAGGACCCAGATTGTTGGGGGCAAAAGGCTGACTCTGTAAACTGCTTAGAGAGGGCTGTAAAGCACTGTGAAGTGGTGCATTGTAAGTCTAAGTGCTATTGCTATTTTGCAGGACTACAGAACATAAGGTTGGGACTGTGATATGTCAGATTCTATTTTTGATAAAAAAAAAAAAAACCTTGAAGCAGAGAATCATTTCAGCTGCCAGATTTTTAAAGAATGGGTTGGATCATCTTGGAATGAAACTGCTGGCAAAGGGTGAGCCAAACCAACCAACTCTACTGGTTAAAAGATGTAGTTAAAAAGCAGCAATTGGGATCATGTTTATTTCCTAAAGTCCTGCTTTGGTAAGATGGTGAACTTCAGTGAGATGAAAGGTAGTCCTTGGGTGTTTGGGGAGGTTGAAAAAAATGGTTAACTTTGCTGGTGTTTTTGAAAGTCCTTGTTACTTCAATCAGAACATGGTCGTTTGAATGCCAAGGTCTTGACATGTGCTGCAATCTCAAAAAGAGCATCTCTGAATTGCAATGGGTGTTGTTGCTGGCTTAGAAACTGTATGTATGTTCATGTGAATGGCTTGCCTTCATAAGTTATGGTGGCTCCATCACTGGAGGTTTTAAAGAGATTGGACAGCCATTTGGGTCTCCTGCTTTGGCAGGGGGTTGGAAAAAACCTCCAAGGTCCCTTCCTATCACTGTATTGTGTTGTGTTGTATTGTGTTTGTCGCATTGCATTGCATCATATCACATCCTGTCCATTTAATTATATCCCATATTCTATTCTATTCTATTCTATCCCATATTCTATTCTATCCTATCCTATTCCATGTTCTATTTTGTTCTATTTTATATTTTCTTCCCTTATTTTCTCTTCTACATTTTATTCTGTGTTTTATACTCTATTCAATTTCATTCTATCCTATATTCTATTCCATGTTCTCTTCTCTTCTACATTTTATTCTATATTTATACTCTAGTCTATTTCATTCTATCCTATGTTCTATTGCATGTTCTATTCCAAATTATATTCTATATTTTGTTTTTCTCTTCTCTTCGCAACATCTTTACCTTAGAAAGAACAAATCTTAATGTGAGCCAAGCATCCAAAATTTGATCACATGATCCTGGGAATGGTCCAACCATTGCAACTGTGAAAAATGGCCCAGAATCACCTTTTTTTTCACTGCCAGTTGTAACTTCGAACAATCTTTAATGGAACGGTTGTAGGTTGAAGATTAGCTGTAATCCAAATAAGCTATTCCCAGCTTCAGGCTCCCTATCTCATCTCACAACCATTTTCTACATCCGTTGCATTCAGTTTTTAGTCTCTGCCTTGTTCTTTGTTCCAAAGGTGCTTGTTTTTTTCAAGAGGAAACTGGACTTTCTGGGTTTTCTTTGAAGACGTTTCACTTCTCCTCCAAGAAGCTTCTGCCTTTCTTTTTCCTGCAAACATCCTGAGGATTGGGAGAAACTGTAACACACACACATCGTTCTCTAAGCAGTAACTAGAAGTTGCCAGTTGGCAATAAATATTTATGAGAATTGACATAATGAAACGAACTTATTATATACAAGCTCCCCAAGGGCAGGAGCATTTAAGGTTCATTCTTTCTCTCTTTTTACTAGACAGAATCATCTCGATCTCTTTCAGTTCTGGAGCAAATTGCTTATTTTGTGGTCCACTTACATGAGGGTGACTATTAATGCAGCCAGCTGCTCCTTCTTGGCAGGCCTTAGCCGAGACAGGACAAGCTTTATATGTTTGCTGCTGGTTGTGTTCTTACGGTCTGGCTATTTTTAAATCTTTTTCGTGGATTGAACGGCAATCCGCAAAACAGCAAGCTTTCAGATGACACGGGCATCTTCTTCAGCTTCTGCCTTTTGCAAGAACAGTGAGCCAAAGCAGTGCCTTGCTGAGAGCACTTTGAACACTTCTTTGTAGCTCTTGCAAATATTGTAGCTCTTGCAAAGATCTTGCACTCTGATGCAAGGGATATAGAGGATCGAACTGAGGCCACCTCACTGGTTGGGGTGAAGAAAGTGACAGTTTTGCAATCCCGAATGCCAACCTGGGCCATGCAGTTTTCCCTGGATTGGGATTAGCCAGGTTATGGGATAAAGCCTCTCCAGGCAAAAGCCACTCGGGATGAACAAGGCATTGGACTGAATGGGAAATATCTGTGGAGATTCTCAGTCATCCAGGTGATGGTGCCTTTTTTTAAATGAAGATGCAATTGAGCTTTCTGGTTTGTTCTTTGAAGATGTTTCGCTTCTCATCCAAGAAGCTTCTTCAGCTCTGACTGGAGATAGGTATCTATCCTCACCATCCAGTCAGAGCTGAAGAAGCTTCTTGGATGAGCAGCAAAACGTCTTCAAAGAAAAATCAGAAAGTCTAGTTGCCTCTAGAAAAAAAAACAAAAAAAGCACCTTTGGGGCGGAATGGGGGGAAAAAATCGTGCAGGTTCTCTGCGATAACTTTAGTGGCTCTAAATAACTTTAATGATGCAGTGGTTAGAATGCAGGATTGCAAGCTAACTCTGCCGACTGCCAGGAGTTCGATCCTGACTGGCTCAAGGTTGATTCCACCTTCCATCTTTTTGAGGTGGGTAAAAGGAGGACCAGATTATTGGGGGCAATATGCTGACTCTGTATATTGCTTAGAGAGGGCTGTAAAGCACTGTGAAATGGTATATAAGTCTAAGTGCTATTCCTTCCTTCCTTCCTTCCTTCCCTCCTTCCTTCCTTCCTTCCTCCCTCCCTCCCTCCCTCCTTCCCTTCCTTTCCAGTGGCTAGGATGCAGTATTGCAGGCTAACTCTGCCCACTGTCAGGAGTTCGATCCTGACTGGCTGAAGGTTGACTCAACCTCCCATCCTTCCCGAGGTCAATGAAATGAGGACCCAGATTGTTGGGGACAATAGTCTGACTCTGTAAACCAGTTAGAGAGGGCTGTAAAGCACTGTGAAGCGGTATATCAGTCTATGCGCTGTTGCTATTGGATATGGCAATTCTTCCAAGGGAGACCCATTTTGGTCTAGTGGTTAAGGCATCAGGCTAGAAACCAGGAGTCTCTGAGTTCTAGTCCCACCTTTGGCCTGAAACCCAGCTGGTACCTTTCAGCCAGTCATTATCTCTCAGCCCTAGAAGAGGCAATGGCAAAGCTCTTCTGGAAACATGGCCTAGAAAATTATAGGCATGGTTTCCAGAGTCCTGCTAAGTTCCAGAATTCCTAACCAGAAGGGGGGAGGGGCAGCATGTTGGGGGAGGTTGCAAGACGTTCAGGGATCTTCAATGGCACAATTTCCCAGAAGGAAGCTGTGCTGATCTAACATCTCTTCTCTTAGTGTTACGAAAGATAAGAGATTCTAGATCACACATCTCCCTTCTGGGAAATTGCTAGGACGGCTGGGTGTCCTTTCTCTTATCCTTCTGGGCATCCAAGTCATCAGAATATTCTTGAGCGGAGTTAAGGCTTTGACAGCAATCCTAGGAAAACAGTCTGCAAAACTTTGGTCTTCAACAACAATTAAATCAGAATATGCACACAGACCTTTGACCCCTGGGTAATTAAGTAAGCAGACTTCTTGGCCAATTTTTCCGAAATTCTCCTCTCTTGGGAGAGTCCTTTGGAGGGGGAGGGGGGGAGGGCTAAGCAATTGCAAGGAAGGTCCGTGAATGACCCCTCCCCGATTTGCAACCAGGAAACGCTCTTCCCCTCCCCGTTACGGGGCTTGAACTGGTGGGGACCTGGTGTGTCTTTCAGTGACCGTTTCCACCCACTTCCACCCATCCGTAAAGCGGAATCCCTCAAAATCCCGCTTCTCGGAATCCACTCGGTGGGGGACCCCACTTCTCCTTCGCCCTAACCAGGGCCGGGTTTCCACCGCGAAACCGGAGCCTTGCTTGCGCGCAAAATCTCCTTCCACGGTCGAGTTTCAGCCAGACCAAAGAGAGAGAGAAAGAGACGGCGGGGCGGCCCCGGAGGCAACAGAAGTCTTGTCCCAAAGGGTCGGGGGACCGGAGGGCTTGGCAAGGGCAACGGGCCAGCGAAGTCGGAAACTCCCCCCCCCCCCACTCCTTCTTCTCCTCCTCCCCACCCTTTCTGGATCAGTTCCCCCCCTCGGCTCTGGTCCCCCCCCTCTTCTCCTCCCCCCAACACTTGGCTTAGGTCCCTCCCTCCGTGTTGTCCCCCTCCCCACCCCTTCTTGTCTCGGTCTCCCTCCCCTCCCCCGGTCTATACCTCCTCCCCCCCCTTAGCTCGGTCCCCTTCCCCTCTCCACCCCTTCTGGCTTGGTCCCCCCCTTGTTTGGGGTCCCCCCCCCGTCTTCTCCCTCTTCTCATCCCTCCTGGTTCGATCGCCTCCCCCCTCCGTCTTCTCCCCCTCCCACCTCTTCGCTTGGTCACACACCCCTCTTGGCTTCGGTTCTTTCCCCCACTCATCTTCTCCTCCTCCCCCCACTTGGCTCTATTCCCCCCTCCCCTTGCCTCTGGCCCAGTTCCCTCCCCAGCCCGGAGGGGGACCCATCTGCCCGTCTTCTCCGCGGCGAGAAAGGAGGGCGGGGGGGGGGGGAGCGGCGGCTCTGCCGAGTGAGAGAGCGAGAGAGTGGAGGGAGGAGGAGGAGGAGGCGCGGGGCGTCTCCAGCGGACTCCCCAATCGGGGACTTGACGCGCGCCCGCGGGTGTGTGTGTATGTGTGGGTGGGTGTGTAAGCAAGAGAGCGTGCGTGCGTGCAGGAGGGAGGGCTGGGTCGGTGGGTATGCAACTGGCGGAGTCCCTCTCGCAGTCACACAAGATGGCGATGGAGGGGCGACCGACCCCGTCTCCGGCTTGCGCGCCCGTCTGAAAAAGAAAGAAGAAGCAGACCCACCGCAGCCGCCGCCAGCCGGCCGAGCAGGGGCTCCGCCGGCCCTCTCGCTTCCCCGCCGCAGGTTCCCATGGCGCTGCCGGGCTGGGCGGTGCTGCTGCTGCTGCTGACCTTGACCGCGGTGGAAGGTAAGCCCCAAGCAAGGAAGGTCCGGCTTCTGTTGGCTCCCCAAAATCGCCCCTTCCCCGGGAAGGGCTCTTACTGAGGAAGGGGCGCTTGGGCCGGCGCTCGGGGCGCAGAGGAGCCGGGGAAGCGCACGGGGCGCCCGCAGGCTGCGCGCAAAGAAAGGGAGTCCGGGAAGGAGAGAGAAGCACCGAGGGAGGAGCGAGGTGGAAGGTAGCCGGACCCCGGCCGAGAAAAGATACTGGAGCCGCGGAGGCCAGCCAACTGCTGCGTCCCCGAAAGGAGGAAGGCGCGCACAGCCAACTAACCCTGGCGAGCCTCGCGGCTCTCCTCTCCAGCGCGCCCTCTTCTCGGTGATGGCTCCAAACAGGTGTAAGTGGGGAGGGAGGCGGTGGCGGCGGCTACTAGCGAGGGCTGGACGCCGGCAGAGCCGCCGCGCGCGGAGCAGAAGTCTCCAGGGATCATCCAGGCGGCCAGCGGGTCCCGGTTTCGGTCCCCGGTCCCGGTCTGTGAGCCAAGCGGACAGGCCTGGGGTGCATCGTTTGGAGGCGTTGAGTAGCGGCGTGCGGGGCGGGGTGGGGCTGGAAAGGCCCCTCGTCGTTCCCCAGGCGCAAACCGCGCAAAAGCAGCGCCTTAGTGCAGTTCGTTGTGGGTTAGTTTCTTTGTGTGTGGAGATTCCCAGTCCTCCAGGTTGTGCCAAAGGTGCTTTTGAAAAAAAAAAGCACCTTTAGTTGCTTTGCGAGATCCAGAAAGGAAGATCTGTGATCCATTCCAGAAAGTGCGGGAGAGAAGAAACCTGGGTAAGCAGCAAAGGGCCGATGCTGTATAAGTGGGAGGAATGTAATTAGAAAGTGGCTTTGGAAAGGAAGGGGGAAAATACCCCAAATACCCTCACTTGCTTTGTTGACAAGATGGCAGGGGCTCCACTTCAACTTCCCCCTTCCTCAGATTAATTTCCTGGATCGTTTTCTCTGGTGAATGCAATTGAAACAGCTACTTCCAAGCAGCCTTCAAACGTGCCTTCCAGATGTTGGGGCTTTGACTGGCATTATTCCTAGCAAGCAAAGAACTCCGTGGCAGCTACAGTGACTGGATGGAAGAGCTTCCATGTGGAAAGGCAGTATACCTTTGGCTGTAAAAGGCTGACCTTGTGGTTCTTGAGAGAAGCACAAAAGCCCCCTGAAGCAGACTCAGTGTCTCAATTGTCTTCCCAAATCTGTTGCCCTCTAGTTGTGTGTGTGGACTGCACTTCCCATCTGCCTGGTGATGAAAGGAGTTTTCATCTAAGCACATCTGGAAGACTCCGGGTTGGACAGAATTAATCCACTAATGTTAGGCTGATGGTTATATATATGCCAATAAGGCTCTTTTTAAAGTTCTTTGTTAATAATTTATTTAGTTAGTTTAATTTGTCAAGCATGTATGAGAAAACAAGTATAAGTATGAACATAACATACAAACATACAAGTATAAACAGATATAAGTATATACATAATAGATGAGTGCAAATCAATGGGATCAGTAGGACAGGGAAGGTAGGCACGCTGGTGCACTTATGCATGCCCCCTTACAGACCTCTTAGGACTAGGGCGAGGTCCAGGGTAGACAGTTCAAGGTTAAAGTTTTGGGGGTTTGAGTCTGTAACAACAGAGTCAGATAAGGAGTTCCAGGCATTGACCACTCTGTTGCTGAAGTCATATTTTCTGCAATCGAGTTTGGAGCATTTTACTTTGAGTTTGTATCTATTGTTTGCCCGTGTGTTATTGCAGTTGAAGCTGAAGTAATCATTGAGAGGTAGGACATTGTAGCAGACAATGTTGTGTACTAAGCTTAGATCAGACCGTAGGTGGTGTAGTTCTAAGTTGTCCAGGTCCAAAATTTCAAGCCTGGTGAAGGCATAAGGTATTCTATTGTGAGGGGAGGAGTGGAGGACTCTTCTCGTGAAAGACCTCCTGATTCGCTCAATTGTATTAATGTCGGTTATACAATGTGGATTCCAGGCAGATGAGCTGTATTCAAGAATTGGTCTGGCGAAGGATTTGTACGCTCTGGTTTGCAGTACAGTGTTATCATCTCTGGAGGCTGTGGATTCTTGTCAGTCTTGAAGGGCAGAAGGGATGGACATGAACAAAATTCTTGGTCATTTATAACTTTCAGAGCCCATATGGCGCTCTCAGAAAGTTGCGTTGACAGATGTTCTTCAGAACTTCTCAATGCGACATGAGAGGGATTTGGCAATGAAACATGAAGCATCGGTTTTTGGTGTGAGTTGGTGAAAGATACGTTATCTTGAAGGATCTTTCTGCCTTGCAGCTGTCTTCATATCTCATGTTTAGAGGGCAAAGTTGCCTCTAATGCAGTGGTCCTCAAACTTGGCAACTTTAAGACTTATTGACTTCAACTCCCTGGGAGTTGCTAACTTTGGAGACCTCTGCTCTAATGTGTAGATTCTAAGACAAAAGAACTCATGAGAGAGTCTGCAGATGTACTGTATCATCTAGTCCAAGGGTCTCAAAAACGTGGCAACTTCAAGACTTGTGGACTTCAACTCCCAGATGGGTTGGCTTGTGGACTTCAACTCCCAGTTCCCTAAGTTGGCTGGGGAATTCTGGACTTGAAGTCCACAAGTCTTAAAGTTGTCAAGTTTAGAGACCCCAGACCTACTGGCAGTCGCTGATATCATGGCCTCTGGCATGGACATAAAACCTCCAAGATGGCTGGTCTTCTGGATCTTCAATATTCATGTTGATTGGCCATCTGGTCTGACTTGGTTTGCATTTTCATGGATTTCTCTCAAACTATGATACCAACATGTATGGTTGAGTCAGTGGTGGGATTCAATTTTTTTTACCGCTGGTTCTGTGGGCGTGGCTTGATGGGCGTGGCAGGGGAAGGATACTCCAAAATCCCTCTTTCCTCCCCATCCCACTAACTTGCTTTCCAGCTCCGTTCTCCTGTGCAGGGCAACCAAAGAAAACCCAGCCGATCAGCTGGGACCCAATGGGAGACAGAGAATAGATGGGGGTGAGGCCAGTCAGAGGTGGGATTTGCCGGTCCTCCGAACAACTCAAAATTTCCGCTACCTGGTTCTCCAGAACCGGCCAGAACTGGCTGAATACCACCTCTGGGTTGGGTTTATTTTGAATATAAGTTCTGTAAGTAGATTTTTTAAAAAGTGATCCATGGGTTTGGGGAAAGAGGAAAGCAGTGATGACAGTTTGTCTTGGGTGGATCATTAGCTGCTCAAGGATAAGTTTCCAGGATCCTGAATTCTACCTGGGAATCTGAATTTGACAGACATACTCTGGAGAATGAGAGAAACGGAAAGTTTTCAGGTTCTTTTCTGGAGTTTCTCCATTGTGGCCCATACAGGAGAGGAAATGGAGAATTGAAGGCTTTTTCCAGGATCCTTAAATTTCAGCTTGTTAATCTTCTGGTACCAGTGGTCCCCGACTTACAGCCACAATTGAGCACAGAATTTACGTTGCTAAATGAGCTTAAGTGAGTTTTGCCTCATTTTACGACTTTTCTTGCCACTTTTGTTAAGTGAATCATGGCAGTTGTTAAATTAGTTACACGGTTGGTAAGTGAACCTGGCTTCCACATTGCTTGTCAGAAGGTCGCAAGAGGGGACCACATGATTCCCTGGGACACTCTGCGACCATCATAATTAGGAACCAGTTGTCAAGCACCTGAATGTAAATCCTGTGACCATGGGAATGCCGCAACGATCATGCATGTAGAAAACAGTCATAAGTCCCTTTGTTTCAATGCCACTGTAACTTTGAACGGTCACTAAGTGACCTGTTGTAACTTGAGGACCGCCTGTACCATTTCCCCCCTTCCCATACAGCCCTGTTTCTGAAGTCACCCGGAGCAGAGCTCAATTCAAGGTCTCCTTTACTTTTTTATCTCTCCTTAAGGATAATTATCAGCTTGTGTCCAGTGTCACACCACTGAGCTAAGGCTTAGGATGGTTAATCGTTCACAGATCAAATGAGTGTGGCAGCATCGACTTGGCTCCAAGATTATTATGTATGATTAGGGCGGCTTTCGTGCGCTGATAACACTGCGTATTGCAGCATCAGTTTATACAAACCTGTTTGGCCTTTTAAGTTGATCCTGTGACTCTGCTTGTTAGCCCCCTCCTCCTCCACCTCTTCTTCTTCCTCCTCCTCTTCCTTCTTCTTCCTCCTCCCCTCCTCCTCCTCCTTTTCTTCTTCTTCTCCTTTTTCTCCTCCCTCCTCCTTCTCCTTTTCTCCTCCTCCTCCTCCTCCTCCTCCTCCTCTTCTTCTTCTTCTTCTTCTTCTTCTTCTTCTTCTTCTCCTCCTCCTCCTCCTCTCCTCCTCCTCCTCCTCCTCCTCCTCCTCCTCCTCCTTCTTCTTCTTCTGCCGTATCCATCATTGGATATTGGCAATCGTGTTGGCGATCCTATTTTTATCAACAGCCGCATGAAAAAAATGCAGCTGAGTTTTGTCCAAACCAGTCCCTTAGATTTTGAAGCCATGCTGTTCTTCTTCTGCCTGGACCTTCATTTGCCTTCAATCTTTCCCTGGAAGATTAAGTGAAGGATACCATATTTTTCCGGGTGTCGCATCACATGTCCAAAATATTCTCAGTTTTGCTTTTGAACAGTTTTGATGACTTCCCTTGTCTTTTCCAGGCAGCTTATCGCCTCCTCATTTCTGATCTTGTCAACCCAGCTTATTCGTAACGGCCGCCTGTAAATCCATATTTCAAATGCTTCTAGTCTCTTCAAGTGGCTTTCTGTCAGAGACCAACTCTCCACTCTGTAGAGCAGGACAGAAAAGATGTAGCATCTGACCACTTTTATTGTTTTGTTATTCTGGCTCACCGGTTAAAAAAGCTGATCTTGTCATCTGGAAAACTGAGATCCTGGGTTTGAGATCTGACTCTCATGCAAGGGGTGAGCTCCATTATCTGGCTCAGCTCCTGCCAACCTAGCAATTCAAAAGCATTGAAAGTAGATAAATAGGTACCTCTTTGATGGGAAGATAACAGTGTTCTATGCATAGTCATGCTGGCAACATAACCATGGAAGTGTCTTTGGACAATGCTACTTCCCTTGGCAAGGAAACGGAGATGAGCACACATACCCCTAGAGTCAAACACGACCGAACAGGGGAAAGCTTTATCTTTACTTCATTCTTTTGTAAGATTTAAAGCAACGCTTCCCAAACCTGGATAATTTACCCCAAATTTGGGGAACAACACACAAACCCATTCCCCATTCCAAGGGGGACAATTAAATGGACTCTTACTTTGTAAGTGGGACGCGGTGGCTCAATGGCTAAGACACTGAGATTGTCAGTCAGAAAGGTTGGTAGTTCAGCGGTTCGAATCCCTAGCGCCATGGTAATGGAGTGAGCTCCCGTTACTTGTCTCAGCTTCTGCCAACCTAGCAGTTCGAAAGCATATAAAAATACAAGTAGAAAAATAGGGATCACTTTAGTGGGAAGCGAACAGCGTTCCGTGTGTCTTCGACGTTTAGTCATGCCAGTCACATGACCACGGAGACGTCTTCGGACATGTTTTATGTTTTTATGTTTTAATTTATATACCGCCCTTCTCCCGAGGGACTCAGGGCGGTGCACAGCCCATCTAAAACCTCACAAACAGTACAAAAGTTAAAAAAGTATTAAATTTGATGCTGGCTGATTAATAAAAATAAGAAGCCCCCCCCCCCCCCCCCCCCCCCCCCCCCCCTAAAACCCCAATTAAAGTTAAAAATAATATGGAGACCAATTAAAACCATCTCAGCCCAGGCCGGCCTGCTCAAAGAGCCAGGTCTTCAACGCGCGCCTGAAGGCCCTCAGGTCCGTGCCGGTACGAAGCTCCAGTGGCAGAGTATTCCAGAAGGCGGGGGCCCCCACAGAGAAGGCCCTACTCCTCGGTGCCGCCAGACGACACATAGCGGCCGACGGCACCCGGAGCAGGACCCTCTCTATGTGAACGCACCGGCCTGCTGGAGATCACTGGTAGAATGCGGTCCTGCAGGACATGACAAGAGCGCTGGCTCTTCGGCTTTGAAACAGAGATGAGCAGCGCCCCCTAGAGCCGGAAACAACTAGCACGTATGTGCAAGGGGAACCTTTACTTTTCCCTAAAGATTGCTATGTGCCCTAAAATATATTGGAAACATCCCCAAATAGAAGATGAAATAACAAAGGGCAATTTGTTGAAATGACATGAAGGTCCTTCGGTGATAGGGGTTTTATGATCAGGGGAATCCTCGAGTTAAAACTATTTATTCAGTGACCAAAGTTACAGTGGCACTGATGGAAGGGACTTTCCTTGAAGTTTGATAAGACTTTTTGAAAGGCAGGCTTGGGTAACCAAGGAAAACATTTGAGAAGCAGAGGTTTAAAAAGGCAGTCTGATTCCAAAGTGGAAGGTTTACATTTTAACAGAGTACAAATAATCAAGGACAGACAAGACCACGGAGGTCTACGCAAAATATACTTGCATATTTTGCAAAAACACACACCACATTGGGCTTCCCCATTACCCTTCCCCCAAGGCATGGGCGAACAGCCAGGTTTCAAAAAAATAAAAATAAAACTTTTGGAACATCAACAAGATGAGAATCGCATGGAAAAAGTTAATACATTTAACCTTATTAACTTTATCTAATATATTTTACAAATGAATAAATAAAGATGAGCCCAGCTAGCAGTCCTAAGGATAAGGTCTTGTGCATCTCGTGATCCCAACCTTATACAGTGTAGTCCTCGACTTACAACAGTTCATTTAGTGACCATTCAAAGTTACAACGGTACTGGAAATAGTGACTTAGGACCATTTTTCACAGTTACAACCGACGGTTGCTGCATCCCCATGGTCACGTGATCAGAATTCAGACGCTTGACAACTGACTCACATGTATGACGGTTACAATGTCCCGGGGTCATGCAATCCCCTTTTGTGGCCGTCTGATGAGAAAAGCCAATGGGGAAGCCAGATTCACCTAACAACTATGTTACTAATTTAACAACTGCAGTGATTCACTTAACAGTTGAGGCAGGAAAGGTCGTAAAATGGAGCAAAAACCCACTTGACAACTGTCTCGCTTAGCAACATAAAAGTTGGGCTCCATGGCAGTTGTAACTCAAGGACTCCCTGTACAGTGAGCAATAGCCTCTTCAAGCGTGCAAATATCACCTTTTCAGCTGCCACTTCATAGCACCTAGCTGAGCTTAGCTTACCTTGAACATTAAGCAGAGTTGATCCTGGTTAGTTTTTGGGGGTGTGGGAGAACTACAAATGAATCCTGGCCTGAAAGCTAAAAGTTGAGGAAATTTTATGAAATCAGAGGTGGTATTCAGCTGGTTCTGACCAGTTCTGGACAACCAGTAGTGGAAATTTTGAGTAGTTCAGAGAACTGGGAAATCCTGCCTCTGACTGACCCCGCCCCCATTTATTCTCTGCCTCCTGAGTCCCAGCTGATTGGCTGGGCCTTCTTTGGTTGCCCTGTACTGGAGAATGGAACTGGAAAGCAGGTTAGTGGGGTGGAGAGGGAATGGGGATTTTGCAGTATCCTTCCCCTGCCACATCCACCAAGCCACACCCACCAAGCCACGCCCAAAGAACTGGTAGATGATTGGCTGGGTCTTCTTTGGTTGCCCTGCACAGGAGAATGAAGCTGGAAAGCAGGTTAGTGGGGTGGGAAGGGAATGGTAATTTTGCAGTAACCTTCCTCTACCACACCCACCAAGCCACGCCCACAGAACCAGTAGTAAAACAAAAATTGAATCTCACCACTGTGTGAAAGGTTGTTGTTGTTAGTCGCGAAGTGGTGTCTGACCAATCGCAACTCCATGGACAATGTTCCTCCAGGCCTTCCTGTCCTCTACCATCTTCTGGAGTCTATTTAAGTTCATGCTGACTGCTTCAGTGACTCCATCCAGCCACCTCCTTCTCTGCTGTCTCCTTCTTCTTCTATTGCCCTCAATCTTTCCCAGCATTCGGCTCTTCTCCAGGGAGTCCTTCCTTCTCATGAGGTGGCCAAAGTCTTTGAGTTTCCTCTTCAGGATCTGGCCTTCTAAAGAGCAGTCAGGGTTGGTCTCCTCTAGGACTGACCAGTTGGATCACCTTGCAGTCCAAGGGACTCGCAGGAGTCTTTTCTTCCAATACCAGAGTTCAAGGGCCTTGATTCTTTGGTGCTCAGCCTTCCTTATGGTCCAACTTTCACAGTCATGCATTGCAACTTAGAAAACCAGAGCCTTGATTATATGCATGTTTGTTGGCAGGGTCATGTCTCTGCTTTTGAGTAGGCTGTCTAGATTTGCCATAGCTTTCCTCCCCAGGAGCAAGCATCTTTTAATTTCTTGGCTGCAGTCCCCATCTGCGTGAAAGGAGATTCTGGCAAACCCCAACCCTCTTTTTATGCAAAGAACACAGCATGGATGTATCCACAAGCATCATACTCACTCAAGGGCAGTTTTAGTTCTATCATCCCAAAGGTGCTTTTCCCCCCGCCCCAAGAAGCAACTGGACTTTGTGTTTTTTTTTCCTTTTGAAGATGTTTCGCTTCTCATCCAAGAAGCTTTTTCAGCCTGATGAGGGCTTCACAGAGCTGAAGAAGCTTCTGGATGAGAAGGGAAACGTCTTCAAAAGAAAAAAAACAGAAAGTCCAGTTGCCTCTTGGAAAAAAAAAAAGGAACCTTTGGGACCTGGATGACTGTGAATCTCCGTAGACTTTTAGTTCTATCTTTGCCTGAAAAAGCTGTTTCACTGCCTTAAGTGCCTTGGCCTTGAGAATGGATTTCTCTTGGATTTTTCTCAAGGATCTTTGGCAAGTGTTTATTTTTTCGAAGGTTGCTGGGTTAGGATATTTTGTTGCAAGGAATGCAAGGTTTTGATTTTACTGCCTTCTGCATATCTGGAGGGGGGGAGGAGTTTTAAGATATTTCAGATGAACCACTGGCAAAAAGCTGATTTCCTAATAGTGAGAACAATGAACCAGCAGAACAGCAGAAGTGTGGGTGCTCCAACACTGGAAGTTTTTAAGAAGAGAATGGACAAGCATTTGTCTGAAATGATAGAGGGTTTCCTGCCTAAGCAGGGGGTTGGACTAGAAGACCTCCAAGGTCCCTTCCAATTCCACCTGGCCACGCCCACCTAGCCATGCCCACAGAACCGGTAATAAACATATTTGCATCCCACCCAGAGGATACTGTTGAGATTTCTTCCAAAATGCTGTGCTTAACAGCATGAAAAAAAAATCTCTCTTTTGGTGGGGAGACCAGGCTAGAGCAAAATCAGCGAAAACCATTTTTTTTTTTCTGGTTCAGAAGGCTTTGGCTTTATTGAATTGTGTAAAATGTGGCTTGCGATCTGTGATTTATGAGTTGTGTGTCACACAAAGGTAGGCAATTATAATGAATTCAATAAAACTATGCTTAAGCTACCCGGTCAGTCACGTGACACCTTAAGCCCGTCCTTATATGCTAAAACTTTCAAGGGAAAAGGAAAAGCCAATTGGGAGAAGCCACGAAATGTATTTTTGAAAAGGTTAACTGAAGATGGGAATACTTGAAAGAAAGTCTTTGAAACGGCTTCCATCGTTTTTCTTCCTACCTTTTACCAGCTTTTTGCTGCTTCTGCTTTGTGCCTCTTTTAGCACATCTTGACATGCAGAAAAGAAGCTTTCCAAACCTCTTGCTTTACATACAGGTAGTCCTTGACGTATGAGCACAATTGAGTTCAACGTTGCTGCTGCTAAGCGAGACATGTGTTATATGGATTCCTCCTGAAGAATTCTGGGAGTTGAAGTCCACAAGTCTTAAAGTTGCCAAGTTTGGGGATGCCTGCTCTAAAGGGACAGAACTCCTGCGGTCTTAGGTTAATTATTCCAATTAAATTTCATCTGATGCAATTTCTCTCAGCGGTCTGCTTTTGTAGATTTCCTTTCTTGATTTTAGGGATGCTTCCTTTAGGTGGGAGTTTTGAGCATCTGTTTCTTTCTTTCTTCTTTCACCCCCCAAAGAATTAAAAGCTAGCAGCAACCTGGCCTCTGTTGGAAAAGGGGATGCTATATTTCTCATTATCAGCTCTTCATACAATATGCCTTTTGGGGAGTGGAGTGGGGAACCCACAGGAAATTCTATTCTAAATACTCTGGATTTAAGATAATTTTTTTAAAAAAGTTTGGAGTGATGTTTATTTTATTTATTTTGTCAAGCAAGTATTAGATAACAGGTATAAGTATAAACATCATTATGAATACATGAAATGGATACGAATAAAAGGAACATTAGGACAGGAATGGTTAGGCATATTGGTGCGCTTATGCTTACACCCCCATAAAGACCTCTTAGGAATGGGGGTGAGGTCAACAGTAAACAGTCTAAGGTTAAAGTTTTTGGGGTTTGGGGAAGAAACCACGGAGTCAGGTAGTACATTCCAGGCATCGACCACTCTGTTGCTGAAGTCATCTTTCCTGCAATCGAGTTTGGTGTGGTTTACCTTGAGTTTGTATCTATTGTGTGCTCTTGTATTGCTGTGGTTGAAGCTGAATAAGTAAATGTGGGAAGAGAGTGGTGGGAATCCATGTGGCTTGGAGCAGATGGTGGGTAAAAGGAGGAGGAGGAGGAGGAAAATTTATTTGTACACTGACTTCCAGCAATGTTTTTAAAAATGATAAGCCCGGCAAAGTTACAAAAAGAAAAAAAAACAGAAAAGAAGTGGGGAGGGGGGGAAAGGAAGTGCTTCAAACAACTTGTAACTCATAGTTAGAATTTGCAGCCAAGCACATAGAGATAATTTTGCTTTTGAAAAGAAAGGCAAATGTGACTCCAAATAACTTTCAATGTGACAGAAGGGACTAGTGATGTACTGCAGGGAGAATAACCATATTAGCTATATTAAACCAGATTAAAATGTAAATTCAATTCAAATTTAGGATGTTGACTGATCCCACCTGCATTTTGGACAACAGAGCCCAGCTTGGTTCTCGGAGACCAGCTGTCCTTCTCAGCCTTCAGAAAGAATTTAGAATTTATTTGATTTGTCAATCGCTTACAAGATAATAGGTATAAATATATACATAGTTATGAATACATGAAATGGGTAAATATAAGAAAAATAAAAGAAACAATAGGACAGGGACGGTAGGCACGTTGGTGCGCTTATGCAGCCCCCCTACAGACCTCTTAGGAAAGGGGTGAGGTCAGTAGTAGACAGTCTAAGGTTAAAGTTTTTGGGATTTGGGGAAGAAACCACAGAGTCAGGTAGAGTAATCCAGACATTGACCACTCTGTTGCTGAAGTCGTATTTCCTGCAATCAAGTTTGGTGCGATTAACCTTGAGTTTGTATCTATTGTGTGCTCTTGTGTTGTTATGGTTGAAGCTGAAGTATTCATTGACAGATAAGTCATTGCAATGTATGATTTTATATAACATACTTAGTTGTGCCCTTCTATCATTTTTGAGAAATAAAAGCCATAATGTGGAATAAGAAGCTAGTTAGTTTTATAGGTTAAGTTAGAGCTTTGTGGTTAAGAGGTGTATATCTTAAAATAAGACGCAGAATACTTGTCAAGTGGAAACAGGCTTCTGCGGTGTTGCTGCAAACACCCTTCGCTTATATAATTAAGAGAGGACTGAGAATCTAATTGCAGAGTAATTTGCTGTTGGCCTCCTTCCCAAAGTTTTCTAACTCTATTTACATTACAGAGGGGAAAGGGAACAATTTAACCAGATCATTGTTGTTTGGGCAGTAAGTTAATTTTGTGTGTTGGAATCATAGATGGAAAATCTCCTGGGTTCTAGAATTAAATGCATGGAACCCTTGATTGTTAGCTTTGAGTGGTTTCTTTTGTCCCTTTTCCTTCCTTCCTTCCTTCCTTCCTTCCTTCCTTCCTTCCTTCCTTCCTTCCTTCCTTCCTTCCTTCCTTCCTTCCTTCCTTCCTTCCTTCCTTCTTCCTTTCCTCCCTTCCCTTCCCTTTCAGTTCCTTTCCTTTCCCTGAGTGGTGCAATAGTTAGAATGCAATATTGCAGGCTAACTCTGTTCACTGCCAGTAGTTTGATCCTGATTAACTCAAGGTTGACTCAGCCTTCCATCCTTCCAAGGTTGGTAAAATGAGGACCCAGATTGTTGGGGGCAAGAGGCTGACTCTGTAAACCACTTGGAGAGGGGTGTAAAGCACTGTGAAGCTGTATATAAGATTAAGTGCTATTTCTATTTCTTCTATCCTCTCCTCTGTTATTGAGCCTGGAGAGATCCAAATCACCTTTCTGCATGTTCCTGGCAACAGGTGTGCATTTCAGAGTTCTGCAGATGTTCGTGTTTTTCTTCCTCTGCTGAGAGAGCTCATATGAACGGCTGGTTTTCCCCCCCCCCTCCCAGTAGGCAATCAATCAGTGCTATTAACTGATGTAACCAAAAATGGCATTAGCTGGCTTAGTGGATTGTTTACTTGCGTGTAGAGATAGCTTTGCACTCTCTGGAGAATGTGCTTTTGGTAAAAATAAATAAATTGCTCCTCTCTTTAAATGTGCCTCAACTTTGGAGGAGAATGTCCTCCATACTTGCCAGATAGGACAACTTCAGGTCCCAATTGTATCTAAGGCATGGTGCTCTCGGTGACAGTTGTTTGGAATGACTCGTGGGAAGGAGTGTTTGTATCCTACTTCAAGAGAACAACTGGGGGTGGGGAGGTGGGAGATTCCCCCCCCCCCAATGCTTTGTTTCAGTCCTTATAAGAGCAGCAAACCCTGTTTCTGTCTGCAGTTCCTCTATCCCTCTATTATTGGCATAACTTTGGAAGAATTGAAGGAATTGAAGAATTGAAAGCATCTGAAGGCAGGACAAGAAGCAACGGATGGAAACTAATCAAGGAGAGAACCAACCTAGAACTAAGGAGAAATTTCTTGACAATTAGAACCATTAACCTTGTGGATGCTCCACCACTAGAGGTTTTTATGAAGAGATCGGACAAGCATTTGTCTGAAATGGTATGGAGTTTGCTGCTTGAGCAGAGGGTTAGATTAGAAGACTTCCACCTTTGGAAGGTCCCTTCCAACTTTGTTATTCTGTTAAGGTGTCTGCAGGGTGCAGCAGTGGCATTGAAACATGTTCCATGTATAAAACAGGTGGAGTTTATTAATCTCACTGTTGAATTCCTGCCTTGACTTCTTTTGACCAAAATGAGCAGATACCCCAGTTGGGAATGATCATAAATCAACTGTTACTTGGAAGTTTTTTGGCTCTTGTCTGTGGATTTGTCTGAATTATTTTCTCCGCTGACCCAGTTGTGAGCTTCAGTACCTCCTCTCATCCCTATTTCCATAGGGAGTTTTGTGATGAAGGACCATTGTGTTGTTGGATTAATTCTGCTCCTAGTTGAAAGATAAGGTTGTTGCTTCTCCCGTTGTGTCTGCTTCCATTGCACACAATAGATACAAACTCAAAGTTAATCGCACCAAACTTGATTGCAGGAAATACGACTTCAGCATCAGAGTGGTCAATGTCTGGAATACTCTACCTGACTCTGTGGTTTCTTCCCCAAACCCCAAAAACTTTAATCTTAGACTGTCTACTATTGACTTCACCCCTTTCCTAAGAGATCTGTAGGAGGCGTACATAAGCGCACCAACGTGCCTACCGTCCCTGTCCTATTGTTTCTTTTATTTTTCTTATATGTATCCATGTATTCATAACTATGTTTTTACTTATACCTATTATCTTGTAAGCAATTGACCAAAAAAAAAATATGCATGGAAGCAGACCCTTTGTGCATTGTTAACAGAATCCCAATTATCTCCCTTATTCTTTCTCTTTCAAATGTTGTGTGACCCACAGGCTGGCAGGGGAATTCTGGGAATTGAAGTCCACACGCATTAAAGTAGACAAGCTGGAGGAACACAGCTCCAGACACCCGACCAACAATAGATCTAAGAATTTTGACAAAAATGGATTGAAAACCTATGCAATGAGGGAAAAACCCCAATATTCCAGGTGACTGGCAGTTCAGGAAATGTCATAGTGATATTCTTTAAGGCATGACCACAGTTGAACAAATAGGATATTTAGGAAGAATTTGTTTTTGCTCGAAGAAATTACTGAGAAAGCGGGTGGGAGATTTGGATTATCAGAGTAAGGATGATAATAACTAGCTTTGGAAAATGGGATTGATTATGGACCAGTGAGGAAGGTAGCTAATAAATTTAAGGTTGATTATCATAAACGCTTTGTATTGTGAAAATCTAATGAATTCAGAGCACTGTCCAAACCAGAGGTGGCATTCAGCCGGTTCTGACCAGTTCTGAAGAACCGGTAGTGGAAATTTTGAGTAGTTTGGAGAACCGGCAAATCCCACCTCTGACTGGCCCTGCCCCCATCTATTCTATGCCTCCCATTGAGTCCCAGCTGATCGGCTGGGTCTTCTTTGGTTGCCCTGCACAGGAGAACAGAGCTGGAAAGCAGGTTAGTGGAGTGGGGAGGGAAGGGGGATTTTAGAGTAACCTTCCCCTGCCTTGCCCACCAAGCCACATCCACCAAGCCAAGCTAAGCCAAGCCCACCAAGCCACGCCCACAGAACTGGTAGTAACAAAAATTGAATCCTACCACTGGTCCAAACCTTGTCTGCTAGAGCAATGACAAGCTTTCCTGGCCTGAAAATTTGAACACACCATGAAATTTTTCATATTTTGATAAGAGCCCAGGTTGACGGTGCTTCATATCTACTGAGCTAGATTAAAACACTCCTTCCCCTGATTGGCTGAGCTGCTGTGATGTCATAGAAAGTTAGTTGGGAATTACTTTTTCATGCCCCGGCTTTTAGGAACTGCAAGAAGCTGTCCACTATCTTCTCTTGACTTTGTATGTTTTTCCTAGTAGGGAAGTTACCAAACCATGGGGTGGTAGGATTTCAAAATTCCGATACTACGTCTGGGGTCTGTGCAGGGGTGGGATTCAAATTTTGTTTACTACTGGTTCTGTGGGCGTGGCTTGCAGGGTGTGGCTTGCTGGGTGCAATATGGCTTGGTGGGTGTGGCTTGGCGGGCATGGCAGGGGAAGGTTACTACAAAATCCCTCTTCCCTCCCCATCCCACTAACCTGCTTTCCAGCTCTGTACTCCTGTGCAGGACAACCAAAGAAGACCCAGACAATCAGCTGGAACTCAATGGGTGGTAGAGAATAGATGGGGGCAGGGCCAGTCACGGGTGATATTGACCAGTTCTCCAAACTACTTTTTTGCTACCGGTTCTCCAGGACTGGTCAGAACCTGTTGAATGCCACCTCTGGGTCTGTGAGTAGTTGAAGAGGGAATAGCTCTGAAGGAAGAAGAGCTGCTATCAAGACAAAGAAGCAGGACTTGGGGCCAGGGCAAGAAAAAATTCACACAAAGTGAGAGAAGAGGGAAGGGGAGGTATATTCAGACTTCCAAGATTTTGTTACTGCAGCTTTACAATAAAAGTAATCCTGACTTCCATGGCATTGGTTTCGTAGTCTGATCTACCTTGCCTGGCTGGTACCCTCTGAGATCCCACAGAATTGTTGAAAATGTTGAGGATGTTTGAGCACTTGGATGGCCATAAAAAGGACTCAGGTTTGACTCTTGAAACTTCCATGGACACTATGTAGTTTATTGGGAAATAAACAGGGTTTCATCCTAGACTTCTGGAATATTTCTTTTCAATTTCCCAATCCAGCCTATCCTTCAATTTTTATGGTGGTCCCCAATCCAAATTCTACCATAGAATGATACCCAGTCTCAAAAAGTTAAATAGGGTCGAACCTATTGAACTTTTTGAGACTGGGTACCATGTATTTCGGGAATGCGATGGCTCATTGGCTAAGACACTGAGCTTGTCGATCAGAAAGGTCGGCAGTTTGGCGGTTCGAATCCCTAGTGCCGCGTAACGGAGTGAGCTCCCGTTCCTTGTCCCAGCTTCTGCCAACCTAGCAGTTCGAAAGCACGTAAAAAATGCAAGTAGAAAAATAGGGAGCCCTTTGGTGGGAAGGGAACAGCGCTCCGTGTGTCTTTGGTGTTTAGTCATGCTGGCCACATGACCACGGAGACGTCTTCGGACAGCGCTGGCTCTTCAGCTTTGTAATGGAGATGAGCACCGCCTCCTAGAGCCGGAAATGACTAGCTCGTATGCGCGAGGGAAACTTTTGCCTTACCGTGTAGTTGCTTTTTTATTCCTGGAAGAAACCTAAAAATATATTAAATCAGATGGGCACCAAGAGCATCTTGGCACATTTAAGTACCAAGTGGGTGGCCTGAGCTCCAGAGGAAATATAGGTTGCAACTTGGCTGAGTTTGCAAAACATATTTAACTTGATTAATGATTCAACCCATTTTCTGGGTTTGTGAAATATTCATGAGGGTTAAGGGAAGCTTCCATAATATTGCTGCCTTCCTTATCTTATTTGGGACATGAGACAAATATCTACAAGTCTCTCCTTGAAGACAGAAAAGTGTTGGTTGCTTTGTAGATAGGATGAATTTGAGATCATGAGCTGTGGCCTTACTAGCTCAGAGAGAAAGAAAATATATTGGCTCTGTTTTGTAAGATGCAGGTTTTTTTAGAAGACCAACAACTGAGTAAGCTCAGTTGTGTGAGCCAATGTATCATTTGTCCCAGTAGCTCAGCTGGTTTCCTTCTAAAATTGCAGATTAATCAGGATTTGGCCCATTACTCTCCTTGCTCAGCGTGAAATAAGTGATGGCCTGGAATTACTGGTCCTGCCAACGTGTCCTTTGGCCTTTCCACTAGAACAAATAGGTGTGAATTCAGTGGGTTCTGTTCTCAGTCATGTGTTTTCTGGTGTCTGTGGAATCCTTGGTGCTCTCTCAGCTCGGTTGTTTGCTTGAAGATATTTCACTACCCAAATAGGTAACCTCACAGGGCTCCATCATCACAACCACCATCATCATCAGAACACTTTTTGATTTTATAATGGGCTAAGTCCACTGAAATGTTCTCCCACTTCTGCTTACTTCACAAAATGCTTTTGAAAAAGCTGATAGAAGGATAAGGAGGAGAGGAGAACACCGGTTGTTTAGATCATGTGTTGCTAGATAACAGAATAACAGAGTTGGAAGGGACCTTGGAGGTCTTCTAGTCCAACCACCTGCTCCAGCAGGAGATCTAGACAAATGGTGACTAATCTCTTCTTACAAACCTCTACTGATTAAGCAACCACAACTTCTAGGGATAAGCTGTTCCACTGGTTAATTGTTCTCACTGGCAGGAAATTTCTCCTTAGTTCTAGGTTGCTTCTCTCCTTGATTAGTTTCCATCCATTACATTTTGTCCTGCCTTCAGGTGCTTTGGAGAATAGGTTGATCCCCATCTCCTCTTCTTGTGGCAGCCCCTTCAATATTGGAAGACTGCTATCATGTCACCCCCTAGTCCTTCTTTTCACTAGATTAGACATTACCCAATTTCTGCAACTGTTCTTTATAATGCTTTAGCCTCCAGTCCCCCAACAGAGAGCAATCACTTTTTGTTGCTCTTCTCTGCACTGTTTAGAGTTTCAATATCGTTTTTACGCCACGGTGATCAAAATTGGATGCAGCATTCCAAGATGAGGTGAAGAAAGACAAGAAGGGGAAAAAAATGGAAAGTCTCAGTTTGGAAAAAGGAGAATTACCTTAAAGATGAACCAGGTTTGGCAGCTGGGAGGGTGATCTTTCCTCACATTTCTACAGTGACCAAAAGTTTGGGAGCATTGCAAGGACTCCCTGAAATTGTAGAGGAAATGAGGTGGTATTTTTGACTTCTCCCTTTTGGAGAGGAAAGTTTTTTTTTTCCCCCTTTAAACACCACAAACACAAGTAAAACAGCTAGGTCAAGCTTGACGGCCGAAACAGAAGCGATGCCAACCTAGCTCATGTGCGGTTCCAACTTTCAGAACGAGCCCAGCATTCTAAGGCCAGATGGTCACTGCTGGTGCCAAGCGATGGGGCATCGGCTGTGCCCTTTTTAAAGAGAGTTTTTCAGCATCTGACTCCCTCCCTCTTGGCCCTAGATTCTGTTTTATTTTATTTTCTCTCTCTCTCTTCCTGCTGCTCTGCCCTAGGACATTCATCATGTTGGATTACAAACAGCTTTTGAAATTCCCCTCACTTCCAAAGACGTTTGTTGTCTGCCGTGGCGGGCAGCTGTTCAGGAAACATAGAAACAGTTCCGTGGCGCTTTGGATTAAAGCTGCAGAGCTTTGTCTCATCCGGGATTGTGGGCTTAGACCTCCAGAAGAACCCACAATAACACCGTGTGCATGGGACGGCATCGTGCAAGCGACACAGACCACATGGTGCCAATTCCTCTGCACATTAATTCATTTACTTATTTATTTGAGAAAGTGTATATGGCCGGCCAACTCATTCTTAGTGACTTTGGATGGTTTACGAGATAAAAAAATCTAATAGAAATAGCAATAAAAAGCAATAATTCCCCCCATACACACACACATCCTTAGGCAACAACATTCAGTCAATCAATACTGCTAAAATTATTGCTAAAATACTGCTAAAATATATGCTAAAACATATAAAGAATGGTTGCTGGAATTGTGTATGTCTACTTTAATGAAAAGGAGGACTAGGAAATATCTTAATAGTCTTCCAATATTTGAGGGGCTGCCCCAAAGAAGAGGGGGTCAAGCTATTCTCCAAAGCACCTGAGGGCAGGACAAGAAACAATGGGTGGAAACTAATCAAGGAGAGAGACAACCTGGAACTAAGGAGAAATGACCTGACAGTGAAAACAATAAGTGGAACAACTTGCCTCCAGAAATTATGAATGCTCCAACACTGGAGGTTCTTAAGAAGAGATTGGACAACCATTTGTCTGAAATGGTATGGGGTTTCCTGCCTGAGCAAGGGGTTGGACTAGAAGACCTCCAAGGTCCCTTCCAACTCTGTTATTCTATAATAAGCCACTTGTTGGGCTCCATCCCACTCTGGGGTCCCCAAGCCCATTGGCAAAAACTAGGTCTTCAGGGCTTTGCAAAAGAATATTGAAGTGGGTGGCCAGTCTGATCTCCACAGGAATAAAGCTCCATAGGCCAAGACTCTCCTTGGTCTTGCTAGGTAAACTTCCTTAGGAAAGGGGACCCCAGGTAGAGTTTCCCTGCCTCCCTGCTCTGATGGATCAGGTAGATGTGACCAAGAAAAGATGGTCTTTCAAATAACCTTGGCCCAAGCCAGGTTTAACCTAAATGGGTTAATGCTCTGATGTATATGATTTCCTTACTCTCTTTCCCTGCAGATGTTGAAGCAAGTCATAAGGGTGAAGAATAGAATAGAATAGAATAGGCTGGAAGGGATTTTGGAGGTCTTCTAGTCCAGCCTCCTGCTCAAGCTGCAGAATCTAAATGTGGCTGTCTAGTTCCTTCTTAAAAACCTGGAATGATGAACTGCCCAGCATTTCTGAAGGCAAGCTGTTCCATTAGTTAATTGTCCTCGCTGTTAGGAAGTTTCTCCTTAATTCCACGTTACTTCTCTCTTTGATTAGTTTCCAAGCACTGTTTCTCATCCTGTCCTCTGCTTTGTAGAATAATTTGACCCAATTTTTTTTTGGTGGCAGCCCCTCAAATGCTGAAATACTGCTATCATATCACCCCTAATTCTTCTTTTCTTTAGATTGGCCATATCCAAATCCTGCAACCGTTCTTCATATGTGTTAGTCCCCAGGCCTTTGATAATCTTAGTTGCTCTTCTCAGAACTTTTTCCAAGGTCTCAACATTTTTTTTATAGTATGGTGACCAAAATTGGTTGCAGTATTCCAGGTGTCACCTTACTAGGACCATTTGATCATGCACGTTTGCCCAAAGCTTAATCTGACCCATCTTTACTATCAAGCTTTTTAATTTTTTAAAAGCTCTGGATGCTGACAAATCCAAATGCATTTTTTATTTCTTTCCCAGGGCTTCCACATTGTATATTGACGAAGAGTTATAGCTCATTCACTTTATTTTTATAACTACCCTTCAGAAGAAGGAGCAAGTTTTAAGGTCTTAGCAACCACGTGGCCTTTTGTAGGCTGTTAATGAAAAATATCTATTAAAGCCCTAAAGGTTTTGGGCATCGGTTCAAGCTGGATATTCTTGTACATCGCATCAGATTGTCTGCTGGTACAAAGTGGATACCCCCTACTAATGGTGCAAAGTGGATTAGGGGAAAGAACCCAGCTGCCATATTGGAATCGAATTGAAGAAGAGAAGAGAAGAGAAGAGAAGAGAAGAGAAGAGAAGAGAAGAGAAGAGAAGAGAAGAGAAGAGAAGAGAAGAGAAGAGAAGAGAAGAGAAGAGAAGAGAAGAGAAGAGAAGAGAAGAGAAGAGAAAGAATGGAATGGAATGGAATGGAATTTCCACTACACTGACTGCTTTTATATGAATCTGAGTACGGGTAGTTCTTGGCTCACAAACACAATTGAGCCCAAAATTCCAGTTTCTAAACAAGACAGTTTTAAGCAAATTTTGCTCCATTTTAGGACCTCTCGCAATGGCTTCCCTTATTGACTTCTCTTGTCAGAAGGTCTCAAAAAAAGTGACTGCACGATTCTGGGACACTGGAGCTGGTGGTTTCAGAATTTGAGATCTTTCCATGAAGAAGGATCTGGTGAGCTATTCTGCACGGCTTTCATTGAGCAAAAATGCAAAACAGTTTGTGCAAAAGTTAAAAATGAATCCATTGGGTGTTTGCTGAAATTTATTCTTTCAGAGGCTTGGAACCTTTTGCATGTTAGCTCAGAAGATACAAAACTCCGGAGGGCTTTTGTTGTGGTTTTTGTTCTGCAGAGGAGTTATCTTTTGTTTGTCTGCTCTACACTCTGAAGACCAAAGTTTTGTTTACTCTTATCAGCTGTCTCTTTGGTAAAGGACCCTTTTAGGATAGCTATATCTGTGTTCATTCCTAATAAGGATTGAGATCCAATGTCAATTGGAATAGAGCTGGAGGGGACCTTGGAAATCTTCTAGTCCAAACTCCTGCTCAAGTAGGAGCCCCTATACCATTTCAGACAAATGGAGAGCTCCCACAATTTCTGGAGACAACTCATTCCACTGATTAATTGTCCTCACTGTTAGGAAGTTTCTCCTTAATTCCAGGTTGCTTCTCTCTTTGATTAGTTTCCAACCATTATTTCTTGTCTTTTGGTGCTTTGGAATCCATGTCTTCTTTTATTCCATGAAATAGATCATTTTCCTGTGCACAAAAATCAGAATTCGGAGATGTCACTCCTGAAGTTTTTCATAAAATCTCAGCAAAAGCTAAGGATGAATCCTCAAAACATCCTGTGGTTGGAGTGATGTTGGCCCAGGTTCAAATCCAACTTCAACCATGGAGAGTCACTGGCCTCTATCTTATCCTAACTGTGATGACTCGAATGTAACACAAATGTAACAAAATCCAAAATGTAAATAAATGTCTTTTAATGCCTCCAACTCGACCCCACTGTTCAATAATTCTCAGTTGGAGATAAAAGGTACTCAAAAATAGTCTTCAAAAGAAAGCAATACAATCCGAACTTAATGAGCAGATAGAGGTGAAATAAAAAACCAAAACAAACTACAATGATGAAATTTCCACAACAGACCAGGATAAGTAATTACCAAATTCAAGGAGATAACTAGGCACAGTCTGTTGGAAGGACGCCAACCAAGATAACTTCAGCCCAAAATAAAAACACGCTTTGCTTCTGACAACACTGTTGTAATCGTCTCTCTTATATACTAATCTCTCCAGCTGCAACCAATGAGGAGGATCATGGCCGCTTCCTCTCTCGTAAGCCAAGTTGTTTCCTTCTCCGTTTCTCCCTGCATGTCCTAGGATGAAGAGGGGATGGGCCCAGTTCTTCCTCTGACTGCCCAGTTGGCCTCTGCCCTTTTCCAGCCTCCTCCACCACACCTCCCTGTCGGCTGTTCCTCCTCTCCCTCAGAGTCCAACTCTACCAAGGGCATGACACTAACCTCGTGAGGTGGCTGTTGTAGAGAGTTCCATTTAAATGCCTTTCTGGAGAACAAATAAATCTTGCAAAATGATGGCAGCGTATTGAGACGAGGAGAAAAACTGGGCAGCAGTGGTTTAAAGGAATTAATTCTGCTAGTTTCTTTATGCTCCATCAACAATGAGGAATTATTGTTTGGAGATTTCAATACCAAAGTGATGAAAGGCAAGTATATTAAATATACATATTTTACAGGTGAGGAGCCCTGAGGCTGAGTGAGAGATTAATGGATTGTAATTATTATTTGTAGCATGCTGTAAATGATTCTCAGGAAAATCTTTCCAAAGGGTAAGACACAAATTGGACAATACAAAAATAAGCAATTAGGACATGACTTAGCAGCGTGTTAACTAGAAATGTCGAAGAACAACTGAGTTGCGTTGCTCCACATTTTAAGAATAAAGTCCCATTTTACAACTCGGACCGATTGAGGCTCAGAGTTATTCAGCTTGCTACGAGTTGAGCAAATATGTGGGCATATATTGATAGCCTTCTGGGTTGTTGTTGTGGTTTCTTTTGAACCACTGGGAACCCGTTGCTGGGTTTTTGCAAATTAGGAACAGTAGATGCCGTTTAGGGGTTGGTGTTTTCTGGAAAAATACTTGAATAGCATATTTAAAGTGAAAAAGACAGGTTTAGATTTATTCAGAAGAAGGTGAGAGGGAAGAGACCTTTTTGAAAAATTTCTCTTTGAGCAACATTTCCAACTAATAGCTGCACCTGGTGGATCTTAATACAAAATAACAGACTTGGAAGGGACCTTGGAGGTCATCTAGTCCAACTCCCTGCTGAAGCAGGAAACTCTATGCCCATTCAGACAAGTCTCTTCTTAAAAACCTTAACAACTCTTAAAGGCAAGCTGTTCCACTAGTTAATTGTCCTCACTCTTAGGAAGTTTCTGCTTAATTCTAGATTGTTTCTTTCCTTGATTAGTTTCCATCCATTGTTCCTTGTCCTGCCTTCTGGGGTTCTGAAAAATAAGTTGAACCCCCCTCACGCTAGTAATACTATTGCTAAATTTGCAGATGATACAACAGTGGTGGGACTTATCTCTGGGGGGAGATGAGTCTGCCTACCAAGATGAGGTGGACCGGTTGCTTTCGTGGTGTGGAGACAATAACTTGGTCCTCAACACCAATAAGACCAAGGAGCTTATAGTGGATTATAGAAGGGATAGATCAGACATCCAGCCCTTGCTTATCAATGGAGACCAAGTGGAGCAAGTGGCCAGTTTTAAGTTTCTGGGTGTTACCGTAAAAGAGGACCTGACCTAGGGTGCCCACATTGCAGCACTGGTCAAAAGAGCCCAGCAGAGATTATACTACCTGAGACTTCTCAGAAAACAACAACTGAATGGAAAACTGCTGGTGACCTTCTACCGCTGCACCATAGAGAGTATCTTAACTTACTGCACCTCTGTATGGCTTGCCAATTGCCCAGAGGCAGATAGGACAGCGCTCCAGATGGTTAACGTCATTGCCCAGAGGATCATGGGTTGCCCTCTCCCCTCTTTGGAAGAGCTTCATAGCTTCCACTGCCTTAAGAAAGTTCAAAACATCCTCAAAGATTCATCTCATCCTGGGCAGCCTTTTTTTGAACTATTACCATCTGGCAGACGGTACAGAATAATAAAAACAAGGACAAATAGGCTGAAAAGCAGCTTCTATCCCAGGGCAGTAGCTCTTTTGAATTCTGCTGTATAGTGCAGTGTTGGTGTGGTGTCGGGAGTTTCCGGTTCAATGTGTGAAGGGTGAAGGATGTGTGTTTGTGTTTATTTTCATGGTCATGATGTGCACTGAAGATGGTGTTTGATTTCGTTGTACGAGGTGCAATGACAATAAAGTAGGCTAAACTAAACTAGTCCTTCTTTTTCCAGACTAGCCAAACCCAAATCCTGCAGCTGTTCTTTATATATTTTAATCTCCAACCCTTCAATCTTAGTTGCTCTTCTTTGCACTTTTTCTAAAATCTCAACATCTTTTTTGTACTCAAGAAAGTTAGACAAGAGAGACCTCATTGGGGGAAAAAAAACATCCGAGAGATGCAGGATGAATGGGCAGCCAAAAAATATTCTTGGAAGAAGATAGTGACAAAAAAAGACCTATGGCTTGTTGCCAAGAAAACTATCCTGGGTGTGTCCATTGATGTCATCAGAAGCCAAGCTTGAATGTGACAGATATTTGACTTTATTAGACAGGTGGGGCGAGAACACCTGTCCAAAGTACAAGGGTTGTTCTGGAGTTGCATCAGCTAAAAGATTCTTGGCAATCAGGCCTGGGAAAGTTCTCTCTCTAGTAGCTGGAGGAAAATATTTTGGGGCTGGTTAGACGGTTACTTAATGTACCCGGTTGCCTCTTGAAAAAAAGCACCTTTGGGATACTCTAAAATCTGCTTAAAGGGAATCAGCATATAAGACAAAGAGCTAAGAGACAGAGTCTTTGGAGAGAGTTTCAAAAATAAAGCCAATAAATAACGCCAGCCTTATGTTGAACAACTACGTGGGTCACCGCAGGAGTCCAGGAATTCTAGGAAGCCAAATGCATGGAATTCCTTGTGTTGGGTTGGTAGAATACAGACAGGCCTCCTTTCCCTTATTCTTTCTTCTTCTTTCTTCTTCCCTTCCATACATCTCATCCACGTGACAAAAGAGCCATGTTGAGTTCTTGAAGAAAAAAAAATACAGAAATGTGTTAGGCCAACTCTACCATAAAAGGGTGAATGCCTAGAATATAGAATAATAGAATTGTAAGGGACATGGTGGCTCAGTGGCTAAGACGCTGAGCTTTTTGATCAGAAAGGTCGGCAGTTCGGTGGTTCGAATCTCTAGCGCTGCATAACGGAGTGAGCTCCCGTTCCTTGTCCCAGCTTCTGCCAACCTAGCAGTTCGAAAGCATGTAAAAAATGCAAGTAAAAAAATAGGGACCCACTTTGGTGGGAAGGTAACAGCGTTTCACGCCCCTTCGGCATTTAGTCATACCGGTCACATGACCACGGAGACGTCTTCGGATAGCGCTGGCTCTTCGGCTTTGTAACAGAGATGAGCAGCGCCCCCTAGAGCCAGAAACAACTAGCACATACGTGTGCGGGAAACCTTTACCTTTAAGGGATCTCAGAGGTTTTCTGGTCCAATCCCTATATTATTTCAGACAAATGGCTGTCCAGTCTCTTTTTGAAAGCCTTCAGTGATGGAGCACCCACAACTTCTGAAGACAAGCCATTCCACTGCTTGATTGTTCTCACTATCAGAAAATTTCTCCTTAGTTCTAGGTTGGATCTCTCCTTGATGTGTTTCCATCTTGTTACTACTTGTCCTACCCTCAGATGCTTTGGAGAATAGGTTACTCCCCTCTTCTTGTAGCAGCCCCTCAGATATCATGTCCCCCCTAGTCCTCCTTTTCATTAAACTAGACATTCCCAATTCACACAACTGTTCATGATATGCTTTAGCCTCCTGTTCCCACAATTTCTGAAGGCCAGTTATTCCATGGGTTAATTGCTGTCACCATTAGGAAATTCCTCCTTCATTGTAGGTTGCTTCTCTCCTTGGCTAGTTTCCATCTGTTGCTTTTTGTCCTGCCTTCAAGTGTTTTGAAGAATAGGTTAGTTTCCAACCATTGTTTCATTCTATTGTTGCTTTGGAAAATAGTTTGAGCCTCTCATCTTTGTAGGAGCCCCTCAAATATTGAAAGGCTGCTAATATATCCTCTCTAGTCCTTCTTTTCATTAGACTAGACATACTCTTTGATCTATGGTGCGGGAGAAGACTCCTGCAAGTCCCCTGGATAGCAAGGCGATCCAACCAGTCAGTCCTAGAGGAGATCAACCCTGACTGCTCTTTAGAAGGTCAGATCCTGAAGATGAAACTCAAAGACGTTAGCCACCTCATGAAAAGGAAGGACTCACTGGAGAAGAGCCTAATGCTGGGAACGATTGAAGGCAGAAGAAGAAGAAAGGGATGGCAGAGAATGAGGGGGCTGGATGGAGTCACTGAAGCAGTAGGCGTGAGCTTCAATGGACTCCGAGGGATGATAGAGGACAGGAAGGCCTGGAGGAACCTTGTCCATGGGGTCGCGATGGGTCGGACATGACTTTGCGACTAACAACAAAAAACCCAGTTCCTGGAACTGTTCTTCATACCTTTTAGCCTCCTAATCATTGTGGAATTTAAAGAGTAGTGGGTAGCCTAGGTAAGAAGAAGCTGCTTGGTTAAACAGCGGGCACTGCTCAGCTCTGAAATATTAGCACTCAGATGGATTGTGCAGACAAGAAGAACAGACTACTTGAAATTAATGGAGCAGTTAATTATTTTATTTGCCAATAATGTGAAGGTGGTTTTTTTTTTTTTGTCCCCAGCTGGTTTTGCATTTCTTTGAATCATTTCAACATCTCTTGTGTTCATTCTGGGCACTGGTGCAGTTCATTACAAGCTCATAAGTATCTCCCGCTTGGATTATTGCAACGCTCTCTACATGGGGCTCCCCTTGAAGAGTCTCCGGAGGTTGCAGTTAGTTCAGAATGCAGCCGCGCGGGTGATCGTGGGCGCCCCTCGAGGCGCACACGTAACACCACTTCTCCGCAGGCTGCACTGGCTTCCTGTGGCCTACCGGATTCGATTCAAGGTGGTACTGATGGTATTTAAAGTGCTCCATGGCTCGGGACCTGGGTACTTACGGGACCGCCTGCTGCCATCAACAACCTCCCGCCGCCCAGTACGCTCCCACAGGGTGGCCCTACTTGGGGTGCCGCCGCCTGACTGTTGTCGGTTGGCAGCCCCGAGAGTTCGGGCTTTCTCTGTGGGAGCTCCCTCCCTATGGAATGATCTCCCCCCGGAGATACGGGCTATGACGGATATTCTGACCTTCCGGCGCGCAGTGAAAACCCTGCTTTTCGAACAGGCCGGCCTGGCCCAGTAACTATGTTTTTTGGTTTTCATTAATCTAAATTGGGGTTTTATTAGTTTTAATTTTTAACTTAAATTTTGAATAGACAGCCGGATCTAATTATTTAATTTATTTTTAATCGTATTTATTGTGTATTTATTGTATGCTTTTAGTAGGCTGTACACCGCCCCGAGTCCCTTTTTGGGAGAGGGAGCGGTATAAAAGTGTGATTAAATAAATAAATAAATAAGTGTATTTGCTCCCTCTGGGCTCCAAATTCCCTCTCTGCATTCTCCCCTGCACACACACACCCCAAACACGGCCTGTTTATCAGCAATCGATAGCAAAAAGGTTTAATAGGCTGCTTGCTTGGATTGCTATAAAATCTATTCAAGCATGGGCAGAGTGCCACACCGTTTCTCACCCAGGCTGATTTTTTAAAATATATATGTATGTATGTATGTATATGTATGTATGTTTAAGGGAGAAAGCATACTGCTATCTTTTCTGTCTTTCGGCTCATCACCAGAGACCATACCGACAGAAAGCTATTTGTTTCGTTGCCTTTTGTTTACATGTGTGTAAGGTTTTTAAGCTGATAATTTTAAATAATAAATAAGGGAGACTAGTATAGATCTATTTCGAGCTAGTTAGCTCTCTTCAGCTAGCCATACCCTTACTGGGATTCGAACCAGGGAAGTATTACATGTGAGGCAGTTGTAATTGCCACTACACCACTGGCTCTCTCCTTATCAGCAGAGGCAGGGGAATAAGTATATACTTTGTATTACAACACCCTGTTAAGCCCCAATTAAGGGAGAAAGCATACTGCTATCTTTTCTGTCTTTCGGCTCATCACCAGAGACCATACCGACAGAAAGCTATTTGTTTCTTTGTCTTTTGTTTACATGTGTGTAAGGTTTTAAGCTGATAATTTAAATAATAAGGGAGACTAGGATAGATCTATTTTGAGCTAGTTAGCTCTCTTCAGCTAGCCATACCCTTACTGGGATTCGAACCAGGGAAGTGCCTCACATGTAATACTTCCCTGGTTCGAATCCCAGTAAGGGTATGGCTAGCTGAAGAGAGCTAACTAGCTCGAAATAGATCTATATATAAATATCACAGAGGCAGTAAAACAAAAATCAGCTGGCTGGGGGACAGGTTGATTGAGAGCAGAGTAGTAGAATCAATTGATCAGAATAAAGAGCTGGAAAGGAGCTTGGAGGTCTTCTAGTCCAACCCCCTGCTCAAGCTGAAGACCCTATACCAGTGGTGGCTAACCTTTTTGGGCTCCTATGCCAAAAATTGCGTGCACGTGCCAGCAGCCAGACTGCAATGCATGCAGCCCGCCCTGCACATGTGCACGCGATACCCCCCACTGCCCCCTTACCTGCACTGTGCATGCATGCACCTCTTAGCTGATTTTTAGGCCTGTTTAAGGCCTTTTTCGGACTTCCAGAGGCTCGAGGGAAGCCTCTGCAGACTTTGGAGGCCGAAAAATGGGCCCGTGTCATCACTTCCTGTATTTCCGGAAATACTCAAAGTGATGAAACAGGCCTGTTTTTTGGCCTCCAAAGGCTGCAGAGATTTCCCTTGAGCCTCTGGGAGGCCAAAAAAGGACTCAAATGGGCTGAAAAATTAGCTAGGAGGCACGTGCATGAGCAGTGCATGTAAGTTTGGCTGGGACTCGCGTGCCCAAAAAAATGGCTCTGCATGCCACCTGTGGCACACGTGCCATAAGTTCGCCATGATGGCCTTATACCATTTGAAGGTGGTGTCCAAGGCTTTGCATACAGGGAGTCCTTTCCTTATGACCACAACTGAGCCCAAAACTTCAGTGGCTAAGCGAGAGAGGTTGTTAAGTGAATTATACCTCCATTTTAAGACCTTTCTTGCCACGGATAGTAAGTGAATCACTGCTGTTAATAAATTAGTTAACCAGGTTGTTAAGTGAATCTGGCTTCCTCGTTGATTTTGCTTATCAGAAGGTTGCAAAAGGGGATCACACAATCCCAGGATTCTGCAACCATCTTAAATACATGTTAGTTGCCAAATATCTGAATTTTGATCACGTAACCATGGGGACACTGCAAGTTATAAATGTGAGGACTGGGTATTTTTTTTTCAGTACAGGTAGTCCTCGACTTAATGTCCACAACTGAGCCCCAAATTTCTGTTCTTAAGTGAGACATTTGCTACGTGGATTTTGTCCCGTTTTACAACTTTTTTGTTAAGTGAACCACTGCAGCTGATCAGTTAGTTAACCTGATTGTTAAGTGAAACTGGCTTCCCCATTGACTTTGGCTGTCAGAAGGTTGCAGAGGGGATCGCATGGGCCTGGGATGTGGCAACCGTCATAAATGTGACTCTAGGGGCTCATTAAGAAAGGATTTTTCAAAATGACCATCAGAGCATTAGGATTTCCTATATTATTATTTTTATTAACACACTCTGAGGCTAAGAAGTTCTACTCCCCCTCCCTACCTGAAAAGAAATCTGTTCCAAATGCAAAACACAAGCAGAGGAATTTCAGTTTCAGTTTTAGTTTCACAGCAGCAACTGGCTTTAGTACAGAACAGTTGAGCTAAGCCACGCCCAGGCTCCTTGCTGCCTCCTTGCTCACATAGCAAGTACTGTTTCAGTTTCCAAATAGCACTCAACACTCTCACACACTGATAAGACGCTAGCCAGATGAATACCGATGGATGCTGGTAGGCAGAGGCAGAATTTCCTCCCCTTATTTTCCTCCCCAAAAACTAAGCCCAACCACATAGTTTTGTAGTGATGCATGAGTATCCAGCTAGTATAGAATAACAGAATTGGAAGGGACCTTGGAGGTCTTCTCTTCCAGCCTCCTGCTCAACCAAATGATTGGACAATGGTTGTCTCCTTTTAAAAACCTTCATCTGTGCTTACTCAACACACTGAGCTGGAATGGACTTACTTTATTTTGATTTATGCACTGTAAGAACTTGGCCAATTTGGACTGATTCCGTAGACCATAATTATACGAACCAGGAGTTAACATCAGTTGGGGGATTGTCTCATTTCTCTGCAGGAGAACCTTCTCGAGTGCAGGCCTTGGAGTTGAGCTGCGGCTCTGGAACTGGACAAGTGACCCTCAACCCCAGTGAGATGTTGGAGCTGAGTTGCAGTCTGTTTCCTGAGGTCAGCCCTCTGAGGTAGGTCCTGTCAAGAAAAAGACATTGTCGGAATTCCAGGATGTATTGTTTATAAGGGCAACGTTTCTCAACGTTGGCAACTTTAAGTCCTGCAAGGAGTTGAAGTCCACAAGTCTTGAAGTTGCCAACATTGAAAAATATCAATGTAGGGTAATAATAACAGAAACTTGAAAGCTCTCTAGAGTTGGTCTCTGCTCCACCATATACCAAACACAATCAAGGCAGGGTTGAATTGAGCTTCTTTCTTGCACGTTCTCAGCACCGAGTAATCTCTTCTCTTCCCTTGTTGCTTCCTTGCTCCCATTCTTCTTCCCAAGGCTAGGTGTCCGTTCCTTTCCACCCGGTGAGCAGTTTTCCAACGTTACATGGAAGAAGAACCAATATCCACTGGGAGAAGAAGACAACCTCCGTGTCCTCCCCAACGGTTCTTTGTTGATCGCGTCAGCTGTGAAACACGACAACCACTCAGAAAGCTCCAGCGTGGAAGGAAATTATTCTTGTACCACTCAGGGACCATTTGGGTCCATCACTGGCCAGACTCTGATGCTCCGAGAATCTAGTGAGTATTTGTCCCCAGCAATTCATTACAAGAGCTGTTTCACCTCGGGTATCTTTTGAAAAAGAAAACGAAACATGCTTCTAGTCCTCACTGTGGTGCAGTACAATAGATAGATGATAGATAGATAGACAGAGAGAGACAGAAAAGATATATATATATATATATATATATATATATATATATATAAATTATATTATTTATATAAAGATATATATAATATATATATATGGATCTTTGGTTCTTCGGGTTTTCTCCCACATAGAATTGGAAATTCTCAGATTTACTCTGAGAAGCACAAGGCCAAAGACACAAGCCTGAAGATGATGAATGAGACTTCATCGAAACGTCGCCTAGATATTTCCAATTGTACGCGGGAGAAAACCCGAAGAACCAAAGATATATATATATATATATATATATGTGTAAGGTTTTTTAAGCTGATAATTTTTAAATAATAAATAAGGGAGACTAGTATAGATCTATTTCGAGCTAGTTAGCTCTCTTCAGCTAGCCATACCCTTACTGGGATTCGAACCAGGGAAGTATTACATGTAAGGCAGTTGTAATTGCCTCTACACCACTGGCTCTCTCCTTATCAGCATACAAAGTATATATATATATATATATATATATATATATATATATATATATATATATATATATATATATATATATATATATATATATATATATATATATATATATATATAGAGAGAGAGAGAGAGAGAGAGAGAGAGAGAGAGAGAGAGAGAGAGAGAGGATATATATATATATATATATATATATATATATATATATATATATGTATGTATACAAATGTTATACAAAGTATATATATATATATATATACATATATATATATATACATATATATATATATACACATACATACATATACAGAGAAAGAGAGAGAGAGAGAAGATATAGATAGATATAGATATACAGTATATTGTAATTCTACAACGTCTGAATGAGGATTACTGGCTGTTTAGAGATCACTGATGTTGTGGCCTATCATCCGCCAGACCAGAGGAGGAGAGGCGTGAGAGTCATGGGCAAGGCAACCTGAGAGTTCTGAGGGGGGAAAGAGAGAATGGAGCTGTCAGAGAGAGAGAGAGAGAGAGAGAGAGAGACAAAGGCAGAGCCTAGGCTGTCCCTCAGCCCTCAGTGGAAGATCAACAGCCCCCAGGCCTGGAGGTGGCTGATGAGGAAGAGAAGGAACAGCTGAGTCCAGTGCCTGATGCGTGGATGTGCAGAAAGCAGGGGAGAGGAGAGCAGTGGAAATCTATAGGCCGGTCCTTGGGAAGGAAGAGACACCACTGCTAGCGAAGCCCCATCCTAACTCTGGGGATAAAAGGCAGGGGGCGGAGGTGAATAGATATGGCAGACAAGGATTGATCTTCTGGCCGGCTGGACTTGTAAGCCTGCATTGAGAGAGAAACATTTTGCTGGAGCTGTCGGCACTCCTAATAAAGGAATCCATGAGTTAACATCAGCGGGTTTGTTGTGTTTGGGGAGCTGGGTCAGAACAACTGGATCACTATTTAGTGATCAAAATCCTGGCGCTTGGCAACCGGTGTGTGTTTATGACAATTGCAGGGTCCCAGGGTCACGTGATCTGCATTTATGACCTTCCTAGCTGACTCCATCAAGCAAAGTCATTGGGGGGAAGCCAGATTTGCTTAATGACCACAAGATTCACTGAACAACTTCGGTGATTCACTTAGCCACCATGGCAAAAGGTCATAAAATTGGGCTCGACTTGTTTAACAATTGCCTCGTTTAGCAACAGTGGTTCTGGCCTTGATTGTGGTCGTAAGTCAAGGACTACCTGTGTATGAAGTAACACAACACTTTCAATAAATCCTGATCGCCTTTCATTCTAATTGTCCATACATAATTTATGAAAACAACTTATTCCTAAAGCATATTTTATTAATCTGTCTCCATTAGCAAACCTTGTCTGACAGGTAAAATAGCCAGGCAAGAAATGAAACCCGTCTGAAATGCGATACTCTCTCTCTGCTAGTTTTAAAGTACAAAAAATAGTGTCTTGTTGTCCAAGGGAATGTACATAGAAAAGTATATCTCCTGTGTGAAATTCTTGTTTCCTTTTCATAGTCTTCATAAAAGGCTTCTCGGGCTGTACTCAATTTACAGAGATTGTGCTGTCCAATCAAGAACCTCCTAAGGCAGTGATGATGAACCTTTTAAGTTGTGGTGTGCTGAAAGCGTGCACGGCGCTAGCACTCACAAAGCAATGCGCCCAGGGGTGGGATTCAAATGTTTTAACAACTGGTTCTGTGGGTGTGGCTTAGTTGGCGGGCATGGCTTAGTTGGTGGTCATGTGACTGGCTGGGTGTGGCCAACTCAACATCACTCACATCGAGGCACGCATCTCCTCGCTTGGCCTCTCGTGACTGTGGGGATGCTGCAACAGTCGTAAGTGTGAAAAAGGGTCATAAGTCACTTTTTTCAATGCCATTTGAATGGTCACTCCACACAAGCAAAGTACCAGCAAAGGAGGGGAAAAAAATTCCAGAGAAGTTCCTGAGACAGGAAGTTTAATCCTGCCAGGAAGGTAATAAAGGTTAACGGAGAGGCAGTTTCTGTAAGCAACACCAGAATGTTTCCTTCCTGCCTTCCTTACAGGATTAGGCCAGTAATTTCTTCTAAAACCGGTTCTCTGAACTGCTTAGAATGTTAACAACCGGTTCTAGCGAATAGGTGAGAACCGGTAGAATCCCACCCCTGAATGCGCCCCATCCCCCTGCACATGTGCATGCAACACCCTGTCCCGTCCCCTTACCTGCACTGCACATGCGCGTGCCTCCCAGCTGATTTGAGGCCCATTTGAGGCCGTTTTCACCCTCCCAGAGGCTCGAGGGAAGCCTCTGCAGCCTTGGGAGGCTGAAAAATGAGCCTTCCGGAAATACCAGAAATAACTGAAACGGGCCTGTTTTTCGGCCTCCCGAGGCAGCAGAGGCTTCCCTCAAGCTTCTGGGAAGGCAAAAACGGCTGCAAACAGGCCGAAAATCAGCTGGGAGGTACGCACATGTGTGGTGCAGGTAAGTTTGGCTTACCCACGTGCCCGCACATATGGCTCTGTGTGCCACCTATGGCACACGTGTCATAGGTTCGCCATCATGGTCCTAAGGAATTCATGTTTCCCTCTTCTTAAAGTATTATTATGATTATGGATTGATTAATCAGTCAATAGATATATCAAAATTCAAAATATAAGACAACAGAAAAACCATATGCGGCATGAAGAGTAAAAGGCAGAACTAAAAGAAAATATTTTCATATAACTCTGATCATTTATCCCAAGCAGATCCAGTTCTCAATTGTTCTGTCATTCGGAGAAAAAGCAATTTTATATGTAATATTTGGGTTCTGGCCACTCACAAAAGAGGTTGTTTTAAAAATACTTTTTAATATTAATATTTTGATGCTCTGTATTTTAATTTTCCTTGAATAAACTAAATAGTCTACAAAAACAAAACAAAAGCAAAGTAATTATCAATATTATGGTCAACTCTGTCTAAAGCCAGATTGTTCTTCTGCTTGTAACTCATGCCTCCCTTTTCCTTCCTTCCTTCCTTCCTTTCTTTTTCTTTCTTTCCTCTTTCTCTGATCTTCTATCAATGGTTATCCTCCCACTTCCTACCACAGCCTTGCCTCCATTCTTCCAACATCCAGAACCCCAATCTGTGCCAGAAAATGGCATGGCTCGTTTTGAGTGTCGGATCAAAGGTTTGCCTGCTCCAGTCATCACTTGGCAGAAGGACAAGGAAGCTGTGCCTTCAGAACCAAGGTAAATTATGCAGGGCTCACCCATTGCTCACCAATTAAAAGACGCTTGCTCCTGGGGAGGAAAGCTATGGCAAATCTAGACAGCCTACTCAAAAGCAGAGACATCACCCTGCCAACAAAAGTGCACATGGTCAAGGCTATGGTTTTCCTAGTTGCAATGTATGGCTGTGAAAGGCCTTTGAACTCTGGTGCGGGAGAAGACTCCTGCGAGTCCCTTGGACTGCAAGGCAATCCTACCAGTCAGTCCTAGAGGAGATCAACCCAGACTGCTCTTTAGAAGGCCAGATCCTGAAGTTGAAACTCAGAGACTTTGGCCACCTCATGACAAGGAAGGACTCATTGGAGAAGAGCCTAATGCTGGGAAAGATTGAGTGCAGAAGAAGAAGGGGACAACAGAGAATGAGGGGGCTGGATGGAGTCACTGAAGCAGTTGGTGAGAGCTTCAAAAAAAAAAAACCCAGAAAGTCCAGTTGCCACTTGAAAAAGCATCTTTGGGACATTTGACTAGGATGTGTACAAGGTCTCCTGTCTTGAGTAGGGGGTTGGATTAGAAGACCTCTGAGATGCCTTCCAGTCCTATGAATCTATTCCAGTCCTATGAATCTAATACCAATAGCACTTAGGCTTATATATTGCCCTATGGTGGTTTACAGCCCTCTGTAAACAATTTATAGAGTCATTCTATTGCCCCCAACAATCTGGGTCCTAACTTTATTGACCTTGAAAGGATAGAAGAGCGGAGTCAACCTTGCTCCATCATTGGAGGTTTTCAAAAATAGACTGGATAATCATTTGACTGGGATGTCTTTGGAGATTCTCATTCATCCAAGTCATGGTTGTCCCAAAGGTGCTTTTTTCAAGAGGCAACTGGACTTTCTGGTTTTTCTCTGAAGACACTTCGCTTCTTCTGTCCAGTCTATTTTTGAAAACCTCCAATAATGGAACACCAGGGCAGGACAAGAAACAATGGATGGAAACTAATAAAGGAAAGAAGCAACCTGGAATTGAGGAGAAACTTCCTAAGAGTGAGGACAATTAACCATTGGAACATTTTGCCTTCAGACTTTGTGGGTGCTTCATCAATGGAGGTTTTTAAGAAGAGACTGGACAGACACTTGTCTGGAATGGTGTAGGATCTCCTGCTTGAGCAAGGGGCTGGACTAGAAGACCTCCGAAGGTCCCTTCTGATTCTAATTTAGCCTCTAGATCCTTTATCATATTTGCTGCTCTTCTTTGCACACTTTCTAGGGTATTGTTGTATTTTATTTATTTATTTATTTATTTATTCATTTGATTTGTCAATCGCTTACAAGGTAACAGATATAAGTATAAACATGAGTATGAATACAGGAAATGGGTATAAATAAATAGGGACAATAGGACAGGGACGAGAGGCATGATGGTGCACTTATGCATGCCCCCTACAGACCTCTTAGGAAGGGGGTGAGATCAATAGTGGATAGTTTGAGGTTAAAGGAGTGGGGGTTTGAGGATGTAACAACAGAGTCAGGTAGTGCATTCCAGCCATTGACCACTCTGTTGCTGAAGTATGTTCTGCACTCAGGTTTGGAGCAGTTAACATTGAGTTTGTATCTGTTGTTTGCTCTTGTATTGTTGCAGTTGAAGCTGAAGTATTCATTGACTGGTAGGACATTGTAGGGGATAATTTTGTGTACTACGCTTAAGTCCAACCATAGGCGGCGTAGTTCAAGGTGTCCAAGCGCAAAATCTTGATTTGATCCAGTGTAGGAATTGATCTTTCCTTTTCATCCTTGGGTTCATAGGTTCATCGTCCTTCCCAATGGTGTCCTTCAGATCACGGATGTCCAGGAAGGAGATGCTGGGGTCTACCATTGTGTGGCAACCAATGCAGCAGGAAGACGCTACAGCCTGGATGCTCCCCTCACTCTCTTGAAAGGTAAAGGTAAGGTAAAGGTTCCCCACGCACATACATGCTAGTCGTTTCCGGCTCTAGGGGGCGATGCTCATCTCCGTTACAAAGCTGAAGAGCCAGCGCTGTTCGAAGATGGTCATGTGGCTGGCATGACTAAACACCGAAGGTGCACGGAATGCTATTACTTTCCCACCAAAGGGGTCCCTATTTTTCTACTTGCATTTTTTACATGGTTTTGAACTGCTAGGTTGGCAGAAGCTGGGACAAGGAACGGGAGCTCACTCCGTAACGTGGCTCTAGGGATTCAAACCGCCACGGGTTTAAGCAACATTCTTCCTAAGTGTAAATGGGGTTCCTCATTTATGCTCTAAAATGCAGTAGAATTTTATACATGGGATCCTGGTTTAATTTATCATGTGTAGATGTGACATTTCAGCCAGGAAGCTAAGACAGGAAGGGGAAGGACTACAATTACAAACTCTCACAGGGTTTTCCTTTAGCTGCATTTTAGGTCATTTGCTCAATTGTGTTCACACGTTCAACCAAGTCATAATTTGTCTAACCACGATTTGTGGAATGAGCCACTGTTTTTATTGTGTTCATATGTTATACTAAGCCATAAACCATGATTTGCAAACCACAAGAGCGAGATTCTCGCAACACGCTGGAGTAAAGTTAAAGATTTCAAATTAGGTCATATTATGGGATGAGAAACCTGCCTGGGAAGATGTATAATATCATTCTGTCATCTTGAAAATGAGGCAGGTTATTCCATTATTTAATTTTAATGACGTTCATGATGATATCAGGGCATTCATGATGTTAGCTGCCTCCTTCTGCCTTCCCAGACACAGCCACATTGGGGTAGGGGGAACACATTTTCTCAATTGGAAAACTTAGATCTGGAAAGAATGCTTAGGATGAAAATTGGTAGAGGATCTTTTTTTTTTTATCCACTGGTGAAAATTAGTGCCAAGAAAATGACAGCGAACTCATGTTTTTCTGTTTCCTGAAAAGCATTAATTGACAACTTGCAGTTTTAAACTGTCACCAAGCCCTCCGAGGGAAATGTATTTCTCACATTTTGATCCTCCCAGCTTCAATGCTTCCGTGCAAAAACAGAAAGAATATGGATGAGAAGACACATCTGTGCACGATGAATGCTTGGTTTGGCTGCTTTTCTTGCCTGGCTGTCTTTTTCAAGTTTGGGACCTCAAAAAGGGTTGACATCTTGACATCTCCAGCAGGTGGCTAAGCTGATTGCTGGCTGCCTTCTTTCCAAAGCTATCAGGGATGGCCAAGGGCAGCTGATGGAATAATCTCTTTTCTGCAAAAGCACCCTTCCTGTACAAACACGGTTTAACACAAAGACAACTGCAGAGATATGGCAAGGTTTTCTCCAATGTGGATTTGCAGACCCATCGGAACCTTCATTCAGGCATTACCAGACTATTAGATGATTAATAATTATTAGATGGTTAGAGGTCTGGAGGCTAAAACTTATGAAGAATGGTTGCAGGAATTGGGTATGTCTAATCTAGTGAAAAGAAAAGCCAGGGGCGAAATGGTAGCAGTGTTCCAATATTTGAGGAGCTGCTACAAAGAAGAGGGGCTCAACTTTTTGGTCAAAGCAAAAAAACAATGGATGGAAACTAATCAAGGAGAGAAGCAATCTCGAACCAAAGAGAAATTTCCTGACAGTGAGAACAATTAAACAGAAGTTGTGGTTGCTCCACCACTGGAGGCTTTTAAGAAGAAACTGGACAGTCACTTGTCCAGTTTCTGTTTAAGCACATATGCTTAAACGGGGTTGGACTAGAAGACATCTGAGGTCTCTTCCAACTCTGTTATTCTGTTCATACAGTTCTTGGCAACTATATGCAACCACTGAGCCCAACCGCTGCCTCCCATCCAAGGACTAACTAACCTGGCTGATTTTTTTCCCAAGTTCATAATCCTCCAACTGAAGGATGCCCCTACTTTTTCAGTAAGTTGGACATCATTTTGAGCAATTTCAGGAGTTGTCATTAATGAATGAAATGATTCATCCAACGGAGTCTTCACCCTTACCCAACTGATGGCCTTTCCCTAGCCTTAATTTATTTTTGGAAGAACTCCCCCTGGTTCGAGAGAATTATTGCCTGCTGTCTAGGAAAATGTGTACTGGCCTGGAATTCCTGCCCTACAACACCAAGCAGCAGGAGAAGCTTCACTAATTGGAAATCAGGATTCCTAATCCAGTTTTAAAAGCTTCCATTGCAGTTTTAGGCTGAAATCCTCAGCAGTTACTTACCTCTTTCCTCCTGCAGCTGAATAATTATATTTTGCTTGTGCAACAGTTGCAAAATCAAACTCCTTTTGTTAGAGTGGTGATCAGTTTATTCAGAAATCGTCCTTTATACATTTTGGAACATCACATATCAGGAATAGAATTGGGTGTGATTCTACCGGTTCTGACCAGTTCTATAGAACTGGTTGTTAGGGATCTATGTAGTTCGGCGAACTGGCAAATTGTGCCCCTGGCTGCCCCTGCCCCTCTCCGCCCACCTCTCCCCTCCCTGCCCAGTCACAACATCACACCTGCCCCCCTCTGCTCCACCTTTTTCCTTCCTGGGCCCCAGGGAAGCCTTCTGGAAGCTAAAATGCCCCCAGGAGACTTCCCTGAGGCCCTGAAGGTTCCAAAAATGGCTGTGGGTGTATGCTAGCAAAAAAAAAGGAAAAGAAAAAAAGAAGCCACGCCCACTCAGTCACATAGCCACGCCTACCTGGCCACGCCCACAGAACCGGTGGTTACCAAATTTGAATCCCACCCTGGGTAGAATCCAGCGTTTATCCTTATTTCCATCTACCTTCATCCTTTTCCTATATCATCTTTCTGTAGACGTTTCTTGTATTGTAAAACAAACAACACAAAAATGAAGGGAAATAGGACCTCTTCTGTTTCATTCTTTCTCACCGTATCTCAAAGAATAGTCAAAAGAGATTTTGGGCAAAGCCGAATTAAAATCTCTTCCGGTGAAGCTTGCTGAGGTTTTTCTGGGTTTCAGGGAAGATGTGCAAGTCTTTTCTTCTCAGGGTGTTTCACACACTGGCAACAATTGATTTGAGGGTTTCAGCCATTGTTAAGACCAAAACAAAATAGAAAAAAATTAGTATAATACACAGAACACAGAACAGAGAATAACAAAGTTGGAAGGGACCTTGGAGGTCTTCTAGTCTAACCCCCTGCTCAAGTAGGAGACACTATACCATTCCAGATAAGTGGCTGTCCAAGTCTCTTCTTAAAAACCAGTGATAGAGCAGCCACACCTTCTGGAATTAATTGTGATTAATTCCACTGATTAATTGTTTTAACTGTTAGGAAATTTCTCCTTAGTTCTAGATTGGTTTTCTCCTCAATTAGTTTCCATCCATTGCTGCTGCTTCTATCTTCAGATGGTTTGGAGCAGTGGTGGGATTCAATTTTTTTACTACCGGTTCCGTGGGCGTAGCAAGGGAAGGAAACTGTAAAACCTCCAGTCTGGGGTAGTATTTGTTGGTTCTCCAAACTACTCAAAATTTCCGCCCTCACTCACAATATTTCTGGCAGCCCCTCAAATATTGGAAGACTTCTATCATGTCACTCTAGGCTGTCTATTCATTAGATTAGGCATGCCCAATTCCTACAACTGTTCTTCATGTGCTTAAAAAAAGTCTTTGTTTTGCTTCTATGGATGGATGATGGCATGGGTGCCTTTTTTCCTCTCTTGGATTAAATGCTATTTTAAAGCCGAGGTTGAAAAGGTCATGTTGTGGCGTTTTCTGCCTTGTTGGTAGCAAGGATTTGAGCAGTTGTTACACACAAGGCAGATGTTACACATAAAGCTGGGCAGACTGCTCCGTATTAAGTTCCAGACATTTCTTGGGAAGCTGCATTCCAAAGCAGAATGAGACTGTGAGCGGCTTTTGCAAAGAGATGTTTTTTCCAACCCAGGAAGAAACGGATAAGTTGTGGTCGAGGGAAAGAAAATGCTCGAAGTTAGAGTAACGCTGGTCAAATAACATTCTTCACCCGAACAACAAGGTGTGTGACCCATGAAACCTCTGGTCAAATTCTTTGATTCTTGTCCTCAAGTTTAGAGTCTTTGTGTCTTGGAAGCTACACTTGGAAATATGTCAGATATGTCTGTTGACATTCCAGAACCCAACTATAACTGGCCAGAGAAGCCTTCTTCATTTTGCAAACCAATTTCGCATCTTAGTTCTGCCCTTTGTAGAAATTGAGGTCAACAACTCTCGGTCCCTTAGTTTGGGGTGACTTTGATGGGTTTCAGCTGAAGGCACTGTCCTTTGTACATCCCATTAACCACTTCCATTAGCAGAAGGAGAGTCACTTCATAAAAGTCAATATTATGGAATGAATTAAGTCAAGAGAAATTACACAGAGATATTTAATTTGCCACATCCAATCTGGTGCCGGAATTTGATTTTTCTAGCCCTGCAGTGAAGGTTTCGATAGAAATACGGTGTGTCTATATATTAAATAGAATATAACATGCATTATTTTGGTACAGATTCTTTTAAAATATTATTGTTTGTTTCCAGAAGCCCCCAAAGAAATAAAAACAGGGAGAACCTGCATGCCAGTGCTGTGTGCCCATCTGTCCTCAGTTGCTTAAAAGGAGGAATAGGGAAGACATTTGCCAGTTGGGCTCCTCACCTAAGGTTGTCCAGTTGTCCACTGTTGAGGCTTGAGCAGGGGACATGGTTCCAATATTTGAGGGGTGTTTCAATATTTCATGGGAGCTCTGAGCTTTCCAATATGTCATGTGAGATCTCATAGTGGCATCATCTTCTTTTCTCATAGTGAAGAGAAGGACCAGGGGAGACATGATAGCATCTTCCAATATTTGAGGGGCTGTCACAAAGAGGAAGGGGCCAAGCTATTTTCCCAGGCACCTGAAGGCCAGACAAGGAATAATGGATGGAAACTGAACAAGGAGAGATTCAACCTGGAAATAAGGAGAAACTTTCTGACCGTGGGAACCACCAACCCATGGAACAAAAGTCGCCTTCAGATGTTGTGGGAGCTTCATCACTGGAGGCTTTCAAGAAGAGACTGGACTGCCATCTGTCAGAAATGGTGCAGGGTCTCCTGCTTGGGTGGGTGGAGAGGGTTGGAGTAGATGACCTACAAGATCTCTTTTATTCTGTTACTCTGCTAATGTGATAAAATGACTCCATGGTGGTCTTTTTGTCATTGTTCCCATGACATGCCTTCAGAAGATACCAGAATAACTGAGTTGGAAGGGACCTTGAGGGTCTTCCAGTCCAACCCCTGGAAATCACTTCAAACAAGTGGCTATCCAATCTCTCCTTAAAAGCCTCCAGTGTTGGATCATTCACAACTTCTGGAGGCAAGTCGTTCCACTGGTTAATTGTTCTCACTGTCAGGAAATTTCTCCTTGGTTCTAGGTTGCTTCTCTCCTTGATTAGTTTCCATCCATTGCTTCTTTTTCCTGATTTTGGGTGCTTATAAGAATAGGCTGACCCCCTCTTCTTTGTGGCAACCCCTGAGATAGTCGAACACTGTTATCATGTCACCCCTAATCCTTTTCATTAAACTAGCCATACCCAATTCCTGCAACTATTCTTCATGTTTTTTAGCCTCCAGTCCCCTAATCATCTTCGGTGCCTTTCCCTGGAACGACTCTTTTCCTAGCATCTCAACATCTCTTTTATATCGTGGCAACCAAAGCTGGATGCAATATTCCCAGTGTGGTCTTATACCAAGGCATTATAAAGTGGTACTAACCCTTGTCATGCCTACTTCTGCTTTCTTCCTGCCCTCATGCTTTCTCCTGGGGGAAAAAGAAGGCAGCTTTGCATGCTGCTAGTTCTGTTCTGACACTCTGATCTTGTACAAATATTTGACGCACAAAACATGTTTCTGTGGGGCATGACCATAGCAAGCAATTAGATCTGTCAGTTTAAATGAAACAGCAAACTCCAAGCATTCTCTCCAATAGCCATACATTCACTCCTGAATTCTCAAGGAACACCTGTCCCTGCTGAGGAGAAGCTGCACATCTATGATATTGTCTCTGCCGATTTCCTGGCACATCTGTGGTTCTTTAGAGCCTGACATCCTGGCGTGCATTTAAAGGCTGGTCTGTTGCTTTTGGGACTTTTCAGAGGTCTTTACAGGACCTCACAGTATAGAATAAAAAAACAAAAATCAGAGACTCTGCAGAATCTAGCAGCAATCCTCAAAGCTAAACTTCCTTCTCTTCTTTATAAAGCCGTTCTTTGAATACTTTGGGGGAAATTGGATGTTGGACAAGCCAGGATGAGTTTGAATCTATAACTTTTGAGGAGATGGACAGGGATTGTTCATAGATCAGCTGGTTATTAAGACCTATGCCTCTTCTGGCTTAGGAAAGCCACTTGGGAAATGACAGGTAGCATAGTCCAGGTAGTACTACCAAGATCTCTGAATTAATCTTCTTCAAGAGATCATTGCTGGATCCATCAATTCAGGACAGTTTTCATCCAGTCTCCAACCTTCTCTTTCTGGGGATGGTTGCATCTGGCCCCTTTTCAGGCTGGACAAAGTATGAGGCAACGTTGATTACACTTGTTGATGATTTTTTGCGAAGGTAAAAGACAGGAGAAGTGCTACTGTCATAGCTGTACTTGATCTCTTGATGGCTTTCAATGCAATTGGCTATGGTGTCTAGAGAGCAGGATCAGTAGATTTTGAGTGTGGTGGGATTTGCCTTTCTCTACGGTCAGTACAGTGCAGTATTGCAGGCAAACTCTGCCCACTATCAGCAGTTCGATCCTGACCGGCTCAAGGTTGACTCAGCCTTCCATCCTTCCGAGATCGGTAAAATGAGGACCCCAATTGTCGGGGGTACAATGCTGACATTTTGTAAAGCACTCAGAAGTGCTGTAAAGCACTGCGGAGTGGTATGTAAGTCTTAAAATGCTTGTAGTGCTAGTGCTGTAAATTTAGTTCAGAAATAAAAATTGTGAGTCAGAAAAGATGCTTTCAGATTCCTTCGGATACAGAAGAAGGCATTATCTCTTTAACCCAACCCAGTTCTCCAGCCCCAGTTTGAGATTCCATGCCCGTGCATTACAACCCTGTGTGCGGCACATAATATGCACGTTGGCTCTCAGCAACTCTAGTGGGGTCGTAGTTGTAGAAAAAGTGCTGGATGTTCCTTGGGTTCTTGCTCTCAGCATCTCAAGAGGAAGAGAGAAAACAGATAGGACAACTACATAGGCCTGGTGCTTAGCTGTGAACTTTCTCGTCCTTTTCATGAACAGAAGCTCGACATTTTGCTGAAACTCTCCTCCCCAGCAACCCACAACTTCCCTGGGGATGAATGGATTCGGGCTTTGAGCAGCTGTTCAGGAGATGAGAAGAGAAGGGAAAAAACATCCATCTGTGATTTTTTTTTCTTTCTTTCCTGGTTGCTCAGAAAGCGGGAAGGCTGTTAGCAGTTGACGTGAAATTTTTTGCAAATGCTACTGGTTTGGACAGCTGTTCAAGAGAGGCAGTACAGGTGGGGCTTCGATCACATTTTGACTTTTTTGACTCCCTGTGGATTCCCCAGAAAGGATGATGAGCCCGAGGACAGCCTACTATGGCGAGAGAAATTAAACACAGATTTGTATATAAACCCTCCTATTTCATCTCAAAAGGATTTTGCAAGCGTGAATCTATTTAATTAGGAATTTAAGCGGTGGAAAATTGGTTGGTGGGGAGAAAATTTAATTAGTGGGAGGGGGAAACTGAGAATTATATGTGCATTTGTTTACTCCCCAAACAATTGTGGATTTGGAGTGTGAATGGATGGAAGAAATCCAGCCAAGTATTTGTTTAGTTTTTCCTAAAGAGCAAGGCACAGTTTTTGTCTGCTTCATAAGGCTTGGACTTTCTTTGCATCCCCCCAAAAATAAATGCTAGCATTCAAGTTATTAATGCAAGTTATTAAGGCAAGCGAGTTGGATAAAAAATGGCTTAATTGGTAAAAAGGGAGAGAAATGAATCCTGGTTTTTTTCTTTTTTAACAGAGAGCCACAAGTTTTTCTGTGACTTTAATAGATTGTCCTGGCCTTGGGAGATTTAGGCTAAAAACTCCCAAGGTGAATGAATTGAGGATAGGAAAGAGCAGAAGAAAGAAATTATAGCTGAGTGTTAATAATATCTGCTTAAAGTAATCAAAGTTTTTTTTCCCCTCAAGTTCAGATATTGGAGAAAAAGTTTTCAGTAAAGAAGACCAAGGATAGAACACAGAGCATCTGGGGACAAGGGTCCAAATTGAATTCATCATGACTAAATTCCTACAAGTGTAGTTAACTCTATGGAATTTTGGCTGTGAGAATTTAGGGAGATGAAGTAAAGGACACGGTAGCTCAGTGGGTGAGACACTGAGCTTGTCAATCCGAAAGGTCGGCAGTTCGAATCCCTGGTGCCGTGAGCTCCTGTTATTTGTTCCAGCTTCTACCAACCTAGCAGTTTGAAAGCATGTAAAAATGCAAATAGAAAAATAGGGACCACTTTGGTGAGAAGGAAACAGCGTTCTGTGCGCCTTTGGTGTTTAGTCATGCCGGCCACATGACCACGGAGACGTCTTCGGACAGCGCTGGCTCTTCGACTGTAATGGAGATGAGCAGTACCCCCTAGAGCTGGAAATAACTAGCACATATGTGCGAGGGGAACCTTTATCTTTACCTAGTAATTTCACAAGATTTGAGATCATCCCTCCTTCCTACTTTCTCCCTCTCTTTTACATCTTTCAACTAACTTCCTTCCTTCCTCTCCTCCCCTCCGCTTCCTCGCATCCTTTTCTTCATTCCCCTACCCTCATCTCCGCTCCTCTTCCTCCCTCTTTTCTTTCCTTGCCCTTCCTCTCCTTCTTTCATTCCCAAAGATGAAAACCAGAAAACTTCACCATGGAAGGAAGTTCTTGCATTTGTATGGGACGTAGATTTTATAAGAGTGTTAGTCATTATCTAAGACCTTCATTCTCGTGCAAACCTTGAACACTGGACTTGGAAAACTTTTCTTTTTTTATGTGATGCTTTGGTGAAAGCATTCGGATTGACATATGTGAATGGATGGGGGGGAAATAAATCTGAATTTTGTTCCCCTAGGTCACCAACAACCAACGATGAGTGATGTGGTCATTGTCACTGCACCAGAGAATGCAACAGTGGTGGTTGGAGACACTGTTGTGATGGAGTGTGTCGCATCGGCAAATCCCACACCTTTCATCTCTTGGATACGGGAAGGTAAATGAAATTAATTCCTTTTCTAATGCCAAGATGTCTTTCCAAGACCTTTTGGTCTTAAAATCTGGCTGTTGTTGTTGTTGTTTTAAATAGACATTGCATTCTAAGTGCAATGTCTATTCTAAAAAACCCCAGAAAGTCCAGTTGCCTCTTGCAAAGGCACCTTTGGGACAACCATGAGCTGGATGACTGAGAATTGCTACAAATTTTTAGCTATGCGATTTGGGATGAACACCCTTTGAATGGTATGGGAATGGATTTCCAGAGGAAGAATTGTAGACTATAGAAACCAGTAGCACTACTCAGATGACCCTGAGATTGCAGATAAACCTCCAAGTGCTTCAACGACCCTCAAAAAGGATGCAAATGACCAGCTGTCTGCAAGGAGTATCAATGCTTCCATTCCCCACCATCCAGTCAGAGCTGAAGAAGCTTCTTGGATGAGAAGCAAAACGTCTTCAAGGAAAAAATCAGAAATTCCAGCTGCCTCCTGGAAAAAGCACCTTCCGGACAGTCTAAGAAAGAGTTATAATCTGCAGTTGAATAGAGAGAAGCTAACCTTGAGGTAGCTGGAGCGGGGCTACTAAGTCGAGCTTGCCAATTAAAGTTAAAAGCAGACAAAGCATAAGACTGTGAAAGGTAAGAGAATTCTAGTTTCTGGATGCCTTTTGATCTACATTAGTCAAGGCTGGTCTTGAGTAATTCTCCAGCTTCAAAGGTCAGGGGGTGAAGGCTGGACCTTTGTGCAGATCTGGTGGGGAATCTGACACATGTCTTAGCACTCTGCAGAAATACCTCCTTGGTTATCTTTAGGATTAAGAGCCGGGATGCAGATCACAGAAACCACTTTCTGAGTTTGAGCATGGAAGCAAATGCAGGACAGGGTTGTGGTCTGTCGGCAGCCTGCGGAGACGGCAGCAGAACTGGACAGTGGGGAAGAACAAGGACAGTCCGGGAGTCTGGGGAGAACTCGAACGATGGTCCTGCGTCTGATACAGAATGGAGCCAGGGCCGTCTGGGAGTTGTGTGCTGACTCCGGAGCCTCCAGAATCTGACAGCAGTGAGGCAGAGGAACAGGGGGAGCCTGTTCCCAGTGTGTGTGTGTGTGCGCGCAGAGCTGCCAGAAGGCAAGAGCAGTTAAGACAAAAGGGGCGACTCAGGAGTAAGGCTTGGAGGTGATTGCCCCGCTCATAAGATATAAAGGGAGTGCAAAAGGACAGGAACCTTTGAGGAAGCAACGTTGTTAGCTCGGGTCGGTTTGGAACCTGAAAGAAATTAAAATGGGTGGAGAAGACTTTTGTAGTGCTGAAATATTTGAAACACAGTCGTGGTTCAGGCAGCGATATCTATGGCAAAACTCAGTATGTTCAGGTTTAAGGGTCTTGGTGTCAGAAGCGACGAACCAGGACCATATGTAAGGTTGCAGCAGATTTATTCAAGCCTCTATACAAGAATCTTGTCACTTAAAATTCAACACTAAATTGGCACCAGAAAGGAGTCAGTGAAATTCAGCAGTTGGATTTTGAGTGCTTTTGGAAATTTAGCAACTCTAAATTTATGACATGCTTAATTCCGTCACCCGCTCTCTCCAGCTCTGCGTGTTTTTCTCCTATACTTGATACCCCACGTAAAGGTCTGATGTTCTGTTTTTTTCTTTAAAGATGGGAATCCAATTTCTACAGATGTGATTGTGTTAGGACGGACCAACCTCGTGATCCTTTCCATTCAGCTTCATCACGCAGGAGTCTATGTATGCCGGGCCAACAAACCCCAAACCAGGCACTTTGTAACAGCTGCGGCTGAGCTCCGAGTCCTCGGTGAGAACATAGAACACAACATTTCTCTGCAGCTGCTAAGTTGCCTTTCTTTTTATGTTGTGGAACTTCAAAAGGAGGGTAGGCTGGTTGCAAACAGCCCTGGCATAGCAGATTGGTTCTTTTGCTAACTCCAGATCTTTCAGGAAGGATGAAAGAGAAGTGATTGTCTCTTTAGATTGTCTCTTCTTTCTTGTGCCAGAGGAAAGATTCTGTTGTCTTATCAACACTGGCTATGGTAGTCAAGAATTTGGCTTTAGGGGTTTTAAGCTCTTAATTTCAATTAGAATTTTATGAAGACTGCTTGATTTGTTCAGTGCGTTAAATCATAAGCCATGGTTTAATAAGTACAATGGCTGATTTAGGTCTCCAGCTACATAGATGCCTGGTTTAGATGCTCATCTAGAAATTAACAAGTGGTACTTTTGGATGCCAAGACATCCTTGATGCCCCCAGATTGCATTCAAAGAATTCCTAAAATAATTTTATAGGATTTTCAGTGAATTTTTAAAATAAATTATTGTACGAGATTTCATGGGAACATGCATATTAAATACTGCAAAATTGGGACAAATTTTGCTAAAAAATTGGTAGAAGATTGCTAAAAAAAAATCATGTAAAATTTGCAAGGCTTTTGCCATTTCTGTCCCTTTATATTTATATTGTTTATTTTGTGGTCCCTGATCCATCATGCAAGATCCCCCAGCTGGTAAATCTTTATGCTAAACTCAAACCAAACAAAACAGATTGGAACCACCTTCTTGATATTTCACCTTTCTCAAAAAGCCTTCAACATTTATAGAATAGCCATAAATATATCAAAATCAACCCTAGTTCATTTAAAATATATCAGTATTTAAAGGTAAGATGGCCTTTAGTTCAACTGAGCAGTATCTAGTGTCAGTTATATGTAATATGGTAAGGATGAAGTTTGTCAAACGAAAGATTTTAGAAGGAAAAATAAGACATGTGTTCATATGTGTTAGAGAAAGAAAAAAATGAAACAAAAAACAAAAAAAACATCCTTTCTCTGTGAGAATATAGGCAGTCCCTGAATTAAAAATGAGTTCGTTCTAAACCTGCAACCGTTGTAAATCTGAACCAGTTGCTAAGCCTCCGAATTTTGATTACATGGCCATGGGGATGCTGAAACAATTGTAAGTGTGGGAAATGGTCATAAGTAACTTTTTTCAGTGCCATTGTAACTTTGAGCGACCACTAAATGAACTGTTGTAAGTTGAGGACTATCCACATAGGTGACTTTGATGTTTGGGGCTGGGGTCCCTTGTAGAGATGACAGTCTCTCAACTTTGAAAAAGAGATTTATATTTACTGGCAAAGAAATAAAGGGAGATTAGTAGCATAATAGATCTATTTCAAGCTCTTTAGCTCTCTTCAGCTAGCCATACCCTTCTGGGATTCGAACCCGGGCTGCTTACCAAGGGTGGGGTTCACTGCCCAGTTGCTGGGTTGGCATGGCCGTGGTGGGCGTGGCCTACCAAAACTTCCACGAGGGCTGTTTTTCACCTTCCCAAGGGACCAAAGGCTTCCCTCAGGCCTCTGGGAGGGTGAAAATGGCCTTTCCTGGGCTCTGGAGGCCCTCCGGAAGCCGGAAACAGGCCCATTTCCGGATTTCCAGAAGGCGCATTTTTCACCCTCTCAGAGCCTCCAGACTGACCCTGCACTTACATGCATCAAAAATGGGCCATATGGAGACTCCTAGGAGGGGAGGGGTGGAGCAGGATGGGCCAGCTGGTCAGTTCAAATACCGGTTTGTTGAACCAGATGCAAATTTAACATCCGGATCGCTTGAACCGGTCCGAACCACTAGAATCCCACCTCTGCTGCTTACATATTTGATAGATGTATTAACCTCTAAGCCACAGGCTATCCTGGCTTTGTCGGCTATACCAGGGGAGAGATTCAGTGTTTCTTACCAGAGCAACCTGGTCTACACAAATATGGAGCAGTACGCTCCATACCCTATTTGGGGAGACCAGGTTGCCCTGATTAAAAAACACTTTAAAGAATAGAAGACTTTCTAATCAACCGCCATTCTCGTTTAGTGTCATTTTTTTTTCAATCTCTTAGCTCCTCCTACAATCTCCCAGGCACCTGAAACCATTTCTCGCACCCGGGCCAGCACCGCTAGGTTTGTCTGCAAAGCTGAAGGAGAGCCATTGCCCTCCGTACACTGGACGAGGAACGGAAAGCGGCTTCTGTCTAAAGGACGGGTTAAAATCCAGGGCAGCGGTACCCTCGTGATCAACCAGATTGGCTTGGACGATGCTGGCTATTACCAGTGCGTGGCTGAAAATCACCTGGGCATGGCCTGTGCCACGGCCAGGCTAGAGGTGATCGTGCGGGAAGGCCTGCCCAGCGCTCCGAAGAGGGTATCGGCAAGTTCTCTCTCCAGCACTGCGGTCTTGGTATCCTGGGAACGGCCGGAGTTCAACAGTGAGCAGATTATTGGATTCTCTCTCCATTACCAAAAAGCCTTGGGTGCGTTTCTGGTATCCTAAAGATATGTTCTTTGGGCTGATCCTAATGCAAGAAATTAGGGGAGCATTAGATTTGTATAACAGGAGTGGTGTGGTGGCCTAGAGGTGGAGCTCTTGCCTCACAATCAGGAGGTTGTGAGTTTGATCCTAGGTAGAGGCAGATATTTGTCTTTCTGGGCACAATGAGAATATACTTGCTGAAAAAAAACCTCCGCATTGGCAACAGGAAGGGCATCCGGCCAGTAAACACTCTGCTAGCTCCATTCAGTTGCCCAGACTCCACCCTGCAAGGGATTATGGGGGTGTATGGCGATGATGATGATGATGATTAGATTTGTATAATAACCTTGTTTGACAAGAAGGAACAGATGGGAACTAATCAAGGAGAGAGCTAACCTAGAACGAAGGAGAAATATCCTGGCAGTGAGAATAATTAACTAGTGGTTCCTCTACTGGCTTGCAGAAGTTGTGGGTGCTCCATCATGGGAGGTTTTCCAAAGAGATTGGAAAACCATTTGTTTGGAATGGTGTAGGTTCTCCTGCTCGAGCAGGGGGCTGGACTAGAAGACCTCCAAGGCCCCTTCCAATTCTATTATTCCATATTCTACGTAATGATAACTGTTATATAAAAGAGTTATAAGCCCCCCCTCCCCCCCCGACTGGAGACAGAAATGGAGAGTGAAGGTTTACAATTAAAAAGTCAATACAAGCAAACTGTGTGAGCAGAGGGTTAGACTAGAAGACCTCCAAGGTCCCCTCCAACTCTATTGTTCTGTTATTATGTTATCAGAATGAGCTTCTCAGATCAGTTGGCCTTGTGGACTTGCTCTATCTGGTTGGGAAAACTGAACATTGGACCATATTTTGGCTTAGGCCGATGCAGCTTCAGGGTTATTCTCCAGTTCCCCTTATCTCCTCTGTTGGGAATGATGACGTTTAATCAGTATTTATGAGTTCCACAGTATTTGCTAAGCTTCTTTGCTTGGGAGGATGCTTTAGAAATGCAGTCTTCAAAGTCATTACTGTGGGTTGGAAACCATAAATGTTTAAACACAGAAGAAGATCCAGGACTTCAAGCACTTGGCTGATTGTTTAATTGAATGGATTGATTGGGTGTTGGCCGGTGAACAGCTTTTAATGCACTTATTCATCCCAAGTAGAGAGTAACTTTTAATCAAAGAAGGAGCAGCTTGTAAGGGACAGGGCTGAGAAGTTATGGACCTTTTGAAGGATTTGTGGGAGGCTGATAAAACATGGAAAGCAAAGCAGTTTGCTTTGCAGTGGCCTCTTGTATCCATTTCATCAGTGGTGGATTCAAAATTTTTTACTACGGGTTCTGTGGGCGTGGCTTGGTGGGTGTGGCAGGGGAAGGATACTGCAAAATTCCCTCCCCACTCCACTAACCTGCTTTCCAGCACTGTTCTCCTGTGCAGGGCAACCAAAGAAGATCCAGCTGATCAGCTGGGTTTTGGGAGGCAGCGAAGAGATAGGGGCAGGGCCAGTCAGAGGTGGTATTTGCCGGTTCCCCAAACGACTCAAAATTTCAGCTACTGGTTCACCAGAACTGATCAGAACCAGCTGAGTACCACCTCTGATTTCTTGGCTCTTGGCTTCTCCCCTCTTCTTCTGAAATACAGACTGAAATCCTGCTCCATTCCTGGCATGGCGACTTCTCTAAGTGGGAGATCTCTAAAAGGTTTTATCAACATAGCTCCTAGAGACCTTGTCATGCCCCTGCTGGAGCCTGACTCTGAGGAAGAGGAGGAACAGCTGACAGGGAGTGGAAGTGTGGCTCCAGAGGTTGTGGAGGAGGCTGGGGAGGGGCAGAGGCCACTGGGCAGTCAGAGGAAGACCAAGGTCCATCCCCTCTCCATCCTAGGCACGCAGGGAGGAGAGGATAAGAGAAAGACATAGTCTCCTAGGGAGGAGAGGGCCTTGATCCTCTTCATGGGCTGCAGCTGTGACAACTGGATAAGAGGACAGACATGCATACGGGCGAGTGCTGGAAACAAAGCATGGAAATATCTCTAGTTTATTGTTCCTCTCTGAGTTTCGTGTCCTTCCCAGTGTGTGTTCTGTTATCTGTGGATGTCCTTCAGCCCTCATCTTGCCTGGTTTGTGTTGTTTTTTACTCTTTATCATTTAAATAGCATTTCCTCCTTCTTGTAACTGCTTGTGTGGGAGTTTTTTGTCTCCAGTCAAGGATATTTGGAGCTTGCAAGCAAAGTGAAGGAATAAAAAGAGTTTCACTTGTTCTTTGCGATTTTCCCACCCTGGATCATCACAGACCTTTGCAGAAGGAATGGGATTTTTAAAAAGGTCAAAGGAAAGAGTTAGACAGTCAAGATGAAAGCCCAATAGCTTTTTCCTTACATGATACCTCTTCTTAAATAATTGGGGCTTCCATTGCACAGTTGTGGCTACCATCTTGTCATTTTTAACTCCCCTCCATTAAAAAAAACAAAGAAACCCCCAGGATGAAAATTGTTCAGCCCTCTTTTTGTAAGCATCTCACAAAAGCAACTTGTTTAAAGAAAGAACAAAACTTTCTTCTTCTTCTTCTTCTTCTTCTTCTTCTTCTTCTTCTTCTTCTTCTTCTTCTTCTTCTTCTTCTTCTTCTTCTTCTTCTTCTTCTTCTTCTTCTTCTTCTTCTTCTTCTTCTTCTTCTTCTTCTTCTTCTTCTTCTTCTTCTTCTTCTTCTTTTCTGTCTGACAGCGTTGTGTACCTTCTCTAGGTGCTGACAACGTGGAATACCAGTTTGCGGTGAATAACGACACCACTGAGTTTTCGGTGAAAGACTTGGAGCCCAACACCAACTATATCTTCTATGTGGTGGCCTATTCTCAGCTTGGAGCTAGCCGGACCTCCTCATCCATAAATGTTCAGACCCTGGAAGATGGTTTGTAGAATAGAAACCGAGAAGATCTGCCTTGGGGGAGAGGTCACCTGAAACTGGAGGTGTCAACAATCCAGGGTTTACCTGGTCAGGATGTGGCAGGTTTCCAGGAGTGCTCACCTAGGCTGAAATGGGGCTAGGTGATTTGTGGTTGGGAAAATGGAATGGATTATTTATTTATTAGACTTATTTGCTACCCATCTTGGCAAGAGGCAACTCGGGACAGCTTATAAACATTCAAAATCGAAGTCCCAAAGTTGCTTTTCCAAAAGGCAACTGGAGTTTGTTTTTGCTTGAAGATGTTTCGTTTCTTATCCAAGAAGCTTCTTCAGTTCTGACCGAATGGCAGGAGGATGGAAAGATTGGTATTAACTGAAAGAAATGTAAAACCTTCCATCCTCCACCATCCAATCAGAACTGAAGAAGCTTCTTGGATAAAAAGTGAAACGTCTTCAAGGAAAGACAAAGCAAGTCCCGTTGCCTTTTGGAAAAACAGCCTTGGGACAACCGTGACCTAGAAGACTGAGAATCTCCAAAGACAATAATAGGCCAAAGCTGTTTTCCAAAAGGCAACGGGACTTTCTTGGTTTTTGTTTCCTTTAAAAATGTTTCTCATCTGAAGTTTTGCTGTGTTACATCACCTTTAAAGTTGAGCTTGTCAAGTGAACTCAGGCATCTCATGACTTGAATGGTTTGGCTCCCATTTGGGTTTCCAACTAAATGAGATGAATTTGGAGATCATTTTTGTAAATCCAAGACATGTCTAAGAGTCAACAGTTGGACACGCAACAAGTAAAAAGGCAAATAAAGAGACAATTGATAGTATAGTTCATAATTAGCCCTAGAACTCCTTCGATATGTTTGTGTGTGAGAAGAGGACATATGTGAGATATACAATTCCTGTAATTATTATATCTCTTTGTACACAGATAATCAGAAATGAGGAACATAGTCCCAGTTGGTTGGAATTCTAGGACTCAGGACCTTTTTCTTGAAAGATAGTTTCACATCTTAATTGTGTATTCTGAAAATAAATGCAGTGAATTTTATCTTCTCCAAAAATGAAACATATGTGGGGAATGGACACGATAGAGTTGTGTCATCTAAGTAATGCTGGCAAGGAAACTATCCAGAATTCTTTAATCTCCCAGAAAAATTAGGCTAACCAGGGAACATATCCCTGGATGGACACAGGCCTCCAAGTTGAAATATATCATCTCGAGCAGAATCGCTGTAATTCTGAGATGGTCCTTTTGAGGTGACATGATCTCTTTTATTGCTCGCTTCCAGTTCCTGCTGGAGCCCCTCAGATTTCCCTGTCCAGTACAACTCCGACTGACATCAAGGCAACATGGCTGCCTCTCCCTTCAGAACTGAGCAATGGAAAGATCATCAAGTACAAAATTGAGTATGCTTCTCTCAAGGAAGGTGAGAAACAGAAGGTCTGAGGGCCTTATAATGTGGAATGGTTGGTTATTGACACTCTAGAACACTCCCAACATTGGGAACCTTAAGACTTGTGGACTTTAACTCCCAGAGTTCCCCAGCCAGCTCTGCTGAAGTCCACAAGTCTTAAAGTTGTAAAGTTTGAAGACCTCTGCTCTGGAAGATTGTTTCCTTGGGGTTCCTCAAGACATCTCAAGATCTCCCTCGGGCCTGTGGAATCAAAATTATTTGCCATTCTATGTCATTCAGCATTTTTATGTGATAAATAGTGATAAGAATAACCCTTACAAACAACATTATGGAATCCTACCTAATTTTTATAAGTGGGAAGGGAAGAAGAAAGTTTAAGAAACACTGCTCTGGAACCCCTTCTTCCTGGTGTCCACAATTTAAAAAAAGTCAGTGGGATGAAAGAAGTCAATGGGATGAAAGAAGTCAATGGGGCAATAAATGGTGTGAGCAAAGTTTGACGATTTCATACGTTTGTAGCTTCAGTACCACCATCATAGCTGCCATTTTCACCCTAAATCCACGAAGACTGGGTTAAGGTAGGGTGGATTCCATCTAGGATGGATTCCTTCTAGCAGTATTCCAGTATTTGAGGAGCTCCCCTCAGTGAAGAGGAGGTCAACTTATTTTCCAAAACACCAAAAGGCAAGAGGGAAACTGATCAAGGAGAGAAGCAACCTGGAATTAAGGAGAAACTTCCTAACAGCGAGGACAATGAACCAGTGGAACAGCTTGCCACCAGAAGTTATGGGTGCTTCATCACTGGAGGTTCTTAAGAAGAGACTGGGCCGTCTGAAATGGTATAGGGTCTCCTGTTTGAGCAGGGGGCTGGACTAGATGACTTTCAAGGTCCCTTCCAGCTCTATTCTGATTGAAATTGATTAGAGTGATTGGGGATTGAAGACTGAGTAGATTCCAGAGTGTTGGGATGTCAACATTCAGGTGTGTCTCACTTGAAGCTTCTTTTATGTCTAACTTTGCATTTTAGGGATAAATCTAACTATTGCCTTAAGATGCAGGGTGGATTAGCCCAGGGGTCCCCTACCTATGGGATCGTGGCCCACTATTGGACCGTGGCCTATGCTCAACAGGGCCACTTGAGTGCATCTGTACACACAGCCCCATTCGTGCAAGGGTCATAGGTGCTCATGGTCCCACTTGCACGAGCAACAGGTGCTCACACGCATGCACACGCCTGTCCCTCCTGCAAAGCCATTCCTTCTTTTCCCCTTCTCCCCTCCGGGCTGCCAACCCAGAAAGGCTGGGGAACTCTGGTTTAGACAGATGAAGTGGGAGTTTAAGAATTCAAGGTTCAATCTATTTGATATGCCCTTTTTGGGTTGTTGTTACCTAAATAATCCTTGGGCTCTTTTCTCTCCCTTCCCAGACCTGATTTCTTCAATAGAGCTAAGTGGAAATGAAACCCAGCTGGTGCTTTACGGATTACAGCCAAACAAAATCTACAAAGTTCGGATTGCAGCAAGCACCAGTGTGGGTTATGGAGCTCCATCAGAATGGACTCAGCACCGCACTCCAGATGGGGACAACCAAACCCATGGTGAGCAGCCTTTTGTTTTACCTCAGACTTCCAAGTTTGACCTAGCAGCATAAACAGAAATAAGAGATGGACCTGGCTCTCAAGATATCTGCAGGGTTGAAAGCAAAGGGTAGCAATTTGGACTAGATCAATGACTCGGTTAAGAGAACAATGTTTTTGGTAGAAGAGGGGGAAATAATTTAAGCAACAGAAGGAGAAAATTGGCTTATTCAGCTGGTGGGTTCCAAGGACACCCACAGAGGTCATCTTCAATGTCAAAATAGGCACATTCCAGGTCATCAGAGGCCACCTTTCAATGTTCATTACACACTACTCAACTATATCTGTCATTTTGACACCATTGATGGTCTCTACGGAGGCCTCCAGTGTGGTCTACAGGTAGTCCTTGACTTACAATCACAATTGAGCCCAAAATTGTTAAGTGAAACATTTGTTAAAAGAATTTTGCCCCATTTTATGACCTTTCTTGCCACTGTTGTTAGGTGAATCACTGAAGTTGATAAGTTAGTAATCCGGTTGTTAAGCGAATCAGGCTTCCCCACCGATGGTGCTTCCCAGAAGGTCACCAAAGGGGAACCATGTGATCTTGAGATCCTGCAACTGTCATAGATGTGAATCAGCTGCCAAGCACCTGAATTTTGATCACGTGACCATGGAGATGCTGCAAAGGTCATAACTGTGAAAAATGGTCACAACTCCCTTTTTTCAGGGCCATTGTAACAGTCACTAAACAAACCGTGGACTACCTGTGCTGTAATTCAGATTGATTTATAGCTAGAGGCAAATTTGAGAAGGAAAGGATGATGAAAAGTTATGGAGGATGCAGATGAATTTGAGACTTAACTGTCAACTCATAAAACATTCCTAGGCCTGTTTTTGAGTCGCCATAAACGAGGGTTGGGTGGGGGAATCTGAAGGAGCATTACAGCAGTTTAACTCCAGAAGTACATTCCACCCTTTTCTACAAAGATTGTAGCTAGGCTACCAGATCTTCTGCCTATGAAAATCCTTTATTGGAGAATGTGATTGATGACACCCAGCCTGTGAACGTGCTTCATTGGAGAATCTGATTTATTATACACCTGGGGGAGCGGGGAAACAGGGACACAGGTGACAGTAAATTATGTATGCCAGAGTTGGCTTCATTTAGGTTAATGCCAACATGTTGCTCCTAATAAATGTTTTGAATTTTTTTTGAAGCTTGGCTCGAGGCTCATGATTTAATTAGGGCAATCGCCGGAATCCTGACACTAACCTGGTCAATTGGGCAGCAGTGTCTCTGTCAGTATATTCATGAACTGGAATAGACGCTGCTTTATGTCAGGCTACGGAACTTTTTCCCATTCAAACAATAAGAATGAACTTCTGAGAACCAAGCGTATCAAAAGGAATCCTTTATTGAGATGAGACAGTCCAGTAGGAATTCAAAGCAGTGTCTGAGGTCCCTCAGGCATACAGTGATAGATAAGGGAGTTTAGAATCCCCCCCCCCCATCCCAATGTTTATTTAGGGAAACAAAAGCCAATATGTTAATTCCCCTCCCAGCCTCTCTGGGAGGGGATCTTTCCCCTTTAGGAAGGTTTTTTCTCACGTACCTTTCCCAAGACGTACCTAACTTCCCTCCCCACCCCCTTTTTAGAACGGACTGTTTTTGGAGATTTCCCAGAGCACTTCACTGTGGAGTTTTATGGTCCTCTCATCTCCTGGCTGTGCCGCTCCAAGGTGTTAGGTTCTGGCCATCTGGCTTCTCTCCCCCCATTGTATCATGTATGGGTGTGCATATTCGATATAAGGTTAAATATATTCAGGTTACATCAAGAAAGGATTTCTTTATCAGTTCCCCCCCCCCCCCCTTTTCTTCTTCCTCTGAAGAAATGACAGATACACGGATCTGACAGCTTGGTAACAAGGTCAGCCAATGAATAGGCATAGCAACTAAATCAACCAATGAGGATAGTTTGGAAACTGAAACTAGATGTAGCCCAGGCTGGAAACTGAAACTAAAAGTAGCTTAGGCGTGGCTCTGTATTAAGTTCTGCAACTCTGCAGCTATGTGTTGAGCTCTGAGTCTGTCTATTGAGATGAAACTGCTCCTCCCCTCTTGCTTGCCTGCTGATGTATTGAAGATGAAACTAACTTGCTTGCTTGCTGAAGACTGGGGCTTTGCTCTGAACTTGCAACATGTTTCTGTCTGAGTTTGCTCCATGTTGGAGAAATCTACAACTGATTTGTAAAATCTACTTTATGTTTATAAAGATGTTAAATGAAGCATCAGCTATCTGTGTTTATTTTTCTGGCACTGAATTATCACTGCAAAACTCTCAATAGTCTCATGACTTTGCTCTCCCTTTTTCCTAGTTCCCTTTGCCCCAGCTGAGTTAATGGTCCAAGCCAAAATGGACTCGCTGTTGATCAGCTGGCAGCCTCCCCCCAACCATGGGCAGATTTCAGGCTACAAGCTGTATTACCGAGAAATACTCACGGAGGAGTCAAGCATGGAGATCCCTTCGGAAGGCCCAGGGAACTGGCTTTGGGATGTCAGACCCATAAAACTGAAGAAGAAGGTGAAGCAACACGAACTGAGACAATTAGGTAAGCTTTCTGGAAAAGTGTTCTACTAGGGTGGACGGGTCATTTGCTGAACAGGGATCAAAACGAACTGGTGATTTTCGGATTGATCTGTTTCGGTCTGTGTATGGAGAGAAAGAGATCCACACTATGTACAGATAGTCCTTGACTTAAGAACCCACAATTGAGCTCAAAATGTATGTTGCTGAGTGAGAAATGTGTTAACTGAGTTTTGCTCCATTTTACAACTTTTCTTGCCACATCCAAAATTGCCTTTTGAAACAATTCAGAATAAAGCTGGAGGGGATCTTGGAGGTCTTGTAGTCCAAGGGAGACCTGCCTAGACCATTTCAGATAGGTAGATGTCCAGTCTTTTCTGTAAAAAACGTCCAGTGATGTAGGCAAGCTGTTCCACTGGTGGATTGTTCTCATTGTTAGGAAGTTTCTCCTTAATTCCAGGTTGCTTCTCTCCTTGACCATTTTGCATCCATTGTTTCTTTTCCTGCCTTCTGGGATTTTGGAAAATAAGTTGACCCCCCTCTTCTTTGTGGCAGCCCCTCAAATACTGGAATATTGCTGTCATGACCCTGCTAGTCCTTTTTTTGTCTAGACTTTGTTGTTGTTAGTCACAAAGCCGCAACCGGCCCATCACAACCCCATGGACAATGTTCCTCCAGGCCTTCCTGTCCTCTACCCTACTCTGGAATCCATTGAAACTCACACCTAGAGATCCAAATCCTGCAACCGTTCTTCATATGTTTTAATCTAACAGGACTTTAATCTTTCTAGTTGTTCTTCTCTACCATTTGTATAAATGAATGAATGAATGAATGAACGAATACATACATACATACATACATACATACATACATACATACATACATACATACATACATTCTAGTTGCTCTTCTCTGTGCTTTGTCCAAATAAATAAACAAACAAACAAATAAATTCTAGTTGCTCTTCTCTGCACTTTGTCCAAATAAAATAAAGTAAAAGAAAAGAAAGGAAAGGAAAGGAAAGGAAAGGAAAGGAAAGGAAAAAATAAAATAATAAAATAAAATAAAATATAAAATAAAATATAAAATAAAATAAGCAAGCACCTTTAGGGACCGAAGGGGCGGGATTTTCATCTTGATGTCAGGGCACACATTTTATCCCTTGCGTGGAGGGGGCCAAAAACCCTTCGGGTTTACCCTTTTAATTAACCCTCTGGACCATTCTGGACCTGCCTCCCTGCCCTCCTCCCGGTTTCTCCCTTTGTCCTTTGGTTCCTGCAGCTGCCAACCTTATTTCAGAGCTCACAAAAACTCTCTCCATGCTGCAGAGAGCCAGCAGAGAAGGGCTGCTTCAATGTGTTTTCTCTTCCAGATGCAAAATGCAGCTGTGACCTTTTGATCCTCCTATTCCATCTTGTGCTCCCCCCCCTCCTTGGTGGAGAAGGCGAGCTGGAGGCCAGTCCCCCACCCCAAAAAAACACCCTCCTCCCGCTCTGGTCCATCCTTCCTGCAATATAGTCAAAGCAAAAGGGATACCCTTGGCAGGCTGCTCTGTGGAACTGAAAAAGAGCTGGGTCTCTTGAAGCACTGGCAGTGAATAGACCCATCCTTAATTAGCAGGGCTTCTATCAGGGAAGCTAATGAGCAGAGGCAGAAGGGAAGGTCGTTTGGGAATGAGCGGCCGGGTGCTCCAAAAGAGAATGGCCTCATTTTCTTTCTATTTGTAAACTCTGAGCCATTCCAGCAGTCCTGAATGAGCAGATCCATAAAAAGAAGAAAAAAACAGAGAAAAGAGAAAATAAAAAAAAAGGGGGTGTGTGGAATTGAGTTATGGAACAGTTTTTAAAGAATATCTTTCAACAAGGCAGCGAGAAAGAGAGAAGAAAAGAGCCAGCCAAAGGCAGAAACGGCCTGTCTTTTGGCTGTCTATTGCAGAATTGGCCGTTGCCGGAGCCTGCTTCCCTTGCCAAGCTCCTTTTGAACTGGTCTGGGGTGGATGGGTGGGTGTGGAGGAGTTGCCTTGGGCAGCCTGCAGCGGTGCAATTGTTACCGGCCTCGTGCAATGATTTAATTGGATTAAGGAAGGAAAGAAAGAAAGAAAGCTTGCCCCATTTCTATATTGGCAGCAGGCCATCGAGCCGTTTCAATGACCCACTTCGGATTCTCTGCTTTTGGAAGAGAGCGTGGAATGGCCTTTTGCACCATTGGCCCACAATTAGGGAACACCAAATTGCTTCCCATTGAGTTCAACAAGAGCAATAAAAGTTCCACCGGCACTTGCCTTTTCCTGGTTAGTCTGGTGGGTTTTAGACATCTGTTCAGTGCTGGCCATTGCTCTAAAAAGGGTTTTTTTTTCTCAGCCTTGGAAACTTTAAGCTGGGTATTAAACCTCATCTCCCAGAATTCCCCAGCCAGCATGTCCCAACACTCCAAAAGTATGCTCCAATTTGCTCCAAGGGCAGCGTGGCTGGCTGGAGAATTGAAGTCCACCCATCTTAAAGTTCACAAGGTTGAGAAATGTTGCTCTATAGCCAGGCTTGCTTTTAATACTTCATGATTGATCTTTTTAATTCTGACATGGCAGTTCCAATTCATTAATTAATAAGTGACTGAACAGCCAGCTCTTGAGAATAAAAGTCCACATTCTGGATAGAGAGGACCATTGGTTTGAAAGAGGGGTAAAAGAGGCCATCTATGTTAAATTGAGTAGCCCTCTCTCAACGGAGAGTAGAGTATGATACTACTCTGTTTTCAGTCTCATTGTACACATGTTGTGCATTGACAATAAACATTTGATTTGATAGCTATCTCCTGTCTATAAACGCAGTCCTTTCAGCAATCCCAAAAAGATTCCACACCCATTTGTACTCTGATTCAGGGGGCCTTGAGGGCACAGATTAAACCCCCAAGTGGCCTCAAGAGCTCTCAGAGAGAGTGCTAACAACCAGAGGACTGCAAAGAAACACGATCCTTCCATCCCCACCATCATCCTGCCAGAACTGATGAAGCTTTCGTGGTGTGGAGACAATAACTTGGTCCTCAACACCAATAAGGAGCTTTTAGTGGACTGTAGAAGGAACAGATCAGACACCCAGCCCTTGCTTATTAGTGGAGACCGAGTGGAGCAAGTGGCCAGTTTTAAGTTTTTGGGTGTTACCATGAAAGAGGACCTGACCTGGGGTGCCCACATTGCAGCCCTGGTCAAAAGGGCTCAGAAGAGATTATACTACCTGAGACTTCTCAGAAAACAACAACTGAATGAAAAACTGCTGGTGACCTTCTACCGCTGCACCATAGAGAGTATTTTAACTTACTGCACCTCTGTATGGTTTGCCAATTGCACTGTGGCAGATAGGAAAGCACTCCAGAGGGTTAACATCATTGCCCAGAAGATCATGGGTTGCCCTCTCCCCTCTGGAAAAGCTTTATAGCTCCCACTGCCTTAAGAAAGTTCAAAACATTTTCAAAGATCCATCTCATCCTGGGCACCCTTGTTTTTGAACTATTACCATCTGGCAGACAGTATAGGATAATAAAAACAAGGACAAATAGGCTGAAAAAACAGCTTCTATCCCAGGGCAGTAGGTCTTTTGAATTTTGCTGTATAGTGCAGTGTTGGTGTGGCGTCAGGGGTTTCTGGTTCAATGTGTGGAGTGTGAAGGATGTGTGTTTGTGTTTATTTTCATGGTCATGGTCATCATGTGCACTGAAGATGGTATTTGATTTCGTTGTACGAGGTGCAATGACAATAAAGTAAACTAAACTAAACTTCTTGGATGAGAAGTGAAACGTCTTCAAGGGGAAAAAAAAACAAGATAGTCTAGTTGCCTTTTGAAAAAGCATTTTGGAGACAATCATGACCTGGATAACCGAGAATCCTCATAGGCACTCTTGAGAATAGATTACAGGTAGTCCTCGGCTTATGACCACAATTGAGCCCAAAATTTTGCTTGCTAAGTGAAACATTAGTTAAGTGAAGTTTTTACTGAACTTTCTTGCCACCATTAAGGGAATCACTGTGGTTAATAAGTTAGTAACCTGGTTATTAAGTGAATCTGGCTTCCCCATTGACTTGGCTTATCAAAGGGTCACAAAAGGGGATTAGATGACCTTGGGACACAGCAGTGGTCACAAGTGTGAACCAATTGCCCAGCATCTGAATTTTGATCATCTGATCATGGGGATGCTACAAAGGTGGTAATTGTGAACAGTGGTCATAAGTCAGTTTTTTCAGCGCCATCGTAACTTTGAACGGTCAGTAAATGAACTGTTAAGTCAAAAATTATCTGTACTTGGTTTTCCTACATATGGCAAAAGGCTGGTGATCCTTCAGGTCCCTTCCAACTCCACTTTTCTATGTTTTTTATCGCTTGGCTGACTAGGGATTCTACTACCCCCCAAATTTAGATCACTGTGGACCAACTTGGATAGTTCTGGGAAACCAGATCAAACGACCTTCTCCCAGGTTCCAGATCTGTTGCACTTTCATAATTTCCAGCTAGCAGGATGCCAGGATGCCAAGAGTTCAGCTAAACTAATTTTTTGCTGGCTTTTGCCACTTTTTGGCATTTTCATCAGTAATCGCATCTCTGTTTTACTCTGTCCAGTTCCCGGACAGCTTTATGAAATCAGGCTGGTGGCATTCAACAAACATGAAGAGGGCTATGCGGCTGTGTGGAAAGGCAGGACAGAACGAGCGCCTGTCACTGCAGCTGGTAGGTATCTTTTCTTTCTTTCTTTCTTTCTTTCTTTCTTTCTTTCTTTCTTTCTTTCTTTCTTTCTTTCTTTCTTTCTTTCTTTCTTTCTTTCTTTCTTTCTTTCTTTCTTTCTTCTTTCTTTCTTTCTTTCTTTCTTTTTTTCTTTCTTTCTTTTTCAAATTTGTATACTGCCCCCTCCCCCTAAGGACTCAGGGCGGTGCATGCTCAAAAAGTGGGGTTATTGCTGATTAGGGTTAGGTCTGTGGGTGGGCTGCTGGGGGTTCTTGGGTTCGGGAGAGCCCCTAGCTAAGGTTCTATGCAGTTGGGAGAACCCCCAATTCCTGGGGCTGGCCTTATCCACCCCACCCCGTATTCTGACCAAGGCTTCCTGAGACCGTAATTAAGCACATGCTTAGTTAAAACAACTCTTGTTTTATTTCATCACTGGGAATGATGTTAATTCCCAACCCGTAATGAGTCCCAAATAGTCCCTCGAGGTAAGCTGGCTTCCCCATTGAGTTTGCTCATAAGAAAGTCATGAAAGGGGATCACGTGACCCCGGGACATTGCAACCGTCATAAATGTGAGTCCATTGTCAGGCATCCGAATGTAAATCACGTGACTCCTGAGGATGCTGCAATGATCATTAAGTATGAAAGTTGGTCATCAGTGACATTTTTCAGTGCCGTTGTCATTTCGAACCATTATAAGTCGAGGACTACCTGTAGCTAGGTCTTTGGATTAGCTCGTTTAGCCACACTTGGGTGTTCTGAAAATAAGTACTTTATGGTTGCCTGGGGGGAAGCATGGCCACCATTTTGTGAGTGAGAATGTCCTTTCTTTTGATAGCTGTTTTGTAAGAGTTCACACAATGTTGTTTCTTTGAACTCCAAAGAATCCATGGAGCATTTGATGTGTAGAGCCCTATGACAGGAAACCTAGCTGTATAAGCAATGGCTGTTACTGATGCCAGTCCTTCCACACCTCTATTCATAACTCCAGATGTATTCTTTCTTCTTCCTCTTCCTCCTCCCTCTTCCTCTTCCTTTTCTTCTTCCCATTTTTCTTCTTCTTCCCCTTCTCTTCCTCCTCCTTTTCCCTCTTCCTCTTCCTTTTCTTCTTCCCCTTCTTCTTCTTCCCCTCCTCCTCTTTTTCCTCCTCCTCTTCTTTCTTTCTTTCTTTCTTTCTTTCTTTCTTTCTTTCTTTCTTTCTTTCTTTCTCTTTCTCTCTCTCCTTTCTTTCTTTCTTTCTTTCTCTTTCTTTCTCTCTCTCTCTCTCTTCTTTCTTTCTTTCTTTCTTTCTTTCTTTCTTTCTCTTTCTCTCTCTCCTTTCTTTCTTTCTTTCTCTTTCTCTCTCTCTCTCTCTCTCTCTTCTTTCTTTCTTTCTTTCTTTCTCTTTCTCTCTCCTTTCTTTCTTTCTTTCTTTCTCTTTCTTTCTCTCTCTCTTCTTTCTTTCTTTCTTTCTTTCTTTCTTTCTTTCTTTCTTTCTTTCTTTCTTCTCTTTCTCTCTTTCTTCTTTCTTTCTTTCTTTCTCTTTCTTTCTCTCTCTCTCTCTCTTCTTTCTTTCTTTCTTTCTTTCTTTCTTTCTTTCTTTCTTTCTTTCTTTCTTTCTTTCTTTCTTTCTTCTTCTCCTCCTCCACTGCTATTACTATTACTTTTCCTCCTCCTCCCCTTCTCCTTCTTTTTCTTCTTCTTTTTCTCCTCCTCCTCTTTTTCTTTTTCTTTCTTCTTCTTTTTCTTCTTTTCCTCCTCCCCCTCCTCCACCACCACAACTATTACTACTACTTTTCCTCTTCCTCCTCTCCTTCTCCTTCTTTTTCTTCTTCTCCTTCTGAGATCTTCCAGTTCATAAAGGTCCCCCACCGCCTCCTGGGCATCTCCAAGTCGATTCCAATAGTTCCACAATGATTTCGCTGCGGTGGAAAAAACCCAACTTCACCACCGTGAAGATCGTCAACTACACAGTCCGGTTCAGCCCTTGGGGGTTAAAGAATGCCTCACTTGTGATGTATTACACAAGGTAGGAGCACCCTCAGGAGAGTAGGTGATGTCACAAGGATCGTGATACATTGCCCAAATGAAGTTATGGGGCGTGTGCTGTCATTGTTATGTGGTGGACAGTTGCAAGCAGAATTAAAGCGGGGGCTTTTCTTGCCAAAGAATTAAAAATGGACTTTTTATTAGTAGAACCATTCAGATCATCTAGTGATGAACATTTATGTTTTCTCCTTCATATTACAGTGTCTGTAGAGATTCTCAGTCATCCAGGTCGTGGTGGTCCCAAAGCTGCTTTTTCAAAAGGCAACTGGACTTTGTTTTTTCCTTGAAGATGTTTTGCTACTCATCCAAGAAGCTCCTTCAGTTGTGGGATGAGAAGCGAAACATCTTCAAGGAAAAACAAAGTCCAGTTGCTTTTATATTGCAGTGTTTAGTTTTCTATTTTGAGATATTCAAGATACTTTAATCTTTCTTTTTCTTTTGCATATCCCTGACTAGACTTTCTAGATACCAATGATCAACCCAGAGAAATCGCTTTGGGTAGTTGTCAGATTTTCTGACCCACCAGATTTTAAGCTGTTTTTAGTCTTAATAAAAGCTAAATCAGAAGCTGGTAAAACCCTAAATTCAGGGGTGGGATTCTACTGATTCCAACTGGAATAGAACTGATTGTTATGATTCTGCACAGAACTGGCAAATTGTGTCCCTGGCTGGCCCCGCCCCTCTCCGCCTGCCCCTCCTCTCCCCGCCTAGTCTCTCTTTAAGGTATTTATTTATTTCCCTTCCTGACAATCAGCTGTTCCAGGATCCCCCTTGCTGTCTTACTGCTTTGCCCAGAAGGCTTCCCTGAGGCCCAGGAGGAAAAGAGGGATGCGCGGAGGGTGGGAGGGTGTTGTGCCCCTCTCTTGCGCTCTGATTTTTGCCTTCCTGGGCCCCAGGGAAGCCTCCTAGGAGCAAAAATGCCCTCCCCAGAAGGCTTCCCTAAGGCCCAGGAGGAAAAAAAATGGGAGGGGGGAGGTTTGCTGCAAAAAAGAAGAAGCCATGCCCACCCAGTCACATGGCCACGCCCATCTAGCCACGCCCACAGAACCGGTTGTTAAAAAATTTGAATTCTACCCCTGCCTAAATTTCTATCATTCTATGACTCTACCACTCAAAGGCTGCCAAAATCTTGCCAGTCTCTGAAGGACACCTGTTTGTGTGATCCCGGTTTCATCCTCTCATGGGAATTTGTTTTCTTGTCTGTAGCTCCAAAGAGGACGTTCTTATCAGCGGCCTGAAACCATTCACAAGATATGAGTTTGCGGTGCAGTCTAACGGTGTCGGAATGGACAGTCCGTTTGGAAACGTGGTGGAGTGTTTCACCCTCCCAGACAGTAAGCGGAGGAGCATGAAGTGTTACCTGACGATGGGATGGGATGGGGATACGAAGGAGGTTCTTAATTTTAGTACAGCAGAAGAGGTGTCCTTTAAAAAAAAAAAACACCCAGATTCTATATTTTATTGTATTTATTTTATTTTATTTATTTCATAATTGGTTTTAGTTTAGTTTATCTTCATTTTTTATTTTATTATTTATTTCATTGTTTTATTTTATTATTTTGCATTTTATTTCTTTTCTTATTTTAATTTATTGTTTCTATTGTCACCCATTTCAACAGGTTTATACTGTATGTAAGCCTTTTCTATATCCAATTATAGAATAGAATACCTTTATTGTCATTGCATTCTACAAATACAATGAAATTTGAAAGCTACTCCAGCACAGTGCCCCAAACACCACATCACAATCACACTACAGAGTATTTAAAAATTAAAATAATTAAAATAATAATAATTAAAAACCTAGTCTAAAACCTATCTAAAACATATAGTAAGTTAGTTTAAAAATGCCACTATATACATAGGGCTAAATCACATATGCATTGTTTGATTCAAGACAATTATTGCCTTGGAAAAGAAACTGTTTCTCAGTCTATTAGTCCTCATTTTAAGACACCTATAATGCCTCCCTGATGGTAACAGTTCAAAATACGAATGTCCAGGATGAGAACGGTCTGTGGAGATTTTTAGTGCTCTAGAGAGGAGTCTGGTCTTCATAATCTCTTCCAAAGAAGAAAGAGAGCAACCGATGATTTTTTGTGCTGTGTTTATAACTCTCCTGAGCATCTTCTTATCCATTGCAAAGCACCCAGCATACCACACCATTACACAGTATGCCAAAATGTTCTTGATGGTAGAACGGTAAAAAGTAGCCAGCAACTTCTCACCCAGACCACTCTTTTTCAGCAGCCTCAGAAAGTTCAGGCGCTGTTGGGCCTTCTTTGCAGTGATCATAGTGTGGACCGACCAAGTAAGGTTGTCGGAAATATGAGTTCCTAGAAATTTAAAACTATGAACTCTTTCCACACAGTCTCCATTGATTTATAGTGGGAGAGACTCTGTTTTGCATCTTCTGAAGTCTATAATCAATTTTTTGGTCTTTTTGATGTTCAAGGCGAGGTTGTGACTCTTGCACCACAAGACCAGTCTGAGAACCTCTGACCTATAGGCTGTCTCATCTTCTCCTGATATGAGTTCCACCAACATGGTGTTGTCTGCAAATTTTATTATAGAGTTAGTGGGACAAGAGGGAGTGCAGTCGTAGGTGTAGAGTGAATACAAAAGGGGGCTCATCACACAACCCTGTGGAGAGTCAGTGTTGAGAGCAAGAATGGAGGAAAAATAGCTGCCAATCCTAACAGTTTGGGGTCTGTTAGTGAGAAAGTCCTTTATCCAACAGCAGATGTGTGAGGAGAGGCCCATTTTAGCAACTTCTTAATCAATATATCCGGAATGATGGTATTAAAAGCTGAGCTGTAATCAATGAAAAGCATCCTTACGTAGCTCCCACTATGCTCCAGGTGTTTCAGTACAACGTGGAGAGCCATGGCAATAGCATCCTCTGTGGATCTGTTATTCCGATAGGCAAACTGATATGGGTCAAGGTTTGATGGGAGGCAATCCTGTATATATTTTAAGACCAGTCTTTCAAACACTTCATAATTATGGGTGTGAGAGCTACTGGTCTATAGTCATTACCCTCAACAGTTGCTAGGATGGACAAAACCAGTGAAAATCGGAGCAGTAAAAAATGAGAGTTTTTTAAATATCCTCTCCAAGTGAAAGAAAAATAACTCATTTTTTTAACCTGAGCAGCAAAAACTGCAACTGTGCAATCAGACCCCTACTCTTTCCAGGCTCCATCTTGTCTTTTTCACACACACACGCACACACACACACACACACGTCCATAGATGCCCTTGACTTTTAAACTCCTTCATTTGCATTTTTTGACAAATTTTGTTTCAGTTGTATTCTGTTCTTTGCTGCTATCAAAAAGTCCCCGTTCCTAGCCTTCACCTGCTTTATCTCCAAGAGTTGTCAACCTCCAGAAAGGAGACTGCAAACAAATCTATGGGGATGGTTGTTTTTATTTATTTAAACAGGCAAAAAGGTAGATGATAGACAGACGGATGGAAGGATGGATGGATGGATGAAAGATGATAGGTGATGGATATATGGATGGATGGATGGATGGATAGATAATTAGATAGGTAAGTAGGTAGGTAGGTACAGTAGATAGGTAGATAGATAGTATAACACTTCTTTTATTATATCTTTGTTCATATCTGGCCTTAGGACTGGACTTGATTTGATTTGATTTGACTTATCAGGATACCTGGGGGCGGGAAGAGTTACAGAGGCTCAGCCAGATCACCTTAGGACTGCTTTCTGTCTCCTGCTGCCTCTCTGTTCTCCTGCAGGGCCCTCCACTCCCCCTTCTGACCTGCGGTTACACCCCATCAACCCATACACGGTCCGGCTTCACTGGTGTCCCCCCTTGGAACCAAATGGCATCATTGTGGAATATGCCATCCTCTACAATGCCAACTGCACCCAGCCGGATGAGATGTGGACTCTGATGACCAAAGAGGGTAAGCACTGGGTCATTAAATGCACAAAAACACCCAGGGTTGCCTGCAAAAGGAGCAGGGAGTGTCCAAAAGTCAAGGTGTTGGCCACAATTCTGTGATCAAAGTTCACCTTTTTAAAGTTCAATGAAAACAAGGACCAGGGATGACATGATAGCGGTGTTCTGATATCTCAGGGGTTGCCACAAAGAAGAGGGAGTCAAGCTATTCTCCAAAGCATCTGAAGGCAGGACAAGGAAAGCAATAGATGGAAACTAATCAAGCAACCTAGAACTAAGGAGACATTTCCTGACAGTGAGAACAATCAACCAGTGGAACAGCGTGCCTCCAGAAGGTGTGGGTGTTCCAACACTGGAGATTTTTAAGAAGAGACTGAAGAACCATTTGTCTGAAATGGTATAGGGTCTCCTGCCAGGAGATTGGACTAGATTAGAAAACCTCTAAGGTCCCTTCCAACTCTGTTATTCTGTTGTTATTTTTTTTATGGGCATTACTTTTTTGAACTCAATGTCAGCATTCCAATGAAACTTCCCATTTCATTCAGCACTCAGAAACAAAGTTCATCTAAGTAAGAATTTATTGAAGAAGATATACTGGCACATCTGGGAAAACTCGAATCTGAGAGTTCCGGGTTTTCCCTTCCCAATAGAAATTCATAAACCCATCAACCACCAGTCCATCCCATGGTCCAATCAACCATTGTCCCCAACTGGAGATATTCCACCAGACACTCCTTCCCAGGTGCAGGGTGACTTGTCCTTGACTTTATGAAGAATGTGGTTGAGTCTAATCTTCTACCACTCTATGCAATTCCCCCCTCCCAAATTCCCAGGCACCAAAAATGTGTCAGTTTTGGAAGCCATATTTTACTTTGGAGCTTCAAAGCTGCGATCCTTCCGGTGGACATCCCTGGGGAGTGTGGGTCTTCTGGGCAAGAAGAAAGCAGCTTCAACTTGCAGCAACCCTGGGGTTGGGATGTTGGCATCTGATGCCACATCAAGAGTTCCTCTCTTCTTCAGGCAGTACCTTCAGCGCTGAAGTTGATGGGTTGGAGAGCGACACCAGATATTTCTTCAAGGTGGGAGCCAAGACGGTTGTAGGATCAGGACCATATTCTAGCGTCAAAGATGTGCAGACCTTGCCGGAGGGATTCACAGGTAATGACTGCCCCCTTGAAAAGAAGGGTCCAGAGTGGGACAATGTGCTGCAGACAACTTGGTGTAGCGAACTCAACACAGCCAACTCACCACCAGACAGCTTGTCAACGGGCCAGCTCGCTGCGAGACAATTTAACAATTCTATTTAATTATTTAAAATAAATAAAAATTATTTTAATTTTTGCCAATCACATTTCATTCTGTCCCTCTTTTTCCATCCTTTCTTTAATGATTCCATTCCACTATTTCTTTGATATTGGTGTAACAAGAGTTTTCCAATGGCAGGGTGGGCATGGCGAGTTGTCCTGCATTGAGTTGGCCATGGCAAGTTGGCTGGGAAAATTGCCATAGACCCAGGAGAGTCACATCACATCTTTCATTTGGCTCCTGAATTAATCCTTGTTGTGGGTTCCCATGGTGCAGAAAACTACTCCAAGATGAGTTTGTGCCATACATAAATTTGCAGACAGGGGGTAAACCCAAAATTAAAACTAACTACAGGTAGTCCAAGACTTATGGCTACAGTTGGGACCAGAATTTCCTTTGTTAGGCAAGAGGGTTGTTAAATTTGTCATGTCTGATTTTTATATCCTGGTTGTTAAGCAAATCTGACTCCCCCTACAAGGTAGTTTGTTAGAAGCCAGCTGGGAAGGTTGCAGATGATGCTACAACCATCATAAATGTGTGTTGGTTACCCACCGACCAATTTTTGATCATGTAACTGTCGGGATAGTTGCAAGCGACAGAACTGGTTGTAAATCACTTTTTTTTTCACTTGTAACTTTTTCACTTTTTCACTTGTAACTTTGAAGGCTCACTAGTCAAATGATTTTAAGGTTAGGGTGCTAACCAAAGGATGCTAACATTGCTAAATGTACAAGTAAGTTGGGGGGTACCTATACATTTCGTGCCCTAAGCCTTGAACAGTGTTACAGTCAGTGGTACCTTGGTACTCAACTGCTTTAACTTATCAAATTGGGTACTCAACACATTTTGACATGAAAATTTTGTCCCAGTACTCATTGTTTGGTACTCAGTGCACAAACTAGAACTTACCAGTGTCCGCTGTCTTGCAACTTACTACATTATCCCTTATGGGGGGGAAATGGTTTGGTACTCATCATTTTTGGTATTCGTTGCACCTCTCAGAACCAATGAAAGTTGAGTACTGAGGTACCACTGTATTTAAGCAAGTAGAGTGAAGGAAGCCTTGTGGATCGGTGCTTGGTGTACCACGATGAAGGGGAGGTCACCCTGTCCAACCTCAAAGTGAGGAAGCTGATGCCTTTCCAGAGTGATCCCAACTCCCAGTTCTCTCTCCCTCCCCCCCCCTTCCTCCCTCCCTCCCTCTCTCTAGTAGAAAAAGGAAGTCTTCCTCTCTGCTTCCATGTTCTCCTTTGTCCTTCACTTGCAGATATCTTAGTTCATTCTATCACCGGAGTCACGGTAGCCATTAGCCTGCTCTGCATTGTCTTCTGTGCCTGTGCCAGCTTTCGCAACAATTACCTGAAGTAAGTCTTGGGTTGATGAGTTGTCTCCCAGAGCATTGAGCCCAGTTGCCTGCCTTCTGTGCCCCATTTGGCTTCTGCCTGTGTTCAAGGGTGGATGTTGTCAAAAAATTGAGGAGTGTGGAATCGATGGTATCCTATCAAGATGTGTGTTGGGAGGCATCGTTTCACCTTTAAATGCCCCGCCCTGTGAAAACAAGGCAACCAAGCATAAACTAGACTCTGTCATGTCCCAAAGGTGTTTTTCAAAAGGCAGCTGGACTTTGTTTTTTCGTTGAAGACAAAGAAATGATTTGTCTTGATTTACCAACTTAGTTCCAACCTACAACTAAGGAGAAATTTCCTGTCAGTGAGAACAATCAGTGGAACAGCTTGCCTCCAGAAGCTGTGGGAGCTCCATCACTGGAGGCTTTCAAGACGACATTGGACAGCCCTTTGTCCAGAATGGTTTATTATCTCCTGCTTGAACAGGGGGATTGGACAATAGTTCTCTAAGGTCCCTTCCAACACTGTATTCTGTATTCTATATGATGGTAATGATTATCTAAAGGAAGCATAAGGCTACCAGATTGGAGAGAGAATAAGGTAAAGTTTTCCCCTCCTTGCACATACGTGCTACTCGTTTCTGGCTCTAGGGGGCGGTGCTCATCTCCGTTACAAAGCCGAAGAGCCAGTGCTGTCTGAAGACGTCTCCGTGGTCATGTGGCCAGCATGATTAAATGCCGAAGGCACACGGAACGTTTTTACCTTCCCACCAAAGTGGTCCCTATTTTTCTACTTGCATTTTTACATGCTTTCGAACTGCTAGGTTGGTAGAAGCTGGGACCAGCAATGGGAGCTCACTCCATTATGTGGCACTACGGATTCGAATTGCCGATCTTTCTGATGGACCAGCTCAGCATCTTAGCCACTGAGCCACCAGGTCCCTTTTGGAGATTAAATTAAAACTCTGTACAAGTAAGCCATCAAACACAAATCAGTAAAACTACAAAAAACACACACAAAAAACAAATCTCCAGCATTCCTGAGCAGGGGAAAATAACATCATTCCGAGCAGCATTTGCTAAGATCATGATTTCCTTTACAGGCTGACGATCAGCCTGGGATCAGTGTCTACGGAGCTGTCATTGGTGAACAATAACTGTCTCGCTCCTTTCTGTAGGAAATCTATGCCTGGTTTGGATTCCCAAGCTTCAGGAAGCCATGTGTACCACCACCGGAGCCGACAGGCAGCACCCCTCTCGGTGATCCCTTCAACTTCCCACGAAATGGAGTCCCTCATGGCTCCCCTTTCTGACGGAGCTCCCTCACCTCCGAGTGATTGTGCAGAGCTGACTGAAGCTCATGGTCTCATCCGTGGTCATCCTCTGGAGGACCTTCCAATAAAGGTATGGCCAAGGTCCTTTTATTGTGTTCTATGGGATCCTTTCTTCTTATGGAGAGGAAGATCCTGTAGGTTGCCTATTCCCAAATAGCAAAGGTGGCTGCTCTGTGCACCTTTAGTGTGTAGCCAGTGGTGGTACTCAAATCTTTTTTACTATTGGTTCTGTGGGCGTGGCTTGATGGGCGTGGCAGGGGAAGGATTCTGTAAAATTCCCATTTCCACCCCACTCCAGGGGAAGGATATACTGCAAAATCTCTATTCCTTCCCCACCCTCACTAACTCACTTTCCAGCTCCATTTTCCTATGCAGCAGTGGTGTCATTTTACTGGTTCAGTCCGGTTCTGCTGAGCCGGTAGCACCTATGAGCAGCATAGACGAAACCAGTTCTCTCCAGCACTCTGCTGTTGGGCCCACCCACCCACCCAGGCTCCCATACTAACCTTTATGTCCTGCTTTTGAAGCGCTGCTGCTTTGCGCGGCACAGAAGAGTGTGCCACGCGGCAGCTGCTGAAGTGACAGGGAGAGTGCAGGATTGCAGGAGGTGAGTCAAAAAGCCTCTGCACCTGCTCAAAGTGCATGTTTGGTGCATGCTCACTCGTGTGCAAAATGTGTGTGTGCACGCAAAGCACATCCATCAAGCCATGCCCACCGAACCGGTGATAAAAAATTTTTGAAACGCACCACTGCTGTGCAGGCAACAAAAGAAGACCCAGCTGGGACTCTGGAGGCTGTGAATAGATGGGGGTGGGGGCCAGTCAGAGGTGGTATTTATCTCTGAACTACTCAAAAGTTCTGCTACTGGTTCTCCAGAACTGGTCAGAATTGGGTGTGTTATGATATGTACAGAATAACCCTTGAGTAACAAGGATATGCACATGGAAAAATTTATGAGACTAGTTATGAATAATTATTCAGCCACACACACATACACTAAATGGAGTTAAAATTTACTTTAAGAAATAGCACAGTCCAATAAACGGTCCAGGTCATATACGTTTAACAGTCCAAAGAATATCCAATTACAAAGTCTTCTTACTGGTTGCCTTTGTCATTTACAGTAAACAAAGATATCAAAGTATAAACACAGCATAAATACAACAGAGAACCTTAGAAAGCAACAGAATGTCAGAGAGAGCAAGCTATGATCTCTAGCTCCCTCTTATGGTAATTTGCAATATAATCAACCATTTGGAATATAGTATAAATCAATGCAGTGATTTTGTCTTAAAGCTACAAATATACATTGTTGGTTTATATATTGCCAACCCAACTAATTAGTGTACAGATTCCTAACAGGCTGAATACCACCTTTGATGTTGGCCACATGATCACGAAGTCTCCTCGAACAATGTTGGGTCCTTCGGCTTAAGAAATAGAAATGAGCACTGCCCCCTAGTGTCAGACACAACTGGGAAACCTTTACTTTTACCTGTTATAACTTCAAATGGCTGCTGAACAAATGGTTATAAGTCAAGGGCTACATGTATTGCCTTCAATTGGCCCTGCCCCCTTTTACACCCCTCCCACTCCTTTGCCCATTTAGAAGGGCCACTAATAACTTCAAGTCCAGCATTTACAAATGTATTGTAAGCACAAATGCGCACAGCGACTCTAAAAGAAGTAAATCCTGCCTGCATTTGTACAGCCACTAGAGGGAAGCAAATACACTACTAAGACTTTCTCTGTGTGTGTGTGTGTGTGTGTTGTTTGTATTTATGTCCGTCCTGCTCTTTGCACTTTGTGGAGTCAAGCCGGAGACTTTTCCACCTTGAAAGTTGTTTGCAAGTTGTACGTATGCGCATGTATACACACACACACACACACACACACACACACACACACACACACACTGCTCAGCGGCTGCATTTCTTTTTAAAAATGGCTTTTGTTTTGTTGACTTAACAGGAAAAGAAAAAAAAAACAGAAAGTGAAACCAGACAAATATTGCATATACGAAGACTGCTCATACATGTATATATGCTTTTATAATTTTTGAACAGTGACAATTTAGTTACAGTACCCCTCTGCCTCCAACTTTCCAGTTGTGTTACTATCCATTATCCTTGAAGAGGTTTTTGAGTTTCAAAATAAAGCAGAAAATGACCAGCATTCTTTTTGCAGGTCCAGGAACTACAATACCTCAATTTTATAGCTCTTTCCAAAGTATTTTACCCTTTTTCCACCAATTCAAGATACAGGTGCTTAACTTTGAAACTCTAAATTCTTTGAACGCTGAATTCTCCAGTCTTCCTATTTCAGTCTTCCTTTCTAATGAAGTTGTGTATTTAAAGTCTTCTGCTGAAGTTGTTCTTTTGGTATCTTCCAGAAACACAATAACTGTCAACTAGAGGAAAAGAAAAAAATATAATGCTGTTTTGAGAGGGTTTTTCAGATGCCATGTTGTGGTTTTCCTAGCCAAAGCCTTTGTGTTCATCCAGGTCCTTCGTCTTTAAAATGAAGCTGTGGTCATGTTGTCCTATGTTATGCTGAGAACTCTTGTAAAGCACTGTCAAATTAAACTCAGAAGGAAGAGCAAATAAAATAGCTTTAAGCAGATAAATGCCAGTGTGGGATTAGAGATAATGTGCTGTTTTCTTTTGATTCGGCAGCCTCCATGGGAGAAACCTTTGAACAGCTGGACAAACAGCATTGCTGGCTACGGAGTCCCCATTCCAAAAGAGCCCACTATGGCTTTGAATGGATCACTGAAGATGGCTTCCAATGGAGGACAGAAGCTCTTGTTGCAAGCTCTGGTTTACGAGGTTGTCACGGTGTGTATTCCCAGCAGGGAGACATTTTCTATCCTTAATGGAATGGAGACCCACCACTTAGTTAAAAGACTAACTATGGTGACGGTGAAGTTCTCTTAAGATGCTCAACTTCGCTTATCATACTTGTTGTCTGATTTATCATGCATTCAGCAAAGCACTCTTTTCAAGCACTGTGCATCGTTTGGTTGTTTCTGCTCTGGATTTTGTACATGCCCCAACAAAATAAAATAGTAAAATAAGCTCCAAGCAACTATAAAGAATGTCAAGTTCTCCTGTATCTATGAGATGAGCCAGGGTGGTGCAGTGGTTAGACTCCAGTACTGCAGGCTACTTCTGCTGACTGCTGGCTGCCTGCAATTTGGCAGTTCAAATCTCACCAGGCTCAAGGTTGACTCAGCCTTCCCTCCTTCCGAGGTCGGTAAAATGAGGACCCAAATTTATTTATTTATTTGTTTGTCAAATATGTACAAGATAACAAGTAAGAACATAAATAAGAACAAAGGAAGTAAATACTGATAAATGGGGACAGTAAGACAGGGACGGTAGGCATGCTGGTGCGCTTATGCACTCCCCCTTTAAGGACCTCTTAGGAGTGGGGTGAGATCTATGGTGGACAGTTTGAGGTTGTTGAAATTGTTGAGGGCAAGAGGCTGATTCTGTAAAACTGCTTAGAGGGCTGTAAAGCACTCTGTAAAGTGGTATATAAGTCTTAATTGCTATTGCTATCTACCTTGAACTTACTGGGTATGTTCTTACTCACTTAAATTTGAATTCTTGCACTAACAGGGAGTTGGGTTTGTTGATCTCAGTGCCACATCCATTTCTACAGTTCTAAGATTCCTTTTTTATTATTATTCCTAAGAATGAAGCGAAAAAGGAGCACCCACCCAGTAGCCTCAATCAACTGGAAGCTGAGGTCATTGTCCATTCGGATTTCTTAGCCTCCAACCGAGATTGTGGTTCCCAACTCCACTATGCTGGACCTGGAAAGGACCCCCTGTGAGGATTGTGAACCAGAAACATTCCCCATGGAAGACCTACCTAAACAGGTGTCTTACTGCTCCTCTCAGCAAGATCTCAGTGTTATATCCCAAGACCGAGAGGGCAAGGGTGAGCCTGAAGCACCCGATACATTGCTGAAGATCAAGAAGGAAGTTCACCAGAGAGCTTCCAAATTACATGGAGCAGATGCGGGGCTCCCCCAGCCTGGAGGAAGTTTGAACACAGTGGGAAGTGGGGACTCTGAGTCATCCCACCAAGGGGCAGTGGACACACAGCCCATCTTGTGCGATGCCCTTCCCACAGCCCAACCACAAGGATTTCTACATGGTGGCCTCTCTAATAGAATTGACTCGCCTTCTGGGTTTGAAAACGCAGCATGCGTCCACCATCTTTGATGAGAGCTTTGATTAAATTCTTGGCCATGGCAGAGCTAGGAGCAGTGGTGGGATTCAAATCATTTAACAACCGGTTCTCTTCCTTAATGATTTCTTCCAACAATCAGTTCACCAAACGGTTCAGAAAGTTAAAACCGGTTCTCCCGAAGTGGTGTGAACCGGCTGAATCGCACCACTTGGCTAGGAGAAACAGAATAGCTATTAAGATTAGGCCTTCGTGGCACTAAATAATCTCATAACTCGTGATTGGGAAGGGAATGATACTAGTGCCATATGATTTTATAAGGAGGATCTCCCCTCACAAAGTATTGTGGCTGCCGTCTCTTCCCCAGCCACTCTGCAAAGGCTACGGAAAATCAGTGAACATCATACCAATTATGAGTTAATGTTGTGCCTCCACAAAGATCCAGGAGTAGGCAGCGCAAGGCCTATAAGCTTCCTTCCAGCCCACCAGCTACACACACCATTTTACTACCAGGTGCAGCTGTCACATAACCAGTTGCATTGGGAGGGCGATTGTTTCATGAGACATGGTGAGGTTGGTCCCAGAGTTGATCTGCTCTTTGGAACATCGTAACAGATCATAGGTGCCCTTTTTCTATGTCTCCAAAGGATGAAATGAAGCAGAGATGGAAAGCAATAAGTCAGATGGCCTGAGAAGATTTCGTAGAGTCCCTTGTTCTACTGCCCTAGGTGCTAGGACTAAAGCCAAATGCAGTTTTTTTTCCCAACACTGTTTTTACTAAGAAGACACATCGGTCTCCAAATGTCCATCACAAACTGTGAAAAAAAGAAATTTGCATCGGAATAATATACATTTGTATTTTTGCAAGGATCTTTTGATTAAGATAATTGTGAAAATATTTCTCTCCCGGGTCTCCAAAACCTATCAAATCTGTTTGAAGTATCAAGCCACTTTCAGCCCACTTTAAAAATAACTGTCAGTCTCTAGATGTAGAGAGAATGCACCAAAGCAAAGTACGGTTTGTTCATTTGTAGCTTAAGTGTGTTGTGTGACCCACCCACCTTTATGGTGTATAAATCATAGGTTACAGTTGAATGTGGCTTGTCAACCCAGCTAGTTTAGTTAGCAGACTCTGATAAAGCATAACTTGGCTTAGCATGTTGTGTGAACTTAAGCACTGAATCAGAGGAATATTCTCAATTGCCTGGATGTGATTTCCTTTCCTATTAGCATCGGGATAGTTAGAAGGTTAACCGAACATTCAATAAATACATTGATCTTATCGGCTTCCCGCTAGCATGTTCTGGCATTGTGGGTTTGATGAAAGGTGTGGCTAGTGTAAACCACACCAGGACAAAACTGTAGATGTGTTTTGCACTAGATGTATGTTCGTCTCCTGAAGAGGGACTCTGACTAGGAAACCTGTCATGCAACCAGTGTGTTTGTACCTTAGCTCCATGAAGAAAAGAACTGAAGGTTTTCTTCATGACATAGTTCCATTTTTGGCCAGTGTTCCTCCTTAACCAGAGCTGATTAGTTATGAAAAGTACTTGGTGCTGCAGTGATAAACCTTCGGCATTCTCTTGAAATGGGCATGCTATAGATGGAACGTAATTTACATTCCCCCATTCCAAGATGGACCATTTTCTATGGACCATCTTTCAGTGATGAAGTTCTAAAAATCACACATGAATTAATTTCAGGAACAATGCAGTGGACTGTCTCTATTTGTCTTTGATTTGGAAATCCTACTGATGATACTTTTCCTGCTACAATATGGCTCATTGAGTGAAACCATCCCCCAGAGATGGCAGAGAGTCCTCAGCTGGGGAGACAACAAAGAACTAAGAGAAATCTTGGAATAGCTATAGGAAAGTTGAGTAAAGGACTGAAAAACAAGTGCGGACATTGTAATCTTCCTGAGTTGTGTGAACCTATCCATTTGTTTATATTATCCACAGTTGAAGAAACATGGCTAAGTGTGATGCAAGAACCACAGGTTTTCCTCCATCGCCTGGTTAAGAAGATGTGACCCTCACTGGAGTTCCTTGTTACTGTGGCTTCAGTCTGCAGGACACCAAAACAACTGATTAACCTGCTTAAGGCTTTGAGATGAGTCAAATCATACACAAAGCCAAAATCAAATTACCTGAATGAATTTACATTCAGCCAGCCACTTGGTTTGTAAATCATGGTTTACAACCAGCATCTTTTTCATAGCCAACCACTTGTGGATTCTTCAACACACTATGGTGAAGGCAAGCTTTGGTAGGTCCTAGTCCTACCAACCTACTCTTATCATTTTGGCTGAAATAGGATGGACTGGACTGCACTGGACTCCTTCTGGCTGAGAGCTGATGAAGATTAGCATATGGATACGTTCACCCTGTGGAATCTTTTGAAAAACTAGAGATGATTCAACCATGGTTTTTCACTCTGATGCGATCTGTTTTCTCAACTCTGGAGGTTCCTTCCTTGGAATGCAGAATTTTTTTTTAGAAAACCTAGAGCTGGCGGTTCCCCTCATTTCTTGGGGATTTCAAGCTGAAAGCCATCTCTCTCTCAGCTCTTGCTTCTCTTGCGTAACATGACTCTTTCAAAAGTTAGGCGGGGCAGTTTCTTACTACACACTCTGCGAGTGCTTCTAACAGCTTGTACTGAAAACTTGGACTTCCTTCAGCCTCCTGGGATGAGTCCATGACAATTCATCTCAGCCAACTCACGGCAGGGAAAAACCCGCCCCAGGGCCAAGAGTTAACACTAATATCAAAGAAATAGTGGAATACAAAGGATGCCAAAGGAGGGACAAAATGAGATGTGAATGAATGACAAAAATCCAAATGTTTACATTGTTTTAAATAATTAAATGGAATTGTTGAATTGTCCCGCAGCGAGGGGTCAAGTGGCGAGTTGGCCATAGTGAGTTGCCCCCCAATGTTGGTCGTGTTGAGTTGGCCATGTTGCTTTAGCCGCAGCGGGTTGGCCGTGGCGAATTGGCTGCAGTGAGTTGTGCCACCTGGGTTGCCTCACTAATCTTTGTATTTAGGTTAGGAGGCTACTGGGGATTTTCCCCACACTAGTCCCATGGAAGTAACTGGGATCCGTGCAGGATTCCCTTTCTTTGCATTAGATTTGCAACAGACATTTTTTGCCAATTTAGGCCTCTGAATTCTTGTACCTAATATTTTAGGTATTGGATCTATCTTTTTTCTCCTTTTTTAACGTATGACAATGTATTTTTTAATTTCTTCAGAGCATCTTTATATTATTTAATTTTATATAAAAGAGGAAAAAAATAATAGTGTGTGCTCTAGTGTAGCCTTTTTACACCTCTTCTCTATTGTATCTCCCTTCTCCCCTTAACACAACTACCTCATGCTTGTTCTTTTTTTTTTGGTTTTTAAATAAAAATAAAGCAGTAGATTTTGCTCTTTGGTCCCACTTTCTTCTTTCTCTCTTCTGCTTTAAATGTTTTCAGATTTCACTGGTACGTTATGATCAATGTTGCTAAATGATATCAGAAATGGCAGTATTTTTTTAAAAAAATTGAAACACAGTTAATAGCAAGACATTTAGATTATAGGGAAGATGGTTTTTTGGCATTGGGATAATTGCCTATTCTGTTTCAGCAGGTTATTCCTGGCTATGAATCATGGCTTGTTCATTCTTCATCTGTCATATTTAGGTCTAATGCAGAAAGGATATGAAGTGGCCATTTAAAAGCCATATACTTTGGCCAGAGAATGCTGTTTTGTAGCTATCTGGAATTCCTCCGAGTGACAGAAGATTTGATAGCACCTCCCCTTTCGTATCTAAAGTGTATCAAATAAGAGGGGTATATATTCATCCCTGACCTGCAGGTTACCAATACTGTACTTGGGGGAAAAAATAGCCAACAAGGCAAAATAGAATCAAAATCACATATAGAAAGAGAATGGTGTTTCATCATAAACAGAAATCAGAGGTCCACTTTTTCAGAGTAACACATTTATTTTGTGTAGCTAACAGAACCCAAGCCTTTTAATAAAATCAGAGCATATGAACAGGTGTTGCCAAACTTCTGGTTTTAATAATGAATATTCTATTTCCACATTTCCTCCACCTTACAAAAAATCTGAAAGAGACTGCCACTTTTAACTCATTTCTGTTATAGATTTTTTTTGTTTTGCTTTTTGATTGAGAAAATTGAACATTGGAAAATGTTTAAAAAAACAGAGAACAAGAAATCATGTACCCAGAACAAAGCCAAAATTTTAACGTTTAAAATGTGTGGAATTTCCATATACATATATACATATACACAGAGACAAATATGGATACATCTATGATGTTAGGGAAAAATACAACTTCTTTAATATCTATATTCAATATTTCTACTCAGCATGGTTTTTGCACAACAAAAATAAATTTCTTGGTGAAAAAATGCCAATTGGATTTGAATAAGTCATGGAGGTAGTAAAAATATACTTGAATATGTCCTGCATCCTTAGTTGTAGGGGTTATCAATGTTACTAAATTTGACCAATCCAATTAAATATACTTTTTTCAATTTCCAGTGTTCAACAATGACAAAATTTTCAGGTAGCATCAGAAACAAATCAGTTTCTCACATTGCATGAACGCATTAGAAAATATGAACAGTAAACCAATAGCAGAATTAACTGTGAAAGTTTTCCAATTTCTTGAAATCCATTGAACCGAAAGGAACAAGTTGGGCTTTGACACACCCCAGTGTGTGCTTACAACTCTGACAATAACATTTAGAAAGTCTCCAATTTACACTGGGTATTTCATAGTTTGATGCCCCCATGTGATCTTTATGGCCAGATCATGAAACCCACTGAAGCAGATTTTAAAAGCGTTGGTATGCTATAATCTGTTCCAATGAGATTCATTGAGTTCAAATCTCAGTTCATTCTCTGAAAGTTTTATAGGGCTTCACCATAACATCACACTGTTTGCCATCCAGAGTTCCTTTAGTGGATGGGTAATGATGTAAGCAAGAGAGAGAGAATTGATGATAGCAAAAGAGATGATAGATAGGTGATAGAGATGTGAGATAGATAGATAGATAAGATAGATACAAAGATAGATAGACAGAAATAGATAATTGATAATGGAAGAGATGATAAATGACAGGTGATAAACATGATAGAAAGTCAGATAATAAATAATTGATAGTAGAGATGATATAAATAGGGTAGGTAGGTGAGGATAGATACATGGATGGATGGATGGATAGACAGATGGAGATTGATGATCGATTGATAATATTAAAAGGGATCCCATTGGATTTAATTAAAGTAGATATATATTAGCCTGGTCAAAATGGACAAGATCTACTTAACATACAAAGGAATTATTTATTAGATTGTTTGAAAGCAAGTAAAAAAGTTACAGATCATTTTGCAACATGAATTCAGCTGTGACCTATTTCTATCAATAATCAAGTCTTAATTGTACCATATTTTTAACTTCCCGTTCCTTGTATTAACCACATACATATCCACATTTTAAAAGAGGATGTTAAGAAACAGGAAAGAAGAAAAATCAAGAGTCAAAAATCATTTCACTTGGAGATAATTGGTTGGGTTTGCATTGTTACGATCTTTTCAGCCACAGTTTAATGCCTAATTCATACTAGTCTACTGTGCCTAGTATTAATACCATACGACAAATGCCCATAAACCACAAGCAAATTGAACCCAGCTAATGCCTCTATTATTAAGTTACTCCTTTTAAAAAAATGGATGAAATGTATAACTCATGCTAAGCAACTGCCTATCGGGCTTTTCATGTGGTCTCTAAGCTGTTCTTCCAAGCTTAGTGTAATGACCGCTTTTACAAAACATGCATTATCCCCATGTTTGAAGACTTCACCCAAGTCAATAAGCCAGTAGGGATGACTTGTTTTGGATAGGTGTGCTGTGTTTACACATTTGTTAAGGGTCCCCAAACTTGTTAATGTTAAAGACATGTGGACCTCAACTCCCAAAATTGCTGGCTGAGGAATTCTGGGAGGTGAACTCCTAAAGTTGCCAAGTTTGGGAATTCCTGCTTTAGAACATGCTTTGTGGTCCAGTTGTAGCCCACTAATATTTCTGGTATTTTAGCTGGGTAGATCTAAAAAGCTCTTTTTTAAGGTCAGCCAGGATCAGATACTTAAAGTTTCCCCTTTACCTTCTCATCCCACATACATTAAAAACCTTGATCTCTTCCAATAAGCTCTCAGAATATATTTTATTTCAAGGTCTACTATCTTGTCAATCCAAGGTGTACTGTCAAAGCATCCTTGTAGGAACATAGACCATAAATCTACTTATTTCCATCAGGTTTTCTACACAAATGCAGCTTGGATTTTTTTTTAATACAGATAAGAGTCCATTCAGGCTTGGCTAACATTTACTTATGCAGATAACATAGTTCCCAGCTAATCTTTTTGAAAATTGTAAATAGGTCTGGGATTATAAAAGCTGAAACTTTATACATCTGGAGACCCCCAGCTATTGGTGTACAGCTAGCAAATACTTCCCTACATTATGGTGAGCTGTTCTATTCGGTTTGGGTTATCATGTGATAGAAACTTATCTATTGTGATTTGTGAATCATTATAGCTTACAATTTAGCTAGTTAAGATTTATTTATCCATTATTGACAAAACAATGGCTTACTGTGATGCAAGAACTCACAACTGGGTGTTCCTCTTCATCTGTCAGGTGCAAAGAATCAGGACTATCCATTAAGTTGAAGTTCAGAGTATTTATTGCTGAAGCCTACATCATCAATGTTGTCTTTTAATGACCCCATAATCCCTTGTGGGATGGAGTCTGGGCAACTGAATGAAGCTGAATATTTACTGGCCAGATGCCCTTCCTGTTGCCAATGCAAAGTTATATTCGGCAAGTATAATCTCAAGGTGCCCAAAGAGAGAAATATTGTTCAAGTTGTACATACAAGAATCTATTCAACTAAAGTTCATCACTAAATTGGTACCAGATAAGGGTCAATGGATTTCAAGAGGAATTGCATTAGACCGTTTGAGGGAACGTAATGATTCTAGGCTGATGGCTCATTTAACTCCACCCCCACCTCTGCCTGCTCTTCTCCTACTTACACTATCTCCATTAAACACATTGTTAATATTGGAACTGTACCCAAAAGTAGCCTATCATATTTTGGTGGAATATAATTGTAGCCTCGTACAAGATTAGTACTTCCAACCCACACACCCAAAAGCAGTAACTGTTGCACTTTCTGCATTTTATTCCCTTTCCATTTGCTTTTTGACTAATTATCCACCAAAGTGCCTCTAATGCAGTTGGAATGGTTATTACCAGCTTGGGTCTAATCTGTTAGTGACGGCGGAGTGCAATTCAGTAGCCGTTCTGTGAAGCGAACTGTTTTGCTTGGCTCTCTCCATCAAGGGAAGGAATCTGGTTTCAATGTTTGGTAATCTCTCCTCCAGCTAGGAAGAAATGGTATTGTATGTCCTCTCCTTAAGACTAGCACCTTTACAATGAGAACTGAGACTGAAACTAGATGACCAAAAAAAAAATAACCCATAAATGTGTCATGCTTAAAATATCCCAACTGAAAGAAATTTGGCTGTATCTGGAAACTCTCTTATATAGATCATACAACCACCAAATGGCATTAAGTATAAGCTTGTGCAAGAGAAAAACCTTTGTAGAACATAGAATAACAGGGTTGGAAGGGACCCTAGAGATCTTCTAGTCCAGCCCTCTGAACAAGCTGGAGTTCCTATACCATTCTGGATAAATGGCTATCCAGTCTCTTCTTGAAAACTTCCAGTGATTTTTGTTGAACAGAACCAAGCTGTGCATTGGATGGGGGTAATGGCACTCAAATGCAGCTGATTTCTAGACTGTTTAGACAAACCACAGTTTAAAGCTGCCCTCTGATGTTGACATATGTGAATAAATACCACTGAAGAAAATGAGATGTACAGTATTTTGGAAGAAAAATGTCCAGGATTGGTCCAAACCAATGCTTTATTGATTGGAAGATCTTAAAAATAACCCCTGGCCTTGGAAGATATATTTTGTCATTTAGAACATTGTCAGAAGTGGCAATAAAAAGTCCATTTTTGTGAGTGAAGAAAATGTTCCTGACAGTGAGAACAATTAACCAGTGAAACTACTTGCCTCCAGAAGTTGTGAATTCTCCAACAATGGAAATTTTTAAAGAAGAGATTGGACAACCATTTGTCTGAAAAGCTATAGAGTTTCCTGACTGTGTTAGGGACTACTATCCAACTATTCCCTATTCTGTTCTATTTTCTATTCTATTCTATTCCCTATTCTGTTCTGTTCTATTCTATTCCGGCAGATCTCAGGAAAGGAGAAAGGAGTGAAGGGGGGGGGGGATCCTGAATTTTGCATGCCAAGGAGGTGGCAAGACTTAAGAAAATGCCAACATGCAAACAGAGCAGTGAGAAGGAAAAGCAGAATGCAGGTAGTCCTCGATTCACAACAGCTCACTGAGTGACCGTGCAAAGTTACAGCGACACTGAAAAATGTGACTTATGACTCTTTTGCACTGTTACGATTTCTCTTCCTTGCAATCTCCATAGATCTAACTGGGAAGAAAGGAAGGAAGGAAGGAGGGAGAGGAAGGAAGGAAAGAAAAAAGGGAGGGAGGGAGGGAAGGAAGGAAGGAAGAGACCTTGCCTCTCTCAAAGCCTGGGGGCTGGGTCTCACCTGGGCACCAACTTGACTGAACCAGGTGCAGGCTTGCAGCTCCCATAATCCCTCCCCAGCACAGGCACATGGGAACAAGAGTCCTGGCCAACAGCCACTCCAGCTGTTTAAGAATGTGCTTGCTGGGTTTCTCACCTCCTGAGAGCAGGGGCAAGATGGGTTGCCAACCTGGCGCGTTATCGGCCCCCCCCCCCCGTTCCTCCCCAAATCGCAGAACTCCAGGTACTTCCTCTCCCCAGTCTCCAGCGAGACCCCCACCCACCCCATGCCCGAGGAAGGAGAAGGGGGGGGGGGGTCCAGGGAGTATCCCATGCCCGGCTGCACGTGCGCGTGGAGGGGTATGTGTGTGTGTGGGGGTGGGTGGGGGGAGGTCCGCCTTTCTTTTGCGCCACCTTTCGGCCCCCCCCTCCCCTCCCTCGGTGCCCAGGAGCGCGGGGGCGCCGTTCGGTTGGTCCAGGAGCCCCTCGAGCGCGGTGGGGAAGAGGAAAGAGGGGGGGTAGGGGTGGGTCAGTCACTTGCCCCTCCGGCCGTTGCTCGCCTTTGTTCTGCCCCTTCGCGGGCCTCCCGAGGGAGGGGCTTGGGCCGGGGTGGGGGGGCAGCGCGGGCGCGGGCGGGAGCGAGAGGCCAGGCTGGGCTCAGCACCAGCAGCAGCAGCCCGGAGCGCACCACGCGAGGATGCTGCTGCTGCCCGGCAAGATGGCGCAAGGCGACCCCGGCCCCTGTTTGAGGAGGAGGAGGAGGAGGAGGGGGCTTTAGCTCGGCCTTCGGGAGCTCCAGCCCCGGGACGCCCCCCCCCCGCCCGCTCTCTTCCTCCAGCCGGCTTTCTCCCCCCCCCCTCCCCGCTCCCCATCCCTGCGCTCGCAGCCTCGGACGGGCGCTTTGTCCGCAGCCTCGCCGGAGCCAGGCGCCCCACCCAGCCCCGCCGACGCCGCCACCGCCGCTCCTCCTTCGGCCTCCGCTCGCCGGTGGCGGCTCCGGGAGGTGCTGGGAGGGGGTGTGTGAACCGACCACCGCCCCGAAGCCAATGGCTTCTTCGCTGGCGCCGGCTTGCTCGCTCGCCTTCCTGCTGCTGGCGCTGGGAGCAGGTAAGCGCCGCGACCGCCCCGGGGCGGAGGGTGGGAAGGACGAGGCGCGAGGGGGAGCGGAGTGGGGGGGGGGCGAGGGCCGGTGGGAGCTGGGCCCCTCTTTCATCCGCCCGAGCCTTTCTTTGAACTTGTGGACTTGGATCGGGGAAGGTTTTTCTTTCTTTCTTTCTTTCTTTCTTTCTTTCGTTCTTGCTCTTTTTTCTTTCTCCTTCCTTCCTTCCTCTCCCCTTTCACACCTTTCGTTGCTCCCTTCGCTTCTTTCCTCTGTTCCCATATCTTCCCTTTTTCTTTCCTTCCTTCCCTCCCTCCCTCCGTTCGTCCATTCATTCGTTCCTTACTTACTCTACCCTTTCACGCTTCTTTCCTTGCTTCCTTCGCCCGCCTCTTCCCTCTTTCCTTCCTTCCCTCCCTGCCTCTCTTGCTCTCTCCTTCGTTCCTTCCCTCCTTCCCTTGTTCGCCCTTTCTAAACCTTCCTTCCTTCTTTCCTTCCCTCCCTCCCTCCCTCTCTTGCTCTTTCCCTTTACACCTCCTTCCTTTCTTCCTTCCCCCTCCTTTCGTAGCTCTTGCTCGCCTTTCTTCTCTTCCTTCCAGACTGGGGCAGCCACTCAGAGACACCCGCTCCACACCCTGCCCGGCTGGTGCCCTGCTTTTCTCCACCGCTCCTTTCCCGCTCCTCGCTGGTGGCTGCCGGGTTTGGGATCCCGCTCCCCTCCCCTCGCCAGAAAGCACATGGTTCTGTCAACAAGGCCTCTTCCAGGGAGGGGAAAGTGCCAAGGAGCAGTAAATAAGCCGCCTCCCGCGCTCCGCTTGGGCGCTGCCGGGAGGCCGGGAGCGCGTTGCAGGCGGGCGCTTGGCGGCTCTGCTCTTCCCTTCGCCGGCCGCCGGCTGCTTTCTCCCGGACGAGTTCACACAATCCGCTTAACCCAGTTCCCGAAAGAGCTCGTATTGCCTCGCTTGGCACGGCGCGGAAAAGCGTGAAATCCAACCCTTTGGGATGACGAGGCTCTGCACCTTAGGCTAAGCTGCAGAACCAGCCCAGGATTAACGCGGAGGAAAGTTCGCCTGTCGCGTGAATGCAGCTGCCCGGTTTGCGGCGGGGAGTCCTGGAATGCCTTCCTGGGCAAGTCGGAAGTGGGCAGTGCCCGACCTGATCCAGAGGTTTCCGCTGTGGAAAAGCACCCGGAGCAGTTTGGCCCTGGCTATGTAACCGGAGTTACATCCTGCCTTCGGACCAAGAAGACGGGATGAGCTAGGACGCAGTGGCTCCCTCCGGTTGCTTCTCCTTGGACTCTAGACAGAGTGGCATAGTGGCATCGCCTTTGTTTTTGCCAATCCCTCCCATCCTCTTGCCTCAAAGGGGCTTTTTCCAAAGGCCAGTTGGGTTTCCTTGGGTTTTTTTTCCTCTTCGAAAATGTTTCGCTTCTCACCCAAGAAACTTGTTCAGAACGGAAGACGCTTCTTGGATGAGAAGGGAAACATTCTCAAAGAAAGAAAAAAGCCCAAGAAAATCAAGTTGCCTTTTTGGGGGGAAAAGCATCTTTGGGACAACCATGATTTGGATGATTGAGAAGCTACATAGACATTCTCCCACCCTCTTCTCTTCTTGGGACCACCAGTAGCCCTGATCATGATAAGAGTTCCTCCCCTCCCCTCTCTTCCCCTCCCCTCTCCCCTCACTCTCTTCCCCTCCCCTCTCCTCCCCTCTCCTCTCTTCCCCTCCCTTCTCTCTTCTTTCCTCTCCTCTCCTCTTCCCTCCCCCTTTTCCTTCCATCTGCTACTCCCCTCCCCTCTCTTCTCTCCTCCCCTCCTGTCCTTTCTTTCTTTCTTTCTTTCTTTCTTTCTTTCTTTCTTTCTTTCTTTCTTTCTTTCTTTCTTTCTTTCTTTCTTTCTTTCTTTCTTTCTTTCTCTTTTTCTCATGCTTTGGTCACTTGAAGTTTCTCCTGGAATACTAAAAAAATTAATAATCTAGATATTCCTGTAAATCCATGTGATCCGACTCACGCTCCTGCCTTTTAAAACAAATCAAGGAAACTGATCCAGTGGGGCAAATCTCAGTGCATTGGCTATAGAACTGGTTTCTGTAGGAAAAGGGCTGGAATCGGCTCTCCTCTAAAGGCCAATGAATTAGATTTTCCAATTCATGCTTCAGATAAGAAAAAGAGTGATTAATGGCACCCCCCTCACTCTCCTTTGGGTAATGGTGAATTAATTAATCCAGAATAAAAGGACACGAGGAGGTGTGCACTGCACGCATGCGTGTAAGGAAACGGTTATTGGTTGTGATGGCCAAAGTAGGGGGAGAGCCATTCTCCCCCTCCCATCCCCGCTAAACAGATTTATTTGGGGGGAGGCATCTGGGTGACTTCTGTTGAAAACAGCCTGGTGCAGAGCACAGAACTGTGTCTTGGTTTTGCAAGAGATCTTTGTGGTTGAACAGTACAAAATTTGGGAAAAAGATTGGCAGAGAGAGCCTACCTCTTACGGGGAAAAATATTCTAATCAAATGGACTTCAGTTTTTTAAAAAATCTACTATTTTTAAGAATATTTTTGGATGTGTGGACATTTAGTGTTATGTTTTGTATTTGTTTATATCTCGGTGGGTGAATGAACATTCAGTCAAATGGATTTTTAAAAAATGGTTTGTGCCTGGAGTTTGTGAGCTGCCTACTTCAGTGGGCTCAGAGGCCGTCTCTTTTCTCTGCAGGATTACTTTGGGGTGTTATTTCAAGCAGGTAGTCCTCAACTTATGCCCATTAATTGAGCCCAACATTTATGTTGCTAAACGCAACTGTTATTAAGTGAGTTTTGCCCCATTTTATGATCTTTCTGGCCACAGTTGTTAAGCAGTTGTTTAGTTAGTAACACAGAATAGATAGAATTCTTTATTGGCCAAGTGTGATTGGACACAAAGAATTTGTCTTGGTGCAAATGCTCTCAGTGTACATAAAAGAAAAGATACATCTGTCAAGAGTCAAGAATCATCAGGTACAACACTTAATGATAGTCATAGGTTACAATAAGCAATCAACTTAGACTAGGAAACAGTCAGTAAAAATTGTTAGGATACAAGCGACAAAGTTACAGTCATATAGTCACAAGTGGGAGGGGATGGGTGATAAGGAATGATGAGAAGATTAATAGCAATAGTAGTGCAGACTTTGTAAATTGTTTTATGGTGTCAAGGGAATTATTTGTTTAGCAGAGTGATGGCGTTCGGAGAAAAACTCACCTTGTGTCTAGTTGTTCTGGTGTGCAGTGCTCCATAGCGTTGTTTTGAGGGAAGGAGTTGAAACAGTTTATGTCTGGGAAGTGAGGGGTCTGTAAATATTTTCACAACCCTCCATTTGACTCGTGCATTATACAGGTCCTCGACTGAAGGCAGGTGGTAGTAATTGTTTTTTCTGCAATCCTAATTATCCTCTGAAATCTGTGTCTGTCCTGTTGGGTTGCAAAACCAAACCAGACAGTTATAGAGGTGCAGATGACAAACAGGGACGTGGTGGCTCAGTAGCTAAGATGCTGAGCTTGTCGATCAGAAAGGTTGTCAGTTCAGTGGTTCGAATCCCTAGCACCGTGTAACGGGGTGAGCTCCTGTTACTTGTCCCAGCTTCTGCCAACCTAGCAGTTCGAAAGCACGTAAAAAATGCAAGTAGAATAATAGGGATCCTTTTGGTGGGAAAGTAGCAGCGTTTCATGCACCTTCGGCATTTAGTCATGCCAGTCACATGACCATGGAGACGTCTTCAGACGGCGCTGGCTCTTCGGTTTTGTAATGGAGATGAGCAGCGCCCCCTAGAGCCGGAAACGACTAGCATGTATGTATGAGGGGAACCTTTAGTTAGTAACACGGTTGTTCGAGTGAATCTGGCTTCCCCCCTGACTCTGTCAGAAAGTCTCAAAAGGGGATCACGTGACCTTGGGCCACTGCAACCGTCATAAATACGAGTCATATGCCAAGCACAGGTTGTCCTCACCTTTATGACCACACAATTGAGTCCAAGGTTTATGTTGTTTAGTGAGACATTTGTGAAGTGAGTTTTGTCCCATTTTACAACTTCCCTCGCCACATTTGTTAAGTGTCTCCCTGCAGTTGTTAAATTAGTCACACGGTCGTTAAGTGAATCTGGCATCCCCCCCATATTGACTCGGCTTGTCCAAAGGTTGCAACAAAGGGATGACATAACACACACACTCCCAGGACACCGCAACTGTCATAAATGTGAATCAGTTGTCAAGCATCTGAATGTAAATCACGTGACTCTGGGGATGTTGCAATGGTCACAAGCAGGGGTGGGATGCTATCAGTTCTGCCCAGTTTTAAAGAACCGGTAGCTCTGAAGAGCAGTAGATACTGAACCAATTCTGTGTTTGCTGCTGTTTGGCCCGCCTGCCTGCCCGCGCTCTTACCTGTCCTTTATTTCCTGCTTTTTCAACCTCAGCTGATTTGCGCGGCATAGCTAAGGTTGAAAAAGCAGGAAAAAAGAGGCTTTTCAAATGCTGGGCATCCACGCACAGTGCTTTCCAGCTGTCCGGGCAGCACAACTTAAGGTTTTTTTTTACACAAGCATGCAGCTACACGCAAAAAGTAGTCACTGAACCAGTAGTAACACCGGTTGAATCCCACCCCTGGTCACAAGTATGAAAAATGGTCATAAGTCACTTTTTCCAATGCTGCTGTAACTTTGAACGGTCACTAACCTAACTGTTGTAAGTCGAAGACTACATGGTACCTGAAAAGGTGCTGCCTTTTTCAGGAGAGCTTCAACCACAACCAGGGGTGGAATTCATTTTTTTTTACTACTGGTTCTGTGGATGTGGCTTGGTGAGCATGTCTTGGCTGTCTTTGGAGGACCACATTACGGCCGTCTCCAGGGGGGCGTTTCATCAGGTTCGCCTGATCCGCCAGATGCAGCCCTTTCTGGATCGGGATGCCTTACGCACAGTCACTCATGCCCTGGTCACCTCCCAACTGGACTACTGTAACGCCCTCTACATGGGGCTCCCGAATGGGAGCATCCGGAGGCTTCAACTGGTACAGAATGCGGCTGCGCAGGTGGTTATGGTGGCGTCAAGGTTCTCTCATGTGACGTCCCTCCTGCGCGAGCTGCATTGGTTGCCAGTGGCCTCTCGGGTGCGCTTTGAGATTTTAGTGTTAACTTTTAAAGCGCTCCATGGCATCGGACCAGGATATTTACAAGACCGCATTCTGCCAGTTTCCTCTCACTGTCCGGTGCGCTCCCACAGGGAGGGTCTCTTGCGGGTCCCGTCGGCATCTATGTGCCAGCTGGTGACCCCGAGGAATAGGGCCTTCTCGGTGGGGGCATCTGCCCTCTGGAATGGGTTGCCTCCGGAGTTACGTACAGCCACGGACCTGGGGACCTTCAGGCGTGCCTTGAAACCTGGCTCTTTGACCAGGCCGGCTTGGGCTGATTTTAGATTTGGGTGTTTTACTTTTTTATTAAATTTTAGGGTTTTAGGGAAGGGTCTTAATTGATTATAGCCAGGGTCTTAATTTAATTTAGTTTTAATTTTTCACATATTTATTGTTTTAATTGTATGGCTGTGCACCGCTCCGAGTCCTTCGGGAGAGGAGCGGTATATAAATAAATATTTATTATTATTATTATTGGTGGGCGTAGCAGGGGAAGGTTACTGCAAAATCCCCATTCCCTCCCCACCCCACTAACCTGCTTTTCAGTTCTATTCTCCTTTGCAGGGCAACCAAAGGAGACCCAGCCGATCAGCCAGGACTTGGGAGAATAGATGGGGTTTGGCGGGGCCAGTCAGAGGTGGCATTTGCTGGTTCTCCGAACTGCTCAAAATTTCCGCTATCGGTTCTCCAGAACCGGTCAGAACCTGCTGAATATACCACCTCTAATCACAACCAAGATGGTTCGTTTATGGTTCAGTGCTGCGAATCCATGCAGTGGGTTTTATCTAATAGGCTTTGATTCTTAACCAGGGATTTATAAAAAAAAAAAATAGTATCTCAGGGGAACCTAATTTTGTGGAAAGACAAAAGCTGAAAATGATGCCTTCCTCGGCTGAAAATAAACGGCTGCGTTCAGTTTAGGGCTTTGTCATGGCCGTTAAGCCGGTATGAACGTGTGAAAGTGGTAGAATCATAAGTAGTTACACTAATATAATTGGGTGAAATGATGGCTTAAACTCTCGCCGGGAAAGTAGAAATGAAAAGCAGTGCAAGAGATTACGATGTTTCCCACCCCGATCCTTGAAAGTAATATGCTTTATTGCAATGCTGGGAATTATTTATGACAAAGGTAAGAGCCCCTTTTCTGACTCCACCCACTGAAGCCCCTATCCCAACACACACACATGCACACACACACACATACACACACAGCAGAGCATTTAAAAGTTTTTCCTGGGAACCACTGAATGGAAAGCTTGGGTTGTCCCAAAGGTGTGGTTTCATTTTTCAAGAGGCAAACTGGACTTTCTGGTTTTCCTTTGAAGACGTTTCGCTTCTCATCCAGGAACTGAAGAAGCTTCTTGGATGAGAAGCAAAATGTCTTCAAGGAAAAAACAAAATCCGGTTGCCTTTTGAAAAAGCACTTTTGGGACAATCATGACCTGCATGACTGAGAATCTCCAGAGACAGAAAACTGGGTTGTTTTACAGCTGTTTGTTTATTTTTTTTTGCTCTGCCCATCCTTGCTATTATCCAGCTTCTAAATATGTAGCCGATCAAAGTTTACGGCAACAATGGGAGCTCCAAATTTTTGCCCCACATCTGCCTACCCCAGATCTTTTGTGAAGTAAGTGGACAAAAATGCCAAATCTAGTCTAAAAACACCTGGACTGACTGTGTGCCGAACCATTAAAAAAAAAAGATAGTAAGGACTGCCATCTGTCAGAAATGGTGGAGGGTCTCCTGCTTGGGCAGGGGAGGGGGTTGGACTGGATGACCTACAAGGTCCCTTCCAAATCTGTTAATCTGTTAAAGCTCTAAAGCCTCTTAAAGGACAATTGAACCCAGCGCTCTCTTTTGCCAGCTAAGGATCATGGAAACATTTCTGCAAGAAAGTCCTGGACTTACCACCACAATCGAGCCCCAAATTTACTTTTGCTAAGCAAGGCAAGTGGTTCAGTGAGTCGCACCCCATTTTATGACCTTGTTTGCCAAGTTGTTAAGTGAATCATGCGGTCATTAAGGGAATCCGGCTTCCCCTGTTGACTCTGCTTGTCAGAAGGCCGCAAACGGGGATTACAAGACCCCAGGACACTGCAACTATCATGAGTGCATGTCAGTTGGCAAGTGCCTGGATTTTGATCACATGACCCTGAGGATGCTGCAACAGTCATAAATGTGAAAAATGGCCGTATCTCGCTTTTTTCAGCGCCATTGTAACTTTGTTCGCTAAACTAGATGGTGGTAAATCAAATAGATGACGATGACCAGAAAGGCATTCAAGGTAAAAATGAGACACCGTTCTGTTAAGGTGTTGAGGTTCAATAGCTGACCAGCTGTTGTAAGGCTGCTGTAAATGCTGATGCAATGAGGATGAACCAGTAGAGTTATTGCCGCTTTAAGAAGCTGTCTGTATAAAGGCAGCCATGAGAGGGCTTTTCTCTCAGTGGTGGGATTTAAATTGTTTTACCACTGGCTCTATGGGCATGGCTTTGTGAGTATGGCTTTGTGAATGTGGCTTTGTGGGCATGCTTTCCCTAATGTCAGCACACAGCTTTCCCCATACCAGCCGAGACCTGCAGCGCCAATCAGCTGAGAAGATAAAGAAGAGAAAAGTGCAGAGGCGGGTGGGACGACCTACGCTTTTCTCTTCATTTTTCTCTCAGCTGATGAGGATATATATATCCAATATGCAGACCGTGATAGCAATAGCCCTTAGACTTATATATCACTTCATAGCCCTCTTTAAACAGTTTACAGAGTCAGCCTCTTACCCACCTTGGAAGGATGGAAGGCTGAGTCAACCTTGAGCCAGTCAGGATCAAACTCCTGACTGTGGGCAGAGTTTGCTTGCGATTCTGCATTCTAACCGGAAGGGAGGGAGGGAGGGAGGGAGGAAAGAAAATAGCAATAGCCCTTAGACTTATAAACTGCTTTACAGCCCTCTAAGTGGTTTACAGAGTCAGCCTATTGCCTCCCAACAATCTGGGTCCTCATTTTACCCACCTCGGAAGGACGGAAGGCTGAGTCAGCCTTGAGCCAGTCAGGATCGAATTCCTGATTGTGGGAAGACTTTGCTTGCAATTCTGCATTCTAACCGGAAGGGAGGGTAGGAAGAAAGAAGGAAAATAGCAATAGCCTTTAGACTTATATACTGCTTCACAGTGTTTTACAGCCCTCTCTAACAGTTTACAGAGTCAGCCTCTTGCCCCCCAACAGTCGGGCTCCCTATTTTTCCCACCTCGGAAGGACAGAAGGCTGAGTCAACCTTGAGACTGGTGAGATTCGAACTGCTGAACTGCAGGCAGCAGAAATAGCTTGCAGTACTGCGTTCTAACCACTGCATTATCACGGCTCTTCATTTTAATCGTCATTTTATAGACGTGAAGTTTTATCTGGGGTTAAGAGGATTGAAGGAGCTGATGACCAGTTTGCCAGCTAGAATGGACACGATGGGAGGCGGGGTGTTAAATTGTTAAATCTTCTGATACAATAGTTGTGTTGGAAAGTCATTTTTGTAAGTTTTTGGAAAAAACAAAAAACACCAGATCTGCTACAATCTATTTGTAATCACAGGAACAGCTAAGAGAAAAGGACCAGCCAGGAAGCTAGAAAGAAGGGGTTGATTCAGAGAGGCAGAGTGAAAATATATATATATATATATATATATATATATATGCATATACAGTGACCTTATTAAGTGGAGATCAGAGGCCTCCTGGGAAATAAATAATTAAAGGGGCCGGGTAGCTGATTTCAGCAAAATTAAATTCCTGAGGCTTGTATCTTTGGCCCACAAAGGTAGAAGGAGCATTTTTGCTGGGTCCTGATGAAGTATAAAGCACGGTAATAATTAGGCAACTCTGAATGTAAGCACGGGCCTGTCACCGTGTCAGGGGAGATAATAGCATGCAATTAAGATGATTGAAATAATGCTGATCTCCCCATCCCCCTCTCTCTTCCTGACAAACTCTCTAAAACCAAATCCTTCATAAATGTGAAGCACCAGGCAGCTAGAACTGGTATTAGAAAGAATAATAACAGAATAATAAGAGTTGGAAGGGACTTTGGAGGTCTTCTAGTCCAACCCCCTGCTCAAGCAGGAGACACTATATCGTTGCAGACAAATGGCTGTCCAGTCTGTTCTTAAAAGGCTCTAGTCATGGAGCACCCACAACTTCTGGAGGCAAGTTGTTCCACTGATGAATTGTTCTAATGGTCAAGAAATTTCTCCTTAGTTCTAGGTTGCTTCTCTCCTGGATTAGTTTCCATCCAATCAGATGGGAGGTTGGTTTTTCCAAGTGCTGATGAGAAAACATTCCCTGGTTCATCCTTTCCTTTGGATTGGATGATTACTGAGGGTACTAAATTTGGGGAATAAATGTCTACAAAGATTCTTGGATTCTCATCCAGGTCATGGTTGTTTCAAAAGGCAACTGGACTTTCTTTATTTTTCCTTGAAGACATTTAGCTTCTCATGCAACTCCTGTGCACAACACAGTCCTTTCAGCAATTTCAGGAAGATTCCACACCCATTTGCACTATTCAGGTGACCCTGAGGGCACAGATAAACTTCCAAGTCACCTCAACGACTCTCAGAGAGAGAGTGCTAATGACCAGATGACTGCAAGGAATATAAATCCTTCCATTCTCTACCATTCAGTCAGAACCGAAGAAGCTTATTGAATAAAAAGTGAAACATCTTTGAGGGTTGGAAAGGAAGTCCAGTTGCCTTTTGAAAAAAGCATCTTTGATATTAGGAAAGCAAAATGTTTGATGGCCAAGGGTAACCATTTAATATTTGAGGGTACAGAAAGACCTTATAGGCTGGAGAACTGACCAAAGAAGAATGCAGCAACGTTATATTGATGTGGTTAGAATTCTTGAAGGCTGTGGTGTTAGGAAGGTGCTGTTTAAAGTGCTGGGAAATAGTTTTTCAAATTGTGCAAAAGCTCTTTTAAGGTTTCAGGACTTACACTAGAGCAGGGTCTTCAAACTTGACAGCTTTAAGACTTGTGGATTTCAATTCCCAGAATTCCTCCTCCAGTCATGTTTGCTCAGGAATTCTGGGAGTTGAAGTCCACAAGTCTTAAACTTGCCAACTTTGAAGACCCTTGCACTAGAGTTTCTGATTAACACCATCTCCATTCATGTCTCAGATAAGTTTCAAAGAAGCAAAAAAATCATCTTAGGTGAATAAAAATCTTAGATTTGTTGCCTGAGATTTGCAAAAGATTTTGTCATGACAAATTTGCAAATTTTGAATGGGCGACACTAGCTACATCGGTTGTGAGTGCAGTTATATGTCGTGCAGTTATATGTCCTTCATGCCCCATATGGTCATCATAAATTGAGGAGGGGGTTTTGACAGTCAGGCCACTGAAATTAAGAGGGATACCTGGGAAGATGCACTGCTCCAAGGAAGAGTTTCATACGGACTCTCATCACCCAGCTCTGCCCCAAATCTACTCATATTGCAAATTTCCATCTTGGTCTCTGATAAGTTTTCTCTGCAAACCTTACATATAGGTAGTCCTTGAGTTACGACCACAATTGAGCCCAAAATTTCTGTTACTAAGCGTGACAGTAAGGGAGTTTTGTCCCCATTTTATGACTTTTCTTGCCACCGTTATTAAGTGAATCACTGCAGTTGTTAAATGAATGGGGTTTGATTTTGCTGGTCATCAGGTTGCAAAAGGGGATCCTATGACTCAGAGACACTGCAACCGTCATAAATATGAGTCCTTTGCCAATGCTGAATTTTGAGCACGGGACCACAGGGAGGCTGAAATGGCTGCGAGAAAAATGGTCAAAAATCACTTTAAAAACGTATTTTTATTGTGCATTTTCCTTCATTTTACATTGCAATTTCAATTTTGCAACAACGATATGCTGGTTGTATCAACACCTTTTAAAAATATATATGATGTTATACATCCTAGTTAGCACCGTTTTTCTCTTTTTCATACAGTGTAGTCCATAGAAAAAAGAATAAAAACTTGATATTATACAACATACTTACATCTATTGTATCCATGGTTATAATGTACTTCTCTATACATTTATCACTCTATATATTTTGATTTGCAATTATGTGGAATCTAGTACCAATATTGCTTATGATACATATCTTTCTATATGTCAGCTTTGGAAGCCATATTGAGTCCAGATGCTCCCACGCTGCCACATTTTGAGCCTGGGAAAGTGGGAGGGGGGAATGTCTTGGAGTGTATGCAATTAGACATAATAACATTCTTTTTCTAATTCAAGGTCATGTTATTTTGCGCATAAGTGAAGGGAAGTCTTAAACTGGGACGGATGGTGACTGGGGCATGTGATGTGATAATGGGTGCAGGGGATGGATTTGTAGTTTTTACTTATTGCAAGAAAGCCTGGAACTTTCAGATTCGAGATTCCCCAGTTGTGCCAGTTTACTATCCAATTAAAACAGAACTTTTGAGAAGATGTCCGTCTCGGAGTTATTGGTTGGAGTGGAGGTTTGCTGGAATGCTGACACTATATAGCTTTATACTTGTAATTCAGTGGTGGGATTCAAAATCTTTTACTACTGGTTCTGTGGGCATGGCTTGGTGGGCGTAGCAGGGGAAGGATACTGTAAAATCTCTAGTCAGAGATGGTATTTGCTGGTTCTCCAAATTACTCAAAATTTCTGCTATCGGTTCTCCAGAATTGGTCAGAACCTGCTGAAGACCACATCTGCTGTATTTGTTTCTAACTTGTTGATCCTCTTTCATCATCCATTTTCTAGCCTTTGCATCTATTGTCTAGCCAATTGTACCATAGGTTCCATATTAGGCGATACTCTGTTTCTCCTTTGTCTTTAATTTCCATCGTTAACCTGTCCATTTCGACGCATTCTAATATTTTCTTTATTACCATTTCCTCTGTGGTTATACTTCCATTTTTTCCAATTTTGTGCATACTATAATTCTGGCTGCTGTTATCACATGTCACATTAAATATTGGGTTTTTTTTATTGGAACTTCTTTCAGTGTCGTCGTAACTTCAGTCATTAAACAAATGGCTATATGTTGAGCGCTACCTGTATAAAAAAAAATTGTAAAGACAAAGACTTTATTTTTGTTTTGGATTTTGTCTTCTGTTCCAGCATCGGGTTTCAGGCAACAGCTTTCCCCACCCTGAAGTAGTTCCAGCTCTGGAATTAAATGGTGTCATTTATATTTAAGTAGGGCCTCGCTTTTTAAATTATTCAAAGGTTTTAGCTTTCATTAATTCCTCTGTCTGTGTTTTGTTTTTTTGATGTTGAATGGGATTGCTTCCTTTAAACTGATGTACTTAGTCACTTTATCCTGCTTGGTTCTTCTTTCTCTTGCTTAAAATACAGGCTGTGTATCGTTTCACCAATACAAAAAAAAATAAATGTTGACATGATATATGAAATTCAACCTGGCCTTCTGAGCAGAGTTTAAAAGGGCCAAGATTGGATCCGCTCTCATTTCTAATCTAAACAGCCAAGCAAAGAAGGAGATTGTTTACTAGGGTGCAAGCAGCTCTTGAATGAATGCTGAGGAGAAGGTGTCAAAAGTTCAGCTGCTTCTCCAGGATTTTGACCGATTACTTACACATTCAAACCCTGGCAGCCTTTACAGATTCTCCCAGCTCATTCGGGACTACTGTCTCTCCAGTGAGCTTCTCCAGCCTGGTGCCCTTCAGATAGATAGATGGATAGATAAATGGATGGATAGAGAGATAGAGACATAAGAGAGATAGAGTGATAGAGAGATAGATAAGGATAGATAGATAGATGGATAGAGAGAGAGAGAGAGAGATAGTAGAGATATAGAGATAGAAATAGAGATAGATAGATAATAGATAGATAGATAAGAGAGAGAGAGAGAGAGAGAGAGAGGCACCAGGTTGGAGAAGCTCACTGCATGCACGCACGCGCACGCGCACACACACGCACACACCCCACTATCATCATTGAGTCTCACATTTCTGTTGCTAAGTGAGACATTTGTTCACTAAGTTCACCCCATTTTACAACCTTTCTTGCCAAAGTTACTAAGTGGATCATTACAGTTGTTAAGTCAGTAGCACGGCTTCCCTGTTGACTTTGCTTGTCTGAAGGTCACAAAAGGGGATCACTTGATCCCAGGAGACATGGCAACCGTCATAAATAGGAGCCGATTGCCAAGCGTGTGAATTTTGATCACATGACCACAGGGGTGCTGCAAAGGTTGTAAGTGTGGAAAAATGGTCGCGAGCCACTTGGTTCAGGATTGCAGTGTCCTCGTGGTCACGTGATCCGAATTCAGTCACTTGGCAACAGACTCCCATGTAGGACGGTTGCAGTTGTAGGGAAATACTAATAAGGAATATAATAAATAAAAGTAGAAAGCATCTACTCGTTGGGACCCTTACACAGCATCCCGAGGTCATGTGATCCGTAATCTGACAACAAAGTCAACGGGGAAACCACACCATCTTAATAACCCTATTAGTAACTTACTAACAAACTGCGGTGATTCACATAACAACTGTGACATGAAAGGCCATAAAGTGGGACAAATTTCACTTAACCTGTATACTGCACGAGTCAAAAAGTGGGCTGTGAAAATATCTACAGACCCCTCACATCCTGGACATAAATGGCTTCAATTCCTTCCCTCAAAACGACGCTACAGAGCACTGCACACTAGAACAACTAGACACAAGAACAGTTTTTTCCCAAAAGCCATCACTCTGCTAAACAAATAATTCCCTCAACACTGTTCAACTTTTTACAAAGTCTGCACTACTATTACTGTTAATCTTCTCATCACTCCTTATCACCCATCCCCTCCCACTTGGGACTGTATGACTGTAACTTTGTTGCTTGCATCCTTATGATTTAGATTAACTGTTTCCTAGTATGATTTGATTCAGGGGTGGGATTCTGCCGGTTCGGCACGGTTTGAGCAAACTGGTAGTTCCGAGGATCAGCTAGAAGCGAACCGGTTCAGTTTGCTCTAATGAACAGCTGTTGGGCCCACCTGCCCACCCTGGCTCTAGGCTGTGCTTTATATCCTAGTTTTCAAGCTTAGCTGATTTGCGTGGCACAGCAAATTGCCGTGTGTCAGCTGTTTAATGCACAGGGATTGCTGGAGAGGTCTGTAACAAATGCTCTGTGCACGTGCAAAGTGTGCATTCAGTGCACAGCACCCACATGCAAAGCACACGATCACCGAACTGGTTGTTACACCAGTTCAATCTCACCTTTGATTTGATTGCTTATTTGTACCCTATGACTACCATCAAGTGTTGTACCTTGGATTCTTGACTAATGTATCTTTTCTTTTTATGTACACTGAGAGCATTTGCACCGAAGACAAATTCCTTGTGTGTCCAATTACACTTGGCCAATAAAGAATTCATTCATTCATTCATTCATTCATTCATTCATTCATTCACTCACTCATTCACTCACTCACTCACTCATTCATTCATTCATTAACAGATAACTCACTTAGCACTCACTCAATGTTGGGCTCCTGTCATAATCTGAGGACTACCTATACTCCCTTGTGAAGGTTCCTTCAGTTGCCAGAATAATTTGGAAAAGAACTATCCTTTTCGCCCTCTTCACTTAGTTAAACCCTTGCAAGTCTGAAAGCCAGCTGATTTATCTGGACATCTGCCACCAGCCCTGGCAGAGAAGGGCAGGTCTCCAAGTCCTGATGTTCACTCTGAGCAACCCCAGCTTGTCAGCTAATTCTCTTAAGAAGCCATCAAGTTGGGCTATTTACGGTGACCCCGGTTGGCAGGGGGGGGGGAAGCTGGGCTGTATCTCCTCCAGATGGTGCCAAGATAAGAAAGACTGAGCCAAAGCCTAAAAAACACAAATTCAGCTCTCTTAAATCATAGCACAGATAGGTCAGATAAGGGGAATCCCAGTATCTTTATAGTAGCAGTAAATAGTTTTCCTATGATAAAACCTCCTTCTGCCCAGTTCTGGAATCCTGGGTCAAGCCTTTGCAAATAGAAAGGTCAGAACTGGTGAAAAAAATCTTAGATATTGTTTTTACCTATCTATCTATCATCTATCTATCTATCCATCCATCCATCCATCCATCCATCTAGCTATCTCTAGCTATCTAGCTATCATCTAGCTATCCAGTTACCTAGCTATCATCTATCTCCTATCTAGCTATCAACTATCTCTAGCTATCTAGCTATCATTTATATATTAGCTAATTAGCAATCATATCTATCTATCTACCTATCTAGCTATCTAGCTATCATCTATCATTTAACAACTGTCTTGCTTAGCAACAAAAATTTTGGACTCAACTGTGGTTGTAATTGGAGAATTAACTATACACCAATTCTCTTAATGAAGACCAGTTGGTGATGAGAAAACTTGCACATCACTGATTGGTGAAGAAATGCCCAAATATTTAAGAAATGCGAAGGGCTGGAGACCTGGGTATCACGCCTGGCTGAATATTGAACTTGTTTCTGAATAAAGGTGAGTAGACATGACCTGTCATCCTTTCAACATTGCAATGTGTTTTGATTTGAAAGGTATCCTCTTTGCCAATCTGGGATTCCCCCGCCCCTGACCCCCACTTAAGTAACATGCAGCCAATAAGTGATTTATTAGGAAATGAGTGGCAATTCTCAATTAATCATTTCACTGAATTGTTTCATTTGCTAGAAGAGGAAGCAAGTCAGTTTCCTTCCTTCCGTCCTTCCTTCCTTCCTTTAGAATTTTTTTCTTCCTTCCTTCCTTCCTTCCTTCCTTCCTTCCTTCCTTCCTTCCTTCCTTCCTTCCTTCCTTCCTTCCTTCTTTTCCTTCTTTAGAATTTCTTTCTTTCTTTCTTTCTTTCTTTCTTTCTTTCTTTCTTTCTTTCTTTCTTTCTTTCTTTCTTTCTTTCTTTCTTTCTTTCTTTCTTTCTTTTGTCTTTCCTTCCTTCCCTCCTTTCTTCCTTCCCTCCCTCCCTCCCTCCTTCCTTCCTTCCTTCCTTTATTTCTTGTGGTTCTGGTGGTTTGCCTTGACCTGGAGCTGTATTTCAGTTCTTTGAGGAGAAGTTCAGGTCTTTCATTTTTAAGTCAAACCGGGAAAGAATCCATGTTTCTCATTCCAGCTTGCCTCTTTGTGATGTTTCAGGCATATTCCGCTGGGTCTGAGTTGGCCTCTAATGCAAACATTCTTCTGACTTTCAAGAGTGGCTTTCCCACCCCATCAAGGGCGAAGTCAAAGGCCAAAGGGCTGCAGGGTTGCCTGCCCAGGAATGCTGCCCCTAACATTCCTCTTCCCATTAGTTGGAGTGTCAAACAACCTGAATTTGTTAAGATCTGGAATCTGATAAGGCAGGATAATACAGCCAGGAGCATTCTCTGGATGGGTTGATAGCTCTCCCTTCTTTTGACCTGCTGCTTAATTGTTTGTTGGATTGACTTGTTGAATTTCTGGCCTCCTCCCACTGCCCCATCAAGAGTTCAGGAGAATCTTTTTAGCATGTCTTCTCCAGTTTGTCATGTCCCCTCCCCCCTCACCCTTTCCCCAAACAACCCTGTGAGGCAGGCTGGATTGAAGGACGGTTACCAGCTCCAAGTCACCAGCTGAATTGTAGTTCTGGTTGAGCCTGGATCAGTCTTAGTCCAATGCCATCATCGTTCCACCATCTACCTGTTGTGGCCCGCCAGAATTCGGACTGTGAGGAGGTGCTTGGGCAGAGATGGAGGGTTGGACTAGATCAGGGGTCTCCAATCTTGGCAACTTTAACACTTGTGGACTTCAAGAGGAATTCTGACTGAGGAATTCTGGAAGTTGAATACTGGGAGTTAAAGTCCACAAGTCTTAAGGTTGCCAAGGTTGGAGACCCTTGGACTAGATGACCTACAAGGTCCCTTCCAACTCTGTTAATCACTGGAAGCTTTCAAGAAGAGACTGGACTGCCCTTTGTCAAAAATGGTGTGGGTGGGGAGGGGGGGGTTGGACTAGATGGCCTACAACAGAGATGGCTAACCTTTTCCACACCAAGTGCCCAAAGCATGTATGCAAACCCCCCAAATGCAATGTGCACGCGTTCCACTCCTACGCAGGTGCACATCCCACACATGCTCCCTGCCCCCTGCACATGCAAGGCCAGCTGGCTAGCAGGAGGCGTGTGTGCATGCACAGCAGAGCTGAGCTGGGGTGATGGCTCGCGTACCCACAGAGAAGGCTCTGCGTGCCACCTGTGATGACCCGGGGCATGGCACAAAAGCAACACAGTCAGATATGCAATAAGAGTCCCTTTATTAGCTCCAACTTTGCCACCAATGTCTAGATTACCTTCCGCTGGAGAAAAAAACTCTCCCAGGAACAACCTTTAACTGTAGAAAATTCAGTCCAAAAACAAAGTACATACAAACTGTAATTAAAAATCCAAACCAACCAAGCTGAAGTAATTAACTTGACAGGGCAGGAGAAGGAATTTCAGACTGGAAAGCACGGCAAAACTCACACAGTTGGGAAGACACCAGGAACGCAAATAAGCCACAACGATACAAGATAAATTCACGTTTGCTCCCAACAACTTGCTGTGAGCAGCTTCCCTTTTTAAACACTGGGTTCCCAGCTGCAGCTAATGAAGGGAATCAGGGCCCTTTCCTCCCCCGTAAGCCACGCAAGCCATTTTGCTCTCTTCTCCATTCCTTCCTGCGTGCCCTAGGCTGAAGAGGGGCTGGACCTGGGTCTTCCTCCAAATTCTGTCTCCCTTGCTCTACCTCTCCCCTGCTCTGCCCAGTCGGACTTTGCCCCTCCCCAGTTTCTTCCACAGCCAACGGAGCCACACTCCCACTCCCTGTCAACTGCTCGGCTTCCTCCTCTGAGTCAGATTCCGACAGGGGCATGACACCACCTCTGGCATGCGAGGTCCATTCCACAACTCTGTTCATCTGTAATCCTGGGGGTGGAGGGGGGAGAAAGGGAGAGAGTGGGGATGGGGAAGTCCTGTTCTTTCGGGCCACGGATCAGCACGGAGGGTGAATTCAGGTGTTTTCCAGATTCCTCCTTCTGCTTTTGATGGCAACCCAGGTTGGATGAAGAGGGGATCAATCTGGAGTGTTACCCCGAGATAAGGCAGAGGGAGAAACAGAGCAGGAAGGCAGGGATGGTGAGCTGTGGGTCAAAAGTGAAGGCAAAATTTTTCCAAACTGGAAGACCCCGTTTACCTTTAGCAGTTGAGCTGAGAATAAACACACCTGGCCTTTGTGTCTCCTGCTTTTATTAACCAGTAATAAAGCATTTTCAAACATCGCCTTCCCCCCAGCTATGGCAAAGCTCCTGGCCTCTCTTTTTTTAAAGGTAGTTCTCGACTTACGACCACAGTCGAGCCCAAAATTGATGTCGCTAAGCGAGACAATTGTTAAGTTAACCTTGACCCGTTTTACGAGCTTTTGTTAAGTTATTAACATGGTTGTTAAGTGAATCTGGATTCCCCTCTTGATTTTGCTTGTCAGAAGGTTGCAAAAGAGGATTATGTGACCCCTGGGACGCTGCAACCGTCATAAATGTGAGTCAGTGGCAGAAAATAATGGAATGTGCAGAGATGAGTAGATTGACATTGGCAATTAGAGAGCAAGAAGATAAAGAATATTATAAAATATGGGATTTATTTTATCAATGGTTAGATAGGAAATGAAAATGAAATATATTATAATATAAATATCATACAATAGTAAATGTAATACAATGAAAATGATATGTTATAATCGACTATTATGGAAGGAATTATAATATGAATAAGAACTTGTAAAAATTGAGATTTGCTCGAAAAGGATAATGTGAATTTGCAATTTAAGTCTAATGATGATGTAATAATAATAGAACATGACATGGAAAACTGATTAATATAATATGAATATAAATTTATATATAAGAGGGAAAGACTATTGATATTGTGCAGAAGAAATATGTACCAACCAACACACTATACAACTAATTTTATTTGTTGTTTTGTGTTTGTGTTTATTTATGTTTGTTAAAAAAAAATTTTTTTTAAATAAAATAAAATAAATGTGAGTCAGTAGCCAAGCATCCAAATGTAAATCATGGGGATGATGCGATGGTCATGTGAAAAATCATCGTTAAGTCACTTTTTTCAGTTGTAACTTCAAGTAGGCACAAACTGAACTGGACCTGCTTTTGTCAAAACCAGAGAAGTAAAGATGAGGTCATGTGTCCACGGGATGCTGCAAATGGCCATAAATACAACCTGGTTACCAAGCATCCAACATCCTGTCACCTGATTGGTGGGGGAGGAACATGAGATCTTTGAATTGGAGTCCCTAAGTACCCACAGGTAGATCTATCAGAACTTTGAATGGTTGCTAAGCAACCGGCCATAAGTCCAGGACATTTTCCAAAATGGTTTTATTTTCCTTGGCAACGCTGAGGGCTAAAAATATGTTTTCTTTTTAAAGCCTGACAGTTTATGACTTAAGATCTGTAGGAAGCCCCTGGATTGTTTATTTGATCTCACATCTTCTGAGCAGAAGCTCCTTGAGAAGTTTCTGCCAGCACAAACATGGTAACTTTCCTCTCTCCTTGTTTCTTTGCTCCTGTGGGCTTCCAAAGGACTTCTTCTCTTTCTCCGTAATAATGGAAATGTAAACATGAAGAAGGGACTTTTTATCATTTATGGTGGACAGATGACAAATGTTGGTGTAGGATTCAGATAGTAATCCAGAAAACTCTTAAAAGTGAATATAAAGATAAAACCAGAGACTTTTCTTTCAGGCTTAATGGAAAAAGACTTGGTCAAAGAATTTGGAACTTTGATGCTCTCTCTATGTATACTAGCTTGATACCCGCACTTTGCTACGAAACTATGTGGTCGGGCTTAGTTTTTGGGGAGGAAAATAAGGGGGGGAAATTCTGCCTCTGCCTATCAGCATCCATCGGTATTCATCTGGCTAGCGTCTTGTCAGTGTGTGAGAGTTGAGGGCTGTTTGGAAACTGCAACAGTATTTGCTATGTGAGCAAGAAAGAGACAGCAAAGGGCCTGGGCGTGGCTTAGCTCAACTGTTCTGTACTAAAGCCAGTTGCTGCTGTGAAACTAAAACTGAAACTGAAACTCCTCTCCTCTGCTTGTGTTTTGCATTTGGAGCAAGTTTCTTTTCAGGTGGGGGGTTAGAACTTGGCATCAGAGCGTGTTAATAATAATACTATACGAAATACTAATGCTCTGGTGGTCATTTCAAAAAATCCTAAGGAATATACTTGCCAAATTTCAAGTTTGTAGGCTTTACAATTCTGGAGATTTTGTGATGATGTGTGAATGGCTGCAAAAGTTGATGGAGTTAGCAGAGATAGCTAAATTGACTGCTTTGATCAAAGGAAAAAAATGTGCAAATATCTTCGTTTCTACCTAGAAAGCGCTTCTGGCAGTGGTGGGATTCAACTTTTTTTACTATCGGTTCTGTGGGCGTGGCAAGGGAAGGACACTGTAAAATCTCCAGTCAGAAGTGGTATTTGCCAATTCTTCCAACTACTCAAAATTTCCGCTACCGGTTCTCCAGAACTGGTCAGAACCTGCTGAATATGACCTCTGGCTTCTGGGCTTTGTGGTTGAGGTAGAAACAAAACAAAACTTTGATTTTGAGCTTTACTGATTAGATAGATATAGAAATGGCTAGTTTAAACTGCTGAGTAAAAGTAAAAAGTTGTGGTTTGATGTTATTCCTCTATTCTACTTCACCAAAAGGAGTCGTAAGTCAATGCCTTTTCTTTCTCTTTTCCCCTTCTCTTTCACCCTGTTCTCTTCCTTTTTTCCTTTCCTATCTTGCCTTCTTTTTGCTTTTGTATTATTATTTTTTTTTTGTATATCATAAATTAATAAAATTGTTATAAGATATAAAAGGACTTCTTCTCTTCTCTTTTATTCCAGATTTCGGCTTCTCCACTGAGCTGGCATTCACCGTAGAGCCCAGCGACCAAATTGCTGTGCAGGAACAGCCGCTGGTCTTGGATTGCCAAGTGGAAGGGATTCAACCCATTAGCATCACGTGGCGGAAGAACGGGATGTTGGTGGCGGAGGGCGAGGACCCCTTGACACTGGCCAATGGCTCCCTCTACTTCTCCCACTTCCGGAAGCGGAAGGAGGACGGCACTTCCGACGAAGGGGAATACGGCTGCGTGGCTCGGAATCACTTCGGTTTGTTGGTGAGCAGGAAAGCTCGGATTCAGGCAGCAAGTAAGTGGTCCTTCCTTCCCAACCCGAGGGACATATCTATGGCAATGATTCTCAGCCATCCAGGTCATGGTTGTCCCAAAGGTGCTTTTTCAGGAGGCAACTGGACTTACTTCTCACCCAAGAAGCTTCTTCATCTCCGACTGGATGGTGGGGAATGAAGAATTCATATTCCTTACAGACAGCTGGTCATTTGCATCCTTTTAGAGAGTCGTTGAGGCCACTTGGAAATTGTTTATGTCCTCAGGGTCACCTATGTGGTGCTCCTGGCTCCTGTAGTCTGCAATTTTTCCTCTGGAAATCCATTCCTACTCCCACACCATTCAAAGGGTGTTTATCCCAAACTCTATAGCTAAAATTCTGTAGAGGTTCTCAGTCATCCAGGTCATGGTTGTCCCAAAGGTGATTTTTCAGGAGGCAACTGGACTTTCTGGTTTTTTCTTCTTTGAAGACATTTTGCTTCTTATTCAAGAAGCTCTGACTAGATGGTGGAGAATGGAAGGATTTATATTCCCTGCAGACAGCTGGTCTTTGAAAGAGGGGTCAAAGAGGCCATCTATGTCAAAATTGAACAGCCCTCTCTCAACAGAGGGAGAAGGATGCGACATCCTCTATCTCCAGTTTACAACACGGTCCTTCCATCAGTTCCAAGGAGCTCCACATCCATTTGCACTACTCAGGTGACCCAGAAGACACAGATAAGCCGCCAAGTGCTTCAAGGGCCCTCTAAAAAAATGCAAATAACCAGCTGTTTGCAAGGAGTATAAATCCTTCCATTCCCCACCACCCAGTCAAAGAAGCTTCTAAGATGACAAGCGAAACGTCTTCAAAGAAAAATCAGAAAATCTTCTTGAAAAAGCACTTTGGGGACAACCAAAGGGACATTGGATGTATTCTGATGTCCACTTCTGACTGACAAGGTTTCCAGGGTTTCCAGACCATATACCATTCTAGACAACTGGCTGTCCAATCTCTTCTTAACAGCCTCCAGTGGTGCAAGCTGTTCTATTGGTTAACTGTTTCACTGTTAGGAAATTTCTCCTTAATTCCAGGTGTCTTCTCTCCTTGATTAGTTTCCATCCATTGCTTCTTGTCTTGCCTTCAGGTGCTTCGGAAAATAGATTGACTCCATCTTCCTTGTGGCAGCCCCTTAGATATCAAAACACTGCTATCATGTCACCCCTAGTTCTCCTTTTCATTAAATTGGACATATCCAATTCCAGAAACTGTCTTTTATATGCTTCATCCTCCAGTCCCCTAATCATCATCGTTCCTCTTCTCTGTACTCTTTCCAGAGCCCCAACATCTTTTTTATATCTGAGTCAAATGGTCTCAACTGGGGTACGTCATCTTGCAATCTGAAGGAGATGCAGAAAAATAGCCAGCTGCAGAACTCAATTTTTCTTTTAAAATCTATCAAGCGGCAAGAGTGTACCCTGATTTTGTACTGTAAGAACATCTCCGCTTCTATCAGGATAGCAAAACAAGTGTCTGATCTTTGTGAGAGCAAAGGGACTCGGAGTGATGTGTGAACAAGGCCTCTGGCAATCCATTCCCAGGACTTGTGTTAGTGTTAAAAGAAGCTTAGCGTTTGAAGATAAACGCTGCAATTTCTCAGGTACCTTCTCGTGCATGATAAAATAGGCAAAAAGGAAGAGAAATTAGAAAAAAAACAGAACTGTATTTAGGTCATAGGCTCTGGAGAGCATAAGTATAGCTGTGAATTTATACATGCATAAAGAGGCATGCTTCAGTAACATTTCTTTTAATCCATTACCACTCTTACTTCTTTGGAAAGCTTAGAATGACTGAATGAGCTATCGGTCAACCTTCAATCCATTGTTAAGTCTGTTCTCTGTCATTTCTGCATGGATCTGCATTTTAAAAAAATCTGCATTAAACGTGCCTCTTAATGTACAATATTCTGTCTCTGTTAAATGTCCGTTTATAATGTACTAGTTTTATACCCGTGCTTTGCTATGAAACTATGTGATTGGGCTTGGTTTTTGGGGAGGAAAATAAGAGGGGGAAATTCTGCCTCTGCCTACCAGCATCCATCGGTATTCATCTGGCTAGCGTCCTGTCAGTGTGTGAGAGAGTTGAGGGATGTTTGGAAACTGAAACATGGAAACTGAAACAATATTTGCTGTGTGAGCAAGGAGACAGCAAGTAGCCTGAGTGTGGCTTAGCACAATTGTTCTGCCTGGTGCTGTGAAACTAAAACTGAAATTGAAACTCCTCTCCTCTGCTTGTGTTTTGCATTTGGAAGAGATTTCTTTCCAGGTGGGGAGTGGGAGTAGAACTCCTTAGCACCAGGGCATGTTAATAATAATATAGGAAATACTAATGCTCTGATGGTCATTTTGAAAAATCCTTTCTTAGTGAGCCCCTAGAAGCCAAGAGGAACATAGGTGCCAAATTTCAAGTTTGTAGTCTTTACAGTTCTGGAGATTTTGTGATGGTGTGTGAGTGGTATTTCACTTTTATCTACGTATATAGAAGATATGCTGATTGGGATTGAGGATGAGATTGGAATATGGAGAGGTTTATAAAGCCAGTTGCCAACAAAATAGGGAGAGGCAAATCTGCTTGCGAGTTGAGGGGTCAGACCCACAGGTATTCAATCTGACAGGCTCCAAAACCTGAGCCACTGAATAGGGTCTCTCACCTACCCATTCCCTCTCCATCTTTATTTATTTATTTATTTATTAAATTTCTATACCGCCCCCTCTCCCAAAAAAGGGACTCGGGGTGGTGTACAGCCAACTAAAAACAAAAACAATATATACAATTAAAAACAAATTAAAAACAATTACATTAGAGGCCGAATATACAATTTAAAAATATAAAACTAATAAAAATTTAAAATTTAAAAAATTTAAGATACCAAGTTTTAAAAACCCAAAAAATTGTTACTGGGCCAGGCCGGCCTGTTGAAAAAACAGGGTCTTTACTGTGCGCCGGAAGGTCTGAATGTCGGTGATGGCCCATATCTCCGGGGGCAAGTCGTTCCAAAGGGAGGGAGCCCCCACAGAGAAGGCTCGCACCTTCGGGGCCGCCAACCGGCAATGACCAGGCGGCGGAACCCCGAGGAGGCCAACCCTGTGGGAGCGCACTGGGCGGCGGGAGGCTGTTGATGGCAGCAGGCGGTCCCGTAAGTACCTAGGTCCCAAGCCATGGAGCGCTTTAAAAATGATCAATACCACCTTGAATCAGATCCGGAAGGCCACAGGAAGGCAATGCAGCACGCGCAGAAGTGGTGTTACATGGGAGCTCCGAGGGACTCCCAAGATCACCCGTGCGGCCGCATTCTGGACCAACTGCAGCCTCCGGACACTCTTCAAGGGGAGCCCTATGTAGAGAGCATTGCAATAGTCCAAGCGGGAGATGATGAGGGCAGAAGTGACTGTGCGAAGTGCGTCCAGATCCAGAAAGGGCCGCAACTGGTAAATCAGACGAATCTGACAAAAGGCCCCCCTGGCGACGGCCTTAATGTGATCTTCTAAAGACAGCCGTACGTCCAGGAGGACACCTAGATTGCGAGCCCTTTCCATGTGGTCAAAATTTCTCCCCCCACGGCCAGCGACGGAGTAAGCTGGCTGTATCTGGGTGCAGGAAACCACAGCCACTCGGTTTTGGTCGGGTTGAGACGAAGCCTGTTAAGACCCATCCAACTCCGCACGGCCTCCAGGCACCGGGTCATCACTTCGAGGGCTTCGTTGGAGTGGCCTGGGGTAGAGATGTATAGCTGAGTGTCATCAGCGTACTGATGGAACTCCACCCCGAAACCACAGATGATCTCACTCAGCGGCTTCACATAAATGTTGAACAGCAGGGGCGAGAGCACAGACCCCTGAGGCACCCCACATAATAGGGGCCTCGTCCTTATCGCCACTAAATACGCCTTAATATAGGATCGTAATAGTGTTCGGTCAGATCTTTGTACAAATACACCAAGGAAAGTGAGAATCTAGTATTTCAGACCCAGTGAATTGCAAGGAAACCTTTATGTGGAGTCTTTGGCGCTCTCTCAGCGTGTTTATTTGCAATATTGGTACGGATGTCCTGGCAGGTCAAACGACTATTAAATATATAAACAAGGAACAAACCCCATATTCACTGTCACCGATGGTGTCATTATTATTATTTAGCATTTGATGAGAACATGACAGAAGAGAAGTAAACACACATACACACACACAAACACACACACAAACACACACACACACATATACTGTCCATGTAATTATAATTCACTCTGCGGAATGCTTAATTCCCACAGCACTGTCTTAGGCCTAAGAAATTTATCCATGTAGTAGGCTATTATCAGCTTCTCATCTCTCCTTTTTTCTCATCTTCTCATCTTTCCTACTATCTTCTCCTATTGGTGTCTTATGATTTATCACTTGTTTAGGATTAATGACTGTAACTGTGATTTATGATCTATTACCTATCACTTTGTTGCAATATGAGAGTACACCAAGAGATTATGCACTGGAGACGAATTCCTTGTGTGTCCAATCACTCTTGGCCAACAAGGAATTCTATTCTATTCTATTCTATTCTATTCTATTCTATTCTATTCTATTCCATTCCATTCCATTCCATTCCATTCCATTCCATTCTATTCTTTCCTAATTTCATTCTATTCTATTCCGTTCCATTCCATTCTCTACTCTTATTCTATTCTGTTCTGTTCTGTTCTATTCTATTCTATTCTATTCTATTCTATTCTATTCTATTCTATTCCATTCCATTCCATTCCATTCTATTCTTTCCTAATTTCATTCTATTCTATTCTATTCTATTCCGTTCCATTCCATTCTCTATTCTTATTCTATTCTATTCTATTCTATTCCATTCCATTCCATTCCATTCCATTCCATTCCATTCTATTCTTTCCTAATTTCATTCTATTCTATTCCGTTCCATTCCATTCTCTACTCTTATTCTATTCTATTCTATTCTATTCTATTCTATTCTATTCTATTCTATTCTATTCTATTCTATTCCATTTCATTCCATTCCATTCCATTCTATTCTTTCCTAATTTCATTCTATTCTATTCTATTCCGTTCCATTCCATTCTCTATTCTTATTCTATTCTATTCTATTCTATTCTATTCTATTCTATTCTATTCTATTCTATTCCATTCCATTCCATTCCATTCTATTCTTTCCTAATTTCATTCTATTCTATTCCGTTCCATTCCATTCTCTACTCTTATTCTATTCTGTTCTATTCTATTCTGTTCTGTTTCATTCCATTCCACTCCACTCCACTCCTTGTTCTGTTCTGTTCTGTCCTGTCCTGTCCCAATCTGTCCCAACCCAACCCAACCCAACCCAACCTAACCTAACCTAACCTAACCTGTGAACATCCCCAGTGTCAGGCCCAAAAGAATCAGGATCATAGGTTAAGTTGCAGTTAAGAAGATTTATTCCTCAAGCCTATATACACAAGAATCTAGACAACTAAGATTCAATACTAAATTGGCACCAGATAAGAGTCAATACAATTCATGAGAGGTTGTGGATGTAAGACACTTGTGGGAATGTAAGGCTTCTAGGCTGCTGGCTCGCTTGACTCCGCCTTTCCAGCTCTGCTTGCTCTCCTTCTCCTACAAAGATGGTAGTAACCTCACCACCCCTGTACTTCTTTCTCTGGAGAACTTGATCAAAATTGCTTCTTTTTGGAAATCAGTTTCCAAGGCAAGTTCTCTTTCACCCAGCCGAATGAAAACAGACCGGGGTGGGGGGCGGGGGGGGCGATATTCGCAGGGCGCTAGGATGCCCATTACCAGGCTGGGGACAGGTTCTCTTCCTCTCCGTGGCCTGTTTGTCAAAGAGAGGCAAGCGCCTGAAACTTAATTTTTTTTTAACAGTTGGGTTGCTGTTGCCTGGGGAGGAGGAAGAGATGGCGGGGGGGGGGATCAGCGCCCCTTGCTAAATAGCCCCGATTAAGCCTGAAACCTGGGATCTTCCCTTCGGTTCCTCCTTTCCCCCCCTCCCCCCTTCCCTCCCCTGTCTTGGCAGGAGCAGATGGCCTCTTGAATGCAGCTCGGAGACGGCACAGCTTCCCCTGTTCCTTTGTTCCCCCCATTCTTTGGGGCTGAATAGAGTCCTGCCAGGGGAAAGGCAGATTCTGCTTGCTGAGCCCAGCCTGGGAGACGACGGACGATGCACCAAAGGATGGGGAGGCTCTCGAGAGGACTGAGAAAGAGGCCTCGTTGCTCCCCAGGGCTTCCATCCTTAAGAGGAGAGGGAAAATTCCCCAGAACACACACACACACACACACACACACACACACACAAACACACACACACGAGTATGTCCTTTCATTCAATTGTAGCCCCTTCCCCACCTCCCTGCCCTTCCTTTTCATTTTTCCTGCTTAGAAAAGGTGTACAGGGAGGGGATGGTCTCTTTCGGCTTGCTCTTTCCCATGGCATGGATTGCTTCGGTCACTCAGGGGAGGGGACTGGGGGGGGGGGCACACAGGAAGGTTGCAATGTAAACCAGATGTAGGTAGTTTTCTCTCCCGTCCTCCTGCTTCTCCCATCCCAGGAAGGCACAAGTTGTTTATTATTTCAGGCGATGCCTCCCATCAGGCTGCCCGTAAGGGGGACCTGAGCGAAGGATAAAAAAATCAGGATAGAAAACGGAAGGAAGGAGAGGAATGAAGTGCATCTAGGAATACTGTTGATTTAGTTCCAGAACCAAAGATGCTTCCCCCCCCCCCCCCCCCCAAAAAAAAAAAAAAAGGTAACTGGACTTTCTTTGGGTTTGTCTCTGGCAACGTTTCGCTTCTCATCCAAGAAGTTTCTTCAGTCCTGAAGGTGCTTCTTGGATGAGAAGCAAAACGTTTTCAAAGAAGAAAACTGTTCTGACCCACACTCTTCCAACAAATCACACACAATCCAAGAGGAACAGAAACCTTGTAATACTTTTACAAAATAATTAGCTGTGATAAGCACAAGTCTTGCCAAACTGTGTAAGACTTGCCAAAAGATAACAGACAAGAAATAATTTGCAAAATAAGAATCTCCAAATACAAACTCAGGATACTAGAATATCCACGAGGCTGAGTTTCAAAACATCTTTGCCTTCTGCAAAGTACGTTCCTTTCACAGCTGGCTTTTATCTTCTTGAAGGAGGGGCCATTACCTTGCAGCCTTATACCAGAGTTGCCCCTGCTGTTGTAACTGCTCTTTCCTACGAGCAATCCTGCGTGCGTGAGCATTGGTTCAGGCTCCTTGGGAACCTCCTCATCGCTGCTGCCAGCCCCCACAATCTCTGAAGGCTGCAGTCCACTCCCTAATGGTTCTGGCCTCTCATCTGAGTCCTCGCTCTCCTCAGCCGTCCACACCTGCTGCCGGCTAACCACAACAAAAACTCAAGAAAGTCCAGTTGCCTTTTTTGGGGGAAAAAAACACCTTTGAGACAACCAGGACCTGGATGATGGAGACTCTCCGTAGAGATTTAGTTCAGAAGATTTGCTGGAAAGTTCCTGACTTGTGGAAAGAAAGAGAGATAAATGTCAGGAATCTTTTCATAATTTGGAAGCAATGCAGAGAACGAAGTGTTCTCTCATGGGCTCCGGATCAACCTCAGACAGTAGCGGGGAATTTTTTAAAGAGTTTGTTCCACGGAATGTATTAGATTAGATTAACAGAGTTGGAAGGGACCTTGTAGGTCATCTAGTCCAATCCCCCCCCTGCCCAAGCTGGAGACCCTACACCAATTCTGACAAATGGCAGTCCAATCTCTTCTTGAAAGTTTTAAGTGTAGTGCTTGAATAGTTTAGCTTGAATAGTTTTCTAGGGAGTCTTCAGAGCAGAGTTAGAATTTTGTGCTTCTGGAAAGCAGAAATATGCCTGTCAATTTCCTAGTCCAAAGTCCCTCCCCTGCCTTGTTCAGTTCCATTCCATTGTGTTGTGTTCTGAAGTTAAAATAATGAAATAAGGCGCTGTCTCAGCAAAGCACCAACCCCTAGCAGGCCTGGATTATATAGGCCTGAGTCTATATACAGTAGATCCCTGGGCATGTTCAACCAAGTCAAGATGTTGATTGCACACATAAAGGAGGAAAAACATCAGACTTTTGTGATTACCCTCTTGATTTATATGCCCGTACTCCAAAGACATCCCAGCTAGAGTATTAATGCAAGCCTAATCCCTTGCATATTCAGAAATTACCAACAGGAAGAGGTTTCTGGTGAACCATGGCATTTTGCAGCCACATTTTGAGAGTTAAGGATCCTAACCGTAACTTGTGTTTTCTGATGAGACCAGCTACTTTTCCAGAGATTAAGCCAGATGAGAAAAAGAGCAGTTAAACAGGGAAAGGACAGCTAATTTGATTGTGGTTTAAGCACCGGATTAGAAACTGGGAGACCGTGATTCTAGTTGCATCTTAGATCCGAAGGCCTGCTGGGTGACTTTCGACCAGTCCGTCTCTCTAAATCTGAAGAAGAAGAAGAAGAAGAAGAAGAGGAGGAGGAGGAGGAGGAGGAGGAGGACAAATCACTTCCAGGAAAATCTAGTCAAGAAGAATGTGTGGACTAGTACAGGCAATCATCAGGAAGGAAGATCAAAAATAACACACATACAACACACCACCCTGTGAAAAGATTTTTTCCCCTAACCATTAACAGCTCAAACATCTTCCCCAATTTCCCATCCTGGATGCCACATTCTACCATCTGTGCAGATTCCTTGAAAGGCTGAGGCTTCATCCAACGGAGCCAGGTGGCCACCTGGAAACTGAGTCACTGGTAGCGTTCTGACCAAAGCTTCCTGAGGCCATAATTAAGCACACGCTTAGTCCAAACAACTCTTCCCAGCCCATAATGAGTCCAAACAATCTCTCGAGATAAGCACCCACTTTTCTCTCCTTTGAATTGCTGCCAACAACTAAAGTGCCACATTAATTGTAAAAAACCAACCGAAGTACAAAGTCCACACAGAGCTTCAGGGTTTAATCCAAACAGAGCGAACGACTTTGCTTCCTGCAAAGGTTTTCTACCTTTGCATGTCCTTTATACCTTATGGCAGGGGCAATCTTCTCCAAGCCTTACTCCCGAGTTGCCCCTTTTGTCTCAGCTGTTCTTCTCTTCTAGCAGCTCTGCACACATGCGCACTGGGAACAGGCTCCCCTTGTTCCTCTGCCTCACTGTTGCCAGACTCCGGAGGCTCCAGAGGCAGCACCCCACTCCCAGATGGTCCTGGCCCCCATCTCTGCATCGGATGCAGGGCCGAGTGCTCTCTAGACTCCCGGACTGATCCCTGTTCTTCCCGATTATCCGATTCTGCTGCTGTCTGCACAGGCTGCCCGCAAACCACAACAGTAGCATTTCCCAGAGGATGGTGGCAGAAGTAACTGACAGTGAGTTGAAGTGTAGCTGGGTGCCCACCTGACAACAGCTGGTAGCATCTGCATTGGATTGAAAGGCAGGTTTAAGGAAATGCGTAAACCCTTGCTGTGCAATGCACAAGCTCCATTTAAGAACAGAACATTTTTCTATTCTCACCTTTTTGCTATATATTTGCTATTATCCAAGCCAGTTGTCCCTCACCTTCTTTTCTGCCTAAGGGATGGACTTGGCTTTAGGATGGCATCCCAAGGTCCGAATGGGATTAGGATAAAAAAAAGAATGGGTAGAGGCAGGGCAAAATCCTTTGCGTGAACTGTATACTCCCTGAAATTATTCACGAAGAATAATTAAGAGGTTTAATGTGAAATGTCCTTCAAGCCCTAGTAATAAGCAGGCATATACAATGGAATGAAGGCTATTGCCGAGCACTAAGCATGGTGCTCCATAGACTGTAAGCCGCCCTGAGTCTCCGGAGAAGGGCGGCATATAAATGTTGAAATAAATAAATAAATAAGTTGAGTTCAGCTTTTGGTGATCTACAGGTAGATAAATGAGAATATTTGGGTATTAGTACCTGACAGAGAGCCAGCCAGTATGGGTGATGATATAGGTGTTCTTAGGCATGGTAGCCAGTTGGGTGATAGGGAGGGAGAAAGGGAAGAGGTGTAGAAGGGAAGAGCAAGAGAGGGAGGGAGGGAAGAAAGAAAGGAAAGATGTGGAAGGGAAGGAAAGAAGGAAGGAAGGAAGGAAGGAAAGAAGAAAAAAGGTGTGGAAGGTAGGGAGGGTAGGAGTTTTTAGAGGTTCTAGTTTCTTTTACTTTTATGTCACCCAGAGTCACTTTCTAGGGGAGATGGTGGCATAATGATTTAATAACTACAATTAAAAGGTACATCTGACCTAGAATTCACTTCAAATTGGAATCCATTCCTATTTTAAAAAGTCATACCACATCCAAAATCTGCTCTTCCCTATGTATAAAGCTTAATATTACAGGGTATTCAAGACAAAACAGGCAAAGGGGCTCATCGGGGCAGTCATAAATGTTTGGCACAGCCGGCAAGCACCCGTTTTTGTGAGACTCGACCTACAAAGTCCACCAAGAGAACTTTTTCATGGACCTGCAACCCGAACTGGAATCTTCCTTTATCTGTTCCTCTGGACCCAGAAATTTGTTTGGGAGGGAAGGATATTTTATTCCACCGTGTTTTTAGACGCTAAAAGGTACACGGCAAATTTGAGTGGGGCAATCGTCAACTTTCATCGGCACATAATTTCTACCAGGTCTGGCCTTCCGCCAGCGACAATAAATCCCTTGGTGTTGGAATAACAGACAAAGCACACTTTCCTGAGGCTCCCTGGCATAATTACCGGAGGCTTTTTTATGGCAGCCTTTTTCTCTTGCAAATGCCACCCCACTTGCCAAAGTCAATCTTTCTCTCCCCTTCCTCCTCGCCCCAACATAATAATTGTGAGGGATGGGGATGTGGGGGAGGGGGGACAGATAAGTTGCCTGCAGTTTCTTTACAGAAAAAACATGAGTGACAGTTTTGACAAGCCGGTGTTTTGACATGGCAGGTACTTTCCTGAAAATGTAAAACCCTTCATTTGAATCCCATTTTCAATGGGCCCTGAATAGAGGACACCCCCCCTCCTTTTAAGGGTGACTTTTAAAACAGGACTCCCCCCCCCCATAAACTTCCCAGCTATTGAGCAGGGGAGGGGCCATCACAGAATTAATTCTCGGCCTCCCTCCTGATTCCCAGGACACTCTTCCCTCCTCATCTGGGAACCTTGAATGCTCCATTGAAAAGCTGCAGTTTTCTGACCGTCGTGTCTAAAAGGCAGTTGACGAAACTCCTTGTTAATCCCCAAAGTTTAATTTTTTTTTAAAAAAAAAAAGGAAAGAAAAAGGGGGAAAAAGTCATCTGAAGTGCCTCCTTTGTTTGGGTCTGAAATTGCCTTTCGAAATAAAATGTTTTGCAAGAATGCAACTTGTGGTTTGTACCTCATCGCGGCTGCAGTCATGGCTATCGTTTGCATTTTGCAAAATTTGACTTAGGTGTATTTTGAGTCCTTCAGAAAATCCATCTCAGTCATCCAGGTCATAAGTGGTGCATTTTTTTTTCCCCAGGAGGCAACTTGGACTTTCTTGTTTTTTCTCTTGAAGACATTTCGCTTCTCATCCACCTTCAGCTTTGACTGCCATCATCCCCACCCAGCTTTCAGAGGCAAACTTTTCCACCGATTAATTGTTCTCAACTGTCGGTAAATTTCTCCTTAGTTCTAGGTTACTTCTTTCTTTAATGACCATCCACCTGTTACTTCTTATCCTGCCCTGTGGAGAATAAGTTCATCCCTTCTTCTCAGCAACAGCCCCTCGAGTATTGAAAGGCTGCTATCATATCACTCCTAGTTCTGAGAATTGAAGTCCACAAATTATGGGAAATGAAGTCCAGGCATCTTGAAGCTTCTGGGGTTGAGGAACACTGCTGTGGATGGGTCCTATTACAGGAGCTGAGTAACAAAACTTCTCAGACAGTGGTGGGATCCAAAAATTTTTACTACCAGTTCTATGGGCGTGGCTTGGTGGGCGTGGCAGGGGAAGGTTACTAAAACAATCCCCATTCTCTCCCCACCTCACTAACCTGCTTTCCAGCTCCATTCTCCGTGCAGGGCAACCAAAGAAGACCCGGCCGATCAGCCGGGACTCGATGGGAGGCAGAGAAAAGATGGAGGGCGGGGCCAGTCAGAGGTGGGATTTGCCGGTTCTCCGAACTATTCAAAATTTCAGCTGCCGGTTCTCCAGAACTGGTCAGAACCTGCTGAATACCATCTCTGATCTCAGATTAACAAACTTGGGTCTTAGATACTTTTGGCCTGGGGGGTTGAGTTTTCATTGACAATATTGCAATACATTTTGGGGAGAACCATATGCAGTCGGGGTGGCACGAGTTAGAAAGCGGAAGCAGTATGCTCCATCCCATATTTTCTAACAGGTTGCCCTAATAGGAAAAAAACCACCTAATCTCTCCCTGGTATAGCCAACAAAGCAAGGAGAGTCTGTGGCTTAGAGGTTAATATATCTACCTATTATGCCAGTAACCTGGGTTCAAATCCCTAAAGGGTATGGCTAGCTGATGAGAACTTGAAATAGATCTATACTAGTCTCTGTTTATTTTATTTATTTTTGTAGGTAAATATAAATTCAACACAAGAGTTTAGTACATTCCAATGACTCTCTGCTTAACTAATTTTTTTTTTAATTTTGACTGACTAAGTTACTTGGATGAGCAATAAAACATCTCAGATGAACAAACTTGGGTCTAGTTGCCATGATTTAACCCAACAACGATATTCTCAAAGCTTCCAGCTTTGACTTTAGTTTCCTTTTTTAGGTGTCCAATGTGTGAAATCAGTCTTGGGTGGGTTTATGGTTGATAGTGAATAGGGGGTGTCCCTGGAAAAGGAGGCGATTCACTCGACTGAGAAGTGTGTTGTGTGAACTTAGGCAGTGTGTCCGTCTACCCTTCTTGCCAATTATCCTCGTTTCATCCACCTTCACATATGGCTTCACACATCTCCTTTTGTTCTTTAAAGTTATCTCCTCTGACTCTTGCAAGGATCTCTTCAACCATGATGAAAACCCAGCCAACCACATCTAAAAAGAGCATCTCCTTTTTTTCCCCTCCTCCCACCCCCCACAAAATCCCTTCTCCTCCCCCCAAAAACCAGTACCCCTGGAAACCTGCTGAAGAGAAGGACTCTTTTAGTTTTCTAATGTAGATGAGCCTCAATTCCTCTCCCCCCCCCCCTTTAAAATCCAAGGCTGGGAAAAGGAAAGCAGCAGATTCACAAAGCTTTGGAGAGCTTTTTGGACAAGAGGGGGATTTGCAATTTTAAACCAGGAAAGGCTCAAGATGAGAGATCACCGTCATTTTAGGAATGAGGAAAGGGGGGGTGGGGTGGGGGGAAAGGGCCCTTTTCCTCCCAAATGAGCTGCTTTGGGGGGTGAGTGGGGGTCCGGATGTTTCAGACCACCCTGCCCTGTGCAAATAAATGAGCTGGTCCATAAATGGTCCATAATTACAAGGCTGCCTTTTAAGGATTCCTCTAGAGAGTTTCTGAGTAATGGGGTCACGCAAGGTCAGCAGAGAGCACCAGAGAATAAATCTGAAAGCACTAAGTCTCCCCCTCCCCTGTTAGAGCTGGGCATAAAAGGTTTATTTGTAGAAGGGCAGCTTGGGAAAGACACCTCCGCCGCCACTCCACCCCCTGACACACACAAGTTGAGAGAATAAATAGCCAGAGATCACCACGAACCTTGTTGAAACCGTCTGCCTAAGGAGAAAGAACGTGGTACTGGCAGGGGTCAGCTTCAAAAATTTTAGCAATGGGTTCTCTGCCCAGTTGCTGGGTGGGCGTGGCCACGGTGGGTGTGGCCTAGTCAGCCTCTTGCACCACGGAAGGGGTGTGTGTCGTTTTCGCCCTCCCAGGGCTCTGGAGGCTCTCAGGAAGCCGGAAATGGGTCTCTTTCTGGCCTTCCCAAATTTCCGGGAGGCCCATTTTTCAGCCTCTGCGCGCGCCCTGCACTTCCCTGCATCCAAAACGTGCCGCATGGGGACTCCTGGGAGGGGAGGGGAGGGGTGGGGTGGGCGGGGCCAGGCAGGAGTGGGGTTTGGGGGTTCTCCGAACTGTGCAGAATCTTAGCTAGGGGCTCTCCTGAACCTCTGCGAACCCCCAGCAGCCCACCCCTGGGTACAGGGAATCCTTATGACCACAAAAGAGCTCTAAACTTTCTGTTGCTAAGTGAGACCTCTGGGAAATGAATCTTTGCCCCGTTTTAAGACTTTCCTTAATGCAGTTGTTATGTTAGCAATGCAGTTGGGGAATGCCTCCTCATTGGCTTGGCTTGCCCAAAGGCCGTAGGAGGGGAATCGGACGACATTGCAACCATCATAAATACGAGTTGGTTGCCAAGTGTGAGGATTTGATCAAGTGACCATGGGGAGGCTGCAACAGGTTGTAAGTGTGAACAACAGTCCTAAGTTACTTTTTTTTCAAGTACCATTGTAGCTTCGAACAGTCGCTAAATGAACTGTTGAAAGTCAAGGAATATCTCTACATGAAGAATATGTCTCCCAGCCTGGGAAGGGGCTAGGAGAAGGTAAGGCCACACCTACAGTTCTGCATCCAGTTTTGGTCACTACACTATAAAAAAGATGTGGAGATTCTAGAAAGAGTGCAGAGAAGAGCAACCAGGATGATGAGGGGACTGGAGGATAAAACATACAATGAACGGTTGCAGGAACTAGGCCTGGCTAATCTTGTGAAGAGAAGGACCAGGGGAGACAGGATAGTAGTGTTGCAGTACTTGAGGGGCTGCCACAGAGAGGAGGAGGGGTCAAGCTATTTTCCCAGGCACCTGAAGGCCAGACAAGGAATAATGGATGGAAGCTGATGAAGGAGAGATTCAACCTGGAAATAAGGAGAAATTCTCTGACAGTGAGAACATTCAACCAACGGAACAGAAGTTGCCTTCAGAACTTGTGGGAGCTTCATCACTGGAAACTTTCAAGAAGACACTGGACTGCCATCTGTCAGAAATGGTGCAGGGTCTCCTGCTTGGCCAGGGGGTTGGACTAGATGACCTACGAGGTCCTTTCCAACACTGTTAATCTAACAAAAAAAACAAGATGATTAGGGGACTGGAGACTCAAACATACGACGAACAGTTGCAGGAATTGGGCCTGGATGGTCTAGTGAAGAGAAGGACCAGGGGAGACATGATAGCGATCTTCCAATATTTGAGGGGCTGCCACAGAGAGGAGGGGGTCAAGCTATTTTCCAAGGCACCTGAAGGCCAGACAAGGAATAATGGGTGAAAACTGATCAAGGAGAGATTCAACCTGGAAATAAGGAAGAATTTTCTGACAGTGAGAACAAGCAACCCATGGAGCAGAAGTTGCCTTCGGAAGTTGTGGGAGCTTCATCACTGGAGGCTTTCAAGAAGAGACTGGACTGGCATCTGTCTGAAATGGTGTAGGGTCTCTTGCTTGGGCCGAGAGTTGGACTAGACATCCAAGGTCTCTTCCAGCTCTATTATTCTGTAAATCAACTCTGTTTTGACATAGATATACTCACTCATCCAAGCTGGGTTGTTTTCTTGCAGATGTTTCATTACCCAAACTAGGTAACACCATTAGTGCAAAGAACCAAACTCAGAGAGCACCAAGAGCCCCTCCTTTCAACCCTGAGCTACAAATATTCTTCTTGATTGGTACTCATTCATTCTCTTGGTCTCATCCAGTGTTGGGAATTCTCAGTTCAAAGATAGATCAATGGCTCACCTCCGTTCCTGTTAATGTGGACACAAACTTATTGTGTAATATATGGTTGATCATGGTGATAGTGATAGCGATAAAAATAATGATGATATTATCATTCTATATCACCAATTACTTCTTGTAGATCTCAGGAGGATTTGGGTGACATTGTGAGGGACAGCATGGCATCTAAAAGGAGAAAGAAAAAGAAGTCTGAATTTCATCACAATGGTATTATTAGAAAACTTATGGGTGCACAATCACCAGAAGCTTTCTAGAAGCAAAATTATTCAATCACTATACTTAAAACTTTCAAGAAGAGACTGGACTGCCATGTGTCAGAAATGATGTAGGGTCTCCCGCTTGGACAGGTGGTTGGACTACAGGACCTCCAAGGTCCCTGGTAATCTGTATCTGTACCTCCAAGGTCCCTTCCAACCCTATTATTCTATATTCAGTGTTCTGAATGATTAAATGCTCAGCAATTTTCTCTGTCAAAGATCAAAGAATCCTGGTGGGGTTTTATGGACTAGCCTGTATCACCTCTACATCAAGGAGAAATTCAACTTGGAAATAAGGAGGAATTTCCTGACAGTGAGAACAATCAGCCCATGGAACAGAAGTTGCCTTCAGAAGTTGTGGGAGCTTCATCACTGGAGGCTTTCAAGAGAGACTGGATTGTCAGAAATGGTGTAGGGTCTCCTGCTTGGGCAGGGGTTGGACTAGATGACCTACGAGGTCCCTTCCAATCTGTTAATCACAACTGAAATCCTGTAAGATTTTGGGCAGCCTCTTCGATCCTGTCTTTTTTTTAAAAAAAAAAAAAGTTCAGACTCCAATATTTAATTTAAAAACTGACAAAAATTTTGCAGTTTTGAAGACAGCCATCGGAGTAAAGAATTCTAATCTCTCATCGAAATGCCTTTGCTGCAATTCACTGTAGATTAACTAAGGAAAAGTGAGTATCTAAATCCATTGCAAGTGTGCAAGGCAGCAGGCCGTCAAAGTTTGGAACTCAAGCAATGGAAAAAAAAAATAGCAGCAGCATTCACACACACACACACACACACACACACACACACACACACACACACCAAAAATTGTCCACTTTCATATTTCAGTGGCATCTTACAAAAGCAGATTGAAACACCTTTTCTTTCACTTCAAGCTTATCTAAAGATAAATATGAAGATAATGATTCGGGTATGTGTTTAATAACCTGCCAGTCCCTCTGGACATCCAAAAGTCCAAAGAGTTGTGGAGAGCTTAGCTTGTAATCTCTCTGATGGAGATGGAAAAGAGGCAGTCAATGTGTTATCATCTGCAGAGCAAGAGAACCTCAGTTTATTAAGTGCAAAACAAAACCCAAAGAAAGATTATTCTCCAAAGCATTTGAGCATTTGGGCTCGACTGTGGTCGTAAGTCGAGAACTACCTTTAAAAAAAGAGCGGCCAGGAGCTTTGCCATAGCTAGGGGGAAGGCGATGTTTGAAAATGCTTTATTACTGGGTTAACAAAAGCAGGAGATGCAAAGGCCGGGTATTATGCCCCTGGGGGAGATTGACTCTGAGGGAGAGGAGGAACAGCCAACAGAGAGTGGAAGTGTGGCTCTGGAAGTTGTGGAGGAAGCCGGGGAAGGGCAGAGGCCAGCTAGGCAGTCAGAGGAGGACCCAGGCCCATCCCCTCTCCATCCTAGGGCACGAAGGGAGGAGAGGATAAGGGAGAGACGTGAATGGCGTGGTCTACGGGGGAGGAAAGGACCTTGATCCTCTTCATGGGCTGCAGCTGTGAGGACTGTTTAAAAGGACGGACATGCGTATGGGCCAGTGCTGGAAACAAAGCATGGAAATATTTCTAGTCTGTCGTTCCTGTCTGAGTTTGGCATCCTTCTGTGTGTGCTGATATCTGTGGACATCTTCAAGTCCTTATCTTGCCTGGTTCCCTTAATGGCTTCAGTGTGGTTTGTGTTGTTTTTACTCTTTATAATTTATGGGCATTTTTAGTTTAAACGGCATTTCCTCCTTTTCGTAACTGCTTGTGGGGGAGTTTTTTGTCTCCAGTCCAGGATATTTGGAGCTTGGAAGCAAAGTGAAGGAATAAAAGGGGCTTCACCTGTTTTTTTATGACTGTGTTTATTGTATATCCCACCCTGGGTCATCACAATCCCCATGGTCATGTGATCAAAATGCTTGGCAGACGACTCATAGTTATGACCGTTGCAGTGTCTCCATGGTTACATGATTAAAATTCAGATGCTTGACAACTGACTCACATTTATGATGTTTGCAGTGTCCCGGGGTCACGTGGTCCTCTTTTGCAACCTTCTGACAAGGAAAGTCAACGGGGGAGCCAGATTCACTTCAATAACCATCTTACTAACTTAGCAGCTGCCGTGATTCGCTTAACAACTGAAAGGTTGTAAAATAGGGCAAAACTCACTTAACCACTGGCTTGCTTAGCAACAGAAATTTTGGGCTTAATTGTGATTGTAGATCGAGGACCACCTGAGTGTTGATTCCATATAAGAAAGAGTTTGAGGGCCAGAGTTGTTCTAATCTCTTCCCTTTCTGATCCATAAATCTTGCTAAACAAAACTCCGCAAGAATCAGGCTTGGAGAAGAGTTGCGTTGGGTTTAGAGAGAGATGCTGCAAAGCCCGATCAAAGGCTAGGAAAGATTTCCTCTCTGCAACCACAAAGAAGTCGCTGCTAAGCAAGGCAGGGAGCAAGAACCAGGAACTTTCTGTCTGATTTCAGAATCTCTGCCATGGATAAGTTTTGACTCTTGACCTCTGTCTGCTCCCTCTGGGCTGGAGAGAAAGAAAAGGATGTCAGGGTAAAAAGAAGAGCCAGAGGGAAGGAAAGAAGGAGGGAGGAAGAGAGAGAAAGAGAGGGAGGGTTTTTCTACCAAGTTGAGGCTCTGCCTCCCTATACAGCTTCTTTAGCCCAGGGCTTCATGTAACTCATAGCAGATGTCCACTAAAGGAATGCAGCCCTCAATCAGAAAGGTAATTTATCCCACCCTGAAATAATCAGCACTGAGTTAATTGACCATGTCCTCACTTGATATGGGCCCATTTCCTGGATCGGATAGATAGAAAACTCCCAATTTTATTCCCATGCAACATGGATGCATGGGAAATATGGCAGCTGCAGCCACCCCACACACATTGAGAACCTCGATGTCGCAGTGGTGAGAGTGCAGTACTGCAGGCTACTTCTGCTGCCTGCCGGCTGCCTGCAATTTGGCAGTTCAAATCCCACCAGGCTCAAGGTTTATTCAGTCTTCCTTTCCTCCGAGGTGGGTAAAATGAGGACCCAGATTGTTGGGGGGCAGTACACTGACTCTATAAACCGCTTAGAGGGGATTGTAAAGCACTGTGATATATACAGTAAATCTAAGTACTACTGCTATCTTCCTTCCTTCCTTCCTTCCTTCCTTCCTTCCTTCCTTCCTTCCTTCCTTCCTTCCTTCCTTCCTTCCTTCCTTCCTTCCTTCCCAGTGGTTAGAATGGAGTAGTGCAAGCTAACTCTGCTCATTGCCAGGAGTTCGAGCCTGACCAGCTCCAGGTTGACTCAGCCTTCTATTCTTCTGAAGTTGGTAAAATGAAGACCCAGATTGTTGGGGGCAAGAGGCTGACTCTGTAAACCGCTTAGAGAGGGATGTAAAGCACTATAAAGCAGTACGTAAGTCTAAAATGCTATTGCTAAGATGCTATTAAAAGGGGCAGGGCTTCGATGGCACAGTCTGCTCCTCACCCTGCCTTTATTGACCCCACCCCACTGTGGTCCCACATCTCAGGATGCCCCAGAGGAAGCTACCTCTCCTTCCCAGGTTGGAAGCTCTGTTTAGTCAATGAGGAAGTAGTACAGTTAGTCCTCAGCATAAGATGAAAGTTGAGCCCAAAATTTCCTCTGCTAAGCGAGACAGTTTGTAAGCGGTTTTTGCCCCATTTCTTGCTACCGTTGTTAAATGAATAATCACTGCAGTTGCTATGTTAGTAACACAGTTGTTAAGTGAATCTGGTTCCCCCCCCCCCCTTGACTCTGTTAGTCAGAAGGGGCACTGCAACCGTCATAAATACAGAGCTTCTGAATTTTGATCATGTGGACCATGGGAATGCTACACACAGTCGTAAGTGTGGGGAAACGGTCATAAGTTCGTTTCTCCAGACCGGTTGTGACTTCAAATGGTCATCAAATGAACTTTTAAGTCGAGGACTAGCTGTACTGAACTACCTTGACCAAGAATTCCTGGAATCAGGAATAAGTTGGTACCTTTCAAAGCAAAATTAAAACTCCGAAGATCAGAAGATGCAAAAAGACACGAGGACTGATCTCTTTGATATTCTACCTGTTCGGTTTTCTTGCTTGCTTTGGAATTTTGTGCTTTACACATTTTGTGCAATTACTCAGCCTTCTTCCCAAGAAAAATCTGAAAAAGAGTCTCTTTATTTCTGTGATTTTAGGCATCCTCAAATCCTGGAATAATGCTAGACGGAATCATTCCTAGACAGAATCCATCTAGCAGTATTCCAGGATTTAAGGGGCTGCCACAATGAAGAGGGAGTCAAATTATTCCCCAAAGCGCCAGAAGGAAGGACAAGAAACAATGAATGGAAACTAATCAAGGAGAGAAGCAACCTAGAACTAAGGAGAAATTTCCTGACAGCGAGAACGATCAACCTGTGGAACAGTTTGCCTTCAGAAGTTTGTGGGTGCTCCATCATTGGAGGCTTTTAAGAAGAGACTGGACTGCCACTTTTCTGGAATGGAATAGGGTCTCCTGCTTGGGCAGTGGGGTTGGACTAGACTAGAAGATTTCCAAGGTCCCTTCCGGCTCAATTCTGATTGAAATTGATTAGATTTGTGGAGTTTCCTGAGCAGGGGAGTTATTCTGAAGAAAGGATGGGTGGCAAGTAAACGTATTCCTAACCTGCAATGGCTGTTGGGTGGCAATTCCATCACCCTAAATTAGGTGTGTATGTCTTTGTGGGAGGTGGGGATGATGGGGAACAGATCCGTTGTGATAGGAAAGAGTTGTATGCTGGGAAAATTATGCGCCGGGCTGCCTTTTTTCAAGACAAGCTAGGCTAGCTAGTAGCCAGGAATGGAATTCTCTGAAACAAACACAATTGCAGCCCAAAGAGAAGGCCTCTGTGTGTGTGTGTGTGTGTGTGTGTGTGTGTGTGTGCGCGCTTTTCAGACTGTTTTCACTTAGTCCTCTCTGGCTGGCCTGTCTCTCCCCATCAGGGCTCAGCTTTCATCATGCAACTGTCCCGGCCCTCCCCCCTCTCTTTAGAGGCCCTGGAAGCTAAAGGCTGATGGGTTGTGTGACGGGAGCAGTGACCTCTGAGTAAGTAGTCGAGCAGATGGCCACTCCTCCTTCCCCCCTCAGGGCCTCTGGGGGCACCAGCCCCTGACCTCTGCCTTTGCAGAAAGCGGCTCGGCTACGGCACAGAGCCCCCGCTCCGTTTCATGAAAGCCACGGCCAGCGCTGGCCCCTTTCAAGCTGAGGGGGTGGGAATTTGTCACGGCGAATCTTCAGGGAAATGTGGGGCACCAGGAACTTAGAAAACCTTCTGGCTCTTGCACCCTTAGGAATTCAGTAGGTCCAGGCCAGGTCCCATCATGGGCATGGTAGCATGCCAGATGTTGGCTTACTTGTTTGAAAAAGCTGCCTGGCGATTTCCCTAAATTTCCATAAATCAAGAACAGACTAAGAATAGCATAGTTGGAAGAGACCTTGGAGGTCTTCTAGTCCAACCCCCTCCCCCCACCCCCCAGGCTTACGCAAGAATTCCTCCACCATTTCTGACGAATGGCCTTCCAATCTCTTCTTAAAAACTTCCAGTGTTGGAGCATTTACAACTTCTGGAGGCAAATCGTTCCATTGATTAATTGTTCTCACTGTCAGGAAATTTCTCCTTAGTACTAGGTTGCTTCTCTCCTTGGCTAGTTTCCATCCATTGCTTCTTGTCCTGCCTTCAGATGCTTTGGAGAACAGCTTGACCCCCTCTTCTCTGTGGCAGCCCCTCAAATATTGGGAGATTGCTATCCTGTTGCCCCTAGTCCTTCTTTTCACCAAACTAGACATTCCCAAATCCTGCAACTGTTCTTAGCAATACTGTTGTGGTTCACCAGGAACCAGTGCAGCCGGCAATGGAATCGGTCAGTGGGGAAGAACGGGGACCAGTCCAGGAGTCTGGAGATGACTCGGACAAGGGTCCTGCGTCCGATGCAGAGATGGGGCCAGGGCCATCTGGGAGTGGGGTGCTGACTCTGGAGCCTTCGGAGTCTGGCAGCAGCGAGGCCGAGGAACTAGGGGAGCCTGTTCCCAGTGCATGTGTGTGCAGAGCTGCTAGAAGGCAAGAGCAGCTGAGACAAAAGGGGCAATTCAGGAGGAAGGCTTGGAGGTGATTGCCCTCCCATAAGATATAAAGGAAGTGCAAAGGCAGAGAAACCTTTGCAGGAAGCAAAGTCATTTGCTCTGTTTGGATTCAACCTTGAAGCTCTGCGTGCACTTTGTACTTCGGTTGGTTTTTTATAGTTAATTTGGCACTTTAGTTGTTAGCAGCAAGTCAAAGGAGATAAAGGTGAGTGCTTATCTCGAGGAACTGTTTGGGACTCATTACAGAATGAACATAATTCCCAGCATTGAAATAAAACAAGAGTTGTTTTAACTAAGCGTGTACTTAATTACAGTCTCAGAAAGCCTTCAATACACAATTTTCGCAACTGTTCTAACAGTTTCTAAGTCCCTTTTTGCAGATCACATTCTACTTGGCTACTAATCTAAACCCATTTTCTGGGTTCACCGTCTATATTGAGCTAACTGGATGGGGTTCCCATGATCTGAAAACTATAAGAAGCTCTGAATTTGTTATGGTTTGTGGGATCTGCAAGCCAGGTTTTCTTTGTTTGATTGTTTGTTTTGCTAAGGATCTTGTGTAAAGAGAAATCAGAAAGCGGTAGATAGAATCCACATTTGCTCATTCTATGATGGGGTTGGTGAGGGCTCAATTAAAATTTGAGACAATTTGAGACATCAGGATTCTTAGGTGTATAAGTTTTTTTTAATATTATTTGTTATTTAGCACAGGTTGCAAAATAGCTTGTGCTTTGAAATACGCTGTTAGGAAGATCTTGCCCCAACAGATTGTGTATGCATAAGAATAGCCATCTGGTTCCTATTAAGGTGTAAAATGTACTCAGCTTGTACTTCCTGAACCTAAAAGTGAGTGGAATTCAATTGTACTTTGCAATGTGTAGTTCACAGCTCTGGGAGAGAGAGAAAAAATGCATACAGAAGTATGCTGGTGGAGGCTTGGGCGCCAAATCTGCTTATGTTAGAAATGCATGCTAAAATATATGCAGATTTTATTGCAGACAGTTTCAACGAAGTGGCACAGATGTGGCAAAGGGATCAGTTAGACTTAAGCAGGAAAAATAAAACCTGAAACTGAACTTGAAATAATTCACAGTTCCATATTTGTAACCGCTAAAATAAATTTAACAATTTGGATGGGAGAACACATGGGAGAATAGATAACACTTGGCAATTGATACATATTAATGGAATAGTATACTAAACAATGTTGACTATACAACATCTTCTTTGTTTTCAACGTTTTTGTTGAATATACAAAAAAGATGTTGCGATTTTGGAAAAAGTGCAGAGAAGCGCAACTAAGATTGAAGGGTTGGAGACTAAAATATATAAAGAACAGCTGCAGGATTTGGGTTTGGCTAGTCTGGAGAAAAGAAGGACTGGGCTGACATGGTAGCAGTGTTTCAATATTTGAGGGGCTGCCACAAAGAGGAAGGGGTCAGTTTATTTTCCAATGCACCAGAAGGCAGGACAAGAAACAATGAATGGAAACTAACCAAGGAGAGAAGCAACCTGGAATTAAAAGGAAACTTGCTAAGAGTGAGGACAACTGACCAGTGGAACAGCTTGCCTCCAGGAGTTGTATAAGGTTTTTAAGAAGAGACTGGACAGCCACTTACCTCAAATTGTATAGGGTGTCCTGCTTGAGCAGGGGGTTGGACTAGAAGACCTCCAAGGTCCCTTCCAACTCTGTTATTCTGTATTTTGTTATCTTTATAGCCATCCTGGAGCTTCCTTTGCCATATCTTCACTTCTCCTTGCAAGTTGGCTGGAAAAGAGAGCCCCGACATAAATACATCCTTTGATGCCTTTAATTATGCAACTCCCTGTTTCCTTCCGCATTTGAGAATGGAAGAATTTATAAAACAAACAGGCCATCCGTTGGTTAATAAAGCCTCCTTATCAAGTCTGTTTATCGGTGTTAGTTATGCCCTATAAAATTCATGGTGAGCCTCTTGGGAGAAATCATTTAAATTGGAGATCAGAGGGGGGTGAAGATCCACCGCAGCGTACACATACCCCTGTTTTATGACACTGCAGGATCTGCATGTCAGATCCTGTGTGTTTAAAGGAAATTAAAGAAGAAAAGAAGGTTGCAATCAGATTTATCTGATGGTAGTTTAACCATTCTGGGATTCAGCATTTCTGGTACCTCCCTGTCATCTCCACTGATCAGGAGACAGTAGGAAACAAAGTGTAAAGTAGACAGAAAGGGACAAATGTGCTCATGATAAGCATTGAGGGTTTCTGCATATCTTTAATGAATCTTTCTGCAGTAAGGAGAAAATAGTATAGAATTCAGAAATAGAATAGAATAGAATAACAAAATGAGTAGAAAATAGAGTAGAACAGAATAGAACAGAAAATTCAGAAATAGAATAGAATGCAGAATAGAATACAGGTGAAACTCGAAAAATTAGAATATCATGCAAAAGTTCATTTATTTCAGTAATGCAACTTAAAAGGTGAACCTAATATATGAGATACTCATTACATGCAAAGCAAGATAGTTCGAGCCATGATTTCTCATAATTGCAATGATTATGGCTTACAGCTCATGAAAACCCCAAATCCACAATCTCAGAAAATTAGAATATTGTGAAAAGGTGCAATATTCTAGGCTCAAAGTGTCCCACTCTAATCAGCTAATTAAGCCATAACACCTGCAAAGGGTTCCTGAGCCTTTAAATGGTCTCTCAGTCTGCTTCAATAGGAATCACAATCATGGGAAAGACTGCTGACCTGACAGTTGTGCAGAAAACCATCATTGACACCCTCCATAAGGGGGGAAAGCCTCAAAAGGTTGGATGCAAAAGAAGTTGGATGTTCCCAAAGTGCTGTATCAAAGCACATTAATAGACAGTTATGTGGAAGGGAAAAGTGTGGAAGAAAAAGGTGCACAAGCAGCAGGGATAACTGCAGCCTGGAGAGGATTGTCAGGAAAAGACCATTCAAAAGTGTTGGAGACTTTCACAAGGAGTGCACTAAGGCTGGAGTCAGTGCATCAAAAGCCACCACACACAGACGGATCCTGGACATGGGCTTCAAATGTCGTATTCCTCTTGTCAAGCCGCTCCTGAACAACAAACAACATCAGAAGCGTCTTACCTGGTCTAAAGAAAAACAGACCTGGTCTGTTGCTCAGTGGTCCAAAGTCCTCTTTTCTGATGAGAGCAACTTTTGCATCTCATTTGGAAACCAAGGACCCAGAGTCTGGAGGAAGAATGGAGAGGCACACACTGCAAGATGCTTGAAGTCCAGTGTAAAGTTTCCACAATCTGTGTTGATTTGGGGAGCCATGTCATCTGCTGGTGTTGGTCCACTGTGCTTCATTAAGTCCAGGGTCAACGCAGCTGTCTACCAGGAGATTTTGGAGCACTTCATGCTTCCTTGCGCAGACGAGCTTTATGGGGATGCTGACTTCATTTTCCAGCAGGACTTGGCACTTGCCCACATTGCCAAAAGCACCAAAATCTGGTTCAATGACCATGGGATTACTGTGCTTGATTGGCCAGCAAACTCGCCTGACCTGAACTCCATAGAGAATCTATGGGGCATTGCCAAGAGAAAGATGAGAGACATGAGACCGAACAATGCAGAAGAGCTGAAGGCTGTTATTGAAGCATCCTGGTCTTCCATAACATCTCAGCAGTGCCACAGGCTGACAGCTTCCATGCCACGCCGCGTAGAGGCAGTAATTGCTGCAAAAGGGGCTCAAACCAAGTACTGAGTATATATGCATGCTTATACTCTTCAGAGGTCCAATATTGTTCTATGTACAATCCTTGTTTTATTGATTGCATGTAATATTCTAATTTTCTGAGATTGTGGGTTTGGGGTTTTTATGAGCTGTAAGCCATAATCATCACAAATTATGACAAATCACGGCTTGAACTATCTTGCTTTGCATGTAATGAGTCTATATCATATATTAGTTTCACTTTTTAAGTTGCATTACTGAAATAAATGAACTTTTGCATGATATTCTAATTTTTCGAGTTTCACCTGTAGAATAGAGAATTCAGAAACAATAAAATAGAATGCAGAGTGAAATGGAATGGAATAGAATAGAATAGAGGAGAGAATAGAATAGAATAGAATAGAATACAAAATAGAATAACAAACTAAACAGAAAATAGAATAGAATAGATAATTCAGAAATAGAATAGAATGCAGAATAGAATAGAATAGATTGCAGAATAGGATAGGACAGAACAGAACAGAATAGAAAAATGTATAGTGGGCTCTATACTGCAGTTCAATACAGGTAGTCCTCAATTTACAATGTTTTAGTGACCATTCAAAGTTACAACAGGACTGAAAAATGTGACTTACCATCTTTTTTCACAGTTACAACCTTTGCAGCATCCCCTGATCATGTGATCAAAATTCAGGTGCTTGGCAACTGGTTCGTATTGATGAGGGTTGCAGTGTCCCCCTGGGTCATGTGATCTCTTTTTTGTGACCTTTTGACAAGCAAAGTCAACCGGGGTGTGTGTATGTGAGCCAGATTCACCAAACAAACCTGTTACTCACTTAGCAGATCCAACGATTCCCTTTAACAACCGTGGCAAGAAAAATTGTGAAATTGGGGCGAAACCCCAACAAACTTAGCCACAGAAATGTTGGTCGCAGGTCGAGCGCTACCTGTAATGGCTGGATAAAGAAGCTTGCCTTTCACTGTGTGTATGGAGGCCACCAAACCACCCAATGTGGCCAGCATTGCATCCTTAAGCCGATGGGGCGGTTTTCATCACAAATCTCTTTCTCTTCAGCCTGTGCATTCTCTATACGGGCTGCATTTGCTTCTTAAAAGCCTGTCATCCACAGAGGTGGCATATTCAGCAGGTTCTGACCAGTTCTGGAGAACCGGTAGCGGAAATTTTGAGTAGTTCAGAGAACCGGCAAATCCCACCTCTGATGGCTCCACCCCATCTATTCTCCACCTCCTGAGTCCCAGCTGATCGGCTGGGTCTTCTTTGGTTGCCCTGCACAGGAGAACGGAGCTGGAAAGCAGGTTAGTGAGGTGGGGAGGGACTTGTCGTGGTTCGCCAGCAGCCGGTGCAGATGGCAGCAGAGTTGGACAGTATCAGGCAGGGAGTCTGGAGGAGACTTGGATGAGGGTCCTGCATTCAATGCAGGGATGGGGCTAGGACCATCTGAGAGCGGGGTGCTGCCTTAGGAGCCTGGCAGCAGCGAAGCAGAGGACGCAGGGGAGCCTGTTCCCAGTACGCATGTGTGCAGAGTTGTCAGAAGGCAAGAGCAGCTGAAACAGAAGGGGCAACTCAGGAGTAAGGCTTGGAGGTGATTGCCCCTCCCATAAGGGATAAAAGTCAGACCTCGATGACAACGCTTTGCAGGAAGCAAAGCAGTTCAATTAAATTCGGAGTCCTTCTTGGAGCCCTGTATCTTCTGATCTCCTTTTTTGGTACTCTTATACTGTAATTACTTTGGAGACTTCTATTTTTGGCAGCATTCCACAGCATTGACAGGCGTATACTTATCTTGGAGAACTGTTTAAGTTAGTTTTGGCTGTGAAGGAAAATAATTCCCAGCGTTGTTGCATTAAAATAGGTTTTACTTTGAAAACAAGTTTGTGTTTAATTACCTTTGATATGACACGAAGCCTGGGTCAGAACAGGACTGGGGATTTTGCAGTATCCTTCCCCTGCCACACCCACCAGGCCATGCCCACAGAACCGGTAGTAAAAAAAATATTTGAATCCCACCACTGCATATCATCGTGTTGTATTCATTTAATACGGGAAATAGAACTCTCGCCTTTGGCTGAGAATGCAAGAACGGGCCCCGATGGGAGATGCATTCTTTGCACGCCGTCGCCTGTTGAGAGCCTAAAGATGGAGCTAAGCAACAGTCCCTTAAGGTGAAGAAGGGCTGCCATTTTTAGCAGGCAGGAGGAGGGGGAGGGGAGGGCAAGATGTCATTTTGTCATTAACTTCAAAGAGGACAGGCATCAGGATGAAGGGGAGGGCAGGAGGGAGGGCTGGGAAGCAATTAGAATCGGTCCCCAATGATGGAGACGGTTTGACTTCTTTCACCTGGTACACAGCTGCTGGGAGTGGGGTGGGGGGAGCCAAGAGGAAGCTACCATAAAAAGGGGGCGCCAAAAAGGGAAAATGTGCATTTTTCTCTCCCATCCCCCCTTTGGTTGAGGGAATCCAGACATCCATTCCTGGTGTTGTCATTGGGGTGATTAAAAGCAGTCCTTGGCCCTTTTAGCAGCACCTTAGACTTCCCACAGAAAAATATGGGCTCCAATTGCTGCATAAAAGGTAAAATTCCTGGGGAGGGAAATACATATCCGTTCAAAAGAGATGATTTCTGATAACTGGAGGAGGTTCTGGTGGGCATCAGGTGGAAGATCCAGGTACGGTGGTACCTCGGTACTCATCGTTAATTGATTGTGGGAGGCACAATGAGTACCAAAAATGATGATTATTGAACACATTTTTCCCATAAGGAATAATCTAGTGAGGCACAAGGCAGCTGATACTTGACACGTTATAGCTGGTGCATTGAATACCAAACAAACATACTGGGAAAACGTTTTCGCGTCAAAGTTCATTGAGTATCAAATTCAATGACTTGGCTGATAAAGTATCAAATCCCACTTGGCTAATAAAGAATTCTGTACTGTTCTGTTCTACTCTACTCTTATTCTATTCTATTCCATTCCATTCCATTCTCTGCTCTAATTCTGTTCTGTTCCATTTTATTTTATTCTATTCTATTCCATTCCATAATTCTATTCCATAATTCTATTCTATTCTATTTCATTCTCTACTCTTACTCTATTCTATTCTATTCTATTCTACTCTACTCTACTCTACTCTATTCTACTCCATATTTCTATTCCATAATTGTACTCTATTCTATTCTATTCTATTCTATTCTATTCTATTCTATTTCATTCTCTACTCTTATTCTGTTCTGTTCTATTCCATTCCACTCTCTACTCTTTCTTCTCTTCTCTTCTCTTCTCTTCTCTTCTCTTCTCTTCTCTTCTCTTCTCTTCTCTTCTCTTCTCTTCTCTTCTCTTCTTATTCTTACTGCTATTCTATTCTATTCCATTCCATTTCATTCATTTTCTATATTCTATTCTGTATTCTATTCCATTCCATTCCATTCTCTACTCTACTCTACTCTACTCTACTCTACTCTACTCTATTCTTTATTTGTATTTATGGTTAAAGCTGAAAGATAATAAAGTTTCCGGTGCATGTATAAAAACAAGATAAGTTGGAATGGGGTTAAAAAAAGGGTAAAGATTTCCCTTGCCCAGTCATGTCCAATTCTAGGGGGTGGTCTTCATTTCCTAGTTATGGTTCTTAAATGAATCCGGCTTCCCCAGCGACTTTGCTTGTCAGAAGGTCGCAAAAGGGAATCATATGACCCCGGGACACTGCAAGCAGAGGGTTGGACTAGAAGACCTCCAAGGTCCCTTCCAGCTCTGTTTATTCTATTCTGTCTATTCTAACTGTCATCAATTGGAGCCACTTGCCAAGCGTCTGAATTTGGATCGCGTGAACCTGGGGATCCTGCAACGTGCATAAGTGTGAAAAATGGTCATAAGTCACTTTCCTCCATTTTTTTTCCCCTCCGTGCCGTTGTAACTTTCAATAATCACCAAGTGAACTGTTGTTAAGTCGAGGAGTACCTGTAAAAGGGTGGTGGGTTAATAGATAACAGATTAACAGAGTTGGAAGGGACCTTATAGGTCTTCTAGTCCAACCCTCTGCCCAAGCAGGAGATCCTACACTATTTCTGACAGGTGGCAGTCCAGTCTCTTCTTGAAAACTTCCAGTGATGAAGTTCCCACAACTTCTGAAGGCAACTTCTGTTCCATTGGTTGATTGTTCTCACTGTCAGAAAGTTTCTCCTTATTTCCAGGTTAAATCTCTCCTTGACCAGTTTCCATCCATTATTCCTTGTCTGGCCTACAGGCGCTTTAGAAAACAGCTTGATCCCTTCCTCCCTGTGGCAGCCCCTCAAATATTGGAAGACTGCTATCATGTCTCCCCTGGTCCTTCTCTTCACTAGACTAGCCAGGTCCAGTTCCTGTAACCGCTTTTCATATGTTTTAGTCTCCAGTCCCCTCATCATCCTGGTTGCTCTTCTCTGCACTTTTTCTAGAATCTCAACATCTTTTTTATAATGTAGTGACCAAAACTGGATGCAGTACTCTAGGTGTGATCTTACTAAGGCTTTATAGAGTGGTATCAGTACCTCACTTGAACTTGATTGTATCCTTCTGTTAATACAATTTAGGATTGCACTGGCTTTTTTGGCTGCTGCTGCTGCACACTGCTGGCTCATATTTAGCTGGTTGTCCACTAAGTCTCCAAGATCCCTCTCACAGTTACTGCTATTGAGCCTGGTTTCACCCAGTCTATATGGGTACTATATGTGTTGCATGTCCATTTCTGCAATTTCTCCAGCACTCCAAGGTACTGTGTACATCTAATCTATTTTGGACCCTACAATTATCCCTGGTTTTTACTCTTGCCAACATAGGGAGCATTAAAGTGAATGAAACGTTCAGGAGAATGGATATTGTAATTTTACCCTTTTTAGGGGGCCCTGAGCTCACAAAAATCCTCATTAGTGACATCTTCACAGCCCATAAAGAATGGAGGGGGGAGGAAATTTTCACGCATTGTGTGGCCATTAGCATGAGAAAGATCGCTGGTTTGTGATAAAAGGAATTTAATGGGGAGAGAGCACTGTGATAGGATAGAGGGAAAACAAGGAAACCTGTTTTTTCCCCTGGTGCGGAAGATTTTAGGAAGCCAGGAGGCCTGGCTTTCTCCAGATAGAGTGGTACTACAATTCCCAGTGTTTCCAGCTAAGAATGATGGGAATGATGGTCCCAACACATCTGGAGGACAGCTGGCAGGGATAATCCCTGACCAACAGCTTTTCCTTCTGGGTAAAGAGCCTTGTAGAGCTGTCTGGCTTTCCAAAACAGCTTCCGCTTTTCCTAGGAAATTAAAATGCATTTTAAAAGGCTGTGGGGGGAGGGTGGGAGAGCCACATCCTTGGCAGCTATAAGCTTAACAATCCCTCTGAGTATTGCTTCAAAAACATATAATAAATCTAGGCTAATTCACAAGGAGTTTACAAGCCTCTTGGAGATTTTATGGGACAAAAGGAAATTCGGCCTGGTCAAATTTTTCCACTGAGCCTATTCACAGGAGGCTTTTGAAGGAGCTGGCTTGGCAGAACGAAGTGCCTCCATCCCAGGACTGAGAGGGAAGCGACTGGCCCAAGATCACCCAACTGACTTCAGAGCTAAGGCGGGACTAGAACTCATGCCCCCCTCCGTCCCAGTTTCTGGCTTGAGGCCTTAATCACAGAATAACCGAGTTGGAATGGGATCTTGGAGGGCTTCTAGATTCAACCTGGAAATAAGGAGAGATTTTCTGACCGTGGGAACTGCCAATCCATGGAGCAGAAGTTGCCTTCGGAAGTTGTGGGAGCTTCATCACTTGAGACTTTCAAGAAGAGACTGGACTACCATCTGTCAGAAATGGTGTAGGGTCTCCCGCTTGAGTGGGTGGGGGGGTTGGACTAGATGACCTACAAGGTCCCTTCCAACTCTGTTAATCTGTTCACCTCCTGCTCAAGCAGGAGACCCTATACCATTTCAGACAAATGACTGTTCAATCTGTTCTAAAGCACCCACAACCTCTGGAGCAAAGGTGGCATTCAGCAGGTTTTGACCAGTAGCAGAAATTTTGAGTAGTTCTGAGAACTGGCAAATACCACTTCTGACTGGAGATTTTACAGTAACCTTCCCCTGCCACGCCCACCAAGCCATGCCCACAGAACTGGCAGTAAAAAAATTTGAATCCCACCACAGCTCTGGAGGCAAGCCTTCCACAGATTACCTGTTCTAACTCTCAAGAAATCAGCTTTTTCCTAGAGGTTCGTCTGAAATATTTAAAAACTTTTTCCAGCCCACACTAAAGAGATATACAGAAGGCAGTAAAAGCAAAACTTTGCATTCCTTTGCAACAAAATTTCCTAACATAACAACTTAAAAAAAAAACACTTGCCAAAGATTCTTGAGAAAAAAAAACCAAGATAAATCTATTCTCAAGGTCACGGCAATAAGACAAATGATTGTCCAATCTCTCCGTAAAAACCTCCAATGATAGAGCAGCCACAACTTCTGAAGGCAAGCCACTGATTAATTGTTCTAACTGTCAAGAAATTCCTCCTTAGTTCTAGCTTTGTTCTTTCCTTGATCAGTTTCCATCCCTTGTTTCTTGTCCTGCCCTCTGGTGCTCTGTTTAGTTTACTTTAGTTTACTTTCTTGTCATTGCACCTCGTACAACGAAATCAAACACCACCTTCAGTGCACATCATGATCATGAAAATAAAACACAAACACACATCCTTTACCCTCCACACATTGAATTGAAAACCCCCAACACCGCACCAACACTGCACTATACAGAAGAATTCAAAAGAGCTACTGCCCTGGGATAGAAGCTGTTTTTCAGCCTATTTGTCCTTGTTCGTATTATCCTGTACCGTCTGCCAGATGGTAATAGTTCAAAAAAAGGGGTGCCCAGGATGAGATGGATCTTTGAGAATGTTTTGAACTTTCTTAAGGCAGCGGGAGCTATAAAGCTCTTCCAAAGAGGGGAAAGGGCAACCAATGATCCTCTGGGCAATGACATTCACCCTCTGGAGTGCTGTCCTACCTACCATTACAGAACTGCTATTCTGTTTGGAGAATAGGTTGACCCCCTCTTCTTTGTGGCAGCCTCTCAAATATTGGAAGAGTGCTGTTATGTCACCCCTATTCCTTCTTTTCATTAAATTTCACCTACCCAATTCCTGCAACGGCTCTTCATATGTTTTAGCCTCCAGTTCCCGTAACCATCCTTGCTGCTATTGCTGGCTGGGGAATTCTGGGAGTTGAAGCCCACAAGTCTTTAAAGTTGCCAAGTTTGTAGGTGCCTGCACTAGTCCAAAATGGCTCCCATGCTTTTAAATTAAATTAGGATGCTACATGTCAGGGAACTGCAATCGACATAGCTTGGCAGTATGCTGTCTATCATCCATGGATTAGCCCTGGCTGAGATTTATTGGATTCTTGGAGTAGCTTGTTGTTCAGATCTCAGCTTTGATTCTGTTTGCTGAAGATGTCAGCAATGGAAATGTGAAGAAGGCTCCATTTAGTCTTCTTTTAGCCATCATCAGCAAACCGTGAAATTGCCCTGGAACTGCTAAATCGGTTTCCCAAACAACAGAATCTCTGTGTTGGCGAAACAGTAATTTGTGGGCTAATTAGGGAGTTAATTGTTCTAGATGTGAGTGAAGTCAAGAATTGCTTTGGACACAAGTATCTGAGTGATGTTTCAGGAGTGGGCAGTTGGAAGATTCACCAAATGGTTGCTTTCCATTCCCTGAATTAGATGGTATTTTGTTTTTCTCTGTTCCAACGTCTGAACCAAAATAAATTTGGTTGACAGATGTGCCTGGAAAAGAACATGTGTTTGTAAATGCTAAAAAGCAGGGTGTTTTGCTTTGTTTTTTTACTAAAGAGAGCATATGCCAGAAAAAAAAGTTCTTTAAAATCTTGCATTAAAATGCATACTTAACTAAAAGCAGCACTGAGAAAACGGGCATTAATAAGGTGTAATGAGGGATTTTATGTTGACAGCTGTATGCATTAGTGAATGTTGGATGCAGAACGAACACTCACAAATATAAGTGTGGATTTTTAATCTTTTAAAACAATCTGTGAAAAAAACCCAACAGCCTGTTATATTTTCTGTTAAATTTCACCATGTATTATATTCACCCACCTTCTGAAAACCAAGTCAAACATCTCCCTAATGGGCTTATGCAATACATACAGATCTAGAAAGTGAAGTCACACAATATATATCTTAATCTTTGCTTTGTTTGTGCTCCTGTTCTTGAAGCAAAAGTTATTATTTTCCAAGCACAATTTTACAACAACAACAAAAAATAAGCAAGTTTTACTGAAGATCAATAAACAGAATAAACAAACAAGCAAATGTATTGAGGATAAATAAGCAGGATTAACTTACAAGAAGTCTAGCAACTGGACTCGTCCATTTTGAAGCAATGTACCCCCATGTCAGATAGAGCGTAGACTTTGTGATTCTCTTTCTAAGAATTTCTATAGGATCCAGCTTCAGGCTAGTTGCTTACATAATGGCCTCCTGCAACTTGCTAGTCTGACTACTCTTGAAAAGTATTTGGAAACATCAACTGGTGCAGAGTATGATGGCATAGGCACATGGTCCATATTACACCACTGTTCTGAGAGCTGCACTGGCTGCTAGTTTGTTTCTGGGGGCAATTCAAGGTGTTGGTAAACAGGCTAAACAAATAAACAATATTTGAGGATATATAAACAGGGTAAGCTTACAAGAAGTCCCAGCAACTGGACTCACCCATTTTGAAACAACATCTCCATGTCAATTAGAGCATAGATTTTCTGATTTTCTTTTAAGAGTTTCTATAGGATCCAGCTTCAGGCTAGTTGCTTGCATAATGGCCTCCTGCAACTTGCCAGTCTGACTACTCTTGAAAAGTGTTTGGAAACATCAACTGGTGCAGAGTGGAATAGTACAGACAGTCTGTGGGAACCCTTTTGGTGGCCCATGTTGCACCGAAAGCTGCAGTGGTTGATGGTTTGCTTCCAGGAGCAATTCAAGGTGATGGCTATTGCCTACAAAGACCTGCTTGGCATGGATCCAGTTTACTTGAGGAACCTTCTCATCCCTATGAGACAGGGGTGAGGGGCACCTGTGATGGCAGGAGAGGCATGCTGCAGATCTCATCAGTGAAGGAATCTCAGCTGGTGGAGTCCTGGAGAAGAACCTTCTCTGCCGTGACTCCTGCCTTTTGGAACATCTTGTCCCTGGTGGTGAGATAGACTCCCACCCACCTTTCTTTTTTGCAAAAGCCAGAAGATCTGGCTCTTGAAATTTCTCACTGGAAGTGGTTGATAGACTAATAACAGTTCCCATCCTCCCCTCCCCTCCATAAATTCTGCTCCCTTCCTCCCTTGTCTTTAGTTATAACTTGAATTTTATTGCAATTTGAATGTGATGTGATACATTCACCGTATTTATCTTTCTCTGTCTATCATCTATCTATTTATGGTTTCCTTTTAATGATGTAAGGAACACTGGTGGCTCAGTGGCTAAGACGCTGAGCTTGTCAATCAGAAAGGTCAGCAGTTTGGCAGTTCGAATCCCTAGCGCCACATAACGGAGTGAGCTCCTGTTACTTGTCCCAGCTTCTGCCAACCTAGCAGTTCAAAAGCATGTTAAAAAATGCAAGTAGAAAAATAGGGACCACTTTGGTGGGAAAGTAACATCATTCCGTGAACCGGTGCATTCCGGTGTTTAGTCATGTTGGCCACATGACCACGGAGATGTCTTTGGACAGCACTGACTCTTTGGCTTTGTAACATGAAGATGAGCACCGCCCCCTAGAGCCGGAAATGACTAGCATGTATGTGCTCGGGGAACATTTACCTTTTACCTTTAATGTTGTATGCTGCCCACAGTTGCCTTGTGATGCGCTGGGCAGCAAACAAATAGATAAGATAAAATAAGATAAGATAAACCAACTGTTATCAGTGTTGTTGTGTGAACCCAGCTGCTTCGTTTACCCCATGGATCATTATATCTACTCTAACCTACATTTCTTTAACCTTAAACTATCCATCATTGACCTCACCCCATTCCTAAGAGATCTGTAAAGAGCGTGCATAATTGCACAATCGTACCTACAGTCCCTATTTTACCATTCATTCCTATCTATTTCCTTTTTTCTTACTCATGTTTATGCTTATATTTATTATCTTGTGATTGACAAATCAAATAAATAAATAAATACTGCCTGAATGCAGAACATAGGTTCACCTTGGATAATGCTTTGAATGTCTACGTTTTGTTTTCTCATTGACAAAGAGGGAGGAGATGTGTTTTCTAATCCCAGCTCTCTTAAAGCTCGAGAACTATGTTGATTTAGGACAGATTTATGTTCCCAATGTGTAAGGGATGACCCTCAGTGCTTCTGAAAGCCTGGGAGAAGGAAGGTTGCAGCTTTGTTGACCTTAGCCTGGCTTCTCTGAAAGATGTTGCCAGGGGCCAACTGAAGGGTAGGTAGACAAGTGTCAAAAGGGCAATAGCTGTGGTCATGGGCAGGCTGGAAGGTCAGGCAGATGGGCTGCTCAGAGCACCAGACACAAACAGAAGCGTGAATTCCAGAGGAGAGGGGGAAAGAGAGGAGTCATCTATGAGGCCATGGTTGGAGCAGATGCAGAAGAGCTGGGAGTCTCTGCTGTGTGGGATAAATTGGGTTTGACCATAAGAACTTACAGAGAAATGTCTTGAGTGAGAATAATTAAGCAGTGGAACGCCTTGCCTTTAGAGGTTGTAGGTGCTCCATCACCTGGAGGTTTTAAGAAGAGATTGGGCATCCATTTGTCTGAAAAAGTGTAGTGTAACAGTAACAATATGGATCAAGGGTGTTAGGCTCAAGTCCCACGGGGCCACCCTGGATACAACTAAAGACTGCCCCGTGATACCGTCTGCCCGCAAAAATGGAGCTTCATTTTCGCAGGCAGAGGGAGGGTTGCAGGAGGCCGTCGCAGCCTAAAATGGAGCTCGGGAGCCCATTTTCACTGACAGTGTGCTCGGGCCACCACTGGCGCCCCCGACATGAGTGACGTTGAGCTGGCCATGCCCACCCTGGCCAAATCCCACCAAGGTTAAGCACAACCCTGATGTAGCCCTCAATGAAATCGAGTTTGATACCCCTGGTATAGTAACCTGTGACCGTTCTGCTTAAACAGGGGGTTAGACTAGAAGACCTCCAAGGTCCCTTTCCAACTGTGTTATCCAGTTATTCTTTTAACTTCAATGGTGTGGCCTGTCAGCTTAGAAAGTCAACTGTACCAGAGTGGTCACCAGCCTGCACCTCTGTTGTCCAAGAATGGTTATCTGGTCATGCTACCCTCTGCAGACTATAATATTTACCAGCTGCTATGTGTATTTTTTCTCCATGTATTGGGATTTTTTTTTTCATTCATTTTATGATTAACCCCCCCTGCCTCCCCCCCAATTTATGAGCCAGTTCAGGAAGAAATACAAGCCCATCGACAATTAAAATGGGCTCTCCCTGGAAGTGATTGGCTTTGTTGTCCAAAGCTCCTTCACCTCGCTAGGATTATGCTAAGCCTCAATATTGCCCAGAGCTTAGATTATAGCTGGATTTGATTTCTCCTGTGGCATTGTGGTGTTGGAGGTGACTACAGGTATTTCTTGACTTACAACTAGAGATGAAGGCTTGGGGTGGGGGGAAATGGAAAAATTAGGGTAGAAAAAACAGGGTTTTATTTTATTCCAGCCACTTTTTCCAGTTTTTTCTCGCAGGCCTTAACTGAATCACTGCAGTTGTTAGGTTAGTCCCATAGTTGTTAACTGAACTGGTTTTCCCCGTGGACTTTGCTTGTTGGAAAATTGCAAAAGGCGATCGCATAACCCTGGGACTGTCATTGCGACCGTCGTAAATAGGAGTCAGTTTCCAAGCACTTGAATTTTGATCGCAGGACCAGGGGGAGGCTGCAATGGTCGTGAGTGTGGAAAAACGGTCGTAAGTTCCTTTTTTCAGTGATGTAACTTTGAAAGCTCACTAAATGAACTATTTTTGACTATGCTCCAGTTTTCAGCACAGAGTCCCAAAGGTGCTTTTTTTTATTTCAAGAGGCAAACTGGACTTTCTGGTTTTTCTTTGAAGACGTTTCATCCAAGAAGCTTCTACGGAAGAATTATTGAGTCTATCGTCTGCACCTCTATAACTGTCTGGTTTGGTTCTGCAACCCAACAAGACAGACGCAGACTTCAGAGGATAATTTGGACTGCAGAAAAAACAATTGCTACCAACCTGTCTTCCATTGAGGCCCTGTATCCTGCACAAGTCAAAGAGGGCTGTGAAAATATCTACAGATATTTTCATATCTCCCTCACATCCTGGACATAAACTGTTTCAACTCCTTCCCTCAAAACGATGCTATAGAGCACTGCACACCAGGACAACTAGACACAAGGAGAGTTTTTTCCCCAAACACCATCACTCTGCTAAACAAATAATTCCCTCAACACTAAAACAATTTACAAAGTCTGCACTACTATTGCTATTAATCTTCTCATCACTCCTTATCACCCATCCCCTCCCACTTCTTGACTCTTGATGAATGTATCTTTTATTTTATATATAAGGAGAACATTTGCACCAAGACAAATTCCTTGTGTGTCTAATCACACTTGGCCAATAAAAAATTCCTATTCTATTCTTATTCTATTCTATTCTTCACATGGAGAATTCTATTCTATTCTATTCTATTCAAAGAAAAACCAGAAAGTCCAGTTAAGAGTTGAAGAAGCTTCTACCCCAGGGCAGTAACTCTATTGCAGTCTACTGTATAGTGCAATATTAATGCAATATCAGGGGTTTTCAATTCAATTATATAGAATGTGAAGGATGTGTGTTTGTGTTTATTTTCATAGTCATAATGTGCACTGAAGATGGTATTTAATTTCGTTGTATGAGGTGCAATGACCATAAACTAAACTAAACTAAATTTTGGGACAACCTGGATGGCTGAGAATCTCCATCTAGCCTTCACCAAAGAGCTTTGCAGGCCTGGAAGAATAGCAGCCGGTTTGAGTTCAGAAGGCTGCCTTTTACAGGAGCTGGGAGAGTTAGCAGAAACCTTCAAAGCGGACTGAGCGATGAATTCCCGCATCTTGGCAGCCCTGGGCTTGGCCAGCCGCCAACAGAAGCATAAGGCTGGGGGGGGGGGGGGGGGAAGCTATTTTCAGTCAACAGGGCTTTCCCAGCACATAAATAGAATGGGGGGAGGGAGGGGACCCCCCATGGGCGCAGTCACGTGACGCCTTGCCATATATTCCAAGAGGGAACTGACTCAACATGCTTTCCTTCCCTTCACTCTTGAAGCGTTGCCAGAAAAAAATGTAGAAACGGTTCTGGGCACCGTAGGGGCTATTGAAGCGCTTAGAGACATTCAGTGTAAAGGGAGCCCTTGACTGATGACCACGATGGAGCCCCGAATTTCTTTTTTTTTTTTTGCTAAGTGAGACAGTCGTTGAGTGAGTTTTGCCCCATTTTTATGACCTTTTGTGTTTTGTTTTTTCTTTTTGGCCAGAGTGGTGAAGAGAATCACTGCAGTTCTTAAGTTAGTCATATCGTTGTTAAGCGAGTCAGGCTTCCTCACTGACTTTGCTTGTCAGAAGGTCACAATAGACCCCGGGACACTGCAACCGTCATAAATATGAGTCAGTTGCCAAGCTTCTGAATGTAAATCGCATCACCATGGGGATGCTGCAACGGTCATAAGTGTGAAAAATAGTCATAAGTCACTTTTTTCAGTGCCGTTATACATTTGAATAGTCACTAAATGAAACGTAAATCAAAGACTACTGCACTGCAAAAGGACCTGGACTATCCCTTAACTGTAGCACAGAAGATTCATTCAAGCCTATATACCAGAATCCAGTCCCCTAAAGCTCAACACTAAACTGGTGCCAGATAAGAGTCAGCAGAATACAGGAAGGGCTGGACTTGAACGTTTGTGGGAACATAACGACTCTAGGCTAATGATGCACTTAACTCCTTCCTCAGCTCTGTCTGCTCTTCGCCTACAAATACAAGGGGCAAAAAAATTGCAAGAATACATTATTGGTGGGGGTAGACTTATCTGAAACTCTCTTTCCCCCATTTTGGTCTGATCCAGAGGGGGTATTCAGCAGGTTCTGACCAATTCTGGAGAACCGGTAGCAGAAATTTTGAGTAGTTCAGAGAACTGGCAAATCTCACCTCTGACTGGTCCCGCCCCCATCTCTTCTCTGCCTCCTGAGTCCCAGCTGATTGGCTGGGTTTCTTTGGTTGCCCTGCACAGAAGAACGGAGCTGGAAAGCAGGTTAGTGAGGTGAGGAGGGAATGGAGATTTTACAGTAACCTTCCCCCAGGAGTGGGGAGGGAATGGGGATTTTACAGTAACCTTCCCCTGCCATGCCCACCATGCCATGCCCACCAAGCCACACCCACAGGACCGGTATTAAAATAATTTGAATCCCACCACTGGACTCTCATCCGTTCTGCACAAAAAAGCCCAACCCTGGAGAATTCCAGATCTTTCCCCTCTCTCTCGCTGGGAGCCCCTGACCCTGGAGAGGGGTCAGTCACGTGGCCCATCCCATAATTGAGAACATGCATCTCCTGGGATAGATAGCCAAACTAAGCCTTGGCCTTACCGGAGGCTGAACCGACCAAAGATGGCATTTTTTGATTGTCAGGAAAGAAGGAGATAATTATCTCTAGCAGAGCCATTGGCTGCTCCTTTTAATGAAAATGACACCTTGGCCGGGGCATTCTATAAATCACAGTTTTCTATTGGAAAGAGGCTTTCCGCAGTAATTAATGAACCACTATAAAGACATTAAAAGCAGAGTGTGCATTGATAGACTGCCCCGTCATTCATCTACCGTGTCATCTTCTGCTTAGGTGGTTACCTGCTCCAACAAAGGGAAAATTTCTTATATGCTCAGAGCTGGCTGTTCTCTCTTTGAGAGCAGTTCCAACTCTATTAATCTGTAATATGTGTGTTTCTGGGTGTGAAAGTAACACTAGAAAAACAACCAACAAGACCTTCAAACCATTTTTAGTTGAGATTATGCTGGCCAGCTGTACATTCCAAAGTTTTGGTTGCATCTATTGGAAGTAAAGTTGATGCATAGATGGCTGTGAATAGATCTTTTCTAAAAACAGGTTTTTATTTAAAATTGATTTGAGAATCAAGGAGGGGCTGATTGGGTCATAATAAGCCAGCACTGGTGACTAGATTTTTTAAAAAATGGCTTTTATTTTAAATTGATTTGAGAATCAAGGAGGGGCTGGTGGGGTGTTAATAAGCCAGCACTAGTGAAACCTTACACTGCTTCTGATGGTACAAAATTTTTGCCATCTGTCTCGTGTTGAAATCTTTGGAACCAAAGTCTGTGCCCGGAGGGACACAGTTGGCAGATTATCTTACTACCCACATGTATATAGTGAGGTTTAATGGTTGCTTGTCTTCGTTATTTAATTTTTACCTTTCACTTTTCTGTCGTTTCAATTTTCGACAGTGTTCAAGGGCTGCAATAAAAGCTTTTCGTGTTGTGTGTTTGCATGGATGGAAGCCCTTCCTGGGATCTTGTACTGTGTGGTTTTGTGGCTCTCTTTCATTAGTTGTGGTTTGTTTTGATATGAATCCGAGTTATGCGACGGCCATTGTAACTTAGTCACAGTTGGTTATGATTGGAGCAGCCCTTTAAGCTTTACTCGTAAACAAACCAATAAAGGATGCTAGCTACAATATATAAACCTTGTGTAAGAAGTTGTTCTCACTCTTGTCATATCTGCTCTCTCACATTTACACATGTCCAGTGGAACTTACATTGGATGAAAATTCAGGACTGCTTTTGATCTTCTTTCTTTCCAGCATATTTCTACAAAAATATTGAGAACCAGGTTTATGCATGGGGGTAGAATCAAAATTTGCAAAAGGTGTGCAGTCATCACGCTCAGAAGTCCTGTCCTTTTATGTGTACAAACATGAAGAATGGTTATAGGAATTGGATGTGTCTAGTCTGGTGAAAGGAAGGACTAGGGCTGACAGGACAACAGTGTTCCAATATTTGAGGGGCTGCCACATAGAAGAGGAAGGGGGTCAACCTATTTTTCCAAAGCCCCTGAGGGCAGGACAAGAAGCAACGGATGGAAACCAATCAAGGAGAAAAGCAACTTAGAACTAAAGAGAAATTTCCTGACAGTGACTTCCTGCCTACCATTACAAACACATTTATATCAGTGGTGGGATTCAAAAATGTTTACTACCGGTTCTGTGGGCGTGGCTTGGTGGGCGTGGCCATGTGCCTGGGTGGGCGTGACTTTTTTGCAGCCCCCACCCGTTTTTGGAAGCTTCTTAAGCCACAGAGGAGCCTCTGGAAGGGTCGTTTTTGCTCCCCCAAGGCTCCTCTGAGGCTCTGGAAGAAAAGGGAGAGAGCATGGGAGGGGCATGCAGCACTCCTCCAAGCTCCATTTTGGGAGCTTTCTAGCCTCAGAGAAGCCTCTGGGGTGGGGCGTTTTTGCTCCCCTAAGGCTCCTCTGGGGCTCTGGAAGGCAAAACATGGAGGGGAGCGTTGAGTTCCTCCCACCATTTTTTGCCTTCCTGGGCCTCAGCAAGGGAATCCCGGCACAGCTGATATTATCTACAGCTGATTGCTGGGAAGGAAAAAAAAGAAAGGAATACCTTAGGTGAATGTCAGGCAGGCGGGAGGGGTGAGCCAGCATAGGGCGGGAGGGCGACCAGGTGGGGGCGTGGCCAGCCAGAACTTACTACTGGTTCACCAGATCTGGTGCGAAGCAGCTGAATACCACTACTGATTTATATGCATGCGATAGATGCCTCTTGATGGCTACCTTTGGCAGCCATAGCAAAGCCTCAGAAGAACACCTTGGAAACGAGTGAGAAGAATTTAGCTTTCCTTCCTTTTTGCTTCTCCATCGCTTGGTCGAAGTCTTTATTTTCTTTCTTGCCCTTCCCCAGCATCCTTTGCTGATGGGTGTAATGTCAAAGTATATTCATGAACTGGAATAGAGCTTGGTAACAAGGTCAGACAATGAATAGGCATAGCAACTAAGTCAGCCAATGAGGATAGTTTGGAAACTGAAACTAGAAGTATTTTTATTTTATTTATTTTGTCAAACAATTATTAGATAACAGGTATAAGTATAAACATGGTTATAAACACATGAAATGGATATGAACAAGAAAAAAAGAAACAATAGGACAGGGACGGTAGGCACGTTTTGGTGCGCTTATGCATGCCCCTACAGACCTCTTAGGAAAGGGGTGAGGTCAATAGTAGACAGTCTAAGGTTAAAGTTTTTGGGGTTTGGGGAAGAAACCACAGAGTCAGGTAGAGTATTTCAGACATTGACCACTCTGTTGCTGAAGTCGCATTTCCTGCAATCAAGTTTGGTATGGTTTATCTTTAGTTTATATCTATTTTGTGCTCTTGTATTGTTTTGGTTAAAGCTGAAGTATTCATTGATAGGTAGGACATTGCAGTATATAATTTTATGTACTATACTTAGATCAAACCGAAGGCGGCGTAGTTCTAGGTTGTCTAGGTCTAAAATTTCAAGTCTGGTGGCATAAGGTATTCTGCTATCTAAAAGTAGCCTAGGCTGGCTCTATGTTAAGCTTTGCAACTCTGCAACTATGTTAAGCTCTGCAGCTATGTTGAAGCTCTGAGTCTGTCTATTGAAGATGAAACTAACTTGCTTGCTGAAGATTGGAGCTCTGCTCTGAACTTTCAACATGTTTCTGCCTGAGTTTCCTCCATGTTGGAGAAAACTACAACTGGTTTGTAAAATCTATTTATTATGTTTATAAAGATGTTAAATGAAGCATCAGCCATCTGTGTTTATTTTTCTGGTGCTGAATTAACGCTGCAAAACTCTCAATAAGTAAACATAAAGATCAGATGGTTTGTGTATTATTTCAAAAGTTCCTTTTGAAAGGAGATCTTTCAGTCTAGATTGACCACTGTCCACAAGCCTTCACATGGTTGGATGGTGAGATGGACAACATCCTTTTTTTTTTTTTAAAAAGCCACAGCCAAGAGATAGTGGCATGGACAGAGGCAGATATCTGTTTGAAAGGCTTTGAGGTCTTTTGTTCATATCCAGGGCTTTTAGAAAGAAAAGTTGGCTTCCTGACCCATCGCTTGGACAAGTCAGATGTTCCCTGGCAAGAGAGAGAAAAGGGCCTTTTAGTCTCTTTCACATTTTCCTACACTTTTATTATTTTTGGTCTCTTATCTCCTCCTCATCCCGGGAAGATTCATGAGGCCCTGTGTCTTCCCTTCCTCCCCCATCCTACTGTATTCCTGATGCTCCTGGAGAATCAAGAGGGCAGGGCTCTTGTTCACACTTGGCTACTCACAAAGAAGCCCCCATTCAAAGCAAGGCCTCCAGGGCCTGTCCGTGGCAGCTTTGCACAATAGCAACATTAGACACGGAGTCCGAAGCTCCAGTTTATGGTGAGGTGGCCTGAATAACCAGTGGTCGTCATCTTCTTCTCCTGAACGGTCTTTCCTGGGGGAGGGGAGAAAGGCCGTGTTCAATTGAAGTTGCTGTGTCTTTTTTCCTGAACATTTCAAAAGCCTTATAAAACCTTTAGGATATCTAAAAGTGAAGAGGGTTGGACAGGATGGGAAAGGAAGGAAGGATGAGGCACCAAGAGGGATTTGAAGACCCTCCCCATCCATCTCTGGAACTTCATTTCTGCTCCTTTGATTTCACCTCTTTTCATACCCTCCCACCCTGAAGAGATCCTTCCTCCAGTGAGAAATCTCTGCAGATGAGTTGATGGGCAGCAGTCGTGTGAAGATTAGTAAAGGTAAAGGTTCCCCTCACACATACGTGCTAGTCCTTTCCAATTCTAGGGGGCGGTGCTCATCGTTACAAGGCCGAAGAACCAGCGCTGTCCGAAGACGTCTCCGTGGTCATGTGCTGGCATGACTAAACACCAAAAGTGCACGGAATGCTGTTCCCTTTCCACCAAAGGGGTCCCTATTTTTCTACTTGCATTTTTTAACATGCTTTCAAACTGCTAGGTTGGCAGAAGCTGGGACAAGTAATGGGAGCTCACTCCGTTACATGGCGCTAGGGATTCGAACTGCCGACCTTTCTTATCAACAAGCTCAGCGTCTTAGCCACTGAGCCACCACGTCCCTTATGAAGACCACTTGAGTGAAGATAGATGATAGATAGATAAATAAATAGATAGAGATAGGTAGGTAGGTAGAGATATAGATAGATAGATAGATAGATAGATAGATAGATAGATAGATAGATAGATAGATAGATAGATAGATAGATAGATAGATAGATAGATAGATAGATAGATAGATAGATAGATAGATAGACAGACAGATAGATAAAGCGATGGATGGATAGATAAGATGATGGATGGATGGATGGATGGATGGATGGATGGATGGATACATAGATAGACAAGATGATAGATGGATAGATAAGATGATAGATGAATAGATAGAAAAATGGATGGAGATATAAAGATGGTGTGACTGTGGGAACTATAAAACAGTCATAACTGCTAGGACTGCTTGTAAGTCATTCTCTTTTAAGCGGTGTTGTAATTTTAGTCACTAAACGAATGGTATTAAGGACTAATTACATGGATCAAGCTTATTTCTTGCATTTCGCAGTTGATATTTGGCACTGCAAACTCATCATCTTGTTGCGGTTGCAGTTGTCAAACAACTGTACACAACTTTTGGAGGCACTCTCTCTCTCTCTCCCCTCCCCAGATAAACATGTGCAGCTTGACCACGGGGCTTGTTTGCACCCAAATCACTTGGAACTGCTGGGACTGCAACAGTAAATAAAACGGATGCAGCATCTGTGTCTTTAAAAAAAAAAAATAGCTGTATTTTGTAACACAAGACATGAATGTTTAATGCAGGCTGTTTTGCCAATGGTGGTGGTTTTTCTCAGGCGCTGTTCATGAAAAACACATCAGAAGGGCGCATACAGGCATATTTTACTTAACATCCTCATTGCTGAATTATTTATGCTCTGCCTTGTTTTATTCATGATAAATATTAATACCGGTGTTCTTAAGAGGTGTGAGTCTTGCAAGCATTTTTACCTGGGAGAATGAGAATCTTGAAAGGAAGCGAAGGGCGTGTTGTGTTGTTTGTGACGTAAGCTGTCGTTGGTCTTGGCCAAATAAAAGTTCCTCTCCAGGAGTTCTCAGGAAATGGCATTGTGTCCTCCCCACAATCTTTTCTGGCAAACTTGCTAGAAACTAGCAGATTTGGGACCATTTCTTTTCATGGATGCTTTGTTGGTTAACTTCCTATCTGGTGAATTCAGGAGCTTGCACAGGTATCCTTTGGGGATTTGAGAGCACTTTCATTCACCACCAAGGTTGCGAACTTCAACTTTAGATTCAGTGAATCTAAAATTTCAGGATCCAAGAGTGTCAGGAATCATGCAGGAGTCCATTCTTCTCTCTCTCTCTCCCTCCCACCCTCCCTCCCTCCCCTGTCCCCCCTCTCTTTCCAGAATGTGGTAAGAGAGAGAAGTTTCCTGAGGATGGGCTCCTGCACGAGTTCAAAACCTTGGAACCTCTGGTCCTAGTGACTGACCCAGATTGGATCTTGCGACATTATCGTGGCACACATGTATTCGCCTTTATTTGTGAATCTAAAATACCCAAGGAAAAGAAAAGTAAAGCGGAAGATGCAATTTTGGGAATATATTAGTTTTTTTTTCTGACCATGTTACAGATTAAGAAAGTGAGGAACCAGAATTTCTACACATCAAGAGAGAAAAAGAGAGAGAGGATAGACAGATGGATGGACGGACGGACAGATAGATGTTGCTACATAGATAGATGATAGATAGATGATAGATAAATAGATAGATGATAGATAGATATAGGTAGACATAGATAGATGATAGATAGGTAGGTAGGTAGGTAGATAGATAGATAGATAGATAGATAGATAGATAGATAGATAGATAGATAGATAGATATAGATGATAGATAGATATAGATAGATAGATAGATGATAGATAAATATAGATAGACATAGATAGATGATAGATAGATAGATAGATAGATAGATAGATAGATAGATAGATAGATAGATAGATAGATAGATAGATAGATAGATAGAGGAGAGAGAGAGAGATAAGAAAGGGGGAGGTTATCTACGGTAGAGATCGATGGACAGACAAACAGACAGGAGACACAGAGAGATGGGAGGATAGATAGATCGATAGAGACAGATAGAGAAGAAAGAGGGAGATTGTCTAGAGATCAATGGAGAGACAGATAGAAGAGAGAGAGGAAGCGGGAAAGATTCAGTCATTCTTCAAATTTGTTTTTCTGTTTTTTTTTTAATTTCTTATGCTCATGTCTAGACAGACTTCCTACATTTTGATTGTGAGCAGCAAAGAATTATCCAGCCTTCTCTAAGGTGTTTATTTAATGGATGTGAGGCCCATCACTTGGAGCTTCCTTGTGACCTTGGTTTGTTGAAGATGGAGATGGAGCACTTACTTACTTACTTAACAACCTTTCCGTTCCGTTTCTCATCTCCAATATCTTGAAGAGCTTGCAGTAGAATTTAGACAGTATAGCAAAACCATTGAGAACAAGGTAAATAAAAGCATGGTACAAAATATGCAACATAAAATAAGCAACAGTCAGATAATTACAGAGGGTAAAAACAGAAGTGAGGGAGCCAAGCATACTGCAACAGGATTAAAAGGCTTAAGAGCAGAAAAAGGTCAACAAGAACAGCAGTGAGATGACATTACAGGTAGTCCTCGACTTAATGACCACAATTTCTGTCGCCAAGTGAGACATTTGTTAAGCGAGCTTTGCCCCATTTTGCAACCTCCCTTGCCACAGCTGTTAAGGGAATCCCCGCAGTTGTTAAGTTAGTCGCCCGGTTGTTAAGTGAATCTGGCTTCCCCATTGACTTTGCTCATCAGAAGGTCGCAAAAGGGGATCACGTGACCTCAGGACACTGCAATTGTCATAACTATGAGTCGGTTGCCAAGGGTCTGAATTTTGACCACGTGACCACAGAGATGCTGCGACGGTCATGAAAAATGATCCCAGGTCACTTTTTTTCAGTGCCGTTGTAGCTTTGAACGGTCACTAAATAAACTCTTATAAAGACTACCTGTACTGGGAAGGGTACCTCTGAGTTGGGCAGCTACCTGTCCCATTTTAGTATAGGTGACCCCCAGAGGAATTGTCATGCCCCTGTTGGAATCTGATTCTGAGGGGGAGGTCGAGCAGATGACAGGGAGTGGGAGTGTGGCTCTGGTGGCTGTGGAGGAAACTGAGGAAGGGCACAGTCCGGCTGGACATTCAGAGGAAGACCCAGGCCCACCCCCTCTTCATCCTAGGGCACGCAGGGAGGAACAGAGAAGGAAGCAATGTGAGTTGCATGGTTTATGGGGGAGGAAAAGGCCCTGATCCCCTTCATTAGCTGCAGCTGGGAAAACAAGATTTAAAATGTAATATTAGATTCCCAAAGGAAAGCGTCCACTTCTATGTGCTGTGATTTATGCCCACTGTAGACAAGGAAACTCTCGGCCAGATACGAACCATCAGAGAACCAGATTTGCAGACTTAACAGAATACAGAATAGTCCTTGACATACGGCTACAATTGAGCCTCAAATTTCTGGCATTAAATGAGATGTTTGTTGCATGAGTTTTGCCCCCATTTTGCAAAGCTTTCCTGACTCGGTCGTTAAATGAATCGCTGCAGTTGATAAGCTGGTAACCCGATTGTTAAGTGAATCCATCTTTCCCCATTAACTTTGCTTCTGAGAAGGCCGCAAAAGGTGATTAGACGACTTGGGATACTGTGTCCGTCATAAATGTGAGTCAGTTGCCAAGCGTCTGAATTATTTTTTTAAAAAATATTAAACAAAATCATTAAGAACAGTGAACGTGGCGTAATCATTCTGACACACCTACAATATTTGTCATACACAACCGCAGTGATTCACTTGACAACGGTGGCAAAAAAGCGTCCTAAAATGGGATCAAGCTTCATTTAAGAAATGTTTAAATTAGTGGCAGAAATTCGGACGTAAACCAAGGATTCCCTGCAATCCCAAGCTGGATCTGCTGTCCCCAATCCAATATGGTTAAAGTAGACAAATCCTTAAAATCTTAAGCATGTAGATGGTGAGACTCAGAAAAGCCCAGCAAGGGACGTGTGTGTGTGTGTGTAAACCACCCAACAATAATTCTATTGTGGCTTCCGCCTCCTTTGGTTGATGCTCAGAGCTCTTTTCTTAACGCAATAAAGCGCCATTAGTGTTGAAGGAGCTCCTCTAATTCAATAAACTGTTCCCAAATTGCATTAAACCTGGGTTTGGGTTAGGTTTCCCTTCGGGATGAGAAGGAGGGAAGAGAAAAGCTAAGGCTGAATCAGGAAGGGCTTCTCCTGAAAAGGCAGCGATCTGGCGCTCAGAGCTGGGGAGGTTGGGGGCGGGGGAGGTTGGGGGGGGGGGCAGGCAGCCCATCTTTAATGTATGAACCCGATATGAGAAGCCTCCCATCTGTTGGAGCCCAATGGGACCCTGAAGATGAGTAATGAGTCTTGTCTGACATCTTGGTCCTCTCCTTTTCAAGAGAGAGGCACTAGTGGTCTCTTTGATGTATGTTGTGGGCGAGTGGGGGGGGGTGAAGATGGAGGCACCCACGTGTAGGCGTGTTAACTCTGCCGCCTGAAGGCATCTTGCAGGAGACAAGAAGGGGGAAGCAGGACCAAAAGATGTCCTTTGGTGGGTGAGGGGAGGGAAGGGGTGGACAGCCAGCAGCCAGGAATGGAGGTTTCACACACACACACACACACACACACACACACACACACACACACGCACGCACGCACGCACACCATGGTTGGGTTGAAACTTGGGGAAGAGTTGGATGAGAAGAAGTCCACCTTCCTTCAAGGCTTCTGCTCCACTTAATTTGTAAAGGAATTTAGAGGTGACTTTGAGATAGATGTGAAAAGGGGAAGATAGGGAGGGGAGGAAAGGAAGGGAAGGGAAGAGGTGAGGAAGGGAAGAGATGTAGAAGGGAAGAGCAAGAGGGGGGGAGGGTGGTGGAAGGAAGGAAGGAAGGAAAATGTAGAAGGGAAGAGCAAGAAGGAGGGAAGGAAAGAAGAAAAGAGGTATAGAAGGGAAGAGCAAGAGGGAGGGAGAGAGGAAGAAAAGAGGTGTAGAAGGGAAGAGTGAAGGAGGGAAGGAAGGAAGGAAGACAAGAGATGTAATTCCACAGTTGTTGGAATTGGGTATGTCTAGTTTAATGAAAAGAACCACTCAGGGTGACATGATAGCAGTGTTCCAATATCTCAGGGGCTGCCATAAAGAAGAGAGGGTCAAGCTATTCTCCAAAGCACCTAAGGGCAGGACAAGAAGCAATAGATGGAAACTAATCAAGGAGAGAAGCAACCTAGAACTAAGGAGAAATTTCCTGACAGTGAGAACAATTAACCAGTGGAACTACTTGCCTCCAGAAGTTGTAAATGCTCCAACACTGGAAGTTTTTAAGAAGAGATTGGATAACCATTTGTCTGAAATGCTATAGGGTTCCCTGTCTAAGCAGGGGGTTGGACTAGAAGACCTCCAAGGCCGCTTCCAACTCTGTTATTCTATTCTAACCTGTCTTGTATCTCTTTTTCTTTTAGCGATGTCTGACTTCCATGTACACCCCCAGAGTGCAGTGGTGGAAGAAGGAGGCGTTGCCCGCTTTCAATGCCAGATCCACGGCCTGCCTGAGCCCATGATCATGTGGCAGAAGAATCATCTCCCTATCAGCACAGATAGTGACAGGTAACCCTGCCCGAAGAACCAAAAACTGGGGAGGAGAATAAGAAATCTTCCCAGAAATCTACTGAGCCACATCTGTACAGTGGGCTAAATGCCTGCCAGTTGTTTTATCCTTTAAAATCTCAGAAATGTCACCCCCGGCATCAGAGGGACAGACTATTCTGACCCAACCTGTTTCCAAGAGAGTAAACACAAGACAAAGGCAGCAGCGCAACCTTTTACTGTTTCATCTATGAATTCTGTTTCTTCACAAATAAAGGGCTGCTTCCAACTAATTAGCTTGGACAAGAAAGAGCCTTGCCAAGTTTTTGCAAGACTGCCAAAAACCAACAGATAAGAAATAGTTTAAAACACAAGAGTCTTCAAATACCAACTGTAATGTCCACGAGGATGAGTTTCGAAATGTCTTTGCCTTCTGCAAAGAAGGTTTGTTTCACAGCTGGCTTTTATCTTCTAGAAGGAGGGGCCGTTAGCTTGCAGCCTTACTCCCGAGTTGCCCGTACTGTTGTAACTGCTGTTTCCTGCAAGCAATCCTGCGCGCATGCGCACTTGACACAGGCTGCTCGGGAACCTCCTCATCGCTGCTGCCAGCCCCCACAATCTCTGAAAGCAGCAGTCTACTCCCTAATGGTCCTGGCCCCTCATCTGAGTCCTCGCTCTCCTCAGCTGTCTGCACCTGCTGCCGGCTAACCACAACACAGACAAATTGCCCAACCCTGTTCTTGCCTAGAACAAGGCTGCTCCTACCTGACTGAAGTGGGACAGCCAACATCCTTCCTGCCAATGGTGGGATTCATTGTTTAAAAAAATTACCGGTTCTGTGGGCGTGGTCTGGTGGGCGTGGCCTGGTGGGCATGTCTCGGCTTGGTGGGTTTGGCTTGGTGGGCGTGGTAGGGGAAGATACTGCAAAATCTCCAATCCCTTCCCACTCCAGGGGAAGATTACTGTCAGCCTCCAAGATTTTGTCTTCTGCTTGACTCTTTCTGGCTACCATAGAAATGCGGGGGGGGGGGGGGAATAATTGGGCCTCATAGGGGGAAGGGTGCTGGAGGTGAAGTTGTGTGAATTGTAAACCTTGGGGTGCTTCCTTGCTTACGGTGCAAATGCAGCCACTTATCTTTCCAGGCCAAAGGTCAACCGCCTTGGCATACCAGATGTCTGAGGCGCCACCTGAAAATGCACGCATATGACATTATACACACCTCAGATTGGATGGCCAGTTTGAACTGTTGGGGGTGGGGACATGGGACAACTTATATGTGATTTCTGCACCTTTTGCCTCAGTTCTTGTATTTCTTCTGATGCTACCACTTCAAATTCAGTAAAAGTCCTTTTCTCTATAACCATGGAGTCCAAGGTTTTCTTTCTTGGATTTTGAATGGAGCCACACCTGACAGTTACTGCAAGATCCCCCTTCCCTCCCCACTCCACTAACCTGCTTTTTAGCTCCGTTCTCCTATGCAGGGCAACCAAAAAAGACCCAACAAATCAGCTGGGACTCAATGGGAGATAGAGAATGTGGGCTGGGTCAGTCAGAGGTGGTATTTGCCGATTCTCCGAACGACTCAACATTTCTGCTACTGGTTCTTCAGAACCGGTCAAACCTTGTTGAATACCACCTCTCCTGCCTGTTCTTTCCCTTCCCACAAAAGTTGTCTCTGTCCTCCAAAAAGGGAGAAAGATCTATCAACCCTGATCTCTACGCGTACGACATACATACAACCACTAGGGAGCCCAACATTTCTGTTGCTAAAGCAAGTCATTCATTGGTTGAGTGAGATTTGCAGAATAGAATAGAATAGAATAAAATAGAATAGAATAGAATAGAATAGAATTCCATCCCATCCCATCCCACAATTGTAGCTAGATTGAAATATATGTGAAAAGAGATTCCTTCGGATACCGTAGTGTTTATAAACAGGCAGCAAGCCCCACATTTATTCACTCTGATGACATTACCCATAGTTGGGTAATGAACCACCTGTAGCCAACCAAGCTCAGAAGCACCAGGGACTTCACAATTCAAACCACCTCCTAAAACAAGACCCTGGCTTCTTTCCCGATACTAAGCTTCTCTTAATTGCCGTATTTTCCGCAGCCCACTGGTGGTCCATGAGAAAATTTTGGTGGGCTGCAGAGAAATGTCCCCCCCCCCCAAAGCAATTAATCCAGGCTGTGTGGGAACACAAGGCTGTGCCGCCCACATGGCCTGCTCACCCGCTGGCCCCCACCCTTCAGTCAAGCGCAAACCTGCAAAGATCAGTGGAGCCCTTGCCAGCCAGGACGAAGTAATGGTGCTGTTGCAGCAAGAGGGGGATGGCAGCACAGGCGGGCTGAAGCAGCGATGGAGATGGCTGGAAGGTGCATGTGCTTCACTCTACTTGCATTTGCGTGGCACTCCCGCACCTTCCAGCTCACCTCTCCTGGCCTGGGCTCTTCCTTGATGGCCACAGGCTATAGGGACATCCTGGGGTAGGAAAAGTACCGGCTGGTAGTTGTGGGACCAGTTCGGGGGCCTGGAATTGGGTGATGCCATCAGTTTCCTGGTCCCTCTCAGTGCTCTGCTCCGCTACCTCCCCCCCATGGCCCCAGCCATCGCTGTCTACCCTAAATAAGCATGTTTTCTGAATCCCTCAGGTACACACTGCTTCCCAAGGGGGTTTTGCAAATCACAGGACTGCGAGCCGAAGATGCTGGGATCTTCCACTGCGTCGCCAGCAACATTGCGAATGTGAAGTTTAGCAGAGGAGCCAGGCTCACTGTATCAGGTTGGTTGGAGAGCCAGATGGGATGGGACGGAGGTAGGGATTAAAGGTGGTCCTCGACTTAACGACCACAATTGAGCCCAACATTTTCTGTTGCTAAGCGAGACATTTGTTAAGGGAGCCTTGCCCCATTTTACGATTCTTTCATGCCATAGTTGTTAAGTGAACCACTGCAGTTGTAAAGCTAGTAACACCGTTGTTAAGTGAATCTGGCTTCCCCAATGACTTCGCTTGTCAGAAGGTCACAAAAGCTAATCACTGACCCCAGGACACTGCCACCGTCATAAATATGAGTCAGTTGCCAAGCACCTCGATTTGATCTCGTGACCATGGGATGCGACAATGGTCACAAGTGTGAAAAACGGTCATCCGGTGCCATTGTAACTTCGAACAGTTACTCGTTGTAACCTTAAATGGTTACTAAATGAACTGTTGTAAGACAAGGACTATCTCTAGGGTGCTTCATCTGTCAAATGCTTTGCTTTGGTATCTGCTTAGCTTTTTTTTTTTAATTTATGTTTCACATTTCTGAACCACTCATCTCCTTCCAAGATGAATTCTGCTTGGTATACAATAAAAGATCAAAATCAAAAAGCAAAAAATTATATTAAAAAATTAAGCGTTAGAGTTAAAATTTTAGAATTGATTTAAAAATATATATATAAAAAATGTTTTTAATCATTTTAAACCCTGTTAAAAAGCAGTTGATAAAGATAAACTCTCCTGGCACCAACCAGCCCCACAATGGATGTTTTCCTTTGAGCTCCCCAGGCAAAGGCCACAAAACAATATGAAGCCTCTTTTTTTGGGGAATGAGAGTTTGTAGTTCCTGATTGGTGTCATCATTTATAACCGAGACGCCAGTCTCTTTCGTGAGAGAATGAATGCCCAATTTTCATCAGAATAACCGAGACAGAATCCATCTAGCCGTATTCCAGGATTTGAGGGGCTGCCACAATGAAGAGGGGGTCAAATTATTCTCCAAAGTGCCAGAAGGAAGGACAAGAAACAATGGATGGAAACTAATCAAGAGAAGCAACCTAGAACTAAGGAGAAATTTCCTGGCAGCAGAACGATCAACCCGTGGAACAGTTTGCCTTCAGAGGTTTGTGGGTGCTCCATCATTAAGAAGAGACTGGATTGCCACTTTTCTGGAATGGAATGGGGTCTCCTGCTTGGGCAGGGGGTTGAACTAGATGACTTTCAAGGTCCCTTCCGGCTCAGTTCTGATTGATTGAGTTGGAAGGGACCCTGGATATCTTCTAGTCCAACTCTCTGGTCAAACAGGAGACCTTCTAGCATTCTGGACAAATGGCTATCCAGTCTCTTCTTGAAAACCTCCAATGATGGAGAACCCACAATATCTGGAGACAAGTCGCCCCGCTAGTTAAATTGTTCTTTCTATCCGGAAATTTTTCCTTATTTCTAGATCAGTTCTGTCCTTGATTAGTTTCCATCCATTGTTTCTCGTTCTGCTTTCCACTGCTTTGGAGACTAAGTTGACCCCTTCTTCTTTGTAGCTGTCCCTCGAACATTGGACCACTGCTATCCTGTCTCCCCTAATCCTTCTTTTCACTAGACACTAGCTCGATACCCGTGCTTCGCTATGAAACTATGTGGTCAGGCTTAATTTTTGTGAAGGAAAATAAGGGGGTGGAAATCTGCCTCTGCCTACCAGCATCCATCGGTATTCATCTGGCTAGCGTCCCTGTCAGTGTGTGAGAAAGTTGAGGGCTGTTTGGAAACTGAAGCAGTATTTGCTGTGTGAGCAAGAAAGAGACAGCAAGCAGCCTGGGCCTGGCTTAGCTCAACTCTTCTGGACTAAAGCTGCTTGGTGCTGCTGTGAAATTGAAACTCCTCTCCTCTGCTTGTGTTTTGCATTTGGAACAGATTTCTTTTCAGGTGGGGAGGGTGAGTAGAACTCCTTAGCATCAGAGCATGTTCATAATAATATACAAAATACTAATGGTCTGATGATCATTTTGAAAAATCCTTTCTTAGTGAGCCCCTAGAAGCCAAAAGGAACATACGTGCCAAATTTCAAGTTTGTAGGCTTTACGGTTCTGGCAATTTTGTGATGATGCGTGAATGGTATTTCGTTTTTGTACTGTATATAGAGAGATTTCACTTACTGAAAGTCCTGACTGATAGGATAAAGCTGTATGATTTTTCTGGTCTTGGTAGGAAGGTCTACTTCTTGTCTCTTCTGTTCTTCTATGCTCAACAGAGCAGAACATTCCCAATCAATCAGCTTTGTTACAATCACAGACCAGATCAAAGCTTCAGAACATGACTTCAGATAGTAATTAAAAGCAAAAGGTATGAGCTACGTAATATTCAGTCAAATCGATATTACGTACAATAATATATCATCAGAAAGAAGGTGGCCATAGTTGTCTGTCTTGCTACATTCTGAAATCCCCTTTGTTATGTACAGTTTATTAAGAATTTTTTACATGGGGAAGGATAAATACAAAGCCACGGAGAGAGAAAATGGGGAAAGCAAAACAGTGAAAGGAAGAAAAAGAGAGAGATATACGGCGAGAAAATATGAACAACCCTTAACCTTCTTTTCTTCTTAAATATTACAAAAATCCCTTCCGCCCCTTATTTTCAATCCTCTTTCAGTCATCTAATCCAGAAATTGTTTCACTTTATTCCATTTTTAGTGAAAAGACCATAAAGGGTTTCCAGCCTTTTATCTTTGCTAATATGCTGTAAGCACATTAGATCTTGTTTTAGTTTTTTTCAAGTAATGAAAAAAAATCTTGTTTTCCTCATTTGAGGGACTTTTGCCCTGTTTGTATTCCGTATTAGGCATTTAAAATCCATACTTTTTCTTGTAAACCTATACCTGCAGCACCTAACACGTCTCTTCCTCATTTGGTTGTGTGTTAATGTTGTGTGCTTCCCTCTTTTTGTTCCAATTACACCTTTCTTCAGCTCTTCTTTCATAAAAACCGTCCTTCCTCTAGAATCACCCTCTGGGATGGTTTTTGGTACTCTGCTTTTTGATGTCCTCTATTGCAGGTGTCCCCATCCCCTGGTCCATGAACTGGCACCAATCCGTGACATGCCAGAAACTGGTCCATGCAAACTAGCAGAATAGAATAGAACAGAGCAGAGTAGAACAGAACAGAATAGAATTCCTTATTGGCCAAGAGTGATTGGACACACAAGGAATTTGTCTTTGGTGCATTATCTCAGTGTACATAAGAAAAAATCAAATACATTCATCAAGAATCATAAGATACAACACTTAATGATAGTCATAGGTTACTATAAGCAATCAAATCATACATAAGTTACCAATACGCAATCAAAAACATACTAGAAAAACAAAACAATATAAATTGTAAAGATATAAGCAACATGGTTATAGTCATAAGTGGGAAGAGATAGGTAATAGGAAGGATGAAAAGAATAATAGTAATACAGTCTTACTAACTAATTTGACAGTGTTGTGGGAGTTAGTTGTTTATCAGAGTAATGGTATTCAGGAAAAAACTCCCCTTGTGCCTAGTTGTTCTGGTGTGCAGTGCTCTATAGCATCGTTTTGAGGGAAGGAGTTGAAACAATTTATGTCCAGGATGTGAAGGGTCTGTAGATATTTTCACAGCCCTCTTTTTGACTCGGGCAGTATACAGGTCCTCAATGGAAGGCAGGTTAACAATTGTTTTTTCTGCAGTCCTAATTATCCATTGAAGTCTGTGTCTGTCTTATTGGGTTGCAGAGCCAAACCAAATCAGGATGCAGGCAGCATATAAAACCAGGGTTTCCCTCTGGTCCACAGAGAAACCTTTCTCCATGGAACCAGTCCCTGGTGCCCAAAAGGTTGGGAGGGCCACTGCTCTATTGATTTGGTTGGATTAAAGGTCTCATTTCACTTTAAATTAAAGAAAAAATTGTTTAAATTTTTCCACTGAAACATGCTTTAGAGAGTGGATTGGGTGAACCCAATATCCCTTGAACATGCTATATTGTTTTGTGGCTCCCGGTGTTCTGCATGTGAATTGCTTCCAGGTTCATCCTGGATCTTGTCAGCTTCCTCACAAGGAACAGTCCTCTGGAGCTTAAGCGGGCAATCTCACAGCTTCCTCCTTATCCAGAGAAGCTCCCATTAGCTTAGGGCAACGCCAGCTACTGGTCTTTACCTCAGCATTATCCCCCATGTTGCACTAGTCCTCCATGTTTCCACCTGAAAGTCCCCCTACATCTTGAAATTCCTTTCCTTTAGAACCTCGGCTCCTGTACATTTCTAATCTAAAATATTTGCAAAAAGGAAATAACAAAAGGTTTTGGTGTCTGCTCTTTACTGCACAGGCTCTCCTTCTGCTGTTTACAAAGACCCTATGATCCTTGTGGGACCTGAGAACTTGACTCTGACGGTGCACCAGACTGCCATCTTGGAATGCATTGCAACTGGGAATCCCAGGCCTATCGTCTCCTGGAGTCGACTTGGTAGGTATCCAAACATTCTAGCCCAGGCGTCTCCAACCTTGGCAACTTTAAGACTTGTGGACTTCAATTCCCAGAATTCAACTCCCAGAATTCCCAGAAAAGCTTTGCTGACTGAGGAATTCTGGAAGTTGAATTGTGGGAGTTGAAGTTCACAAGTCTTAAAGTTGCCAAGGTTGGAGACCCTTGTTCTAGCCTGCTCTCTTGGCAGGAGAGTTTGGTTATTATTTTGATTTAGATAAGAGGATCTCCTGGCATCTCATTCTTTGATTGGGTAAAGAGTTGGCCTCATTCATACTGACAATGTTGAAAGCAGCTAAATGTAAACATCTTGATTTAAGATGCATAGAGAATGTTTTTTTTAATTTATTGTTAGATTTATATCTCATCTTTACAATGTTTCCTCCTCCTGTTTTTCCCTCCACCACAAGTCTGTGAAATAAGCTGAGCTAGGAAAGAGGTAATCTAAAGTTACCAAATCAGCTTTCATACCTGAGAGAGAATTGAAGCTCATGATTTTAATCCAGTGTCTTAACTAGACCGGATCTCTCTATTTATGTTAGAATTGCTTTATTTTCTGTGTATTAAACTTGCTTGAAAGTGTTTTGAGGCCAAATAATGAAGTTGTTCATCAGATACTAATTTACTTCTCCAGCATGTCTTTTCAATGTGGTTGGTCTCTTGTCTCTTCTATGTCTTATGGGAATGAGCAGCATACAAGTGACTAAATTACGTGTGCCAGAGTTAGCTTCCTCTCAGGATTCCCGCAATCGCTCTAATTAAATCATGATTCTTGAGCCAAACTTCAAAAAACTTCAAAGGATTCATTAGAGGCGACACATTACTGGCACTGCTCTGTATGAAGTCAACTCTGGTATACATAATTTACAGTCACCTGTGACCCTGTTTCTTCCCCTCCCCCCTGGGTGTCTCATAAACCAGATTCTCCAATTGAGCACATTCACAAGCTGGGTGTCATCATTCACATTCTCCAATTGAATATATGCACAGGCAAAAGCTCTGGTAGTTTAATTACAATCTTTTAAAGAGAAGAGTTGGAATGTTCTTTCGCTTTCAGCTGCTCTTCCAGATTTTCTCCCCCCCTTTTTTTTTTTATGGCAACTAGTAAAACAGGCATAGGAATGTTTTATGAGTTGACATGTGCCTTGTAGGATGATGGTTGATGAAGCTGGTTCAGAAGAACTGCCTTCTCCAACCCTTTGCTCTCCAGATATCTGACCATATTGAATGGAAGTGGTGGGAATATTGTAGTGCAAGAGTCTGAAACTCAAGGCCCGGGGGCCGTATCCAGCCCGTTGGGTTCTTAGATCTGACCTGCGGGACTGCCCTGAATGCAGCAAAGGCCTGGCCCGCCATGCCTCTGCCAGCAAAAATGGAGGTCCTCCTAATCTCTGTTTTTGCTGGCAGAGGGTTCCAAGAGGCTGTTGCAGCTGAAAATGGAGCTCTGGAGCCCCTTTTCACTGGCTGAGCTCTTGGTCCACCACAGGCACCCCCCAACACAAGTGATGTCATGCTGGCCATGCCCACCCTGTCCCCCAAGGTCAAATACAATCCTGATGCCTAGACCTCAATGAAACCGAGTTTGACACCCCTGTTGTAGTGCATCGGATCAGGATTCAGAGGAGAGAAACAGTCCTAGAAGATCAATGAGCACTTCAGTAAGATCCTTGCTATAACTCATGTTATTTGTGTAGATTAGCTCCTGAAGCATAAGAATTTCCATGTGTGTGGACTTCAGATCCCAAAATTCCACAACCAGCAGAGCTATAGATGAGAATTCTGGGATTTGAAGTCTACGGACCTACCTGGACAATACCAAAGATAGCAAAAATTAGTCTAGATTTAATACAAAACACAAAGAATAGCCTAGCATTGTGCAGAGCCTTCAAGGCTCATAGAGACCTCCAAAACGTATGCTTAGAAAATGAAATGGGAGAGGAATTTGTTTTGCCTCTTGGAATTCAAGTATCTTGCAAGTATCACACCTACTCCGGCAGCCATTTTGTGAAAGTGCCCATAACATAAAATGCTAAATATGATCTCTGGTTCCCAAAAATTGAAGTATCCTGTCTGAGATGAATTTCAGAAGAAAATGGATTCAGTTTATATAAGAAGTTGAGCAAAATAGGAACTGGTTAAGAAGTTGCTAAGTTTTAGTTGATATTTTTTTAGTCATTGTAGGAGGGAAAGCCAAGTTAATTTTTCATGGTAAAAATACAGAAGAATTAGGTTAATCTTTTCCAAGTAACAAACCTTGCTAAAAGATCTGAGCTGATCATGAAAGTTTTTGTGCCTTTTAATTAAAAAAAAAAAGGTTAGTTAGAAAAGGTGCTATCGGATTCTTCTGATTTAATACTTTTGAACTGAACAAAGTTAACAATTTACTCGGGGGTGGTGGTGGTGGTGGAGCAAATTTACAAATACAAAAGAAAGGGTTTGTTTTTTTCCCCAGAGAGAAATGGTGAGTTCAGTTTTTCCTAGAAAAAGAGAAAACTGTTTTCTACTCATGTTTGAATTGCATATTCATCTTTCTGACACCTTCTTCCCTTCAACAGATGTACACATACCCAGGTGCTTCCTTCAGAATACACGGCAATTAATTGTGATTCTTTTCTTTGAAAAGCTTGCAGATAAATGTTTCTCTTACAGGTTTCTGGGGTTTTTGACATCCATGACTTAACAAGTCTGTTTTCTTAGAGAATTGGAAATGCGAGCAAAAAGAAAAAAAGATTCAGATTATTGGAATACTGTCAGATTGGAGGGGGGGGAGAACATAGTGAGAAGTAAATAACTAAGCATTACCCTCCTCTTCCAACACCCCTCCACATGACAGCAAGTAGAGTCCAATTAACTGGATAATGCATTGGCACAGGAGGCTGCCATTTTCCTCTCCTTCTGCCTGACAACTCTCTCAGCTCCCCTGAATGTTTTAGGAAAAAAAACAGCACCCATTTCAGCTTTGCTTTCCTACAGCATTTCAATTACCTCTTTCCCTCCACGGGCAGAAAGAGATGAGAGTTGGGTGTTGAGTTGAGTGTAAATAATTTGTCCAGGGTTTTCCGTTGAAAGCTGCGATTGAGCTGAATCTGGATTTTAAGGCAGGCCTTGTAAGTCAGATGCTCTGGCAAACCACTTCTGCTTCTTAAACCCCTAGGCAGATTTTGCTTTTTAAGTTTTCTTTTTTACCCTGAGGTTCAGTCAGCCAACTTGTTTTTAATGGCAGAAATTCTTGGGCTGCCTTCCCCAGATATTAGAACATTGAAAAGGGCCTTCCCCAGTTTTGCCGAACCCACCCAACCACCCAGGGGTGGGATTCAAATTTTTAAATAACCGGTTCTGTGGGCGTGGCTTAGTTGGTGGGCATGGCTTGGTGGTCATGTGACTGGCTGGGTGTGGCCAACTCAACATTACTCACATCGAGGCACGCATCTCCTCGCCTGGCCTCTCATGACTGTGGGGATGCTGCAACAGTCGTAAGTGTGAAAAATGGTCATGTCACTTTTTTCAGTGCCATTGTAACTTTGAATGGTCACTCCACACAAACAAAGTTACCAGCAAAGGAGGGGGAAAAAAACTCCAGAGAAGTTCCTGAGACAGGAAGTCTAGTCCTGCCAAGAATGTAATAAGGGTTAACGGAAAGGCAGTTTCTGTAAGCAACCCCAGAATGTTTCCTTCCTGCCTTCCTTACAGGATTAGGCCAGTAATTTCTTCTAACAACCGGTTCTCCAAACTGCTTAGAATGTTAACAACCGGTTCTAGCAAATAGGTGCAAACTGATAGAATCCCACCCTTGCAACCACCCCCAAAATAGCTTTGAAATGGAAATAGCTTGAGGTTGGAGATAGGTTGGAGTCTGCCCCACCATTAAACCGAGCTAACCGATGTTGGATTCCTGATTTTCTGAAATTGCTGAAAACACTGAAATGCGAAGTAACTCAATAGTTTTAAGTTTTTGTAATTTTTGGAGGGGAAAGAGGGGGGAGCCATTTTAGCTTATTCTCACTCCCATTGGAAGACGATAGATAACAGATAATCAGAATTGGAAGGGACCTTATAAGTCATCTAGTCCAACCCAAGTGGGAGACCCCTACACCATTTCTGACAAATGGCAGTCCAATCTCTTCTTGAAAATCTCAAGTGATGAAGCTCCCACAACTTCTGAAGGCAACATCTATTCCATGGGTTGATTGTTCTCACTGTCAGAAAGTTTCTCCTTATTTCCAGGTTAAAACTACTTACCATGTATGGGTAGTCCTTGAGTTATGACCATAATGAAGCCTGTTTATCATGATCATAACTTGTGAGGATTGTAAATCAAGCCACCCATATGACCAATCCAATTGTACAACCTTCTTTATAGGGGGGTCATTATGTAAATCTATAGTTTGCTAAGGGCTGGTTTTGCCAAAAACTGGATGTAAATGCGCATTTTTGGCCAAACCGTTGTAAAACTGAGTCACATGACCACAGGATGCTACAATAGGCTTTAAATGAGAGCCAGTTTGCTGAGCACTTGAAGTGTAGTCATGTGACTAGTGCGGCGGCAATGATTGGAAGTTCAAATTTGGATCATAAGTACCCCCTGGTCATAACTTCAAACGGTCACTAAGCAACTGTTCATAAGCCAAGGACTACCAGTATAAGGCTCATTATGTACCTATTTTCCATTTAGTGATTGTTTCCTAACCATACCCAGCAGGAACTCATATTTGCTGGAGCAAAAGAGAATGGGTTCACGAACCATAGAAAATATAGCACCAATTTGATCAAGCTCGATTTCACTGAGAGCTGCTGTCATGTCCCTGGTGGAGACTGATTCTGAGGGAGAGGAGGAACAGCTGACAGGGAGTGGAAGTGTGGCTCCGGAGGTTGTGGAGGAGGCTGGGGAAGGGCATGCAGGGAGGACAGGATAAGGGAAAGACATGGTCTACTGGGGAGGTGGGGGCCTTGATCCTCTTCATGGGCTGCAGGTGTGAGAACTGAATAAGAGTTTGGACCTGCGTTCTGGCAAATGCTGGAAACAAAGCGTGTTTTATTTTGGGCTGAAATTATCTTGGTTGGCATCCTTCCAACAGACTGTGCCTTGTTATCTCCTTGAATTTGGTAATTACTTATCCTGGTCCATTGTGGAAATTTCATCATTGTAGTTTGTTTGGTTTTTATTTTCACCTCTATCTGCTCATTAAGTTCGGACTGTATTGCTTTCTTTTGAAGACTATTTTTGAGTACATTTTATCTCCAACTGAGAATTATTGAACAGTGGGGCCAAGTTGGAGGCATTAACGGACATTTATTTACATTTTGGATTTTGTTACGTTTGTGTTACACTCTGGGTCATCACAGTTGCTTGAGGGTTGTGTTTTACCTGCGGTGGGCGTGGTGCCCATGAAAACAGGCTCCTGGGCTCAGTTTTTGGCTGCAATGGCCTCCTGCAATCCTCTGCCAGTGAAAACAGAGGTGGGGAGGACAGCCTGTGGTCCTCATGATATTCGTTTTCACTGGCAGAGGCACCGCAGGCAAGTCCTTTGCTGTTTCAGGATGGCCCCACGTGCGAGATCTGGGCCCCGGGCCTTGAGTTTGACAACCCTGATCTAGAGGTTAAGGCACCAGGCTGGGAGTTCTAGTCCTGCTTTAGCCATGAAAGCTGGCTTGGTGCCCTTGGACTGGTCCCTCTCTTTTAAGTCCAAGTCACCTCAAAGGGTTACTGTTGTGGGATAAATAGGTGGAGAAAGGAGAATTAGATATGTTCGCCACCTTGAGTTATTTAGAAAAATAATAAAGATGAGATTTTAAAAAATCTTTTTTAAAATGGGTCAGGAGTACCCCCATTACCTGGTCAAAGAAAATTGAGCATGGTTGCTAATACAGTGCAATCAAAACTTGAATTGCACTGTTGCAGCTGCCATCTTGACTTGTTTGACAGGGTTGCATGGAAAACGCATGCTTCACAATTCTACTTTATTTTTTACTTCATTTTTTCAATGTTTTTATTTTTATTAAATATAGAAAGAGCAAATATTTCCGTGTCTATATAAACAGTGTGTTGTCTGGTACAATTAATTTGAGCCATAATCATCAGCTTTCCATCCTTGGAAAGGTGGGTAAAATGAGGACACAGATTGTTGGGGACAGATTTTTTTGATTCTAAAAACCGCTTAGAGAGGCCTGTAAAAGCCCTGTGAAGCGGTATATAAGTCTGAGTGCTATTGCTAAGTCCTATCATGATAATAATAGTGTTCATAATATGAACATTAATCATATAATAGCAATAATGCCTCCTCATAACATTAATAATAAACATATAATGACAGTAGTGCTTACATATCCATTTGGTGAGCCATTTTTACAAAAATTAGTCATTCTCTTGTATTTTTTTTTTAAAAACTAACTTCTGTTTCTTCTCGTTAACCATTGATAAAACAAATCCCATATTAAAAGAATATTCAGTGTCTTCCTTAATTTTAAGTGTTAGTTTATTCATTTCAGCACATTCTAATAGTTTTCTATTACATTCTCTTCTGTTGGTACAATTCTACCTTAAAGGAGGATAAGTCCCAGCTGGCTTGGTCAGTCTATATAAGCAGGACAGCGCTAAAAGTAAAATCTTACTTCATCCTTCCCCATTCCAGACGGGCGCCCAATTGGTGTAGAAGGAATTCAGGTTCTTGGAACTGGCAATCTGATGATTTCGGACCTCACTGTCCAGCACTCTGGGATATACGTGTGTGCAGCCAATAAGCCCGGCACAAGGGTGAGGAGGACAGCCCAAGGAAGGCTCGTGGTGCAAGGTAAGAATTTTTCTTACTATATCATTCCTTAGAGGAAAAATTTGTCTGGTACTCATTCTTTTTTGGTACTCATCGTGCCTCCCTGAACCAATTAATGATGAGTACCAGGGTACCTCTGTATGAATGAATGAATGAATGAATTCTTTATTGGCCAAGTGTGATTAGACACACAAGGAATTTGTCTTTGGTGCGCAAGCTCTCGGTGTACATAAAAAGAAAAGCTACATTCGTCAAGAATCATAAGGTACAACACTTAATGATAGTCATAGGGTACAAATAGGCAATCAAATCAAATCATACTAGGAAACAGTCAATATAAATCGTAAGGATACAAGCAACAAAGTTGCAGTCATACAGTCACAAGTGGGAGAATGATGAGAGGATTAATAGTAATGCAGACTTAGTAAATAGTTTGACAGTGTTGAGGGAATTATTTGTTTAGCAGAGTGATGGCATTCGGGGAAAACCTGTCCTTGTGTCTAGTTGTTCTGGTGTGCAGGGCTCTATAGCGTCGTTTTGAGGGAAGGAGTTGAAACAGTTTATGTCCAGGATGTGTGGTCAACACAAGTAAAAGTTCAACACAGTCAAATGCCAATTCTTTCCTTCCTATTTATACAGTTTACATTTTGGCTTCAATAGATCCAAGTTTCATTCTATGATATAAGACCCTCCAGGAGAAGAGCTTTGTTCTTCTATGGTAGCAAAAATAAAAATAAATGTGGTAATTTTTTTCTCCACTGACATGTTTGATTCAAAGCTTTCCAGAGCATGCCACCTAGAGCCAGCCCCTCAATGCAGCCGATGAAGTGAGCTTCACTCGCCACAGCTAATGCTCTTTTCATCAAATCCGTCCACAGAAATTTTTTCGAGTTGTGCTGAAAGCAATCAGGCGAAATCCTGCCTATGCAGATATATTTCTTAATCACTAGTAAAAGGACTAAAGAAAAGTTGGTTTATTTTTCTGGTTCTGTTCCGGGAGAAGAAGACGACGGAGGAGGAGAAGGAAAAGGAGAAGAAGAAGAAGGAAGCAGGAAGATGAGGGGGAAGAAGAAGAAGGGAGGAGGAGGAGAAGATGAGGAGGGGGAAGGAGGAGGAGGAGGAGAAGGAGACGAAACAGGAGAAGAAAAAGGAGAAGAAGAAAGAAAAAGAAACAAGAAGGAAGAGAAGAAGAAGAGAAGGAAAAAAAGAAAGAAAAAAGAAGAAACAGAAGAAGGAGAAGAGGAAGAAGAAAACTTAAGAAGGGAGGTGATTCCCACGCTGACTCTCCCCCTTTTTCACTACAGGATTGGGACTCTACCCCTGATCTGGGAGTCGGTAGAAATCCTTTGAAATCGTGTGTGTGTGTGTGTGTGTGTGTGTGTGTGTGTGTGTTGTTGTGCACAAGAAAAACCTGCCCCTCCCCCCTCCCCTGCACTGCCAGCTCCTGAGGACGATTCCGAAAAGCCACTTTTAATGACCTCGGCCAGAAAAGGGGTTTCTTGAATGTTTGCTGAGTCTTCAGTCTCCATGGTGAAGGGTTTTTTTTTTGCAGAGAACGCCTTTTTACAAAAAAAAAAAAAAGGAGGGGGGAAATAGAGGAGGTAGATAAAACAACCCAGCTGGCAGCCAAGCCTTGAATGCTGCCTTAATCCTTTCCTGATTACGAGCCCTCATTTTGTCTTTGAAGTCGACCGCTTCCCCTTTTCTCATCAGCTTTTCTTGGGAACTGTTTGGGCTTGACGAGTTTCAGAATCTAAAATTATATATATTTTCCCACCCGAGCTCCCTAATTGGACATTTTCACAAGAATGGAAAAATGCAAAGACCCAACGTTGCCCTAGGCCTGGAAGTTGCTTCTTTCTGTCAGGTGGGCTCAAAGTGGTCCCCTTTCTTGGAAACAGCAAGATTTTTGCAGGATCTAATCTGTCTTTGTTGGACCATAAGGAAGGCTGAGCGCCAAAGAATGGAGGCCTTTGAACTCTGGTGCTGGAGAAGAAGACTCCTGCGAGTCCCTTGGACTGCGTGGTGATCCAACCGGTCAGTCCTAGAGGAGATCAACCCTGACTGCTCTTTAGAAGGCCAGATCCTGAAGATGAAACTCAAAGACTTTGGCCACCTCATGAGAAGGAAGGACTCCCTGGAGAAGAGCTGAATTCTGGGAACGATTGAGGGCAAAAGAAGAGCAGAGAAGGAGGTGGCTGGATGGAGTCACTGAAGCAGTCGACGTGAGCTTAAATGGACTCCAGAAGATGGTAGAGGACAAGGAAGGCCTGGAGGATAACTATCCATGGGATCGTAATGGGTCAGACACGACTTTGCAACTAACAACAACAACAAAATCTGTCTTGGTCACTGGAACCAGAGGCTTAATCTTCCGAGCTTCCGAGCTTGTGCTGGAGCCATCCTCGGGGAAACTTCTCGTAGATCCAATGTTCAGATGTCCTCCTCCATTCTTCTTCCCCAAGCACTCAAAATAATTTATTCTTTTAGCCATGTGCTGATGTCCAGTCATCAGCGTAGCACTGAGGAATGGCTCTTCTCAGCTTGCAAGCTGTCAGGTGGCTGCAGACGGCATTTTGGAAGGGTGTTGGGTGAAGCATGGCCTACTGCATCATTTCAAAAGCAGGCAACTGGAAGGGGGTGTAGCAGGAAGTCACAGGAAGTGATTGGAATGGACTATTTGGAAAACAAGCAAGGAAAGCTTGGTGGGGCCACCAACAAGTTCTTTTTTTCCTCTTTTAATTACGGTCAAACATGCCTCCTTTGCCTCATTTAAATTTGTATGTTGCTGAATTTTCTAGGACTTCCATCTTCCCTTCCCCCCCTTTTCCCTCCCTCTTTCACTTTCTTTCTTTCTTTCTTTCTTTCTTTCTTTCTTTCTTTCTTTCTTTCTTTCTTTCTTTCTTTCTTTCTTTCTTTCTTTCTTTCTTTCTTTCTTTCTTTCTTTCTTACCTCCCTCTCTCCCTTCCTTCCTCCCTCCCTCCTTCACTTTCTTTCTTTCTTACCTCCCTCCCTCTCTCCCTTCCTTTCTCCCTCTCTCCCTCCTTCTCTTTCTTTCTCTCTCTTTTTCTTTCTTTCTCTTTTCTCTTTTTTTCTTCCCTCCCTCTCCCTTCCTTCCCTCCTTGGAGCATTTACAACTTCTGAAGGCAAGTCATTCCACTGGTTGATTGTTCTCACTGTCAGGAAATTTCTCCTTAGTTCTAAGGAATTCTTAGTTCTCTTTTTGGTCCCTCCTGTGTTAATGTTGAAGTAGAACTTAAATGCAAGATATTTGCATTTTGGCAATTTGTAATCCACAAATATATGTAATAATGATGATTAGAGATATATTTAAAAAAAGACAAATAAAAGATAAAAATAAAAATAAAATCTCAGCTGAAAAGAAAAAAATAGTAACTCAATGGAGAGTAAAAAAATGAAATATCAGCTTGTAGTTACTCATAGTCCTTGAGTTATGACCAAAGTGACCAACTCAATTTTACAATCTTTTTGCAACAGTTATTATATGAACCAATTGTTCATTGTGAGTCAATCTTGCCCCCCAAAAACTAGAAATAAATGCCGGTTTTCAGCAAACCAGTCATTCAACATGGCCTGTTAGCAGGGGTGGGATTCTACCGGTTCAGACCGGTTCAAGAGAACTGATTGTTCTGGTGATCATTTGGCCCCGCCCACCCGGCCCGGTCCTTTTCCTGTGCTTTATTTCCTTGTTTTTTTAATCCAAATTTTATTATTTTTTAAACAAACATAAACACAACATAAAAACATCAAGCCATCTTCCACTTACGTACATACAGTGTGTCGGTTGGTTTACAAATTGTTTTGTGCATCCATTTTCCTTGTTTTTGAGCACAGCTGATTCGTGCGGCAGAGCGGTTTTGCCATGCATCAGCTATTTTACTCACCGGGATGTAGCAGAAGGTAAGTATTATAGCTCAAAATGGTCTTTTCTAAATGCTGGGCTCGTGCTCACCAAACCAGTTGTTACACCGGTTGAATCGCACCACTGGCTGTTAGATGCTGCAAATAGCCTAAATGCAGGTGTTGAGCACCCAGAGGGGAAGGACTTCAGAACTTCAAACCTGGGCATAAGTAGCTTTTGGGGAGACTTTGAATGGTTGCTAACCAGCCATTTGTAAGTTGAGGACTTGTATGCAGAAGGCAGCAAAGAAGACCACATCCAGGAGTTCAATGCAAGGCATCTATTTGCCTCTTTCTCTCAATAGAATTCTTTATTGACCAAATGTGATTGGACACACAAGGAATTTGTCTTTGGTGCATAAAAAAGATACACTCGTCAAGAGTCAAGAATCATTAAGTACAACACTTAATGATAGTCATAATGAACAATAAGCAATCAAATCATACTAGGAAACAGTCAATATAAATTGTAAGGATACAAGCGACAAAGTTACAGTCATACAGTCACAAGTGGGAAGGGATGGGTGAAAGGAAGAATAGAAGGATTAATAGTAATAATAATGCAGACTGTAAATAGTTGGATAGTTTTTATGTATTTAATTTGATTTGTCAATCGCTTACAAGTTAATAGGTATAAGTATATACATAGTTATGAATACATGAAATGGGTACATATAAGAAAAATAAAAGGACAGGGACGGGTTGGTGCGCTTATGCACGCCCCTTACAGACCTCTTAGGAAATTGGTGAGGTCAATAGTAGACAGTCTAAGGTTAAAGTTTTTGGGATTTGGGGAAGAGACCACAGAGGGAATTATTTGTTTAGCAGAGTGATGGCGTTTGTGGAAAAATTCCCCTTGTGTCTAGTTGTTCTGGTGTGCAGTGTTCTATAGCATCGTTTTGAGGGAAGGAGTTGAAACAGTTTATGTCCAGGATGTGAGGGGTCTGTAAATATTTTCACAACCTTCTTTTTGACTCGTGCAGTATACAGGTCCTCGATTGAAGGCAGGTGGGTAGTAATTGTTTTTTCTGCAGTCCTAATTATCCTCTGAAGTCTGTGTCTGTCCTGTTGGGTTGCAGAACCAAAGCAGACAGTTATAGAGGTGCAGATGATAGGCTCAGTAATTCCTCCATAGAATTGAATCTCTTCCCAGCTGGCTGTCAGTGTGCTTTTTGGTGTCTCGGAACCATGATGGATGATCTGAGTTCAAAACGCCTCTGAAGAAACACTCATGTCCTTCAGTGTTGAATAGGCTCCTCTTCGCATTCCTTCTCTCCGTGGTCTCCTTCAGAATAAAAGACCCCGGTGCCCCAGAGAGTATTAGCAGCTCCTCGGCTGTCCCAGAGTTGCCTGGGAGCTGCTGGACTCTGAAAGCCCTTCTGTTTACCTTCCTTCCATTGTTTGCCCATCTTTGCTTTCCCCGGATGGAGCTCCTTGCCAGGGTTTCAGGGCACCGTGGTGGGGAGATGTCCGTGGAATGCATTTACAAGGGTTTCATTCACACAACAAAGGTAACCAGACTGGGGGGAAACCATGACCCTGAAAGTGCACAATTTGCTGACCTTGGTAAGGGTTAACCGCAGCTAGATTTTTGTGGGTTTGGCCGTTATACAAACAAAGTCTCTTTGGTTAGTTTATGGTTCAGTTTGTTATGCAAATCCTCGATCTAAGATTTTTTTTAAAGCAGGCTGATTAAACAGAGTAAGCATCTTATGATGGTTAATTGAGTCAAGCTATTCTCCAAACCACCTGAGGGCAGGACAAGAAGTAACGGATGGAAAATAATCAAGGACGGAAGCAACCTAGAACTAAGGAGGAATTTCCCAACATTTAGAAGAATTAATCAGTGAAACAACTCGCCTCCAGAAGTTGTAAATGCTGGACATTTTTAAGAAGAGATCTGATAACCTTTTATCTGAAATGGTATAGGGTTTCCTGCCTAAGCAGGGCCTGGACTAGAAGACCTCCAAGATCCCTTCCATCTTTCTTTATTCTATTCTATTCTATTCTATTCTATTCTATTCTATTCTATTCTATTCTATTCTATTCTATTCTACTCTACTCTACTCTACTCTACTCTACTCTACACTACTCTATTCTAAAAGGTTCATTTAGAAAAATATCCCCTTTTGAAGATGGAATATGATTGGCAGAGAAGAGAAAAACTCAGTCACTCTATTCACACAATAGCTGTTTTGCAAAACCAGTGGCTGCAGGCACACAATGTTAAGCCTAGTTAGAGTTCAGGTTGCTTGGTTTTGTGGCTTTGGCATATTGGTTCCCAACCATATTGGTTCCCAGCCATATTGGTTGGCGACCACTGCTCTGGAGGATATAAATTCCTAAGTAGGAATAACAGAGTTGGAAGGGACCTTGGAGGTCTTCTGGTCCACCCCCCTGCTCAAGCAGGAAGCCCTATACCATTCCAGACATGTGGCTGTCCAGCCTCCTCTTAAAAACCTCTAGTGATGGAGCACCCACAACTTCTAAACACAAGCTGCTTTATTGTTCTTCCTGTTAGGAAATTTCTTCTTCGTTCTTTCTCTCCTTGATTAGTTTTCCTCCATTGCTTCTTGTTCTGCCTTCAGGTGCTTCGGAGAATAGATTGACTTGACTCCCCTCTTCCTTGTGGCAGCCCCTCAAATATTGGAACACGGCTATCATCTCACCCCTAGTCCTTCTTCTCACTAGATTAGACCTACCCAATTCCTGCAACCGTTCTTCCTATGTTTTAGCCTCCAGTCTCTTAACCATCTTGGTTGTTCTTCTTTGCACTCTTTCCAGAGACTCAACATCCTTTTTATGGCAGTTAGCAAAATATCTCCTGAGACTTTACCAATGGTGTTCTTCTTGTGGTAGGAAGTTCTACAGTTTAGGCAAAGCTTGGGGAAGATTCCTGTCTTTTCCCTGTCCCTCGTTTTGTTTCTCTACCTGATTGTGACCAGAAGAAAACATCCATTTGAGTATTTATTTTAGTGAGCCTGTGCTAGAAGCTGTTATTCATTGCCATGTGTAGGAAAACCCAGATTACATTCCTTTCCGTTCCTCTGCCTGACGTCAAGCAAGCAAAGGTGTCTTTCGCTTTTCTTTTCCAGCTCCTGCAGAATTTGTCCAGCATCCCCAGTCAATTGCCAGGCCAGTGGGGACCACCGCCATCTTTACCTGCTTGGCCCAAGGAGAGCCTTCCCCACAAATCACATGGTTGAAGAATGGGCAGATTTTGGAGCCGAGCGAGCACATTAAGCTGAAGAACAACAATAGGTAAGATTCTCTGCAGAACATCAGCGAGTCCAGCTGGCTTGGGGAATTGAACCTGGATCTACCAGATGTCAAGGTAAAGTCAGGGTCAGTTCCTGCAAACGTCTTGGACACGTCTAGCCCGTTCCTTGGCAGCAATATATGAAAGCGGCTTGCTATTGTCTTCTTCCAGAGTGGACTTTTGACTACCAGGGGTGGGCTTCAAAATTTTTAGCAAAGGGTTCTCTGCCCAGTTGCTGGGTAGGTGTGGCCATGGTGGGTGTGGCCTAGTCAGCCTCCTGCACCATGATGGTGGGGGGGGGGGTTGGCCCTCCCCGGGCTCCAAAGGCTTTCCTCGAGCCTCCGGGAGGGCAAAAATGGCCTCCTTGGGCTCCGGAGGCTCTCAGGAAGCCAGAAAAGGGCCCCTGTCTGGTTTTCTTGAACTTCCGGGAGGCCTGTTTTTTTGCCCTCCCCGAGCGTCTGCACGCGCCCTGCACTTCCCTGCATCCAAAACAGGCCGCATGGGGATTCCTGGGAAGGGAGGGGAGGGGTGGGCGGGGCCAGCCAGGAGTGGGATTTGGGAGGTTCTCCCAAGATGCACAGAATCTTAGCTAGGGGCTCTCCCGAACCCCTGTGAACCCCTAGCAGCCCAGCCCTGTTGACTACCCAGTCTGATCTCCAAGTAATGGAATCAGCTCCTTCCAAGCCCTTCCTTTCGTGCTTCTAAACTTGTCCTCATGTTCATCTTTCTAAATGTAGCACGTGGCTCAAATGTTAGGCTAAAGGGCTTTTAATAATGAATGGTGGGATAATGAAAAAATAAAGTATATATTAGTATTTATTTGTTAGAGTTGTTCAGGGTCTGAAGTCTTTTGTCTGGTGTTCCCTCTTTCCATTTTTCCCTTGTGAGATAGATGGGGCCAAGCATGGCTGATCCATAGAGAATCATGGGGCTTCTGGGCCTGATGGAGGAATGGAGCATGGGGTGCCCCATTCCTACCCCCCACCTTTATCACTGGACTGTACTGGGTCTCATGCTAGTTAAGGATGAAATAAGATGCACCTTGGTTTAAGTTGCTTATTAGTGATGTGTCTGAGCCATAATTATGACTTGATATGTGAAGTGGGTTCTCCTTCTCAACCTTAGAGTTAGATCCTGCTTGCCTCTAGAACCTAAAGATTTCTTCCTCCCCCCTCCAAAAAAAACCCCCTTCACCTGGGAGATAGGTTGCATTGAGGGAGGAGGAGAGGACTGAAGTCCCTACATTGTTTTCCAAGTTCTGTGTGTTCTGGTCCAGCTCACTATCAAATATATCATAATGGCCCTAGAACGACTCCCTATTCAGTTGTTCTGTAGATCATCCTGAAGGAATGTCTCCTATTTATCATCTACTAGCTCTATACCTGTGCTTCACTACAAAACTATGTGATCGGGCTTAATTTTTGGGAAAGAAAATAAAAAAATTGTGCCTCTGCCTACCAGCATCCATCTGGCTAGCATCTTGTCAGTGTGTGAGAGAATTGAGGGCTGTTTGGAAACTGAAATAGTGTTTGCTGTGTGAGCAAGAAGGAGACAGCAAGGAGCCTGGGCATGGCTTAGCTAAACTGATCTGTACTAAAGGTGGTTGCTGCTCTGAAATGGAAACTCCTCTGCTTGTGTTTTGCATTTGGAACAGATTTCTTTTCAGGTGGGGAGGGGGAGTAGAACTCCTTAGCATCAGAGCGTGTTAAAAATAATATAGGAAATACTAATGCTCTGATGGTCATTTCGAAAAATCCTTTCTTAGTGAGCACTTAGAAGCCAAGAGGAACATATGTGCCAAATTTCAAGTTTGTAGTCTTTACAGTTCTGGAGATTTTGTGATGATGCATGAATCATATTTCACTTTTATATGTATATAGATTTTGAAACATTATCTTGAGTCTAAAACCAACATCCAAAGCTGAAGCGTTGAATTCCTTGTCACAGAAGTTGAATATAAAAATTTCCCAGTTAGAAAGATAGAACAGCAGGATGCCCTGGTGTCTAAGATCTGCAGCCAGAGTTAAGCAAGGCCAAAGCTTTAATCAGACTTCCCCAAACTGACCCTTTCTGGAAATGTGGCAATACAAGTTCAGAATTCTTTGTGCCTCAGTTTTCAAGAACCTTATATTAAGCCACGGTAGCACAATGGTTAGAGTGCAGTACTGCAGGCTACCTCTGCTGCCTGCCGGCTGCCTGCAATTTGGCAGTTCGAATCTCACCAGGCTCAAGGTTGACTCAGCCTTCCGTTCTTCCGAGGTGGGTAAAATGAGGACCCAGATTGTCAGAGGCAATTCGCTGACTCTGAAAAACTGCTTAGAGAGGGTTGTAAAAGCACCATGAAGTGGTATATAAGTCTAAGTGCTACTGCTATTAAATGATCCAGAAATAGAATTGGGGGCAGGCATGCCTTTGATTTCAGGTGGTCTTCCAGAACAGATTCATTATTTAGCTTGCAACTTGTCTTTCTGGCCAAGGGTGTCCAACTTGCCGTGTCCTTGGATGTCATTGTGGTCCTGGGGGCTGAATCTCTCTGAACTTGGCTCTCTTATCTCCCCAGCACAATTTTTTTTCTCAGCAAAGCCAGAGGTGGCATTCAGCAGGTTCTGACCAGTACTGGAGAACCGGTAGCGGAAATTTTGAGTAGTTTGGAGAACTGGCCAATCCCACCTCTGACTGGCCCCACCCCCATCTATTCTCTGTTCTCCGAATCCTAGCTGATTGGCTGGGCTTCTTAAGTTGCCCTGCACAGGAGAACAGAGATGGAAAGCAGGTTAGTGGGGTGGAGAGGGAATGGGATTTTGCAGTAACCTTTCCCCAGGAGTGGTGTGGGAATGGAGATTTCTACAGTATCCTTCCCCTGCCACGCCCATCAAGCCACGTCCATAGAACCGGTAGTAAAAAACTTTGAATCCCACCCCTGAGCAAAGCTTATGCACAGAGGTGAGGATTCTTCCAGTATGGATCGGTTCAAGTGAACCTCTAACTCCAAAGATCAGCTGGGAGAGACCCGGTTCGCTCCAATGATCCTGTGGGCCTGCCTGCCCACCTCTGTGCTGTACTGACCTTTATCATCCCAGCTGATCAGCGTGGAAGAGCGGATTGCCGCTCCTCACCTGTGTTACTCCCCCGAAGTAACATAGCAGGTAAGGATGGTTGCACTGCTGTTCACATGCATGCTCGCGGGAAGCGCGCGATCACCAAACCGGTTGTTCTACTGGCAGCATTCCACCCCTGCTTATGCAACCCTAGTTTTCCTGTGCTCGAAGAACGCAATGTTTGTATCATGGAAATAGCAGGGTAGATTGAGCCTAGTGCGAAAATTGCCACTCAGGGGGCTTGGTTTCTATGGAAATAATACAGAACAATGCAGAGGAAATAACAGAGGCCAAGCTATAAATCTCTAGGTTATAGAATCCCCTAATGAAAGATAACAGGGTTAAGTATATGACTGGAAGTCTCTGAGCACCAGCAAAAAGTTGAAAAAAAGGAGTGAGAAAGATGCAGAATTCCTTGGCCAGAGAAATTTCTCAGAGGCAGATTGGGGTGTCCCCAAAAGGCCAGAAGGGTGTTACTTAAACCACACCGTGGCTGTTGTTGTGTTGTTGAAGTTGTAACGCTTCAGTTGCAACCACCAACATTTCCCCACCACAAGGATTGTTAGTCAGGTGCCACTGTGGAAGGAGATATTAGGGAACTGCAGTCCTGTCTGGAAAACATCTGATTGGATAAGCTCTCACGCCCATCTTGTCTTGACTCCCAACATTGTATAAGATCTAGACTAGAAGACCTCCAAGGCCCCTTCCAATCCTATTATTCTATGTTCTATGAGAGTAGAGTAGAGGAGAATTAGAATAGAACAGAACAGAACAGGAATTTTTTATTGGCCAAGTGTGATTGGACACACAACGAATTTGTCTTGATGCATAAGCTCTCAGTGTACATAAAAGAAAAGATACATTCATTGAGAGTCAAGAATCATCAGGTACAACACTCAATAATAGTCACAGAGTACAATAAGCAATCAAATCATATTAGGAAACAGTCAATATAAATTATAAGGATACAAGCAACAAAGTTACAGTCATACAGTCACAAGTGGGAGGGGATGGGAGATAAGGAGTGATGAGAAGATTAAGTCGGATAGGAGTGCAGACTTTGCAAATAATTGAACAGTGTTGAGGGAATTATTTGTTTAGCAGAGTGATGGTATTCGGGAAAAAACTCCCCTTGTGTCTAGTTGTTCTGGTGTGCAGTGCTCTATAGCGTCGTTTCGAGGGAAGGAGTTGAAACAGTTTATGTCTGGGATGTGAGGGGCCTGTAAATATTTTCACAGCCCTCTTTTTGACTCGTGCAGCAATCTCAGTATAATTTATGGCACGAATGCATAATTCCTGCCATAAATTATTAAGTTTTGGTCCCTTGAAATTCAATTTTCAACAGGTGTAATGGGAACAAATCCATTAAAAGTGGGTGAGGCTGAAGCCGGAGTGGGAGTGGCCAGGACAAAAAGTAGATGAAGCTAGGACAACAATCTGAAAACAGAATAATAGAGTTGGAAGGGACCTTGGAGGTCTTCTAGTCCAACCCCATGCTTACACCATTCCAGACAAAATGGCTGTATAGTCTCTTCTTTAAAATTTCCAGTGATGGAGGACCACAATCTCTGGAGACAAACCTGTGGAGATTCTCAGCTATCCAGGTCATGGTTTGGTTTGGTTTTGTTTTCTTTTTCTTGAAAAACAACAACAACAAACAACACCTTTTTCTAGTTGTGTTTTGAAAAAGCCCCTTTGAGACTGTTATGGAAATGTAAATTTAAAAATCCCACTTTGGCTTCCTTTTAATAGTGGCATCAAACTGGCGTCGGCTTCTGGAGGGGGCTCAGGGCTCAGCCTCAAAATTTCCACACAGGTTTGTAAAGCTGGTTGTAACCTGCGCGGTCCCATCCTTGCGCGGATAGGTCCCAAACGAAACGTTGCAATCCTCCTCGGCTCCCCAAGCTTGCAAAAACCGGCGGATTAACGCCTGACTCCTTTTCACGCGCTCTCTGCTTTTTCTCTCCCGGCAGCCTCCTGTTCTCGGGTTTTTTGCTTTTGACTGGCCTGTCAGGAGCCAACAAATGGAGGCTGGGGAGGGAGGAAAAGAGAACAAAAGACGAGATGGAGCCAGGGGGGAGGAAAGCTAATTTTGATTTAAATTACATTTACAATTAATTGCATCATCAGAATGGAAGCCGTTTAATGAAAGAGAGTTGGTGCGATTGCTCCTAAATATTTGAACTCTTTTTCTTTTCTTCCCCTCCTCTTTGGTCACGTTAAAAAAAAAAATCACAACCCAACAGCACATTTTTGTTGGGGGTGCGGGGGAGAGGTGGGGAGGGAGGCCTAGGGGTGGGAAGGCTGCTTGTGATCTTGTAATGTCCTGCCCAGAGAGGAGTGAGCTGCTAGTGCAACAACACACTCAGAGCAGGAATGAAAAAAAGAAGAAAACAATTTAAATGAAGGCTCCTTGTTTCTCTGCTGCAGGGCTCAGTTGTGTGCATCAGGAGTGTGTGTGCGTGTGTGTGCGTGCATATGCTGTGGGACGCGATGTGCAAACTCGAAATATAAATTGCATTAAAGGGTCTGCGTTACTGGAATGCATTTTATCGCAACAGCAGGTAGCAAAAGGCAAGCATGTACGCGCAGAGGCGAGCTCCTAATATCGATTTTTCATTCCTTGCTGGGAGATTGTATTTACAAAATGGTAATTAAGTGGGTTTCATTCATTAATCCTGCCAAAAAGCAATTCAGAGCCTTGGCCGAGGGCTCAGGTGTCATTTGCTCTGCTCCATAAATTTGCATCTTACGAGCCCCTCCCCCTTCGCTCCCGGGAGACCCACAAATCCTAAATCTTCTTTTCTAAGTTGGCGGAGGGGGTAGCGGGGGGGGGGGGAGAGACTGATTTCTCCTTGAATGGATTTTTGAATACGTTGCACCAGAAACAATATTCCAATTCCCGATGTATTTCTGAGGCTACTTTTCTCCTAAAACCATTGATAACTCACCTATGCCTTTCAGCGTGGACATAATGGATTCCTGATGCCATGCGTCCTCATTTTGCACCAGTTAAAACTTCCAGAAACCCTTCAGGAACAACTTTGAAAAATAGTCCAGCTGTAATATTTATTTATTTAAGAAAATTTGTAGGGCCACCCACTCCCTCTCAATGATTCTGGGAGGCTTACAAAAATAAAATAAAATAAACAATGTACAGACAATGAAAACAATAATAAACAAGACATGTTGCCAGTTTCAGCTCTCTCAGGAACAGGTGTAGCTGGCACACTATAGTAGATACAGTTGTGCAAATTGACATGATGGTTCTGAGTATAGGGTAAGGGGAGAAAAACACATTTGACTTCTGATTCTTTTTAGTGCAGTAAAGGTAAAAGTTCCCCTCGCACATACGTGCTAGTCATTTCTAGTTCTAGGGGGCGGTGCTCATCTCCGTTACAAAGCCGAAGAGCCAGCACTGTCCAAAGACGTCTTTGTGGTCATGTGGCCGGCATGACTAAATACCAAAGGCGCATTGAACACTGTTACCTTCCCACCAAAGTGGTTCCTATTTTTCTACTTGCATCTTTACATGCTTTTGAACTGCTAGGTTGGCAGAAGCTGGGACAAGTAATGGGAGCTTACTTGTTACGCAATGCTAAGGATTCAAACTGCCAAACTGCCAACCTTTCTGATTGACAAGCTCAGCATCTTAGCCACTGAGCCACTGCATCCCATGTTTTAGCACAGTATGGCCTCAATTTTATATTTTTGCATATTGACATGTACTAGCCATTTCTATAATGCTGAATCAACAAAACTCAAAGTCAAAAGTTTCGTATGTAGGTAGATATGTATGTATATATGTATATTCCATCTCAAGCATGTCTCAAAGGTGCTTTTCAAAAGGCCTGGGTTTTTTTCTTGAGGGGGAAGAAGAAAATGTTTCACTTGTCCTTCAAGAAGCTTCATCAGTTCTAATGATGGGGGGGGGCATGGAATGATAGGTATTGACAGTTGAAACTGGATGGTGAAAGGATGGAAGGATCATATTTCTTTGCAGTCATCTGGTTGTTAGCACTCTCTCTGAGAGCTCTTGAGGCCACTTAGGGATTTGTTTATCTGTACCTTCGTGGCCACCTGAATCAAAGTGCATTACTTCAGATCAGGTTATGTTGAGCCCAAGGAAGAGCAGGTTCCAGGTTATCTGGATCTGCATCTGTTGGCATTGGAATTTCACCTAAGCATTTGAGAAGTAGGGGTGTTGACTCTTAGATCTTCTCCATGATCTGTCCATAACCTCTCTGGAGATTCTCAGTCATCCAGATTATAGTTGTCTCAAAGGTGCTTTTTCAAACGGCAACTGGACTGTTGTTGTTGTGGTTCACTGGCAGCAGGTGTGGATGGCAGCGGTCTCTGAGAGCAAAGACTCGGATGAGGGGCCTGCATGTGATGCAGGGATGGGGACAGGACTATCGGAGAGTGGGGTGCTGCCAGGTTGTGGAGTCTGGCAGCAGTGATGAAGAGGTTCCCAAGGAACCTGTGCTCAGTGCTCAGGGCCGCTCAAAGGAAAGAGCAGCTGAAGCAGCACGGGTGACTCGGGAGTAAGGCTGGAAGGTGATGGCCCCTCCCATAAGGGATAAAAGCCAGCCTTTGGGGTTGGCTTCTTTGCAGGAAACAAAGAAGTTCTTTCTACTCAGAGTTCCCGTGGAAGCCCTGCTTGCTCCGGTTTGTTTTTTGAAACTTCTGGCTTTGGATATTTAGCTGCAATTGGTCTTTTGTTCTTGTCAGCCTTTCGCAACCTTGAAAGGGCTTGCTCTTATCTGGGACAATTAGTTTTGAATGACTCTTGGCTGTGAATGCACAGAATTCACAGCTCCACATTAAAAAGGTTTGCTTTTGTACATACTTTGTGTTTGTTTGATTTGAACAAGGCTTGGGTCACAACAGTTATTGTTTTCCTTGAGGAAGAAGTAGAAGACATTTCACTTCTCATCCAAGAAAGCTTCATGGGTTCTGGAAAGATGGTGGGGGTTATGGAGAGATTCATTCTGACAGGATGGGGGTGGTGGATTGGAAGGACCGTAATTTTTGGCAGTCATCTGGACATTAGCACTCTCCCTGAGAACTTTTGAGGCCACTTGGGGGGGGTTATCTGTGCCCTCAGGGTCACCTGAATCAGAATGATTGTGGAATCAACCAATCAAGAGGAACCAGTTGCCTTTTGGGAAAAAAAAGAAGCAACTTTGAGACAACTATGACCTGGATGACTGAGAATTTCTACAGACATCTCAAGTGTGAAATCCAGAAGTCCTCTTAGTTTTCTTCTTGCATTGCTGAAAACAGATGCCATGATTTCCAAGTGAGAACAATGCAGAACCTTTGAACCGTGCCCATGTCAACATCCAGCTCGAGAATCCCAATAAAACTCCAGGTTCATTCCGTTTCTGAAAATCTTAGTATTTAATTGAATACACCTCGTGGTAATGTCAAAGCAAAACTAACTCTGAGGTTCCCAGGCACAAGTTCATAGAATTTAACAATAATTTCCCCAACCAAACCCCCAAACTCTCACATAGTCCATGTAAAGTTCACTTTGTTATGGGAACCGTCTGCTTCAACTCCACACCTGCTACAATGTCCTTGAAAAGGTTTCAGGCTCTCACGGTCTTCAGCAGAATTGTAGAAGTTTCGATTCTCCATTCTAACACATTCTAACACAACACCCCCTGCTCCACTCTAATGACAAGTTGAAAGGAAGAGGGACATAGCTGCCAAAGTTTCATCCTTGACAACTCATCTCTTAAGGCCTTCAAGATTGTTGTTAGTTGCGAAGTCATGTCCGACCCATCACGACCCCATAGACAATGTTCTTCCAGTCCTTCCTACCATCCCCAGAGTCCATTTAAGCTCATGCCAACTGCTTCAATGACTCCATCCAGATACCTTATTCTCTGTCTTCCTCTTCTTCTTTTGCCCTCAATTTTTCCCAGCATTCAGCTCTTCCTTCCTTCTCATTAGGTGGTCTTCAAGATACCGTTGTGCAATTCTCTTGGCCATCATACAAGGGTGGCATTAGCCATTGCTTTCTCACACCCTTTTTCAATTTCCTAGTGTACACAGTTGCCCTGGATTGCCTTGGTGATGTCCCATCCCTAATTACTCCAGCACTGCTTGGCTTTTCAAAATCTGCCTAAGTGATGACTAGATTTGCCATCTGTTTAGGTAAAAAAATAAAAAAAACAAAGGCACTGACCCACTCCAAAAACTAAGCCCTGTCCATACTTGTGATGGTTTTTGGTTCCTTCCAAAGGTTACCAGCAGCATTTACTCATCAAAACCTTGCCAACCCTTGGTTGAAGCCTCCATGTGTAAATAGGATTCCTTTCAGCAATGAAGGCTATCTTCTGTCTCTCCTTCTCTCTTTCTCTGCCCTGTTTTCCCCACCCTGGCTTACACGCTTTGCACAGCTGAGTGTGACTCACCAAAAGGACAGCCTTCTGTGTTTGTCAGCATTGTTGCACACCAGCTAAGTGCAAAGATTGATCCGGCTTGCTGGTCGCGCCTTTAGCAACTGGCGCATTAAAAAAATATAAGCAGTCCAGCGTGTATTGGCTTTGCTGGCTGCGAGTGCCTTAACCAGTCTGGCCTTGATAGTGAAGTTTGGAGAGAGAACAGATGCCCCAGCCTTTCATTCATCTCAGACAGCTGCTGCAGAAGGAGCATTGATCTTCCTCTTGTGAAGCTTCTTGTCTTGTACATGTAGTAACATCTGGCTCTCCTTGGCCTCTCGTTTTCTTTTTTCTTTTCTTTTTTCCTTTCCATCTTTTTTGTAGAAGCCGGAAGTTTCTGCAAGCCATTTAGGAAGTGGAAGGGAAGGAATGCTTCCTGGCATTGAGAATCTTCCAGATGGATAGTTGCTAGCCTTCTCATTAAAACCCAACATTTAGCTCCTCTGCTGTTTTCTCCCTTAGTCCATGTATGGGTCGTCTTCGACATACAACCATTCATTTAAAGACTGCTCAAAGTTACCACAGCACTGAAACCATTTTTTACAGATATGACAGATACAGCATCTCCGTGGCAGAATGAGGCAACTTACCATAGCCACCTTGCTGTGACCAATTCGCCCTGGTCAACTCACCATGGCCAACTTGCTGCAGGACAATTTAACAATTCTATTTGATTATTTAAAACAAAAAGATCATGGCCATCAGCAAACAACCCATTAATTTATCACCAATAACTTCGGAAGGAATACCAGTAGAAAAAGTTGAAAGGATCACGTATCTCAGTTCTAATTTACATAAAAGCTGGGACATGACCACTGAAGTAAAGACAACATAGGGAAAGCTCACACAGCATTCTTCAAAATGGAAAAGGTCTTCTGCAGTCATGACACAAGCCTACGATTGAAAATCAGACTTATCAGATGCTACATCTTTTCTATCCTGCTCTACAGAGTGGAGAGTTGGTCTCTGACAGAAAGCCACTTGAAGAGACTAGAAGCATTTGAAATATGGATTTACAGACGGCTGTTATATATAAGCTGGGTTGACAAAATCAGAAATGAGGAGGCGATAAGCTGCCTGGAAAAGCCAAGGGAAGTCGTCAAAACCTTTGAAAAGTGAAAATTATAATATTTTGGACATGTAATGAGACACCCCCCCACCCCAAAAAAAAAAAATGTCATCCTTCACTTAATCCTCCAGGGAAAGATTGAAGGCAAATGAAGGTCCAGGCAGAAGAAGAATAGCATGGCTTCAAAATCTAAGGGACTGGTTTGGACAAAACTCAGTAGCGTGGAACGTCCAATGATGGATATGGCAGAAGAAGAAGACGAAGACGAAGACGAAGAAGAAGAAGAAGAAGAAGAAGAAGAAGAAGAAGAAGAAGAAGAAGAATTTTTTTTCATTTTTGCAATTCGTATTTCATTCTATTCCTCCTTTTGCATCTTTTTTTTAAAGATTCCATTCCATTAATTCTTTGATATTGGTGTAATTCTTGTCCTACAGCGAGTTGTTGGTCGTGAGTTGTGCCACAGTGAATTGGCCACAAGAAGTTGGCCATGGCGAATTGTCATAGACCCCCTTGGATACGTGATCAAAATTCAGAGGCTTGACAACTGGCATGGTTGCAATGTCCTGGGGTGAGGTCACGTGATCCCCTTTTGTGACCTTCTGGCAAGCAAAATCAACGGGGAAGCTAGATTCGCTTAACAACCGGGCTACTAATTGCAGTGATTCACTTAACTGCTGTAGCAAGAAAGGTTGTAAAATGGGGCAAAATTGACTTCGCAACTGTCTCACTCACAAACAGCAATATTGGGCTCAATTGTGATCCTAAATCTATAAGTATTGGCTCCAAAATTGATCAGGAGCAGAATTTGTATGAGAAATAAGTGGAACTCACAGCTCTCCCTTTGTTCTTTTCTCAAAAAAATTAAAAGTTTTTTTTATTTTGAACAACAAACATAGACAAATACAAATATAAAACAACAAAATAAAGCCATCTTTCAATTGTACAGTGTGTCGGTTGGTACATAATTCTTGTGCACAATATACTGTATATGATCTTTTCCTCTTGAATTTAAATTTACATTCATATTATATTAATCAACCTTCCATATCATATTATATTATTATTATACCATCATTAAATATAAGTTTCAAGTCCACATTATCCTTTAGAGCAAATCTCAATTCTTACCAATTTTAATACATATTAAAAGTCATTCTGTAATAATCAATTATAACATCTCATTACTATTAAATTATACTTCTTAATCACCTCTTCCTCTCCATAGCTCTCCCTGTGTTTTAAGTTACTCCTAGTAATTCTACCAGCGATTTATGGCACACCGAACCTGGTTACTGAATTAACTCCTAGGAGGGAGTGTAGGTTGAGTAATACATTGAAATCTAGCAAATATGCTAGATTTTTGCAAATAGTTTTGACTGCCCAGTAAAACAAATTAAGGCCAATGGTAACCAAACTTATCAAGCTGCATGAAGAGAGTCTTCATGTGGATGGAACTTGCTGGCCCTATTTGCACCCCACTAATGATGTAACCCCACCTCCCTTCTGTCCCACTTCCAATGTATGAGCCACAGTGGTGGGTGAACCCCAAAAGGATAATAGAGACAACCTTGCTGGAGAAGTCCCATTTTTATGCAGCCTCTCTAGGATCTCCTCTTGACCGTTACCTCTTTAAGTTGGCTTACTGGAAGGATTTAATTTAATCTTAGTTTAAAATGGAGTTTAAAATGGCAAAGTCAATTAAGCTGGCTTTTTAGCTTACACAGCACTAAACCTTGATTAGGTCAGTACAATGTTGCTTGAGATGAGTGGATGGTCATTCTAAGACAGTGTTTTTCAACCTTAATAGCTTCCACATGGGTGGACTCCCAATTTCCAGAATGGGGCATTCTGGGATTTGAAGTCCACCATCTGAAAGCTGCCAAGGTTGAGAATCACTGGTCTTAAGAGAAAAACATTTAAGAGCGTTATTCGTGGAGGTTCTCTTCACCAAGTTCCCTCACCCTGAAGTGTGGAGCATAAGAATGCAAGATGTACCAACAGAGAATATTTTTAATCCAGAGTCTAAATGAGGGGTCCTTGATGCTTCCTGAGCTTGGTGGTTTTCTTGCAGATGTCTCATTCCCAAGCCAGGTGACATCATCAGTGCTAGTAGGATTTGGGGAACGGTAAATCCCACTCCTTACTAACACTGATGCTATTACCTAGCTTGGTAACGAAATGTCTGCAAGGAAACAACCAAGCTCAGGGAACATCAAAAGACGCACGGAATGCCAGATGTGCTTTTTGGAGCAAGTTGATGTCTTCCTCCCTATCTACTGTAACATTTTCAATTGCTCGCTCACCTCCCTGTGGGAAGCCATTCACCAGCCCGTTTATTACAGGGTGTGATTTCCTGGACTTCTCCAAACCTGCTTGCAACATTTTCCAAACTTTTGGGGTTTCCACTGAGACGCGGTGCAGAAAGATGTCACATTTCCCTTTTTCTCTTGCCAGGTTTGTAGTACCAGCCCGATTTTCTTGGTTGGGGGACAGTGGAGGGCGGGGGTGGGTGACAGCTGACACCCCCCCCTTCCTTTCATAGCCACATGCATCAGCTTCATGGCTCTGTCATATTTTATCACCCCTGCCCCTCCCTCCCTTCACCCCACCCCACCCTCCCTGAGCCTCTTTACATAGAAACTGTTTCACACATGTGCCAGATGGAGCCTGTACATAAATTAGATCCTGGCTGATTGCAAAAAGCTTGACATGAGGACTGCAATTCTCTGCCTTCCCTCGGGGGTTTTGCTGCAACCCCATGAGAGGGAATTAATGTTTGCTGTTGCAAAAGGGGGAGGGCACACCGTTGACAGTCCTCCCTTTCCCCTTTTCAGTGTGCATGTGTGTGTGTGTTTCCATGCTAAAGGCTACCTTTGCTTTTTGAGAAAGGCAAGGGAGAGGCCACGATGAAAAGCATATCTGATTTTATGTCATTTGCCCTACATCAAAACAATTAGCGTTCACTATCGACAGGATACTTGTACTTGACAATTCTCTCTTTTGCATCTCAGGAAAAGAGGTTGGGAACAAAGTTTTTGGGAAACCTGAACATTAGAATAACAGAGTTGGAAGGGACCTCGGAGGTCCTCTAGTCTAACCCCCCTGCTTAGGCAGGAAACCCTATATCATGTCAGACAAATGGTTATCCAATCTCTTCTTAAAATCTTCCAGTGTTGGAGCTTTCACTACTTCTATTTGTAAATTGTGTTGCATGCTTAGGGAAGAAGCCTATAGCTTTTGCAAGCCTCAACCCTGTGCTTCATTTCGGTGAAGATCCTCCGTCATGCTGGGAGAATCTCCCCATTTTGCAAAAGTTTGTATAAAATCAGGGATGAGAGTGGAGCTTTGGGATGCTCAACCTCCAAGGTCACAATTTATTCTCAGGATTAGTGAATCAGGCAGGACGTTTAGCATTGAGCACAAAGACCCATCGTGTTCTGTGGCATCTACTTCCAGGTCAGTGGCTTAACCGCCTTCCTTAAGCCTATGGCCTTCCCAATATGCTTGACTTCCAACTCTCAAAAGCCCTGAGCAGCAGCAGGTCAAGATGGCTGTCTCCTTGGCTTCCTGACATGCTTTAGTCCTTGTCATGCCCCCATCGCAGTCTGAATCTGAGAAGGAAGACGAAGAGCTGATAGGGAGTGGGAGAGTAGCTCCATTGGCTGTGGAGGAAACTGTGAAAGGACAAAGTCTAGCTGGGCACAGCAGGGTAGAACAAGGGAGAGGGGGTTCAGAGGAAGACCCAGGTCCACCCCCTCTTCATCCTAGGGCACGCAGGGAGGAACAGAGAAGAGAGCAACATGGGTTGTATGGTTTATGAGGGAGGAAAAGGCCCCGATTCCCTTCACAAGGCACACCTGGGGAGGGAACTTAAAGGAGAGGCAGTTGCAAGCTACATTTTCCAGGAACAAACGTTGAGTTTATCTAAATGTTGGCTGCTGTTATCTACGTTCCTGGAATCCTCTCAACTGGTTTGATTTACTGCCGTGTTTCTTCACTTCTGGAACTCCTTATCACGCCTTGCTTTATTGCCTTATCTTGCTTTGTTGGATTTATAGTTTAAAGTTTTCTGTTTACAAGTTTTGGACTAGAATATCTGCAGCCAAAGGCTGTTGCAGGTTCCTGGGAGAGTTTTTTTCCTAACCGGAAGGTAACCGGCACACTGGAGGCAAAGTTGGAGCTAATAAAGGGACCCCTACTTATTATCTGGCTGGATTGTCTTTGTGCCATGCCCTGGGTCATCACAGTCCTGTTCCGAAAACCTGATGTAACAATGACTTGGGTCTTGCCCGCTCCACTGAGTATTCTTCTTCCAAAGTTGCTACTATCATCTTAACAGAATAACAGACTTGGAAGAGACCTTGGATTCTTCTAGTCCAACCCCCTGCTGAAGCAGGAGACCTTATACCATTGCAGACAAATGGCTGTCCAATCTCTTCTTCAAAACCTGCAATGAGCAACTACAACTTCTGGAGCAAGTTGTTCCACTGTTTAATTGTTCTAACTGTCAGGAAATTTTTCCTTAGTTCTAGGTTGCTTCTCTCCTTGATTAGTTTCCATCCATTGCTTCTTGTCCTGCTTTCAGGTGCTTCAGAGAATAGGTTGATAACCCACCCCTCTTCTTTGTGGCAGCCCCTCAGATATTGGAACAGCGATATCATATCACCCCTAGTCCTTCTTTTCATTAAACTAGACATACTCAATTCCTGCCACAGTTCTTCGTATGTTGTAGCTCCAGTCTTCTTGAAGTTTCACGCAGAAGCAAAAGAACAACTTCTGAAAAATAGCGTAAGCCACCTTTGCATCCTCTGTTTTAGGAGGTCCCCAGTGTTGCACTCACCTGGATTAAGAAATTGTTCCCATCCCTAGCATCATCTGCCTTCTGATTTTTGGAAAAGCTGGAGTTTAATCAGATGCAGATCTGGGACATCCCAGAGATGCTTTCGGCCACTTTGCTAAAATCATCCACCTCAGCAGCCAAATTTAATCTGGATGCATCCGATACTCTCTACGGTGCTGGACATTTGCAGAGCAGGAAAGGATGGTGTTGAACAAGGCAAACGTGATTATGTGGAACTAGGAGCCTAGGAAGAATTTGTGCTGATCCGGTAGTTTGTTTATAGCCTGTATTGCTCAGTTATTTATATTCCCCTTACACGAGCAATGGGAATTCCTCATTATATTTACTTTATTGATTAGCCTTTCAACCGTATCATCAAACAATAAATACTAACTTGACTGTTTCTGTTCCACAATTGCTGGCAGGGTTCAGAGAACTTGCTTAATCCTAAACCTGTGAGAACCAAACTCACTTAACATGCTCAGTCCAACAAATAAACCAGATAACAGTTTAAAATCATAGCCTGGTTCATACCGCACACCAAAATGCAAACTGTTCAGCGCCATTTAGCCAAGTCTTGTTTGTTAGGTGAATCCAGCCAAACTGGCCGTCAGTCCTTCAAGGTAAACCAGACTAAGAATCCAAACTCATGCAGGCTAAAATATATTTTTATACAACTACTAGCTCGATACCCGTGCTTCGCTACGAAACTATGTGGTCGGGCTTAGTTTTTGAGGAGGAAAATAAGGTGGGGAGAATTCTGCCTCTGCCTATCAGCATCCATCGGTATTCATCTGGCTAGAGTTGAGGGCTGTTTGGAAACTGAAACAGTATTTACTGTGTGAGCAAGAAGAAGACAGCAAGGAGCCAAGGCGTTGCTCAGCTCAACTGTTCTGTACTAAAGCTGCTTGGTGCTCTGAAACTGAAACAGGAACTCCACTCCTCTGCTTGTGTTTTGGGCCAGAACTGTAACCCAAATGAAACAGATTTCATTTCAGGTGGGGAGGGGAGTAGAACTCCTTAGTATCAAAGCATGTTAATAATAGAATACTATCTCTTCTCTCCCCCCCCCCTCTCATTATCTTCATGAGACTTAGATATGGTCTTGTCTGAAATAGTAACAGCAATTGCATTTAGGTTTTACAGACACACTCTGGGAAGTTTACGATGTTAGAAGCATTGTTTTTATTTTTATTATTGCCCCTAACAATCTGGGTCCTCATTTTACCAACCTCGGAAGGATAGAAGGATGAGTCAACCTTGAGCTGGTCCGAACTGAACTCCAGACTATGGGCAGAGTTTGCCTTCAATACTACACTTTAATACTGCATCACCAGGGCTCTTACATATTTTCTTGGGTTACAGTTCTGGCCCTAACTGAGCTATTTTTTAATCTGACTCTTTCGTTGGGAATTGCTGTCTCTTCAATCCTTCAAGGCTTTTCCTTCTGTCCACTAGGTTGGCAAAGTGATGCTCATAGCAAGACCTAATAGTACCAGATAGTTTGGGATCAATTATGCAAAAAAACACAAACCCTCCTGATCTTTTAAAATATTGGTATGAATTATTCACACACCTGTGCATTCAACATGAAAAAGCATGTCTTTCTATTTGTCCTGAACCCAAAACCAGCTATTTCTAATTGGGAGAGTAAACTGAAGTGTTAAAAGAGAGAAAAATTATATGTTCACATTATGTCATTATGTCATTCTTTACTATAACTTCTGGGTGCAATTCAAGGGATTGTAAACACCTTTAGAGCCCTTCAGGGCATAAGTCCAGGTTACTTAAGGGAACATCTCATTCTCATCCCATTGAGATTGGCCCACCCCACCCAGGCTGATAGAGGTGAGACACCTTGAGTCCCCATGGCCAAGGAATTCCAGTGGGTGAGGTCCAGAAGAAAAGCCTTCTCTGCCATTGCACCTGTCCTTTGGAACAACTTGTCACACACACACACACACACACACACACACACCAGTGAGGCCAATTTCACCCCTCCTGCCCTTCCATAAGAGCCTAAAGACCCGGCTCTACCAATTGGTTTGGTATTCCAATGGAGGAGTTTCACATGGATTAACAATATATTGACTATTAAAGCAGTCATGTCTATCTTCGGGTTCTCATTTTTCAGGAGCCTGGAAAAATGTGGCCGTTTTAAAGAAGGAATACCTCTTTTGAATCATTCTGAATAGCCTGGTTTACTTTATTTCTTTATACATTCAGATTCATGCTACACCCTCTCATTCTACTCTTCTCCCCTCCCCCCTCATCCTACTGCCTCCCTTCCCATCTTTTAGTTGGAAAGCAGCATTTGGGTCTTTGTAGTATTTTATTTATGTCTTTTAGGTTTGGTATAGTTCATGCAGTCTTGAGATTGTAAGCCACTCAGAGTTACCCTGTGGCAAGAAGGGCAGCCAATAAATTTTACAAATAAATGAATAAAAAGTTCTTCCCCCACCTCATTTTTTTCATTCTAGCCAAACCTGAAGAGCTCTCTGCCATCCTTTAACAAAGAGATTGTATTCAGCCATTATTAAGCATTTAACTTTATATTACCATAAAAATGGACAACTACTTTAATAAATTGGCTATTAAAGCAGCTATGTCTTTGTTTAGGTTCTCATTTTTCAGGACCTTGGAAAAAAGATATGTGACTGTTTTAGAGAGATGTATAGTGGAATACCACTTTGGAATCATTCTGAACAGCCTGGTTTATTTTATTTCTTTATATATTCAGATTAATGCTGCTCCCTGCCACCTCCCAGCACTCAGCAACAATTATGCTACGACAGGGTGTAAGACTTGCAAATTACATTATGCATTTTTCACTGAACAGCTGCGAAGGAGCTGGAGTGAGCCCGGCCCATTTTAATTCTAACTTCTCAATTGCCCAACACTTGCAATCTGGGGAAAAACAGGGTTGGGATAATGGATCGTACAATGGCTGGCAGTCTCTGGCAAAATGTTTGGTCATTGTCACTCAGATCAGTTCATGATATACTGAACCTATGAGTCACTTGAGTTGGGCGGCTATAGAAATGTAATAAACAAATCTGCAGAGCTTCAGGGGTGTCTCCAGAATCTAGCCAAAAAAGTCAGGAGGGCCACAATAGTCTACCCATTTTTGTGTACGACATACACAAAAAGTCAAAGCAGAGCTTCAACTGCATCATCTCAACTTTTTTGTGCGCAACTTAAAATTTGTCCTAACAGAGATATTTTCTTTGCTCCACTTATCCTATGTGTGTGTGTTTGTGTGTGTGTGTGTGTGTGTGTGAGAGAGAGAGAGAGAGAGAGAGAGAGAGAGAGAGTGTTATCTGGGATAGTGATGATTACTATAAAGAATATTGGAAGCCATTGCTTTATATCATTTTTTCTTCCTTTTTTCTTCAGCTTGTTTTCTTCAACTCTTTGCTTTCTTTCTTTTTAATTATTCTTCCTTGCTTTATTTTGGCTTGCATTAGTTTTTATCTTTTTGTTTAAAATTTTTAATGATGGATAGATGATAGATAGATGAAAGATGATAGATACATAGACAGACAGACAGATACTGAAAGATAATGGATGGAAAGATGGATGGGATGATAAATGGACAGGAAGGGATGGATGGATGGATGGATGGATGCTGGCTAAATATAACTTCACATTATAACTATCAATTATCGTGAGTGTCAGTTTCAGCAAAGCTTGACTGGTAATTTTCTGAGGGGACCTTGGTGCTCTCTGAGCTTGGTTGTTTTCTTGCAGATGTTTCATCACCCAAACTAGGTGACATCAGCAGTGGTAGCACAGTGCTAGTTAGTAACCTTGATGATGTTACCAGTAGTGAAACATCTGCAAGAAAACAATCAAGTTTAGAGAGCACCAAGAACTTTTCATTTCAATCCCAAACTACAAATATCTTCCTTTATTAGTAAGTTTCTGTCCCTTTTTTTCCTGGGTATTGTTTGCAAAGGGTTTCTTTTTTCTTTGCCTCTGCTGAGATGTGGGCCAATTATAAGAGCCAATTAATTCCATCATCTCCTTCTTCTGCTCCTGCTCATTTCCTCTCTTTCCTTCAACATAATCCACTTGCTTTGGGGAATCCGAGTTTTCACACTCAGCAAGATAAAGCCATTTGGGCTTTATCCCACCCTACGCAGGACAAAGCATGAAGGGAAGTCTCACCGAGGCAATCTAGACTTCCGTTGTACCCTTTTCAAACACGGAAGGATTAACCTGGTCTGCGTGGGGCTGTGTGAACGGGGTCAGAGGAAGGCTGAGTCCTTAGGGGGCTTGCTAGAAAATGCTAATTGTGCCCGGCTTGATTGTTTTCCATCTAGCACGCTCACCATCTCCAACATTGGCCAGACGGATGAGGCCATCTACCAGTGCATCGCTGAGAACAGCGCAGGCTCCACCCAAGCTGGTGCCCGTTTGACAGTGCTGTGGGCCGACCGGCTTCCGGGTCCTCCACAAGAAGTCAAAGCAGCTTCCGTCTCGGCTACCACCGTCCAACTGCTGTGGAGCGAGCCGCTGCAAAACACCAAGGAGATCATCGGCTACGTCCTGCACATCAGAAAAGCAGCAGGTAGGAGTGGCTGAGAAGGGCCCAAGGCTGCTAATATTTGCACTACTAGACAGAGAATCCCTGTTCTTGCGCTTCCGACTGCCGGTTCTCAAGCAGAGGGTTGACCGTTATATTGTTTTTCCAAGGAGAAGAGGTTATGGGAGACCTGCTCGAGGGTGGAGTGATGGAATTTATGGAATGATGAGGGGCTCAAGGCAAATGCAACTGTCCTGTTTTGCATTGTGCCATCTAGCAGTTAGCATGCCCTTGCATTTTCATGGGATAGAATACAGAACAGCACAGAACATAGAATAGAACATAGAATAGAGTACAGTAGAGCAGAGCAGAGCAGAGCAGAAGAGAAGAGAAGAGAAGAGAAGAGAAGAGAAGAGAAGAGAAGAGAAGAGAAGAGAAGAGAAGAGAAGAGAAGAGAAGAGAAGAGAAGAGAAGAGTGGTGGCTAACTTTTTTGGGCTCTTGTGCCAAAAATTGTGTGCGCTTGCGTTGCGTGTGCTTATGTGCCAGCACCCAGAAGGCAATGCATGCCCCCCCGCCCCCTACACATGCACACGCAATTCTCCCCTTTGCCCCCTTACATGCACTGCACTTCCCAGCTGATTTTCGGCCCATATGAGGCCATTTTTGGCCTCCCAAAGGCTTGAGGTAAGCATCTGCAGCCCGAAAAATAGGCCCGTTTCATCACTTTCAGTATTTCCGGAAATATAGGAAGTGATGAAACAGGCCTATTTTTCAGGCTGCAGAGGCTTACCTCAAGCCTCTGGGAGGCCGAAAAAGGCCTCAAACAGGCCGAATATCACCTGTGAGGCGTATGCATGCGCAGTGAGGTAAGTTTGCCTGCGGCTCGCATGCCAGCACAAATGGCTCTGTGTGCCATAGGTTCGCCATCACAAGAATAGAATATAGAATAGAATAGAATAGAATATAGAAGAGAATATAGAAGAGAAGAGAATAGAGAATAGAATATAGAATAGAATAGGAATAGAATAGAATATAGAATAGAACATAATAGAATACAGAATAGAATACAGAATAAAATGTAGAATAGAATAGAGATTAGAATACAGAATTCAATTCAATTCAATTCTTTATTGGCCAAGTGTGATTAATTAAGGCCAAGATTTTGGGTAGAATGCCTTCCAGGAACCTTTTGAAAATCAGGAAGCGAGGGCAGCCAGCAGAAAAATAGAAAAGATGCATATCAGCTTCAGCAAGAAAATTGGCAGAAAAAAAAATGCTATCTGGAGAATTTTCAGGCAAAGAGCAATTCTTGGTATCTTGAGAATAAGGGAGAAAGAACTAGAAATATGTTTTTTTAAGAAATTGTAATGGCAGACTTCAGCAATGTGTTGATCGATCTCCTTCTATTGGGTGAAACAGGAGGATAAGATGGATGGATGGATGGATAGATGGAAAGCCACGCTGAGAACTCTAATTCAGATCTACATTGTCCAAGAATCCCTTGTTTTCAAATATCATCCTTACCCCTTGTTCCCAAATGTCCAGTCTTACTGCTCGAGCAGCGGGTTGGACTAGAAGACCTCCAAGGTCCCTTCCAACTCTGTTATTTTATGTTCCCGACTCCTCTTTTTATAATCTAGAGGCAGAGACTTTTGCAAGATCCATCACTTTGGTCCAGGTGATGAAAGCAGGATCATGCCATCACCCCACAGTCCTCACCCCCTTTTTTTAATGGGTGTGCAGTGTTGTGATGCCCATATGAAAGGGGTGTCACGTTTGTGCAACAGTTTGTGTCTTCATTTGCTATTTTTAGCCCCTCTTTAGTGAGTCAAAGAGTTCAGTGGGTCCTTCGCCTTTCATACCAGGTTCTTTCCTCCAGATAAAACGTAATTGGCTTGACTGCCTGCAGCATTAAGCTTCGTGTTAGTTTTATCTTGAAGTCCTTGACTTACAACGACATTTGAGTGCAACATTTCTGTGGTTGAGCAAGACAGGTCTTAAGGGCGTTTTGTCCCATTTTACGACCTGTTTTTGCCACAATTGTTCACTGAACCACTGCAGTTCTTAAGTTAGTACCACGGTCATTAAACAGATCTGGCTTCCCCATTGACTTGGCTTGTCCGAAAGTCCCCAAAAGGGGAATCACGTAATCTTGGGACACTGCAACCGTCATAAATACGAGTCAGTTGCCAAGCGCCTGAATTTTGATCGCGTGACCAGAGGGCTGCTGCAATCCACAAGTGTGAAAAACAGTCACAAGTCACTTTTTACCAATGCCGTTGTAACTTTGAACAGTCACTGAATGAACTGTTGTAAATCAAGGACTATAATTAATGATGGGGGGGGGAACCCTTTGGTAAACTGCATAGTTTAATATACAGGCTTTTTGGGGTGGGGGGAAGTTGCCAGAGAACTAATCGGTTTATTTGCAGTGTTTCCTTCTATTTTGTCTTTAAGGGCATGCTTTCTCCCTGATTTTATCCTTCCTTAGGGAGGATAATGAAGGCAAATAGGCTCAAAGGCATCCCATTTTGTTTAGGAATAGGATTAGGAATTTGAACTCTCTTTCCCCAGTCTTAAATTTAGCACTCTCTTTGCCACATAAGCTGCTTTGAGAATCTAAATGAATTAGGAGTGTGTTTGTGTGTGTGTGTGTGTGTGTGAATGGGAGGGGGGGAGGGAGGGAGGGAGGGGGGGAGGGAAGAGAGACAAGAGAAGGAGAACACAACACAAGAGAAAGGGAGAGAGGGAGGGAGAGAAATAGAAAGCAAGCAAGAAGGAAATATATTGAAGTTTTGGCCATGCCTGACATCTAGTGGCAAAACACAACATGTTGTGGTTTTTGTTTTTTGTTTTTTTTTGACACTGAGCCTCCCTTAAGAAGGAAACTGGCAGGCAGGTTGGAGATCAAATAGAGAGATTCCATCTCCAATAAATAGAAATTAACCACAGGCACTTGATTCTAAGCAGTGCTCCGGTCTGAGTTCTCAAAATGTCTTTCCAGGTAGCAGAGGATGTAAGGAATCTGAGGCAGATCTATAGGGCTCCTGGTTGCAATCTGACGATCTTTTCTTCCAATTGGTGGCTCCCTGGATCCCTTCCTTCCTTCCTTCCTTCCTTCCTTCCTTCCTTCCTTCCTTCCTTCCTTCCTTCCTTCCTTCCTTCCTTCCTTCCTTCCTTCCTCCCTCCCTCCCTCCCTTCCTTTCCCTCCCCTTTCCTTCCTCACTTGTCCTTCTTTCTTTTCTTTTCTTTTCTTTTCTTTTCTTTTCTTTTCTTTTCTTTTCTTTACTCCCTCCCTTCCCTTTCCTTCCCTTCCTCTCTTGTCCTTCCTCCCTCCTTCCTTCCTTTCTCTTCCTCTCATCCTCCCTCCCTCCCTCCTTCTTCTCTCCCTCCCTCCCCTTCCCTCCCATCCCTTCCTTCCTATTCATTCATTCATTCATTCCTTTGTTTCATTCCTCTTGTATTTCAGACCCCGTGGAAATGGAATATCAAGAGGCCGTCAGTAAGAGCACCTTCCAGCATCTTGTGACTGACCTGGAGCCTTCCACAAGTTACAGTTTCTACATAAAAGCCTACACCTCTCGTGGGGCCAGTAAGGCCTCTGACGTCGTGTTGGTGAGCACCCTGGGAGAAGGTAAGAAGGATCCACTTCAGGTTCAGAGATTCTGCAGAAGGAATGTTGCACACTGCTGGGGCTCAAACCACCTCGGTTTTGTGAATGTCCCAATTTCAGTGCTGATGGGTGGGAGAAGAGTTTGATCAAAGTCTTCTAGTAGCCCTTGACTTATGACCACATGTGGTCCCATTTACGACCTTTCTTGCCACCATCATTAAATGAATCACTGCAATTGTTGAGTTGGTGACATGGTTGTTAAGTGAAGCTGGCTTTGGCTTTGCTTACCAGAAGGTCGCAACAATGATCCCATGATCTGGGGATACTGCAACCATCATTGACAGAATGAATGAATGAATGAATGAATGAATGAATGAATGAATGAATGAATGAATGAATGAATGAATTATTGGCCAAGTTTGACTGGACACACAAGGAATTTATCTTGATGCAAATGCTCTCAGTGTACATAAAAAGAAAAGATACATTCGTCAAGAATCATAAGGTACAGCAAACACTTAATGATAGTCATAGGGTACAAATAGGCAATCAAATCAAATTATACTAGGAAACAGTCAATATAAGGATACAAACAACAAGTTACAATCATGCAGTCACAAGTGGGAGGGGATGGGTGATAGGAACAATGAGAACATTAATAGTGATAGTAATGCAGACTTATGGGACACGGTGGTTCAGTGGCTAAGACGCTGAGCTTATTGATCAGAAAGGTCGGCAGTTTGGCGGTTCGAATCCCTGGTGCCGTGTAACGGAGTGAGCTCCCGTTCCTTGTCCCAGCTTCTGCCAACCTAGCAGTTCGAAAGCATGTAAAAATGCAAGTAGAAAAATAGGGACCCCTTTGGTGGGAAGGTAACAGCGTTCTGTGCGCCCTTGGTGTTTAGCCATGCGGGCCACATGACCATGGAGACGTCTTCGGACAGTGCCGGCTCTTCGGCTTTGTAGCGGAGATGAGCACCGCCCCCAGAGCCAAAAACGACTAGCACGTATTATGTGCGAGGGGAACCTTTACCTCTTATCTTTAATGCAGACTTTGTAAATAGTTGGACAGTGTTGTGGGAATTATTTATTTAGCAGAGTGATGGCATTTCAGGGAAAAAAACTGTTCTTCTGTCTAGTTGTTCTGGTGTGCAGTGCTCTGTAGTGTCGTTTGTGTGTGTGGAAAATGGTCATAAATCAGTTTTTTTCAGTGCCATTGTAACTTTGAATGGTCACTAAGCAAGCGGTTGTAAGTGGATGGCTACCTGCATTTTGAGATGACCAATCTGTCCTTCAGCCAAAGTTTCTGGTTCCTTGGAGAGAACACAGCAGGATTGGACAAGACTTTTAAAATCCTTCAAACCACTGACCCAAAGCCTTGGGAGTTCAGGACGGTAGCTTACAGCCTCATAAAGTTTCTCCTTTTGTCAGCTGTTGTTTTTTAAAGACCTTTTTTTCCCCCAACTCCTTAAATGCTACCGTTATGGATCTGGTAACAGGTTCATAAATTACAGAAGGCTCTGATGCTCCAAGCCAACTCTTCCTTTCCTCCCTGCCAAAACTCTGGCCTTTTTTCCTTTTTCTTTCTTTAAGTCATCTTTCCACTGGTGAAATAGAGTTAGGCCTTAGTTTCTGTAATGGATGAGCAAACCCAGTTAATGATTAACTCAGCACCCCCATCCTAGCTTGATTTATGATTTGTGGTTCCACCTCTGGGCTTCCTTCAGATCAAGGGTGCACCCAAAGTAGCATCTGGAGGCTGTTGCCGATGTTCGAGGCATCAGGGATCCAAGTAATAAACCCATTTGCAAGCAAAACTCCGAGGCAGGTGAATTCCTCAAAGAATAGCTTTATGAGAAACTAGCTCGATACCCGTGCTTCGCTACAAAACTATGTGATCGGGCTTAGTTTTGGGGGAGGAAAATAAAGAAAAAAAATTTCTGCCTCTGCCTACCAGCATCCTGTCAGCATGTGAGAGAGTTGAAGGCTGTTTGGAAACTGAAATATGGAAACTAAAACAGTATTTGTTGTGTGAGCAAGTATTTGTTGTGAAAGCAAGAAGGAGACAGCAAGGAGCCTGGGCCTGGCTTAGCTCAACTGTTCTGTACTAAAGCTGCTTGGTGCTGCTGTGAAACTGAAACTCCTCTCCTCTGCTTGTGTTTTGCATTTGGAACAGATTTCTTTTCAGGTGGGGAGGGGGAGTAAAACTCCTTAGCATCAGAGCGTGTTAATAATAATATAGGAAGTACTAATGCTCTGATAGTCTTTAAAAAAATCCTTTCTTAGTGAGCCGCTCGAAGCCAAGAGGAACACACGTGCCAAATTTCAAGTTTGTAGGCTTTACGGTTCTGGAGATTTTGTGATGATGCATGAGTGATATTTTGCTTTTATATATATATATATATATATATAGAAGATATAGGTATCATATTGTCACATGTCTGGTGAAAACCAACTCACCCAACCCTTCTCTGCTTTCTGCTTCCTTTCAGTACCAGCAGTGCCTTCCCTCTTCATTAAAGTCCTCAACAGCACCGCCGTTCAAGCCACATGGGAACCTTCCATCAAACTGGGCCAACATGAAGGGTTCAAACTCTTCTACCGCAAAGTCCATCTTCCACACTTCACGGGGCCCATGCTTCTGCCCAGCAACGTCACCTCTTGCAATCTTACTCATCTTGGTGAGTAGAGAAGAAGAATGTGGTAGACAAAGAGGGATGACTAGGGACTATCCCCAAGCATCATGCTTTTGGGTAGATTGCTTGATGATTGATTAAGTACCATCAATAGCACTAACAATAGACTTATATACTGCTTCACAGTGTTTTACAGCCTTCTCTAAGTGGTTTTTCAGAGGCAGCGAATTGCCCCCAAGAATCTGGGTCCTCATTTTACCCATCTCAGAAAGATGGGAGGCTGAGTCAACCTTGAGCCTGGTGGGATTTGAACTGCCAAATTATAGGCAGCCGGCAGTCAGCAGAAGTAGCCTGCAGTACTGCACTCTAACCAATGCGCCACCATGGCTCAAGGCATTGTCATCTGTTAGGGACCCCGCAGATAGATTTTCTCTGTCTCCAAGCTGATTGTCTATGGAGACATCCAGGTCATGGTTGTCCCAAAGGTGTTTTTTCAGGAGGCTACTGGACTTTATTACCTTTGGGACTCTAAACTGGTCCATCAAATCTTCCATTATTGCCTTCATTACTTCTGTAACAATACAGAATATTTAAGGGGCTGTCACAGAGAGGAGGAGGGCGGGTCAAGCAATTTTCTAAAGTTCCTGTAGCCAGACAAGGAATAATGGATGGAAACTGAACAAGGAGAGATTCAACCTGGAAATAAGGAGGAATTTTCTGACAGTGAGAACAATCAATCGATGGAACAGAAGTTGCCTTTGGAAGCTGTGGGAGCTTCATCACTGGAAACTTTCAAGAAGAGACTGGACTGCCATCTGTCAGAAATGGTGTAGGGTTTCCTACTTGGGCAGAGGGATTGGACTAGGTGACCTATAAGGTCCCTTCCAACTCTGTTAATTTGTTATCCCCCAAAGGGGATATTCAAGGCTGATAGGTTCCCACTTCTGACACAGATGCCAGAGTTATGGCGAGAAAGCAGCAGCGGGATTGCCTTGCTCAGTGAACACATCCTTGTCATTGATTGACCTAACGTATCTTCCCCCATCTCCACGTTCTCTCAGATCCATCTGTAGTGTACGAAGTCAAACTGCTTGCTTACAACCAACATGGCGATGGGAACTCCACCGTCCGTTTTGTGTCCCTTCAAGAAACTGTTGAAAAAACAGGTGAGAGGCCCGACTCACCCTGAGGAGCGTTGAGATTGTTTGGGTTGATGAATGAAAGGGGGGAAGAGCTGGGTGGAAAAGGGAGAAAAGACCCAAACACAATTGAGAAAATTATTTATATCTTGGTATATAATTTTATTGAAAAACAATTTATACAGAATTTTAAAAATCTACAGGCACTTAAAAGTAGGGAAAAGAAAAAGAAATACTACAAATTAAAAGAAAAGGAGGAAAAGAGGATCTTTAAAATTGACTTATGCTCTTCTTTGTAGCAGCCACAGGCAGTTCCTACTTTCCAAATATTATATCATTATTTCCTTCCTCTTATAAGCAAGCCTGTTTAATCAACAAATCCCAAGATCATTGATTCGTTCATATTTGTTCCTTTTCAACATAAAGGAAAAAAAAATCTAGAAAATGTTGCCAGTCTTTTATAATGGTTGCTCCCATGTACATCTTTTATATTGAAGTTATCCAATAGAAGAGAATAATCTGTAGCTCAGGGTTGAATTGTGGAGTCCTTGGTGCTGAATTTGGTTGTTTGAAGACGTTGCATCACCCAACTCATGAAACCCAACCCAAACTCATGAAATCATCAGTTTGAGTAATTAAGGCAGGGGCCACCAATCCCCTGGTCCATGGACTAGCACTGGTCCACTACATGCCAGAAACCAGGCCAGGCAAACAAGTGAAACCCCACCTGTGGGATGAAGGCAGCACATAAAACCACACCTCCTTTGGTCCATGGAAAATCTTATCTCTACCGAACCGATTCCTGGTGCCCAAAAGATTGAGAGCTGCTCATTTGAGGGTTTATAAACAGGCAGGAAGCCCCACACTTACTCACATTAATGACATTACCTAGTTGGGTAATAAATCACCTGCAACCAGCCAAGCTCAGAAGCACCAGGGACTTCACAATTCAAAGGATCTCCTAAAACAAAACCCTGGCTTCTTTTCTGGTGTTAAGCTTCCCTTAATTGCTTTCAATTGTAGGGGTACCATCTTGTACTCAAAAGAGTTAGATGTTCATTTCCCCCACCCCCAAAAAATGCATGACCATGAGCATCTGTAAGAATGGCAAGGTATGAGCAAGAGAGATGATACGCCAGGGATGGCATCACAAGTCTGATATGAATACCGTTATTCGTATTCCAGATAGCCCTCAGCTTACGACCACAACTGAGCTTCAGATTTCTGTTGTTAAGTGAGACATTTGTTAATTCCATGATTTTAATGACCTTTTTCGCCACAGTTGTTAAATGAATTATTGTGTCAGGATTCCAGCAATCGCCCTAATTAAATCATGATTCTCCAGCCAAACTTCAAAAAACATCAAAGAATTCATTATAGGCGACATACTGGCACTGCCCTGTATGAAGCCAACTCTGGCACACATAATTTACAGTCACCTGTGACCCTGTTTCCCCCACTCCCACCTGGGTGTCTGATAAATCAGATTCTCCAATTGAGCACATTCATAGGCTGGGTGTCATCATTCACCTTCTCCAATTAAATATATTCACGGGCAAAAGCTCTGGTAGTTACAATCTTTTAAAGAGAAGAGTTGGAATGTACTTTCGCTTCCAAACGGCTGCATTGCTCTTCCAGATTTCCTTCCTCCCCCCCCCTTTTTTTTTATGGCAACTACTAAAACAGTCATAGGAATGTTTTATAAATTGACACATTGCAGTTCATAAGTTAATAACATCTATGGAAATTCTCAGTCATCCAGATGATGGTTGTCCCAAAGGTGCTTTTTTTTAATCAAGAGGCAACTGGACTTTCTGGGTTTTCTTTGAAGACATTGAGCTGCTCATCCAAGAAGCTTCTTCAGCTCTGACTGAAAATAGATCTCTATCCCCAGCCTCCAGTCAGAGCTGAAGAAACTTCTTGGATGAGCAGCAAATTGTCTTCAAAGAAAAACCAGAAAGTCCAGCTGCCTCTTGATAAAAAAGCACCTTTGGGATAAGTTAGTAACCAGGTTGTTAAGTGAATCTGGCTTTCCCATGGGCTTGTCAGGAGGTCACAAAAGGAGATGACTGTCAACTCATAAAATATTTCTCTGGTTCTTTTTAGAGTTGCCAACAGAAAGGGAGGGGGGAGCAGTGCAGCTGCTTGCAAACCAAAACTTCATTCCATAAATGTTTTCAAAGATAGTAACTAGGTGACTGAGGTTTCTGTCGTGCAAAATTCTAGCTGGAGAACATGATTGATGACTCTGGGCTGTAGATGTGTCCCATTGAAGAATATGAATTACGATACACCCAGGGGGTGGGGGAAAACCAGGATCAAAGGTGACAATTATGTGTCTCAGAGTTAGCTACACCCAGGAAGTGCCGGACAGTTTAATTCCCAATAAATCCTTTTAAAGTTTTGGAAGTTTGGCTCAAGACTCATGATTTAAATGGAGGGTAACTGCCGGAATCCTAACAGCGACATGACCTTGGGTCATAAATATGAATCAGTTGCCAAGCATCTGAATTTTGATCACACGATTGCAAAGGTCGTGGCTGTGAAGTCCCTTTTTTCAGTGCTCTTGTAACCTTGAATGGTCACTGAATGAACTGTCATAAGTCAAGGACTACCTGTACTCCTCTTACCTTTATGAGTGATGCAAGAGGGCATTTGTTTTTCCTATCCTACAATTTGTGTCAGAGTTCTCAGAAGTGTTCAAGCGGTTTTCCCTTCGTCTTTCTCACCCACCTTAGACCTCAACCCGCCATGCAACTGCATGAAAGATGAGTCAACTAACAAGACCTCAGCTACTGGGATCATCATTGGAATCCACATTGGTGTCACCTGCATCATCTTCTGTGTCCTTTTCCTCATGTTTGGCTACAGAGGACGGTAGGGTTCTCCTTCTGCCCAACATCTCAGGCTATGTCAACTGGGAAGTTTAGGCAGACACAAGAGTCCTATCAACCATGTGCATGGAGTCAATCCCTACACCAAGGGTCTTCAAACTTGGCAAGTTTAAGATTTGTGGATTTCAACTCCCAGAATTTCTGAGTTAACATGGCTGGAGGAGGAATTCCGGGAGTTGAAGTCCACAAGTGTTAAAGCTATCAAATTTGTAGACCCCTGGAATAGATAGATAAAGAGAGGTAGAACAGATAGAATAGAATAGAATAGAATAGAATAGATCAAGGGTCTTCAAACTTGGCAAGTTTAAGACTTGTGGACTTCAACTCCCAGAATTCCTGAGCTAACATGGCTGGAGGAGGAATTCCGGGAATTGAAGTCCACAAGTGTTAAAGCTATCAAATGTGTAGACCCCTGGAATAGATAGATAAAGAGAGGTAGAACAGATAGAGAGAATAGAATAGAATAGAATAGAATAGAATAGAATAGAATAGAATAGAATAGAATAGATCAAGGGTCTTCAAACTTAACAAGTTTAAGATTTGTGGACTTCAACTCCCAGAATTCCTGAGCTAACATGGCTGGAGGAGGAATTCCGGGAGTTGAAGTCCACAAGTCTTAAAGCTATCAAGTTTGAAAACCCCTGGAATAGATAGATAAAGAGAGGTAGAATAGATAGATAGGAAGATAGAATAGAATAGATCAAGGGTCTTCAAACTTGGCAAGTTTAAGACTTGTGGACTTCAACTCCCAGAATTCCTGAGCTAACATGACTGGAGGAGGAATTTATATATATATATAAATCAGATTTTTATTTATTTAAATCGGATTTTTTTAATGTTTATCTATTTTATTTAATAAAATGCTGTTGCACTAAAAATCTACCTAAAGATAGTTTTCTATTGAAGATGCATTAATAATTTAGTTTATTCACATGCAATGAAGCTTAGTTACGTAGCTGAGGCTTTCTATTCTACAATATTGGGGCTGTCGGTGAGTCAACAGCAGGTTAGAGGAAGAGCCCCTGTGGGATAGATATGACAGTTGCTCTTTAAAAATTATGATTTAAATTGAATTGATTTAAATCAAGCCTTTTTACTAGTGATTTCAATCATGATGTCAATTATGATTTCAATCAACTTGATTTAAATAAAATCCACTCTGTCCAAGACTGAACCAGAAGTTTCTTCCACGCTGTGGGTACTATACCATGGAGCCATGGTTACCCAAATAAAGCCTTATCTTTTTTCCAAGCCAGATTCTTGATTTAGCTAGCTCGGTGTTTTTCAAACTTGACTGCTTGAAGATATGTAGACTTTAGCTCTCCATGCCGACTGGGGAATTCTGGGAGTTGAAGTCCACACATCTTAAAATAGCCAAGTTTGAAAAACATAAAGGTAGCTCAATGTTGTCTACACTGAGGTGGCCAGTGTCTGGGCAGAGATCTCTTCAAGAGATCCCAATGCAATCTTGATATATTTATTTGGCTATGCCTTAAAATCCTCCATGCTACATTTCTGCAGTAGCAAGAGTTGAAAATGAACGTTAAGATCTCCATCTTATTAAGATAAGAAACACATGTCTGTAATTGGTTAGATATATTACATATCCAAACTAAGATGGCACATAGAGGACTCTTGTTCTCCAATTTGTCCTTAGAACTAAATACTGAAAAGCCCATTGAGTAAAGTGAAGACAGACATGAAATAGGATCTCCCTAACCTTAGCCCTCAAATGAAACAAATAAAATGTTTAAAAGTTATGATATTTATACAGTTACCTACCAAGCACATCTAAATTATATTAAAGTAACCAAAATATCCTTACAATCCCCAAGGCATGTCACAACTTTTGAGCAACCCTAATGTTTGGAACAGTGGCTCAGTGGCAAACAGTGGCTAAGATGCTGAGCTTGTTGATCAGAAAGGTCGGCAGTTCGGTGGTTCGAATCCCTGGCACCGTATAACAGAGTGAGCTCCCCTTACTTTTCCCAGCTTCTGCCAACCTAGCAGTTCAAAAGCATATAAAAAAAATGCAGGTAGAAAAATAGGGACCCCTTTGGTGGGAAGGTAACTTCGTTCTGTGCGCCTTCGGCATTTAGTCCTACCAGCCACATGACTACGGAGACGTCTTCGGACAGCGCTGGCTTTTCGGCTTTGTCTCGCCCCCTAGAGCCAGAGTATGTGCGAGGGGAGTCTTGACCTTTACCTTTAATGTTTGGAAAATTGAAAGTTGAAAAATTTGACATACCCTACACTCTACATATTAATCTTTACATTACCCTGTGTTTCTGTGATGGAAATTTCTTGTCTGGGGGACAAGACTTTAATGGACCTTAATCCATTGCCACCAAGAATGTGAGGAAAAATAAATAAACCGCAACTTTGCTCATGAAAGTGCCTTCTGGCAATCATTGCTCTCCTACAGAAAAGTTAAGAGCCATCAAGAGATGATCCCTTCCCCTGATTTATATTGTCCAGTGATGGCTTCCCATGGTCTTAGTTGAGCTTCCTATCTCAATGAATCCAGGACCCCTTGCAAGTAAAGCCTCACCTGATCCCCCACAGACCTTCCAAGGTCTTCTTTCATGTTTATGAAAGGGATCCACCATGTTTTTCTCCCTCTCGTTTTTAGCAGACTGCTGATGTGCAAAAACGTGCAAGAGCAACTGTCAACCCCACAGATCTCGAGAGGACCGAGAAACGTCCCTGGCCAGGCTCTAAACGGGTCTACTAAAAGGGAAGATCCAGATGTCAATGGGAAACAACTGGATATGAATGAACTGGAGAGGTTGTTCCCAGCTTTGCATTCCCAACCCAGTCCACACACGAAGGGAATCGTGGTAAGGAAAAGCATTGTGGAATTGGAATGTTGTTTAGCCTCCTTTTTGTTGTACAGTGTAAACAATGGTGTTGTATGTAGCAGACAGAGAAGGAAAGTCCTTTTCTGGCTACCTTGAGTCTCTTTTTCTCCTGTTGTTGAATGCACACTTGAAACATAGCCAGTTTTTTAAAATCCCTTTAGCTTTGCCTTTTGATCAAGGCTATCCAAGTTCTTATTTTTTATCTAATAGCCTGAAAAGTTTGAAATCCCTGTCCCAAAGTACCAGTAAGGCTAGTGTGAGAAGCTGTGACAATTTCATGTTGCCACCATCGTCTATGATCATCGATCTTTAGCTATTTCATTTGCAGAGTCCAAAGCTTCTTTGTTTGGTTCTGGTCTCCTCTATTCCCTGATCTCTGTATGGGTCAAATATGGGCTATGGGGACATAAGAACCAGGTGATAGTAACACCTTTTCGGTGCAAGCAAAGCCAAAGGGAGAAATCCTTCAGAAGGCCAAACAATGAATGATCTAAGTCAGTGGTTCTCAACCTGTGGTGGGATCCATGAAGGCTTGTTGCAATCTAGTGCTTCAAATCTTAAGTCTTGGTGGTCTGTGGCCACGAAAGGTATTTAAAGGGGGTTCTGTGGTAAGAAAAGCTTGAGAACCATTGGTCTAAGTGGAAGGGCAAAACTATAAGCACAAAAGAGATTGGGGTTGAAAACCGACAGAGGAAATGTGCAGACATTTGACTTGAATCTAAGTCTTCATGGGAGAGAAAGAAACAGAACGATGGGATTTAAATCAAGGTGAGGGCAGGGGTGGGATGCTACCGGTTCTGTCCAGCTCTGAAGAGCAGCAGACACCGAACCGGTTCTGTGTTTGCTGCTATTTGGCCTACCTGCCCACCCAGGCTCTTACCCGTCCTTTATTTCCTACTTTTTCAACCTCAGCTGCTTTGCGCAGCAAAACATTGTCCCCGAACCAATAGTAACACTGGTTGAATCCCACCCCTGGGTGAGAGGTTTGTTTATTTACTTATCTATCAAATGTCTAGGTTGCCCAACTTGGGCATACCAAGGCAAGTCCATCATTGTCCACACCGCTGCTTTCTAGAGCAGTTGAAGCTTCTCTCTAGGTGGTCCCATATAGAATGCATTGCAGTAGTCAAACCATTAGGCGACCAGGGCATGAATGACTGAAGTCTCACTCCCAAATCTAGAAAAGATGAAGCCAGGTGAAGGCTTTCCTGGCCCACAGCTGCCACCGAAGTTGGGGCTGGGATTAAGGGTCACTTAATCCCTTAAGGATAAGACAGCCTTTAATTTGATAAGATGGCAAATCCCGAACGTGCCCCACAAGGGTGGGAAGTAGCAAGGTGAGTGTTATGGTGCAATCAGTGGAAAATAACACCAGGAAGTAATTTGTGTCATTTGAACGAATTCTTCCTGTTCTAGGATTCGATCCGGGTCGGTCACCAGGACCAGTTATTGTCTTCCGAACTTTTGGACTCGTGCTGGAGCACATCTTCAGGAAACTTTTCTCTAACAGTGTGTGTCCTGTTCTGTGTGTGATCAGTTTGACCACACACACAACATCACATCTGCTAGAATAGAATAGAACAGAATAGAATAGAATTCTTTATTGGCCAAGTATGGTTGGACACACAAGGAATTTGTCTTGGTGTAAATACTCTCACTATACATAAGGAAAAGATACATTCGTTAAGAATCAAAAAGGTTCTTGATTAGAGAGCAGTTCCCTGAAGATGGGCTCCAGCATGACTGAAAGACCAAAAATTCTGATCCCAGTGACCGACCCAGATCGGATCCTAGAAGATTATCCTGGGACACATGGATTCGCCTTCATTCGTCTTTCACGTTCTCCTTGTATTTTGTAACCAATATCATTGAGCAGGCTTTGAGATTTCCAATAGCCATTTTTTCCCTTGCTTTCTCAGCTGGATCACATTCCAACTCCTTCACCTATTGAAATCCAGATATCTACTCTTCCCCCAGAGGAATTTAGCATCCTTGAGGAAGAGAACAACACCTTGTTTCCAAACGTACCTTCTGGCCCCCGTGGCCAGCCTCTCCTCACCATCAGCCCAGAAGAACCAGCTTTGAAGCAAGCTCTGACCAATGAAGGATAAATTGCCAAGATAGCTCAGACTTCTTACAGGACATCCCAGCCGCAATTATGTTTTTTGTGTGTGTGCCTGGTTTGATGTCTCTTAAGATGACACATAAATCTCAGGTCAATGTAAAAGTTCTGATATCTGCATAATCTGTATGCAGCCTTTGTGGAATCTGCTATGAAGTTGATCTTTCTGACCTGCCTCTGGCTTGTAGCCCCTATCTACCCATCTGGACCTCCCTCTTCATTCTACAGCTGCCAAGCTAGTGACTTCTCTCAAGAGAAGCTCGCGCACCACTCCGTAACCCTTGACACCATCTTGCGGTCCCTTCACTGGCAGCTTTAGAATGACCGTTCCTGGATTCACCTTGGCAATTTCATTGAACTAACCCATGATGAAGGACGTCTCAACTCAGATCCACAACACGGAATGTTCAATGGAGCCACAGATATTATTTTTTGTTGTTGTGTCTATTCATAATTCTCAGGATATATGTTGTTTTTTCATGGACGAACTGCTTCAAAGACAAAGTGAGCGTGGCAAAAAATAAAAATAATGGAAAAAAAAAAAAAAAACCCGAGGCCTGGAAAAGGGCTCTTGAAAGAAAGAAAAGACTTGGATGAACACCCCCCCCCCCCCCCCGAAGTAAATTCAGAACCTACCTCAACCGGAATTGAATGTCTTTTGGGAAGAGGCAAATGTATCCTGTGTCTTCCTTTTTGTCTTCAACGCAAGTAGTGTAGCACTTGGTCAGTACGTGTTTTGGTACTACCTCAGAAGTCACACTCCATGTCCACCATGTTGGTCATTGGTTAATATTTCCTTCCACCACCACCCCCTCTTTAAAGTAACCCTTTGTTGTCATCCTTGTTCCAATGTAAAGCACTTCCAAAATCTTGAAAGCAATGTTCTACCTCAAGACATTTTGTTTTTTAAAATAGAAGTATCGTTCCAGCCAATCTCCTCATCTCTTCCCTCCCTTCCAATATCCCAAGAAGACAGAAGAGCATTGTGAACTCATGTCGGATGTGATCACTGAGGACCAGTCCCCCTTAGTGTGATAAGCTTTACTTTTAGGCAAGTTGCTAGTTAACTTGTGTAGAGTTTTACTGTGTCAAGAATTGTTTTATATCATGTCTCTTTTTTTGTCTAAACAAAGGAAACTCTAATGATTGTTAGGATTGTAGCAAAAGGCCGATCACCTAAAAATAACTTCCACTATAAACGGGTTACTATTGAAGAACTGTTCGATGTTCAAGGTACATTGTTCAAAGCTGGTTTGCCACATGCACATTTATGGGGTGCTTGCTACATCAAGGAAAGTTTTCTTTTAAATAATGGAGGAGATGAACTTTCATTTTTGCTTTGCACAGAGAAACCCTTGGATTTTCTGCAAAAAAACAAACAAAACTGAGCTAGGGTCATCTTAAACTGGTTAAGATGCTAGGCTTGTCAACCGGAAGGTTGGCAGTTTGAGACCTGAGTACCACATGATGGATTGAGCTCCCGTTCTTGCCTCAGCTCCTGCCCACCTAGCATTTCAAAAACATGCAAATGTGAGTAGATAAATAGATACCACTTCGATGGCAAGGTAACAGCATTCCATGCCAGCCACAGGGCCATGGAAATGTTTTTGGATGACGCTGGTTTCCTTGCCTACGAATGGAGATGAGCACCATCCCCTGGTCAGGGGAAACCTTTACTTTTAACTCTTATCAGCTATTATGGTTGGCCAACCATAATATATGGCTTTGGCACATTGTGTGATCATCTCCAACAGTAGTTTATGCAAGACAGGATTGTCAAGCCAGGGTTCTCTGTGAAGCCAATACTTTCCGTTCAGAGAAACTTCCTTCCAAGTTGTGTGTTTAAAGTCAGTGCGTTGATCAAACCATGATTTGACGTACATCATGTGGCAAGCAATCTCTCCAGATCTCCTTTCAATCTCTGGTCTGGAATCTTTTCATTAGAGGTGAAAGGGAACAATCTTGGAATATTGGGCTTATGTTCCATGCTGCCATTCATTTTCTCCCACGTAAAATATAACAAAGCTGTGAAATGTGCATATCCTATTTGGGTACAAAGGTTTTACTAACCTAACCTCTGTAGGGTGCATGTGTGCAAACCAGACAAAAGACCAGCCTGTTTAATAAGATGCCTCCAGCTGACTCTCACAGCACTTGAAGCCACTGATGTGTCCACTGTTTATTTCTTCCCTTTTCTTCTGTTAGTTGCTCTCTAGGTTGCTGGTGGCAGCACAGCTGGTAATAGACCACATGTTTAAAGCCTTAGCATGGCCTTTCCTAACCTGTTGACTTCCGGGTGTGTCAGGACTTCAGTTCCCAGAATGCCTAGCTAGGTTGCTTGGGAATGTTGGGAGTTGAAGTCCCAACACATTTATAGAGAAGGCCAGCTTGGGGAAGACTACCTTAGAATGTAGCATATTTTCTTTATAGTGTGACCTACCTCAGTTGAAGCAGTCAAAGTAGGCAATGCTATTCATAAGAAGAACCTCTCCATTAGGATTATTGGTGAGAGACTTTCAACCTCTACCTATCTACAGTACCTACCTACCTACCCCAACCCGTTGACAAAGGAAAAAGCACTTAACAGCATTTCAGTGAAAATTGAAATGAGACTCTTAATTCAACACCCTTTTTCCTCTCCTAATGAATCCCGTCACTGTATGGATGATGTTCTTCACCTCTAGAATAGCCACTTCATGGTCATGTCCTTCCTTTGTTTAATGTTGAATTCCTATAGCTATTTTTATACGCGGTAATTAAAAGGAAAATGTTTTAAAACTCTGGGTTGAAAAGAGAATCAGAAAGAAGTGACTGGGACAGAGGAAAGAAGCGATGTCTAAAGAAACAGCCAGCTACAGTATTAAGCCTTCCTTAAAAAAGAAAAAGTGGATCAAAAAAATAAAAAAGAAAGACTCAATTTTTCAGCCTGAAGATAATCTCTTGGCATTCCTGTCACTGTCACTCTCCTCATTATTGGATATTTTGTTTATTTTATGGTGCGCCTGTCCATTAAAACAGGAGGAAGAAATAAAATGTATCTGGAATTATATCCCTTGTTTCAAGAGGGCCATTCAAACCTTTCTGGCATCACAGGAAGACAGGTGACAAGATGACCCCCAAAATGATCCTGAATGAGTGAAGACTGAAGAAAACTGTATTTATTTCAATTGTCTGTAGAGATTCTCAACCATCCAGGTCATAGTTGTTCCAAAGGTACTTTTTCTGAATTTTCTTGTTGTTGTTTTTTTTCTTTGAAAACATTTTGCTTCTCATCCAAAAAACTTCTGAAGTTAGAATTGAAGAAGCTTCTTGGATGAAAAACGAAACTTTTCCAAAGGATAAAAAAACCAAGAAAGTCCAGCTGCCTATAGAAAAAGCAATTTATTTCGAATTTACATATAGTGGTAAAAATCAGAAGGTTCCAGATTTTGGGAAACTCTGGGCTTCTTTGGCATTTTAAAACACTTCACTGTCTCTTGAGGCAAGTAGGCACAAAAGGACCTCAGTTCTCAGAATGAGTGGGGCAAAACTAGAATCTGGGGACATTACAAAGGTTTGGTTTTAAGACGGAGAACAGATGCCCTAAATCCTGCAAGACTTAAGAGGTACCCCCAAAACGATCCTGAAGTTGGGCTGATTTTTATTCTATGGGGATGTTGAACAGAGGAAATGGATGCCTAACAACTTTGCAGATTTCAAACACCCAGTTTTCTCCTTAAATGTCCCCAAAAAGAAGCAACCAAATAGTTGAATGTTCAGCCCTTCCAATAATGTCATGACATTATAGTAATAGGTCTTTCAACCTTAAGTCACAAGGACTAAAAAGAGTTGCCTCCACTTAATTTTATGCGCCCGTGTCTCCATCTATTGGAGCCATAGATTTGATGGTTCTCTGTTCAGCAGACTTGGAATGCAAGAGATTCAATCTTACTTTGAACTTTAACTCCCAACTCCGTTCTCAGAAAATGGACAATCTCAGTGGTTTCCAAAAGCAGACAGAAACAGGATGTGGATTACATCCTTTGGATAAATTTTGCAAATGATGGGAACACCTTTCTCCAATTGGTTCGTAAAACTGAGATTTTACTGTACTGCCTATGTACTCTCTTTTCTATGAATCCCAGATTTGCATAGATATAGATTACATATACAGATTAACAGAGTTGGAAGGGTCCTTGTAGGGCATTTAATCCAACCCCCACCCAAGCATAGTAATGAGAATGTAGAAAATAGTGGTCAAGTGACGGAGATGGGAATTAAATCCTTATTATGAAGGTCACTTGGTGGAGATGCATTGAATTATCTCTATTGTTAGTCTGATTTAGGTCCTTGGAGCTGTGTATGCCAACATAAAAAGGACATAAATCACAGAGTTGTGGATTCCCCTCCTCAAAAACCAGGATGCAAGATTAAAATCATATTATTATTAATTTAAAAAATAACCTTGATCATTGTTCTGCAGAACTGCAATTCCAAGGGTGCCAATTTGAGAAGTTTCTGGCAATAGGAGATTTTATTTCTCTCATTAGCATCCTAACTTTGAAGTCCAGAGAAGTTTCGGATGTTGTTTGCTTGAATTTTGTGAAATCACAGACTCCAAATTCTAAAATTAGGAAGGGGTCATTGTGATCTTCTGATCTTCTCTATGCAGGATTCCCAGCTGAAACATCCCCCAAAGATAATTGTGTAGCTTCTGCTTACACACAACCAAGAAAGGGAACCCACCATCTCTAAAATCACTGGGTTATCTTCTGAGCTGCTGTGATTGGAACATTTAGAAAACTTATTTCTGAAAACGTCCAATCAAAATCTGCCTTCCTGTAACTTTAATCAATTGTTTTGTCTCCTGTCCTTTGAAAGAAGAGATACCAGGTTTTGTGTAGCATCCCTTCAGGTACTTCACCAGCAATATTTTTATGCTTCTTGGTTTTTGTCCCCCACCCCCAAGGTTAATAGCAGTAGCACTGGCACTTAGATTTATATACCACCCCATAATGCTTTGTTAGCATTCTGGGTGGCTTACAATGTCAGCCTCTTGACCCCAATAATCTGGGTCCTCATTTTATCGACCTCGGAAGGATGAAAGGCTGAGGCAATCTTGAGCCGAACAGGATCAACTCCTGGCAGTGGGCAGAGTTTGCCTGCAACACCACATTCTAACCACTGCACCACCATGGTTCTCTTCGGTGTTAAATTAGTGAAATTGAAGTCCAAGACGTGTGGACTTCAACTCCCAGGATTTCCCAGCTGGCAGTCTGGGAGTCAGTCCGCTCACCTTGAATTTGCTGAGGTTGAGAAACACTGGATTAATTAGTCTGAATGTCTTCAGATGCTCTTCAAAAGATTTGAGTTTCTAGCCTCTCGATCACACTGGTTGCTTCCAGTTTCTGATTCAAAGGCACAGATTCCAATGGAACAATTCTCAATTATTTGAGAATAGCATGCAACCTACATCCTACCCACACAACTCTCGATTCACATTGTGCTTGGGTCAGCTCTGATTCCAGTATCCCCATTCTCACTCCTCTCTTTCTGTTCGACAGCCCCGACTGGAAATTAGTGGCATCTCTAGGAGTTTTCACAAGAACATTTAGTTCTCCCTCTTAAAAGTAGAAACCTAACCTTTGAGATTGAACTCACATGGTCAATAACTAGAAATGGCTTAGTTTACATTTTGTAGCTGAGAAACAAAAAGAAACAAAATGGACATTGTACTTCTGTCTCTCGGGACGTTAAGAGGCTTCTTTGGAATAGCAAGCTCATTCTGCCACAGCGTGTTTGAGCATCATCATAAAACAATGTGAAAATTTGGGTATCAATAAAGAAATGTGGCCAAAGCAAGACCACATCTTTAGATTAGCTTCAGCTCTAAGTCTCCAGGGCTGTATGAACCTGCTTTTAATTTAATATCATGTCCTGTTACTGTAAGCAAATATTTGTCACTGTTTCCTTTAATTAAAAGGAAAAAATATTGTGCCATTTGATTGATGAGATTATAATAGCCCATCATGGAGAAATTGTGTTCTTCCTCCCTCCCTTCATTGCCTTCTTCCTTCCCTTCATTTCCTCCCCCCTTTATTTCCTTCCTTCCTTCCTTCCTTCCTTCCTTCCTTCCTTCCTTCCTTCCTTCCTTCCTTCCTTCCTTCCTTCCTTCCCTTCCCTCCCTTTCCTTTCCCTTCTATATAGATTTCAGTTAATATGAGTCAACTGACATGAACCTCTAAGATTATTATAAGTATTATTACAAGTGTTATATTTTTATTCAGCGTTTTTAGATGATTAGTTTCTCCTTGATTGGTTTGGGTGGGGGGGAGGAGTCTCTTTATGTTTTGAAAAAAATTATAGCCAGATTCCTGGCAGACCAATTCTCAAAATAGGCTTCCTCTTTTTTCTGAATGTATCCTTGATCTTGACCCAAGGAAGTACGTATTTCTTTTTGGTCTTTTTGGAAATGTAAATTCTGCTGCCAATTCCACTTATACTCCAAGGTCAGGGAAGCAAGAACAAAATTAGAACATTCAACAATCGACTTTCTTAATGCAACATGCCTACCTGTGTTTTAGAAAGAAAGGGACTTCATTAGAGACCAGGCAAGACTTGTGATGTGGCATTGAATGTAACCACACATGGTGCTTTACTAGAAGAAAGAATGCAGAAAAGGCTTATTTGTGGTGCTGATAGTCACCTTTCAAACCTTACTTTAAACTGGTTAGGTCCACCTTTGTCCTCTGTATCATACTATTATGGGATGTTGTGAGAAAAACATTTGACGCTTTAGAATAGGGGGTCTTCAAACTTGACAGCTTTTAAGACTTGTGGACTTCAACTCCCAGAATTCCTCCTCCAGCCATGTTAGCTCAGGAATTCTGGGAGTTGAAGTCCACAAGTCTTAAACTTGCCAAGTTTGAAGACTCTTGCTTTAGAGGGTATCATGTCATTGGGGTAACATGATAGCAGTGTTCCCATTTTTGAGGGACTGCTACAGAAAAAGGGAGTCAACCTATCCTAAGCACCAGCAAGCAAGACAAGAAATAATGGATGGAAACTTAACAAGGAGAGATCCAACCTAGAACTCAGAAATTTCCTGACAGTGAGAACATTTAACCAGTGGAACGACTTGCCACCAAAAGTTGTGGTTGCTCCATCACTGGAGGTTTTCAAGAAGAGACTGGACAGCCATTTGTCTGATATTATAGGCTTTCCTGCTTGAGCAGGGGGCTGGACTAGAAGATCTCCAAGGTCCCTTCCAACTCTGTTACTCTGTTAATTACAGGTAATCCTTGATTGATGAACAATTCATTTAGTGACTGTTCAAAGTTACAAAGGCTTTGAAAAAAAAAGTTTTCATAACTACAAAGAGTCACTAAATGAACTCGTTGAAGGACTACCTGTATTTTAAGTGTAAAGCACTAAATCTTGAAGAAAAAAAAGGCCCAAGAGGGTGATTTTAAGGAGCCAAAATATCTGGAACCAGCCCTGATATTTGGTTCGTGACTGGGCATGTTGTAGCAAGCTTAAGATGTGTGGACTTCGATTCCCAGAATGACCCAGCCATCCACACATCTTAAAATAGCCAAGGTTGAGAAACACTAAGGTGGAGTTAGAGAGGAGGAATATGAAGGATATGCTATTTGCGGGGTGAAGGTGGGACTTTGGACAAATGTCCTGAATGTAAGGCTTATTGAATCCACTTGGTGGCAGCACCTAGGAAATGTTGGCTGGTTTCAAAAATAGTGACCTGGTTAGTGCTCGGATGGGAGACCACCAGGAGATTATTGGGTTGCATGGCATCCTGCTCAGTGCCGCCGATAATCCCTTTATCTAAGAAGATTGAGCAAAGAAGTAGTTGCGTCAACTAAGCCAGGCTAGTTGATGAATCTTCCATTCCTAAAATTTTGACTGTTAACCTTTCCATACACGTTAACATGAATGATAATAATTTGAATCTTCTTTGGAATAATGCTGACCTCCAGGCACTTCCTCCCACCCTGTTTATTTTCTATTTTCCTTTTCTTACTCTTTGAAATCTCACTGACCTTATGATTGTTAGTTCTGTGCTTACCAACGAACAAAAGAGAGGAGATTCTAGATTTCTTTTTATCTTTTTTATCTTTGATAGGATGTTCTGTTTAGAATTTTAGCTCATGGTTATTCATACCAAGAACCAAAAAAATAAAAAATAAAAGCTAGAATAAGCTAGATCTGCTTCTTTGTGTCTTTCTTTCTTTGGTGCGTGTTCAGCATGTCTGTTTGGCATTAATGATACCACTGGAAAACAGATGCCCTATTTAAATGCTCTATTCTCACTTTTAGACAGATTTAGAAGACAAATTTAATAGGCTGCACCAATGCATCTTTTAGGTGTTAACCTGACTGAGTTACATGAACACAGTGTAAATCTATCCAATCTTTAGCCCTTTGCTCTTCTCCATTTAACTTCTGAGTTCTGAAAATTTCAGAAAGCACGGTGCACTTGAGAACATCATGATATTGAGATATTGAGACTCTGGAAAGAGTGCACAGGAAAGCAACCAAGAGGATTAGGGGGCTGGAGACTAAAACATATGAAGAACGGTTGCAGGAATTGGATATGGCTAGTCTAGAGAATGAAGGATTAGGGACAACATGATAGCAGTCTTCTAATATTTGAGGGGCTCCTACAAAGACGAGGGGGTCAACCTATTTTCCAAAGCACCAAATGGTAAGATAAGAAACAATGGATGGAAATTAGACAAGAAGAGAATGGTATACGGTCTTTTGCTAGAGCTGGGGGTTGGAATAGATGACTTCCAAGGTCCCTTCCAACTCTGTTATTCCATGTCTTATGAAATACACTGCAGCTAAGCGTTCTGTTCTCAACAGATTAGAAGGCATTGGCATAGGGAAATTGGTAGAAACATCATTCCAATTATTTAGTTTGGACTTAAGGTGTTGTGTATATCCAGACACTGTACTTGCAAGCCATAATTGATACTTTAGGGCCAAGTATGAAGCCAGCCAACATGGCTTGTTTAACAAGCCACAATTAAAACAAAACTAACCCCACCACTCAGACCATGGCTGAACAAAGCTTTAACATCTGGTAGAATTTAAGGGTATGTGGAACAATAGTTAAGAGTAGAAACACGATTTCTCCATCTCTGCTTTCAGTTTTCCCCTTTGGGTCCTAAATGCCTGCTATTCTTTTTCTGGAAAAAATTAGCAACTAAACAATTCCAAGAGAGCCTCCAATACGGTTAGTTGCAATTTTCAGCCTGCATCCCTTCTGAAGTTATGGGTGCTCCATCACTGGAGGTTTTTAAGAAGAGACTGGACAGCCATTTGTCTGGAATGGTATAGGGTCTCCTGCTCGAGCAGGGGGTTGGACTAGAAGACCTCCAAGGTCCCTTTCAGCTCTCTTATTCTGTAACTCCAAAGTCGCAGAGCACACGGTTTCAGGGTACAATTCAGAGCAAGGAGAAAACTCTCTTCTTGTTTGCAAAACTGCAGGGGGAAACTAACAATTACCCCGAAGTCTATGCCAGGGAGAATCTGCTGTTGAGCTACAGAGAAAGACTCTGTGAAGCTATCTCAATTCATGGGTAGAAAAAACCTTCCAGGAATGCTTGACTGAGCAGCCAAATAACAACGGTGCCCTGTTTATTGGACTATAAATATAAAGATACAGTCACTTAATTAATCAATTCCGAAACGTAGCCACTGGGAGTGACAGTTTCCAATATCCAGTTGAAAATAACATCTATTTTTCACAGGCTTTGCTTTCCCTCTGGCTTCTTTTAGCTTTGTGGAGGGTTTTTTTTTTCTCTTTTTTTTTAAGCCTTGGGAAATGGGGCTGTTTTAATTTTGATCTAATTTTTTTTTATTCACCCTTGAGGTTCATTTGTATTGGTGGCCCACCTGACCCCCATAAATCACGATGGGACATGTCATCATCAAAAATAATGTTTTCCAGAATCTCCCCTTAATATCACAAAACACACCAAAAGGCTACTGAGGGGGCTACAGATTTTTAATGCTGGGCAGGACGGGGGGGATGTGTTTCTCTAATATAGCAAGGAAGAAGCTATGGAAATCTAGCTGTTTCAATTGTGGTTTAATAGTGCTTCAATTTATATTTCCCTCCCGTTTTCTTGGTTCAGGGAAGGAACAGCATTAACAGAGGGATGGAATCTAGATCACATGAAATGCTAATACACCATACTATTATATAATTTTATTATATTATACTTTATTAATGTATTTGATTCTTTTTATTAGTTTTATTGGTTTAAATATGGTTTTATATTCTGTAAACCGCCTCGAGTCGCCATGTGCGAATAAGTGGCAATATAAATTCAATAAATAAATAAAATAAATAATGCCTTGGTAAGGCCACACTTGGAATACTGCATCCAGTTTTGCTCGCAATGATGTAAAAAAGATATTGAGACCGTAGAAAGAATGCAGAGAAAAGCAACAAAGATGATGAGGGGACTGGAGGCTAAAACATGTAAAGAATGGTTGCTGGAACTGGGTATGTCTAGTTTGATTAAAAGAAGGACTAGGGGAGACATGATAGCAGTGTTCCCATATCTCAGAGGCTGCCACAAAGAAGAGGGAGCCAAGCTATTCTCCAAAGCACCTGAAGGCAGGACAAGAAGCAATGGGTGGAAACTTTGAATCAAGGAGACGAGATTCTATTCTACTCCATTCCATTCCATTGGAAGGAACCTTGCAGACCTTCTAGTCCAACCCCCTGCTCAATCAGGAAACCTATACCTTTTCAGACAAATGGCTGTCCAAACTCTTCTTAAAAACCCTCAGTGTTGGAGCACCCACAACTTCTGAAGGCAAGGCATTCCACTGATTAATTGTTTTAGCTGTCAGGAAAATTCTCCTTAGTTCCAGGTTGCTTCTCTCCTTGATTAGTTTCCATCCATTGCTTCTTGTCTTGCCTTCTGGTGCTTTGGAGAATAGGTTAAGGTTTCTTCCAACTCTGTTAATCTGTAAACTTCTTTGTGGCAGCCCCTCAAATATTGGAACACTGCTATCATGTCAACCCTACACCTCCTTTTCATTAAATTAGACATACTCAATTCCTGCAACCATTCTTCATATTTTAGCTTCCAGACCCCTAATCATCTTTGTTGCTCTCCTTTGCACTTTTCCTAGAATTCCGACATCTTTTTATACAGTGGCGACCAAAGCTGGATGTAGTATTTCAAGTGTGGCATTATAAATCAGTACACTTTGCATTTAATAAGGCTAAGCCAAACACCATGGTGCTGCCTTTGCATTATTTTAATTATTTTATTTTATTTTAATTTTTGTTTATTTTATTATTTGTTTGTTTGTTTGTTTTAGTTTGCCAAGCATGTATGAGAAAACAAGTATGAACATAACATATGAACATAAGTATAAATGGGTGTAAATATATACATAATAAATAAGTACGAATAAATGGGAACAGTAGGATAGGGACGGTAGGTACGCTGATGTGCTAAAGCATGCCCCCTTACATTATGTGTGAAGCTGGCAGCTTCGTGCATTCAACAAGCCATGTTTAAAATAAACTATGATTTAATGCACTGCATCGGCTCAAACCTGAACCAGGATGCGTGTCCCGTGCCACGTGGAAACAAAACAGGGCAAAAGCAAAGCTTCACTTGCTGCTACTGAGCATGCTCGAAATCGACGAGCCTTCCCCAACCGTTGCGCTTCTGCTCCTGCTAACTGCGCATGTCCGAGACTGCCGGCCATTGGTATAATCCTTGTAGTAGCGAGCGTAGTCGCCGTGCGAGGAAAGGCCGGTAAAGGGGCTTTCGAGAGGCTTCAGTTGACGCAAATGCGCATGCTCCCCAAGGGGCGTGAGTCTTCAACAGCTGTTGGCGAGCGTGGCTGAGATTTACTGCGCATGCCCAAGTAAAGACCTGGGAATAATCTTGGAAGAGAAACGCTCTGCCTTCTTCCAAGTCGGAGCAAGTTGCTCCTCTCGGTTAGAGGCTGTGAGGTAGCCCGGAGCGTGGGGGTGGGAGAGAGAGGAGACCCGCCCCCCGGCCCTCAGCAAGGGGACGAGGACCGCGGCAGGCAGCCCGTGAGTTCAGCCCCCGACCGGCAGAAGTTCGCCAAGGGAAGACGTAGAATCTAATAGAGGCTCGACCGGTTGGATTTCCTCCTGGCCTCGAGGGAGTAGGTCTGGCAGAGCTGAGGGGGAGGGGACCCTTTCAGATAGGGATAGCCCCTCCCGGTAACGGAGGGGGGCGGTTAGAGGCGGCAGGGAGGGTGGGCAGCACAACCTTGCCTGTTGAATACCAACCTGTCGGTTGGGCTTTTTCATGGAAAGAGAAGGTTAGACTGGGAGGGGGCGCGGGGGTGGGAGTAAAAATGGTCGGTTGCCTGATGACCGCGAGGGACTTCTGGTGGGTCCAAGGACTGTTTGAAAAGGGGTGGGGTGGGGAGGGGGCCTAAATGCAGCCTGCCTTCTGTGCTGACCCCCTTTTCCTCTTCATTCCTCTTCCTTTTCTTTCTCTTTCTCCTCCTCTATCTCTTCCTCTTTCTCCTTTCTTCTCTGTCTTCTCTTTCTCCTCTTCCACCTTTCTTCTTTTCCTTCTCTCTCCTCTTTCTCCTCTTCTTTCCCTTCCTCCTCCTTTCTTCTCTTTCTCCTTTTCCTTCCTCCTTCTCCTTCTTTCTTCTCTTTCTCCTCCTTTCTCCTTTTCCTTCTCTCTCTCCTCTTTCTCCTTTTCCTTCCTTCTTCTTTCTTCTCTTTCTCCTCCTTTCTCCTTTTCCTTCCTCCTTCTTTCTTCTCTTTCTCTTCCTCTTTCTCCTTTTCCTTCTTCCTTCTTCTCTTTCTCCTTCTCTTTCTTCTCCTCATCAGTAGGGCCTCCTGGGGATGCCAGCACCAAGCCATGACAATGCTGCGCCCACCACAGAAGGGGTACGAGAGATCATCCGGAAGGACCGCTTGGCCGCTGACCTGAAATGCAGCCTTTTTGCTTCCGCCCTGCAAAGCTACAAGAGGGACTCTGTCCTCCGGCCATTCCCAGGACATTATTCCTCAGAGGACAGCAAGGATTTTGAGGCTCTGGTGAGTTACCCCCACCCTGCCAGGCAGTGACCTGGCAGTGGGGGGCATGGTCAAGGAGGGGTCCTGAAGAGTAGGACCCCTTATGGACCACCTCATGGAGCTGTTGATCTTCTGAGCAAGATAGGGCAGGTTGGGGTCCCGCTGGCAGGAAGCAGGCGCTGAGTTAACTATCAAGCTGATTCCAAAATGGCAATTTTTATTGGTTGTGGCCAGAAAGATGGTTTCTTTCATGCTTGCTGAGCCTTACACTAAACTTCTGAAATGTATTTATTCATTTATTTGGGAGATGTATAATGGCTGTCCACTCACTCTCAGTGACTCTGGGCAGCTTACAAAAAGAAAAACTTAATATAGCCATAGCCCTTCGACTTATATACCACTTCACAATGCTTTACCGCTCTCTCTAAGCAGTTTACAGAGGCAGCACATTGTCCCCAACAATCTTGAGTCCTCATTTTTACTGACAATCAATAAGCCACTTGATGGGCTCCATACCATTCTGGTTCTCCAGGCCCATTGGCAACACCAGATCTTTGGGGCCTTGCAAAGTGGTGGCTCTGGTCTTTGGGTGTCAAAGTGGGGTCCAGTCTAATCTCTGCAGGGAAGACGTTCCAAAGGGAAGGAGCCACCACAGAGAAGGCCCTTCTTCTGGGTCCCGCCAGATGTATCTCCTTAGGAGCAGGGATGTGCAATATTCCCTGTCTCCCTGATCTGATGGGTTGAGAGCAGGAATTCTGCTCATGGTCAGGATTAATATTACAGAGTAGAGCAGTGGCTGAAGGATTCTTGGAGTTGAAGTCCACAAGTCTTAAAGTTGCCAAAGTTGGAGACCCCTGGAGTAGAGATTGGGGAGCGGGAAGTCTTGTGAACAGCTTGGAAGAAGTGTTGACTTTTTTCCTGATGTTTTATTTGTTTTATTTATATAACGTAAAAAATCAATTTCAATCAAACTGTGTGTTGTCTGGGTGCAATTATTTTTAGGCAATCATAAGATGTTTACAGTGATATTCATCACAATCATATTAATACTATTATAACAGTATTTATAATATTTACACTCTCATCTATCGGGATCTCATCACTTTTCCGTTGTGCAAATACAATTCTGGCTGCAGTTAATACATGTAAAATCAAATATATATTCCTTTTATCATATTTTTTCCGGCAGACTTTTGATTCCCTGTCTGTGGAAAACAGAGACTTGCATTTCTCGTGGGCTTTATAGGGTAGTTCACCTGCAACTCGTTTATTTTGAAGCTTTCCACCAGATTTGCAGGTTAGAGAAACTAGGTGGACATCTTTTCTGAATTTCTCAAGAAACAGGAGATCCTTCCTCAATTTTTCCAAAGAATCTGTCATCTTTACTGGCAACGGTGGCACCACAACAAAAAAAAAACCCATGGAAGGTCCCTCCTTTCTTTTTTTTTTAAACAAACTTTATTGATTATACAACTAAAACAACAGACAAGCACATACACAACACACACAAAAAAGAAAAAAGAAAAAAAATTATAAATAAGAAATCACAGACTCTTGATAATGGAATAGTTTGTTTTTTATATTTTTTTTCCCTTCCTTTCTTTTTAACATTTTCTTTTTTTCTCCCAAGCCAAAACATAGGTAGCCAAAGAAGCTGCAGAAAGAGGAAATCTGGGATAATAAATCCTGGCCCATCCAGTTACTAAATAATGGGAATATTCCCACCCAAATTATATTTTTCACAGCTGTTTGTGACTTTGTCAGAAATCAAGTTAACCCTGTGGTAAGATGGACAGCCAATACATTTGAAAAATATATATATATAAATATATAAATAAGTTTGCAAAAGGTGACTACAAAACTTCAGGTCCTTGGGGGAGGGGGCTGGTCTTAGCTGGTGATCAGAGATTATCACCAGTTCTTCCCACTGAGAAACCACTGGCTGGAAAGCCTTTGTAATATGCAGAAGTGGGGGGAGAAATGCAAAATTTGAACCTGGGAACTGATGTGTGATGTTCTAAACGGTTTGAAGCCTCCACTTGCTTCTCTCCATTCTCATTAACACCTTTCTAAAAACAAGTAGCCAAACTAGTTTAACAAAGAACCGTGTTCTTGAACGTCTGCCAGCCAACCTTCATCTTTTAAGTAAGTTTTGAATGGCCTTCCAAGGAAATTTTTGGGCCTGCTGCTTGGAAGAGAGCCAAGGATTTCTTTGTTCCCTCTTTGTCAGAAGAGCCCAGCTCAGATGGTTGGACTGATATGGAATTTTAGAAGTCCCTTTGAGGTGCAGGTGTTAATTTAATTGATACTATGCACCCTTTCAACCACAGAGTCACCGTGTTCCCTATTTGACAGATAGGAAGAGAAATAATTCTTGTATTCCAAGCTGGGTTAACAAAACACAGTCTGTGTGCTTCCCTAAATCAATTATATATAGGTATATTTATTTATTCAATTTTATTCAATTTTTATATAGGTAGTTCTTGATTGAGCTGATTTCCACTGCTAAGGAAGACAGTTAATAAGTTAGTTTTGCCCCATTTTATGACTTCTTGCCACTGTTTTATGTGAACCCCTGCTGTTTTTAAGTTAGTAACACAGTTGTTGAGTGAATCTAGCTTCCTCATTCGATTTGACTTAGAATAACTTTATTGTCGCTTTGAATGTACACTAATCGGCATACATTAAAATGAAATTACATTGTATACAGCTCTCAAAGGGTCTCCACCTCTAATATAAACATAAACATGACAAAAAAAATACAAAATTATGCACGTACCCACATATATTTGCTTGTCAGAAGGCCACAAAAGGTGAACATGTCACCCCAGGACACTGCAACCGTCGTAAACATGAATCGGTTGCCAAGTGCCTGAATTTTGATCACTGGATGCTGCAATGGTTGGAACTGTGAAAAATGGTCATCAGTCACTTTTTTTGGTGTTGCAGTGACTAAATCAGGGATCTTCAAACTTGACAGTTTTAAGACCTGTGGACTTCAACTCCCGTAATCCCTCCTCCAGTCATGTTAGCTCAGGAATTCTGGGAGTTGAAGTCCACAAGTCTTAAACTTGCCAAGTTTGAAATGAATGGTGGTAAGTTGAGGCTCTTATGGCTTAACAGTACAACTAAAGCAAGGGCTGTTTTTTTACATGATGTTAAATCTCATGCACAGCTCAATTTTATCCAGGAACAGCACGTGGAATAAGCCCGTTGGGTGTTTTATGCAGAAAAGCAGGTTTAACTCATGATATTTGCTAAACTTACCCAGAAGGGCAAAGATCCCTATAGAAATTCTTTCCTAGAATAGCTGGCCATATGATTAGGAGATAGTTGTTAATGATAAAAACAACTCTGTTTTTATTATCGTTTTCCTGTTGGGAGACCTGGACTTTTGAGGGGAGAATTTTCAGGTCTTTCATCATTAGCCTATCACTGTGCTGACCAAACCATAACAGCTGCAGGCAATCCTGCAAAAGCCAAGCTGGGTCACCTCTGGTTCCTTTTTGGATGGGAAGCTGCCACAGAATACCAGGGCAGGGGTTTCGATGGGGAATTGGAAGTGAAAAACTGGGAAATTGGCAGTGTCGATCCCCTTACATAAGTTTGCCAAGAGAATTGTCTGGATTTGCTCATGAAGCTCATGATACTTTATGTTTAAAGTTCAGAGTAAGAGGCTTTTTTTGCTATATATTTTTAATCGGGTGTCAAACTCAAATTCTCTGAGGGCCTCATCAGGGCTGTGGTTGACCTCAGGGGGACCAGTGGGCAGGGCCGACTGGGAGGCCGAGGCCCTCTTGACGCCACTCTCCAAACTGCTGGTATGTTTCCTCATCGCAATGGATAGACCAGGCCGAAGCCTTACATTTTCCAGGATGGCTCCGCAGGCCGGATGCAGTCTTGTGTTTGACACTCCTGTTTTTAATGTTATTGGGATTGTTTAATCTGCATATTTGTATATAAAGTTTCTGTGTTTTTGTTATATCTTTGTGTAAGAGGTTATTTTATTATATAGTTGTACTAAAAAAAGTTAGAAGTCAATCCTCCCATCTAGACACTTCTTTCTTCTTCTCCCTCTCCTCTCCATTCTCCTCCCCTCTCCTTTTTTGTCATTTTTCACCTTTTTTCTTTTTTGATTCCCCCCACCAAAATTTTCCCTTTTCGTTACCTTGAATATATGTGTATGTGTGTGTGTATTTAAATTTACTGTTCTAAAACATGTAAAACATACAGATCAAACAATCCAAATAACATTAAAATTATACAGCAAAAAAAAAATTCTTACTTCTAAATTGAAACATAGAGCATCACGAGTTTTATGAGGAAATCCAGACAATTCTCTTGGCAAACATATGGAAGGGGACTAGCATTGCCAGTGTCCGAAGTTCTTAATTCAAATTCCCAATTCGCACACACAAAAAAACCCAACCCAGAGAACTATCTTAATTTGCTCATGAGTCTGGAAGCCGAGCTTAGTTCACTTTATGTTTCAAAGCTGCATGCCCTTGAATTGTAAGAAATATTTTTTTACATGTTTTCTTGTTTGTACCACCGGAAATCTCTTGGGGTGTGAGATTATGTAGAAAAGCTCTACCCATCCTTTTCCTGTGTTCTTTTCTCAGCTTGCAGATACAAGTGCATTAGGGAGCTTGCAAGAACTTTTGGAGTCTCCCCAAAATCCTGACCAAAGAACCTTGGATCTGTTCCACTGGATCCTGTCCTCTAAGGCCTGGTGCATCCACTCCACCAACAAAAACAAGGTGAGAATTTTCCTGGATGGAAGAAAGACCCAACTCAGAGAAGTCAAATCAAAGGCTGTTTTGAGAGCTGAAATGCATCTGGAAGTGTTGAGTTGGTTGTTGTTGTTTTTTACTATTTTATTTTGCAAAGAAACAACACCTACCCCCAAAAAAAGTATGTTGCCTTTAGGATTTATTTAAAAATTAAGCCCAGGGAGTGGGCTGTAGTGATCAGCGCAGTTGCAGAGACAATAGCAAAAGGATTTGCATAGCATTGATTTTAATAAGAGGAGAAATTGGATGTCCTGTCAAGATTTGGGGCAGTGAAGAAAAATGGAGTAGAAAGGAAGCCCAAAAATGTTCCTTTATGATGATCCAGAAAGCCAGACTGTCAGTCTTTTCCCTTGGAATACAATATTTGAAGGGGGATGATGGCTCAGCAGTTAAAGACGCTGAGTTTGTCAGTTGGAGAGCTGACAGCCTGGTTTGAGACCCAAGCATTTAGAATGGAGAAACCTTTGGTTTTTCTGCAAAAAAACTAAGCTAGGATCATCTTAAACAGTTAGGCTGCGTTGAAACAAAATGCTTAGCTTGGCTTTGGATTAGTGTCCAGCTACTAAATAAGGGAGGGCTAGTGCTTAAGATTCTGGGCTTGTCGACTGGAAAGTTGGCAGTTCAAAAGCCTGAGTACCGCATGATGGTTTGAGCTCCCATTCTTGCTTCAGTTCCTAATAGTTCAAAAGTATGCAAATGCAAGTAGATAAATAGGTACCATTTAGACGGGAAAGTAAGAGCGTTCCAGGCACCACGGCTTATAGTCATGCTTGGCCACATGATCACAGAAATATCAATGCTGGCTCCCTTGCCTAAGAAACAGAGATAAGCACCATGCCCTAGAATTGGACATAGAATAACAGAGTTGGAAGGGACCTTGGAGGGACCTTGGAGGTCATGTAGTCCAACCTCCTTGAGCAGGAGAGTTTATTCCAAATATTAGCCTCTACCTAGTATCGAACCCACAGCCTCCTGATTGTGAGGCAAGAGCTCCACCTCTAGGCCACCGCACTGGACATGGCTGGACAGGGAAGGCTATATACCTTTACCTACGGTACAGGTAATCCTCAACTTACGACCACAATTGAGCACAAAATTTATGTTAAGTGAGTAATTTCTTAAGGGAGTTTTGCCCCTTTTTATCACTTTTCTTGCCACAGGTGTTAAGTGAATCCCTGCAGTTAAGTTAGTCACACAGTTGTTAAGTGAGTCTGGCTTCCCCATTGTCTTTGCTTGTCAGAAGGTCGCGAAAGGGGATCACGCAACTCTTGAACACTGCAACCATCATAAATCTGAGTCTCTTGTTAAGCACCCGAATGTAAATCACGTGACCATGGGGATGCTGCAACGGTCATAAGTGTGAAAAATCAGAAGTCACTATTTTCAGGGTCACTAAACGAACTATTATAAGTCGAAATCTACTTGCATTTGGAGCAGTGGAAAAAAACCCAGTTGAAAAAAAAAACACTGGGTGGAGCCAACTCCAAAATGGTTCCTTTTTTAGGTCATTTAAACAAACCTACTTTAATTCCTTAGGGTAGTTTTTCCCCCACTCGGCTTGAGTTGTGACCAGATCTCTTTGAATTTGCAAGTAGTTCTCATTAATGACAAAATTATTGTCATTAATGAGGACTACTTGCAAATTCAAAGGACCTCATTTTCCATCACCAAGTGATGCATTTGAAAAATGCAATGCCACAATATTGCCTTGTTTAGCGGCAGTAAACCTTGCAGTCTTGGTTGTTGTTGTTCAAGGAGAATCATGGGTGGTTAAGTGAAGACTTCCTTACAACTTCCTCCTGGCTTCCCACAAGCAAAGTCAATGTGGAAGCCTGCTGGAAATTGAAAGTCCCTGGTGACTTGCAAGCAAGGTGTCAAGGGAACCAAAAAGGATGTCATTGTTCTATCATGACCATCAGTCCTTGACATGTTCTTGAGGGCCCCAATAACCATTGTCAAATTGAGCCACCCCCAGTTTTTAGGAGGGGGTACAGTTCTGTGGCTCCTTCCTTCATGTGTAACCTGAAGATCCTGAAGTTCAAAGAGCTTAAAAGCAAGAGAGAGAAAGAGAAAAAACTTCCATATAAATAACTTTTCTATGTTTTGATGTTCTTCAAGTATGAGAAGATCCAGGAACTGACAGGAGCTCCCAGCATGCCTGTCCCAGTGCCAGACTTCCTCTTTGAAATCACCTACTGCAAAGAAATGAATGCCAAATTCGAGGATAGTCAGGCGGGGAGAGATCTCATCTATGCCTTCCACGGGAGCCGCTTGGAGAACTTCCATTCCATCATGCACAACGGGTTGCAGTGCCATTTGAACAGGGTAAGGAATGAGCTTGGTTTGCATCCAAGGAGCAGAGGAAGTTGGATCTTGCTCAGTCCAAAAGCTATAGCACTAGAGCAACAGCACTTAGATTTACATACTGCTTCACAATGCTTTCACCTGCCTCTCTGAGCAGTTTACAGAGTCAGTCTCTTGCCTCCAACAATCTGGGATCTCATTTTACTGACCTCGGAAGGATGGAAGGCTGAGTCAACCTTGAGCCAGTCAGGATTGAACTGCTGGCAGTGGGCAGAGTTAGCCTGCAATACTGCATTCTAACCACTGTGCCATCCCTGGTTCTGGGGCGGCATCCTTTCTGCTAGGTTAGCAAACCAGGTGGCTCTTTGGGAAGTTATAATGGTATAAATGGTTATATTTATATATATATAAATATATAAATGGCATGACCTTGGGAAACAGGGATGATCCATAGAAGAATGGTCAGATAAAAGGCAGCTTAGCACACACAATGAATTGGGGAGAGGGGATTGGCAAACATCTGAGAAGAAACCCTCTAGTTGCTTGTAAAGGGGATGGAGGGAAGAGATGTACTTTCAGACTTGCAAGATTCTGTGAATGTAGTCTTACAATAAAGTAAACTAAGTTCACCTTGGCGTTGTCAACTGTCCATTTGGTGAATCCAGAAAAAAAAAAACAACTCCCGGGACATTATTTTATACCAAGAGTATAAACTTTACTGAATAAATCCACATTGACACAGAAGTGAAACCAGCTCTGAGCTTCCCATGCAAACGCATGCATAGTTCCTTTCTCTTTTCCCCATGGTCCATTATGTCCACCAATCGCTTCTGTTCATTTTGTTTTGGGAGCCAGCTGGCCACACTGGCATCTCCTGGATGTCCCTGAGAAGGGGGAGTTACGTCTCATGGGAACCAACAATGCTTGGAGGCCATTCCTCCCATCCTTGCATTCCAATCCAAACCCACCCCCTCCAATTCTTTGTCAACCTGCGAGGAAAGAGGTATAATAGGTGAAGGTTCAAGTCAGTCTTGACAGGCATGATTCCTTCTTGGACTACCTTGCAAGGCTGACCGAACTTCATACAGCCTAAGGGCCAAGAGCTGCTCTTAGTCTCTACTGTAGAGACTTCTGGGAAATCCAGATGAGTAGGATGTTAAGTTCTTGTCCTTACTTTAAATAAAGTGACCAACAGGCCAGCAATTTGGAATTTCCTGAATTCCCCCACTTCCTGAAAAAGGGCCTAATCTTACTTTAAGATAGGTGGGCAACAGGCCTTGTGTGTGAAGGACCTATTTTTCTTATAGTATCCTCCCTCCAGCAGTCTGCAATCTCCTGGATTCCCACACTTGCTGAAAAAAGGGCAAATCTGAAAGCGAATTTTAAAAAATTATTTATGTTTATCCCTTTGCTCTACAAAGGAAAACTTCGTGAGCAAAACCAAGACAATAAATAAATGTAAAAAATTCTCTGAAATAAGGATTGTCTTATATAATAAAGGACATATGGTCAGTGGAATATATTATCTATATTTAAAAATCCAGAAATAATATATGGAAAAAGCCCTGGAATTCCTCTTTGGGCAAGGAGATAGCAATCTTTCTGGTGTTTTTCAGACCTCCTTGTTTGGGGAAGGCACCTACCTGACCAGCGACTTAAGCCTGGCCCTCCTCTACAGCCCGCACAGTCTGGGCTGGCAGCGAAGCGCAATGGGCCCGATTCTCAGCTGTGTCGCCGTTTGCGAGGTCATTGATCATCCAGATGTCAAGTGCCAAGTGAAGAAAAAAGGTGAGTCTCAGAAAGAAGGGTTTTTTTCCCCAAACTTGAGGCCCTCAATTGTACATCTCGTTGTCAGTAACAAGTTTTTCATTAACTAGTTCTCCAGCCGCCATTCAAAGTTACAGTGGTGGTGAACAAAGGGACTTATGGCCAGTCCATCTGCTTAAAATGGTTTCAACATCCCAATGGTCACTTGATCTTGACTTTCACTTCTGGCTTCCTACAAGCAAAGTCAGTGGGGAAGCTGGCAGGAATGTGACTTCTGTAGGAGATGACCAGGCTGATGGGGGGAGGGGGTGTCAGATGTGTCACCAGTCTCGAGTCCCTTTGCACCCACAAGAGATCTGAGTCCAGCCTGCCTTGAATTTCTTATCTACTGCCAATTTGCTTGGACCGTTAGTAATTCAGATTCTTGTAGTGAGCTTAAGCTTGCCATAAATCTCTATATTCATTTGAACTGCTTGGATTGCCTGATTTCCTGTATTTGACAACTTCACGCTTAATGGAATTGGCGCAACTGAGTTTTAGCACTCACTGCTGACTGTTCAAGCCTTCCCATTCAAAATGCATGGCTTGCTTTCTCAACTACCTTGTCTGAGGAACCTGGCCTTCTTGTTACGCATTTGAGGGCAAATGACTCTCGCTACATGTAAACTTACAACTGCTTAACCAGAACTCAGTTCTCCAAGATCTCACAAAGATCTTCAACCCCAAATCCTTTAAGCCTGGATTTGCACAACTCATTGACAAGGAAGGTTGAGCTGGATTTCTGCTGCATGCATAGACGTACCCTCCCTCCCTGAGAATTTGTTGTTTCAACATGTTGAATATAATTGAATATAGCCGTTGCCACTTGCTGATCTGAATTTAGGGGTTTGTGCGCTGAAGGTACACGTGGCAGGAACCCGTCCTCCCCTTCCTTTTGCAATGATCTGCTAAGCCACGGCCTCATATTAAGCTCTTCGAGGTTCTTCAAAAGTTTTGGACCTTCTACCTAACTTACAAGGCAGCCCTCAGTCAAACTATTCTTTGCACACAAGAATCTCTGTTTCTTTTCTCAGTTTCAAACAGAATCTTACTCTCTTTTTTTTTTTGGCAGACTCTAGAGAAATTGACAGGAAGAGAGCCAGGGTGAAGAACAGCGAAGGGGGTGATGTCCCTCAGAAATATTTTGTCGTTACAAACAATCAGCTGATACGGGTGAAATATTTGCTAATATATTCGCAGAGGCAACACCGAAGGTGAGTGTCCCTTCCTTCCCCCTTGTGGACTTCACTATCCTAGAAGTGAAGAACCTTCAGGGCATGTCTGAAGCTTCTCCAATCATCATGGCTCAAAAATTCAGAAAAGCATGAAAGAGCCATCGTAAGAGCCACAGCAAAAGAGGAAGATGGCAACAGCTCTTAGGCTTATATACCGCTTCACAGTGTTTTACAGCCCTCTCTGAACGGTTTACAGAGTCAGCATATGGCCATCAGCAATCTGCGTCCTCATTTTACTGACTTCAGAAGGGTGGAAGGCTGAGTCAGTCTTGAGCCGGTCAGGATCGAACTCCTGTCAGTCGACAGAATTAACCTGCAGTACTGCATTTAACCACTGCGCCACCACAGCTCCAAGACATAAAGGCGGATGAAACCATAATGGCAGTTAGCGTTGTCATGCAGCTGAAGAAAACTGGCTGCAGAACTAAGCTTTCAAGGAAACGGATTTCCTCTCCCTATTTTAAATCAAGCTACTAGTTCTTATGACCAAAAAGATGAAAGTATGCCCCAGGGCAGCTGTAACCTTTTGCATAAAGCAATGACGAAACATGCATTGTAACATCAGGATACTATTCGTTGTCGACTTAACAACAGTTCTTTTAGTGGCACTGAAAAAAGTGGCTCATGGCCGTTATTCAGAGTTATGACCATTGCAGCATCCCCATGATCACGTGATCAAAATTCAGAGCTTCGGCAGTTGACTCATATTTGTGACGGGCAGCCTCCCGGGGTCATGTGATCCCTTTTGCGACCTTCTGCCAAACAAAGTCCATAGGGAAGCCAGATTCAATTAGCAACCATGTTACTTAACTGTGGTGGTGCAATGGTTAGAATGCAGTGTTGCAAGCTAACCAATTCTGCATTCCCACTCTCAGGAATTCAGTCCTGATCAGCTCAAGGTTGACTCAGCCTTCCCATCCTTCCCAGGGCTATAAAATGAGGACCCAGATTGTTAGGGGCAATTTGCTGATTTGTAAATCACTTAAGAGAAGGCTGTAAAGCACTGTGAAGCGGTATATTCAGTAAGTCTGAAGTGATATTGCTTCCTTCCTTCCTCTCTTCCTTCTCTGTAATTAGAATGCAGAATTGCAAGCTAACTTTGCCCACTGCCAGGAGTTTGAGCCTGACCGGCTCTAGGTTAACTCAGCCTTCCATCCTTTAAGTTCAGTAAAATACGGATCCAGATTGTTGAGGGCAAGATGCTGACACTGTAAACCGTTTAGAGAGGGCTGTAAAGCACTGTGAAGCTACAAGGGCTATTGCTATTACTCACTTAACAGCTGCAGTGATTCACTGTGGCAAGAAAGATCGTAAAATGGGGCATATCTCACTTAACGACTTCCTTGCTTAGCAACAAATTTGGGGCTCAATTGCAGTCGTAAATCAAGGACTACCTGTTCACACTTTGCCCCTTTTGTCCAATATTCTTTTTCAGCAGTTATAAGTACAAGTTTGCTTCTTACTCTTAAGGTAACCACATACCTTTTTATGGTATATTCTGTCTATCTCCGAACCATAAATCCTACAACATTTTTCTGTTCCAAGCGAAAAAAGCCAATAAGAGGTTTCCAGGTAGCAGTAAATGTACTATCCACTTTCTTCTGATCGAAGAAGCCAATTTAGCAAGTTCTGTGAACTTGGCCAGCAGTTCCTCAAGCCTGCATTATTATTATTATTATTTATTTATTTATTTGTCAATTGCTTACAAGATAATAGGTACAAGTAAGAACATAGTTATGAATACATGGATACATATAAGAAAAATAAAATATAAAAGAAACAATAGGACAAGGGATGGTAGGCACATTGGTGTGCTTATGCACACCCCCTACAGGCCTCTTAAGAAAGGGGTGAGGTCAATAGTAGACAGTCTAAGGTTAAAGTTTTTGGGGTTTGGGGAAGAAACCACAGAGTCAGGTAGCGTATGCCAGACTTGACCACTCTATAATTCACCATTATGCTGAATCTTTCCATCTTTGCATATATATTAATCTCATTACTGTTATCATAAAAAAGCAAAATTCTGTGACTCTTTTCCTACGGTTTGTTCAAAGAAAAACCTCTGATTTCAACTCTTTTTCAAATTTTTTAAACTCTTCCAGATCAGAGTTTGTATTTGAATCCAGAACATTTCTAGCTATATATATATGTATATGTATATAAGACACTGCTGTCTCAATTTTTTTTTCTCTAAAACAACAACAGTAGACTGATCTGAGAGGGAGAGACACTAAATTGTTCCCTAAATTGAGTTTTTAGTTTATTGTCTTTAAAATCAGCCAACTGCATCTTTTGTGGAGGGGGAGAGGAATCTTCCCCTGTATTGTTTATACAGAATTGGGAACAGAACTTGAGGCCTGAAAAATCATTCATGCTTTTGGTAGATGGATGCAGGGATAGTCTCTGTTCTTTCTCCCAGACTTGAACATTGGGCGCTATCTAACAAAATGAAATTCAACTGTGAAAATAAGAAGGTTCTACATTTAGGCAAGAAAAACAAAATGCACAAGTACAGTATATGTGGTACCTTGCTCAGTAGTAGTAACTGAGAGGAATTGTCCTAGCGGACAATCATTTAAACATGAGCCAGCAGTGTGCTGCAGCTGCCAAAAAAGCAACACAACACAACTTCAGATCACGTGAAGTGTTAATACCATTTTATAATGCCTTAGTAAGGCCACACCTGGAATACTGCATCCAATTTTGGTGGCTACGATGTAAAAAAGATGTTTAGACTCTAGAAAGAGTGCAGAGAAGAGCAACGAAGGTGATTAGGGGGCTGCACGCTAAAACATATAAAGAACGGTTTGCTGGAATTTGGTATGTCTAGTTTGATGAAAAGAGACTAGGTGTGATGACCCAGGGCATGGCACAAAGGCAACACAGAGAGTAAAAATGAGTTACTTTATTAGCTCCAACTTTCTCCCCAATAACCCAGTTACCTTCAGGTCTGGAGAAAAACTCTCCCACGAACCCGCACCAGCCTTTGGCTGCAGATATTCCAGTCCAAACATTGTAAACTGAAAACTATAAATCCAACAAGGCAAAATAATTAAATCCAGCAGAGCAAGATATGGAGTTCCAGAAATGAAGTAACAAGGCAGTAAATCAAAACAGTTGAGAGGATGCCAGGAACTCAGATAACATAAGCCAAACACAAGATAAACTCAACATCTGTTCCCAACAACTGCCCCACCCACCTGCCACTCCTTTAAACTCCCTCCCCAGGTGTGCCCTGTGAAGGGAATCAGGGCCCCCTCCTCCCTTGTAAGCCACACAGCTCATGTTGCTCTCTTCTCCATTCTTCCCTGCATGCCCTAGGATGAAGAGGGGGTGGGCCTTGGTCTTCCTCTGAACCCCCTCTCCCTTGTTCTACGTCTTCCCTGCTCTGCCCAGCCTGACTTTGCCCTTCCCCAGTTTCCTCCACAGCCAAGGAGCCATTTTCCCACTCCCTGATGGCTGTTCATCTTCCTCAGATTCAGACTCCGAAGGGGGCATGACACTAGGGGTGACATGATAGCAGGGTTCCAATATCTCAGGGGCTGCCCCAAAGAAGAGGGAGTCAAGCTATTCTCCACAGCACCTGAGCGCAGGACAAGAAGCAACTGATGGAAACTAATCAAGGAGAGAAGCAACCTAGAAATTTCCTGACAGTTAGAACAATTAATCAATGGAACAGCTTGCCTTCATAAGTTGTGAATGCTCCAACTCTGGAACTTTTTAAGAAGAAACTGGACAGTCACTTGTCTGAAATGGTTTAGGGTCTCCTGCTTGAGCAGGGGGTTGGACTAGAAGACCTCCAAGGTCCCTTCTAGCTCTGTTATTCTATTCTATCTATCTTTTAGACTTCCCGGTCAATCGTGGCTCTCCAAACATCGTTTTGCGGTGATGATGAGTCTCTACTTGCTCCTGCTGGTTATCATAGGGACTAGCAACTCACCAGCTTTCCTCTACTACTGGAACCGGATTTTTGACTTCAAGCAATGACACTTGGTGCATCTCGGGCTACCGGGGGGGAGGAGGGAAGGGAGGGGAGGGCTGATGATCTTCACCAGGTGCCTTAACAGGGAGAAATGTTCAGTTTTTTGTGAATCCCATCATCCTGAAGAGTAGAACAAAATGGTGGGAGTTGTGACAGGAATGTTTCAGTGGCCTTAATTTTTCTGACTCATTGGATAGATAGTTTCTACCAAAAGACCCAGCTGAGGAGAACTGCCCGTTCCTCAGTCTGCTAAGGTCCTCACAACAAGGTCTCAAACATGTCTTCAGAGGCGAAGGATGGCAGGACAGGGAGTGTTAGCCTTTAAAGAAGACACTTCATCATCATTCTGACGTGCTGCTACAATTAGGTTTGTTCTTAACTCTGAGAAGATTTTGTAGGTCTTCTTGGGAAACCACACTGTGTTTAATACCAGTGATGAAAGGCAGGGAAAGGGGGGCGGGGGACTTGCTCTCATTTAAAGTGTATATTTGTGTGATGAAATGACTAGGTTGGAAACATTTACGCCATTTGTGAGCAATAATGACTAGCTGGATTCATGCAACATACTTTAACCTGGTTAAAGGAATCAGCCTTTTTCAAGGTTTGCATATTAACTCAGCCAGAAGGCTCAGTTTATCCAAATGGCTAAACTTTGAAAATCTAACTATGATGAACACTAAATACTCTCAGCATCTTATGCTCGGTCTTTGCCTGAGCTGCTTCAGTGCTATGCGAATGCAGCCACTGGCTACTTAACTCCTGGTGTGGTTCATACTCAGAAGCACAAAACTGACTTCCGGGGCGGGGCTGGGTGGGGGAATACTTCCAGATTCAGCAATATTGAGTTGGGCAACCATGAAGTCTCACCTTGAGGTCTTCTACAGCAACAGATTGCACCACCAATGGCTGCTGCTGTTTGATGTTTGTGACCAGATCCTGTGGAGATCCCACTGCATAAAATAAAAATTGCCGAGCACTTTATCCATGAAAACCATCTTCAGGAAAGAAACTCTTGTTCCTTTGCCCGAGATAGAAAACAGAAGAGGCTGTGAACTGTCTGATGCTGTTGTTTTCTCTTCCTCCTCTGCGTTGGTTCTTTTCTGGTCTGTGTTTCTCAACATCTAGGTTAAAAAAGCCAAGGAAAAAAAAATCTCCAGGAAGATGGGAAGCCTGATTTGCCCTCCATAAAATAGCAATAATAGCATCTTGAAACCTGGATTGTGGTAGGACCCTCCCTGTAGACATCCCTGCCTAAGCCTCTGTTCACCAAGCGCACGACATCAAGTCACTGAGGAACTACTGGCAGATTGGTTTGCACAACCGTGGTTGGATTTCGGAGCTATAACATTTAACGCAAACCCTGGAAAATAGGCTATATTCCGTAATTGAGTGAAATGTCTTTGTGCCACTCACTTAATCACAGTTAAACAATTAAGTACTTGATTAGGGTTTTGTGTTGGTTTTGAGAGGTGTAATGGGTTATGCAAATCCCATCTGCTTAGTTTATCATTCCTGCAGAATGGTGCACCATGCTAGAAAATGGATTCATTGGATAAATAGGCTATCCCATACTTGCAGCTGCCATTTTGACTTTTCCTCATCCTATCTCCAACATCCCTGGATTTGTGCAAGTCGGTTGTGGTTGACTCCTTCCAGTTTTCCACTGATCAAGTCAAGTTAGCAACTTTCCCGCGCTACCAAAAATGTTCTGAAAACTTCAAATCAGTTTGTACAATGAGAAACAGGAGAGAAGGATAGTTTAGGTCTTAGCATAATGTCTGAATCAAGCCAGTATAAGAATCTGTGTGACCAGACCAGGGAAGTCAAGCGTAGACTTCGTTTAAAAAAAAGGTTTTCCTAAGTTGTTCACTTTCTAAAAGTTTCCCTTCGTTTATCTGAACCAGGAAAATAAAAAGAACAGAAAAAGCAAAAGCAGACCAGAAGCAAAACAATGAGACGTAAGGGCTTCTCAAACTTGTATATATGTAAATAAAGTTTTACATGAAATTTCAATAAAGGATGACTACAATCTACATCTCTCTGCAGTAACTTGTATGACAAAATTCTTTATGAAAGTGACCAGGGGTGGAAGATCATTAAAAACAAAAATGTTCGCCTCTAAAAGCTGCAAGGAGCATGTTGGGGATGAAACAGCTCTATTAATTTCTAAGGCAATAATTTTTTTGTTCTTTTCCATTCATATAAAAGGGCGAAACATACATTTAGACGATTCAGTTATTTAACTATCCCTCCTTATGCAGCATCTGCATAATGTGCCTATTCTGGTTATTGAATTAATCCATTTGCTGGATTGTGCAAGATATTCAGCTTCTTTAATTTACAAAAAGTAAAACTAACAAAAATGAAAACAATATAAAGAATTCATACAAGAGATTCCAATGGGGAATATTAATGTATAGCTACCTCAGCCCTTGAATGTACAATTAAACTTAGACTACCGGGATTAATTTTCAAACGCTCCATCTAAAATAAATAGGCACATTCAGTAGTCCAAATAAGCCCCCACAAGGCAAGAAAGTTCCTAGAAGTTTTTGGGATGTCCTTTCCTAGTTGGAATGTCCTTTCCTAATCATATTGATGAAACAATGCAAAATTCCTGTCAACTGTCCGACTAGTGAACCCAAAACAAGTAAACACTCGCGAGCTTTGAATTCCCCAAAGTAAAACTTTACTAGATACACCATTTTGGTACTGAAGAATCAAAACCAGTTCTGGTTTTCCTGCACAAACATTTGCCTAATTAAACAATTCCTTTCTCCCCACCCCTTGGTGATCGTGTTCAATTTTCAGACGTCCTTTTGTTGTGGGAACAGTCCCCCTCTTTCTCCAACACCTGCAGTGGTGACCTTGATGGTTTTCAGGCTCTCATGATCCGCGTAAAAATTCTTGGCACTCCATTCAACCCTTCCCCACCCCCAATTCATTGGCAAGTTAAATAGCGATAAGGTTTGAAAGCCAAGCGGTTCAATCTTGACAATTCCTTGTAGAACTTTGGAATATCTCCTGGGTGATGTTCTTGGGTGTAAAGATGTCTCTATAGTACAGGTCTGAGAGTCTGTCACCTCCCTTGGTTTCCCATTTTTCCAATTAACCCTAAACAAAGCCGAACAAGGGAATTTTCTTGCAGGGTTTCCTGGAATCCACTTGGAGAATTTATTCCCCAATCTGTTTATTCTACCAATTTGGTGGAGAGCAAGACTTGAAACAAGCTGAATCAAATAAATCCACAACAGATTAACAATTATAATGACCAAAGGGCATTGTGACAAACAGTTTTGAGAAGGTGTTTTTTTGGGGAGGGGACACGGGGAGGGGAGGATCTTGATCATAAACATCCCCAGAACACCTATGTGTCTACCTGGGAAATGAAAGTCTAGATTAAGTAAGATTGTTTTGATCCAGCAAAATCATATTTTCTTAACGTTAATTACAGAAATTGTACCTAGATCCAGGTAGGGTACAACCAGTCATGGTACAGCCTAGGAAGATAAGACTTTTAATAATAATTCCAATCAAAATGAATTGAAGTTTCAAATCAAAATTACAAGAGGGTTTCTCTTCATTGGATTTATTGAAATAGAGATCATGAAGCCCTTCTTTAATCTAGATTCCTCCACGGGCCGTGGTGGGGTGTAGTAGTGACAGTGGAGTTGATGATCTCAGAGTTCTACAATTCTGGGGTTACAAAAGCCAATCAGACATTAATCAATGGATTATTCAGTTATTTAATGAGTGGAACAACTTACTTCAAGAAGTAGTGGGTTTTAAGAAGAGAGTGGACACACATTTATCCAAAATTGTACAGGATCCCTTGCTTGAGCAGGGGGTTGGACTAGAAAACCTCTAAAGTTCTTTCCAACTTTGTTATTCAATAGAATGGGTAGGAATTTATATATATGTGTGTGTGTATGTAATGTATGTATGTATGAATGAGTATGTATGTATGTATATATAAAACACATGCACACAAGCTATTCCACAAGCCATAATGATTAAAATTTTTGAGAGGAGTGAACCAAAACAAGAATTTAGAGCAGATGAATCAATACATGGCTGAGGGCATTGTGCAGGAAAAATATGAAGCATTCTCCTGAGGAATTCAAAGTGTCTTCTCTTGGTGATGTGTTTTACACGGTTAAAACAACTTTCCAAAAACAAGTAAGCCTAGGAGAATATTTGTTGATAGCGTGTTTTTTTTTTCAAGACAGATGACTTCGTTGTAGAAGGTGATTGAGCAAATAGAACATCTGCTTACAATGAAGAATCTCAGGGGATCTGCAAGGAGTTTTGGAACAGCCGAATAATAGAGAGAGAGGAGAAAGAGAGAGAGAGACGCTAGATCATGGCTGGAAAGAGAAGAATGTTGTATGTATCCATCATCATCGTTGTTCCTAGCATTTGTGTCTGGCTCAGTTGAAGGAGTGGGAAGTGAAAATAATATCCTGGAAGAAGGCAGTAGCCATACTGCCGCCAAGATTACTTGGTGGACAGTCTAGGCTATCACTCAGGGTAAAAATTGACTCGAAGGAAACTTTATCTTTTCATAGATTTTAGCTTTTATGGCTGCTAAAATGGAACACAAATGAGCATAAACAAAAATTTCTTGGTGGCAACCCATGAACATTGATAGTTTAGATACGTTTTTTGTCAAGCTGTTTCTTTTCAACTCCCTTGGCAGAACAAAACTTAGCAATTCTATAATTCCAAAGCATTGTGTAGACCAGGAAAAGACCATTTTTTATTTTATTTTTAATCATTGTTTATTGAACTCTGCATAATAGCAATACAATATAGATAATCCTCAACTTACGACAGTTCATTTAGTGACCGAAGTTACAATGGCACTGAAAAAAGTGACAGCATTTTGCACACTTACGACCTTTGCAGCATCCCCATGGTCACGTGATTTACATTCAGATGCTTGTCAACTGACTCACATTTATGACTGCTGCAATGTCCCAAGGTCGTCCCATGATCCACTTTTGCGACCTGCTGACAAGCAAAGTCAATGGGGGAACCAGATTCACTTAACAACCGTGTTACTAACTTGACAACTGCAGGGATTCACTTAACAAATGTGGCAATATTCATTTTAACAACATTTCTCACTTAACAATATAAATTTTGGGTTCAGTTGTGGTGATAAGGTAAAGACTATCTGTAGACTTTCCTCAGTAGCTGACAAGTGTAGATATGAGGACTAACAGTCCAGCACATTGTCATAGTGAAATTAAATAGATTTCTTCTAATATATTGGCCAAGAGGTCTGCAGATTTAGTTTGGTTACAATGTTGAAATCCTTCTTAAATTATAATATCTATGGTTTGATAGCAAAAATAAAAACATGGTCCCTAGGAGCTCTGACATCTAATATCGGGCAATGCTTCCTACAAAGGCAGGTTTGATTCAGCCATTGCTCTCACCTTGATGTTACATCTGAGTTCAATGCATAGACCCTAATGAATGTGTTCAATCTTCCAGTTTAGATCAGTGATTTATGTTTAATAAGCCAGGTGGACTTCTTGTACAAAGTGAATGTGATCAATCATCAACATCCACAATTAATTATTAAAAGTTATCACAATTGTGATAACTTTTGGTGGCATGCAGACCCCGCAGTTCTCAGGATGGACAGAAATCCAGGCCAAATACTTGGAATGAATGAAGGAAAACAAAGAGAAAAAGGAAAGAAGGGAGGGGAAGAAGGAAAGAAAGAAAGGGGGATGAGTGAGTGAGAAGGGAAGGGAGGGAAGAAGGAAGGAAGGAAATGGGGATGAGTGAGTGAAGAGAGAAGGAAGGGAAAGAAGGAAGGAAGGAAAAGACAGTTTTGATCACGTTTAAAAGATAATGAAAACAAGAATCTACTTCCTTTGGAATGAAAAAATTACTTCCAGAGATTGATAAAGATCTGTGACATTTTACATGCACCACTTGCTTTCTTTTCCTGAAGTGCTGTTAACTGCTGATTTCTTACTTCAAATTGGATGGATTTTTATTGTTTGTTTCTGGGTGGAAATTCTTTTCCTTCTTTAGGCTTTCAAAGCCAAGCCAAGCCCTGCAAACAAAGGCTGTTGTGTTATTCTCATCTGAACTTCTTCATTCTTGCCTGAGCAGTTGCAAAGAGAACACATTCTTTTATTTACAATGGAGAGGCATCCAGTTCTCTCCTGAAAGAACAGATGGCACACAAGTCATTTTAATTTGGAAAAATCCCTCCTCTAATCTGCCAGAAAGAAATAGCCATTAAATAAACACTCAGCGGTCACTGACACTTTCCAAGTTTCATTTGAAAAGGTGGGTGAATGTGAAAGCAGTAATTTGTTCGTTCCCCAAAGGGCCCTCCCTCTCTGAACTCCACTGTCTGATTTCAGCTTCTGTGCCTTCCAGCAACACAGCAGAGATCCCAGGCAAAGTCAATGCCCAAAGGCAGTCTGCCTGTTGATCTTTCAAATAATTGCTCTTTCCCCCACCTTGGAGCCAAGAGAAATGAATGTAACAAATTAGGGAAGTCTCTTTTGAGGCTCAAATGACCTCATTCTACATGATGGGGAGAGATGGTGGGGATAAGTGGCTTAGTTAACTGGATTTAATTTTCTCACCACGAACTAATTCTCTCATCTCAACCTGCTGTTCCTGACAGAATTCTCTTCCAAGGACAATTCAGGCCATAATTCTGTGTCCCTCAAATGAATTCATCAGCTTTCTTCAACCTTCACACATTTTCATACCCATTTGCATCATTATGAATGATGATATTTATCAGCATGGAAAAAGAAACTCGTTTTAAAAGGCCATTGAAGGGGAGTCTGTTATTTTGGAACCTGTTAAATACATCTTTAGGAGGTCTACAGTCAAGACATCCTTCAAATACCTTCTTGGTAATACTGAGGCCAGAATCCACCTAATCTTTGTCTCTTGGCTTCAGGACAGGGGAAAGAAGAACTCAAAACATTCAACTCAACAGAAGAGGCAAAGATGACCTTATCTAGGTCTTGAGATGCTTAAGTCCCTCTGGTGGCAAAGACATGGAAGAAGAGAACAGCAATGTCAGCCCAGTTCTGCAGTATCACTAGGGGAAGGAAAGAAGATGGACAACAGTTGGAGCCCAAGCCTACATGCTTTGCTTTGTGGGTCATGATATCACATATGCTTACAAAAAGGGCCAGACCTCACAATGCAAATCTAGAACGCGGTTGCGGAGTGCAGAGATACCTCCGATGAAGGAATGCAAGATTGCTAAGAAAAAATGAACAGCAACTCTGTCCTGGAGAAAAAGAGGTTGTGAGAAATCATCGGGTTGGAAGGGACCTTGGAGGTCTTCTAGTCCAACCCCTGGTCAAAGCAGAAACCTCATACCATCCCAATCAAATGGTTGTCCAAGCCTATTTTTGAAATTCCTCTACCAATGGAGCACCCACAACCCCAGCAGACAAGCTATTTGATGGCTTAATTGCTTTTGCTGTTAGGAAATTTCTCCTTATTTTTAGGTTGGATCTCCTTTTAACAAGCTCCTACTTCTCATCCATAGGCTAGGCATACCTATCTCCTTCAACCATTCGTAATACTCGGAAGAGATTCAAAGTAACCCCGTCTGGCCATTGTTGGTGTAAGAGGGCAGAGAGATCAGGGTTTCAAGGTTCCGTTATTAGACTCTACCAACCCTACAGATCTAGTAGTCCCTGCAATTTCTGTTCCATGATCTGACTGACAAACACCATTCACTGTTTTTGGCATGCTGACTCCTGCAGAAGCGCCACAGACTAGCCGAATGACTTGCATTGTACCTCATCTGTAGTCCGGTTCTTCTCAGTAACTTTGTTCACTGTTGTACTGATCGTAGGGGCATTTACAAGACAGGTTGCTGGGCTGGTAGTTTTCTGAGTTTCCTGAGCTCTAATACTGTTCTCTGTGCATCTGGTGATCCTCATACCGGTGATTCTTCTGCCAGCGCGGCTCATGGGGCGATACCAGTTTCTGCCCCAATTGGTATTGTCATTAAATTGGAGACCCCTCTGCCATTTGCTTCGTCCTGGGTGACAAGGAAGGGGAAGAAGCTAGCACTCTTTCACAAGAAGCCCAAGGACCCCATCCATGGTATAGGGTCTCCTGCTTGAGCAGGGGGTTGGGCTAGAAGACCTCCAAGGTCCCTTCCAGCTCTATTCTGATTGATTAATAAAGGGATAAATCCAGCAAAAGGAGCTGGAGACTCACAGAAATGTACAGACCCATCAAGGTATGTACCAGAAGACTCAATGGATTTGATTCCCAACCTATGTGCCCTGAGCATTGAAAGGCTACCCATCCTAAAGGTAGGATTTCTCTTCCTCTCTTCTACAACCCAATGTCTGGCTCTTAGGACAGCAATGACAGCCAGGAATAGAAAGAAGAAGGAAGGGAAGGGGAAGGAAGGAAGGAAGGAAGGAAGGAAGGAAGGAAGGAAGGAAGGAAGGAAGGAAGGAAGGAAGGAAGGAAGGAAGGAAGGAAGGAAGGAAGGAAGGAAGGAAGGAAGGAAGGACACAATCCCACTGAAAAGTCTCAACCAGAATTTCTCTAGTTCCTGGGCTTTTTTGCACAAGATGTTCCCTTTCCTTCCTTCTCTTTATTTATATTTGTATCCCTTCCATTCAACTGCACAACACAACATACACACATGCACCTCTGTTCTTACCTCCTCTTCCCGGGCTCGCTTTTTGCTACCCACCTGATACAATTGAAGTAGCTTCTCAGAATCAAATTCAGTGTACTTGGATACCTCTATCCATAGATTCCTGAAAGGAGGTGAACAGATATTTAGTTTGCTTCTGACTATGTAGAGATTCTAGGTTAATTCCTCTTTTAACTCCATCCCCAGGTTCTGCCTCTTCTTCCACTATACTTCCAAACTCAAAAAGACTCCTGACTTGCAAGTCTCACTGCAACATCAAGACAAGAGAGAGGGGGGGGCGGGGGAGAGAGATTGAAGATTTGATGGGCTGGCAAATCACCTCCATACTGGAACAACTTCCTGCTCAGTGTGGATTTTCAGACATTCCTAAATGCGGTCTTCGATCTTGAGGAGGCAACGCCTTGTGTCCTCCAGCTAGTCCTCCTCAGGGATAGAATCAGGATTGTCCAGGTTCTTCAGTGTCTTTTCTAGAGGCTTCAGGAGCCTTGTCTCCTCCAGCTGGTCCTCCTCAGGGATGGACTCAGGATCGTCGAGATGCCTCAGCGATTTCATCACAGGATTCAGGAGCTCTTTGCACTAGGGAGACAGAAAAAACAAAGCTTCACATTAGCCACACTTCAGAAGGAAGGCGGAAGAACACGAGACCCCCATTGAGGTATAGGAAGCCCTTGAGTTGCAACCGTTCATTTAACGACCAGTTGCAACGTGGGCTGTGAAAAGAGAAGAGGAGAAAGCAAACCTCATTAAAAAGCCCAGGATGGAAAGTCACGGAGGGGCCAATAAGGAAATGGGAGGAAGAAACAAACAAAGAACCAAGGGTGGTGACAAAATTGCATTGTTTAAAATAATCAATTGTTCTATTATATAGGTAGCCCTTGACTTACAACTGTTCATTTAGCAACTGAAGTTAGAATGGCACTTATGGCCATTTTTTTCCACCCTTATGACCTTTGCAGCATCCCCATGGACATGTGATTTACATTCGGATGCTTGGCAACTGGTTCCTATTTATGACGGTAGCCATGTCCTGTGGTCATGCGATCCCCTTTTGTGACCGTCTGTCAAAGGGGTAGCCAGATTCACCTAATAACCATGTTACTAATTTAACTTCTGCAGTGATTCACTTAGCAACTGTAGCCGGCAAGGTGTTAAAATGGGGGCAAAACTCACTTAGCTAATTTCCCACTTAACAAACATAAATTTTCTAGGGGCGGAGAGACCAGCTCTCCTTGGCTCTTCCCCATTGGGTTTCTAGAGAAGACTCACAAGGCTGGAGGTTTCCCGCTCCTCATAGAATGGTTCCCAATCCTCCTCCGGCTCTGGGTATCCGGCCTGTGAAAAGAGAAGATGAAAAAGCATCCGTCATGAAAAAGCCCTGGATGGAAAATCAGTGGAAAGTCATTGCAATGACTCGCTTAACAACGGTGGCAAGACCGGACGCACAGTGGGCTCAACAGCTGTCTCACTTAGCAACTGTAGCCAGAAAGGTTGTAAAATGGGGGTAAAACTCACTTAGCTAATTTCCCACTTAACAAACATAAATTCTGGGCTCAATTGTGGCCGTAAGTCTACCTGTTTTTTTGTTTCTGACCTGAAGAAAGTCTGAAGTCCTTTCTTGTATCCTTCCCTGCCCCCCTTCTTCTTGTCATTTTTCAACATTGCCCCCTTTGGCCCCCATTCCCTGTTTTTAAATCTTTTGGGGCTGATTAAGGGTGTATTTCATCTTTCCATGAAACTTCATAAAGAAGAGGAAAGCTGATATGGGAACTAAACAGTTGCTGCCCTCTGGAGTCCAAGGGAGCTTTTCTAGCGGCAATGAGACCAGCCCTCATTGGGCTTCTCCAGAAGACTCACAAGGCTGGAGGTTGCCTTCATCTTGTTCCCAGTCCTCCTCCGGCTCTGGGAAACTGGACTGTGAAAAGACAAAAGAGGAAAAAGGATGAAATAGCACAGGATGGAAAACCACTGAAAAGTCGTTGACTTTTCTCCCTATTCTGTTCCTAGAGAAGACTCACAATGGGGAAAGTTTCCTACTCTAACTTATCACCTTCCTCTTCTTCGATGGGGCCAGGAGCTCCAAATAATCCTGTTCCCAATCTTCGATAGTTTGGACACGACCCAGTTTCTTAGCTTTATTTCCGGGTTGGGCCTCAGCGCTCTTGGGCTGTGAAAAGAACCCGGCCGGCTGGTCTATGTAGAGACTCAAGGTTAATTCTTCTTTTAACTCCATCCCCAGGTTCTGCCTCTTCTTCCCCTAAACCTCCAAACTCAAAAAGACTCCTGACTCTTAAGTCTGACTGCAATATCAAGACGAGAGAGAGAGAGAGGGGCGGGGGAGAGAGATTGAAGATTTACAACAACTACAACAACTTCCTGCTCAGTGTGGATTTTCAGACATTCCTAAATGCGGTCTCCGATCTTGAGGAGGCAACGCCTTGTGTCCTCCAGCTAGTCCTCCTCAGGGATAGAATCAGGATTGTCCAGGTTCTTCAGTGTCTTTTCTAGAGGCTTCAGGAGCCTTGTCTCCACCAGCTGGTCCTCCTCAGGGATGGTCTCAGGATCATCGAGATGTCTCAGCGATTTCATCACAGGATTCAGGAGCTCTTTGCACTAGGGAGACAGAAAAAACAAAGCTTTGCATTAGACGCACATCAGAAGGAAGGAGGAGGAAAGAGAGTCCCCGATTGAGGTATAGGAAGCCCTCGAGTTACAACCATTCACTTAACAACCGTTCGAAGGTTTCCCACGGTCAATGACCAGCCCCCCCCCCCTGACTTTCCTCCATTCTGTTCCTAGGGAACCCTCACCATGTTGGCAGTTGCCTCCTCTTGCTCCTCCACCTCCATGGGCTCCACGGTCTCAGGATCATATGTGGGGAATGTGGGCTATGAAAAGACAAGAGGAGAAAGATTCCCTCATTAAAAAGCCCAGGGTGGAAAGTCACGGATGGGCCAATAAGGAAATGGGAGGAAAAAACAAACGAGAACCACGGGTGGTGAGAACGTTGCATTGGTTAAAATAACGAATTGTTCTATTATGTAGGTAGCTCTCTGCTTACAACAGTTCATTTAGCGACTGTTCGAAGTTACAATGGCACTTATGACCATTATTTTCACCCTTATGACCTTTGAAGCATCCCCACGGACACGTCATTTACATTGCCAAGGATGCTTGGCAACCGGTTCCTATTTATGACGGTAGCCGTGTCCTGTGGTCATGCGATCCCTTTAGCGACCGTCTTGTCAAAGGGGAAGCCAGATTCATCTAACAACTGTCTTCCAGAGTCAAAGGGAGCTTTTCTAGGGGCGATGAGACCAGCCCTCATTGGCGTTTCCCCATTGGGTTTCTCCAGAAGACTCAATGCTGGTGGTTGCCTCATCCTGACAGAACTGCTCCCAGTCCTCCTCCGGCTCTGGGTATCCAGCCTGTGAGAAGAGAAGAGGAGAAAGCATCCCTCATTAAAAAGCCCAGGGTGAACAGTCACAGATGGGCCAATAAGGAAATGAGAGAAACAAACAAACAAAAAACCAAGAATGGTGAGAAAATTGCATTGGTTGAAATAACCAATTATTCTATTATATAGGTAGCCCTCGACTTAGAACGGTTCATTTAGCCACCGTTCGAAGTTACAACGGCACCTATGAGCATTTTTCCCCCTCTTATGACCTTTGCAGCATCCCCGAGAAAACTCTCAATGCTGATGGTTGCCTGGTCTTCGTAATATTGCTCCCAGTCCTTCTCTGGTTCTGGGAACCGGGGCTGTGAAAAGACAAGAGGAGATAGCATCCCTCATGAAAAAGCCCAGGGTCGAAAGTCACAGATGTGCCAATAAGGAAATGGAAGGAAGGTGGGATTGTCCCAACAATCAAGGGTAGTGAGAAACTTGCATTCTGCTGCCTGGAATTTCCAGGTGATTCCTTTTGCCCCTTCAAACAGGGTCTCCATGTTTCTGGTAATAAAGTAAAGCTAAAGATTTACTCTGTCCAGTCATGGCTGACTTCAGGAGACCGTGCTCACCCCCCTTTTTGGAGAGAGGCAGCATTGTCCAGAAACAATTTCCGTAGTCATATGGCCAGCATCGGCTATACGCCAAAGGCACATGGAATGTTGCTACTTTCCCACCAAAGTGGTACTTATTCATCCACTCACATTTGCATGCTTTCGAACTGCTAGTTGGGCAGAGAAGCTGAGGCAAGTAATGGGAGCTCAAGTAATTGTGGGGAACTTGGGTCTTGAACCCAGGCTATCAGCCGTCCAGCTGACAAACCCAATGTCTTTAACCCTAAGCCATTGTGGCCCATTTTTGCATCCCTCTTTAGCAGGAAAGCACCCACCATTCACAGGCCTGGTGGACAGTTTTGAAAGATAGTTAGCCAACCCTCAAAGCTCGCTCCAGTCTTTTCTTCCCATCTTGTGTGAGCAAAACTTTTGGATTTTTAAAACATGTTTCAACCAAATAACTTTCTTCAGCCCTGGGATCGCTTATTCAGTAATCACTGAAGAATGAAAAATCTCCCTGAAAGCAAATTTGAAGGTCAGCTACATGGAAATTTTATCTTCCTATGCAGTCTGCTGATTTCTCAGTGATGGGTAAAACCAAAATAACATTATCCAAAGTCAGGAAATATATAGTATTTGAGACACTGCTGGGGACAGCTGAGTAATTTTTAGAATCTAGGTAGCCAGATAAAGCATCATTCAATACATGCTCAATGATGGCCAATTGCAAATTGTGTGCAAGCAAGGTAGTTGCGAAGTCTCACAAGCAGCTATGATTTGGCTTGTTGTCTTCTTTATTGAAACCTAATGAAGAAAAGGTAAGCTGATTTCATAGCTACATAGCCCCCCTGAGTCAAATGGAAATTTTCTAGGGTCAATGACCAGCCCCCTTTAACTTTCTCCCCGTTCTGTTCCTAGAGAAGACTCACAGTGGTGAAGGTTGCATGATCATCTTCCTCTTCTTCAATAGAGACAGGCTCCCTTCCTGCTGTAATATGGACAGGACCCTGACCCAGGGGTTTCTTCCATTGTTCTCTGCATGCCTGGCGATCCAAATTGTGGTAATCCTTGGGCCAGCGCAGCTCATATGGGTGATAACGGTTTCTGCCCCAATTCGTACTGGCATCGCCACTATATTTAAATTTGCAATCCCTCTGCCATTCGCTTCGCCCTGCATGACGAGGAAGGGGAAGAGGTTAGCACTCTTTCACAAGAAGCCCAAGGATCCTATCCACGTGGACTTCGTTATCTGTACTTCTGTCTTTGTCTACTATTCATTTGATTTTTATTATTTCTTTTTTAAGAGGATAAGAAAAAGGAGGAGGAGGAACAGTAACACAATAATCAAAGCATCCATAGCAGGAACAGCTCACCCTGGGAGGCCCTGAACCATGTAGGCCACATGGTTCCAGTAATGGGGGCAAGGATGGTCATGCATTGCCCCCTTCCCCCATCTCAGGAAGTTAGATGGGACATCAGGAAGAAGGGCAGAGCTTCTCTGGTCTTCAAGAAGATGTGCCATCACACCGCTTCAGCCCTGCTTCGCTTTGATGGCAGCCTGACATAAAATATGGGGAGGGGGGGAAGAAGCCTTATAGGAAGGGGATGACAGCAGCCAGAAGTGCCGACTAGAGACAACAGTTGAATGATCCAAGGACACAGGCATGGGAAAGGAATGCGAATGCCCGCCAAAGAGGCACCAAATTTTGGGAATTGTTACCAAAACAACTAATTTGACCCACATTGGATACTAACCAGATGATCAGAGAGAAGAAAGGGAAAATTACCGGGTTTATGCAGGAATCCTCAGATCTAGCTTTGCTTATACTGTAACCACTTAGCTCTAGTAAAAGTATGCCTTTTACTAAATGTGGATGTCCATGCATCTTGGAAGGGTGAGGAGATGGCTGCTGCAGCTTTTGAGCATGAGAGCTATGGGGCATTTCTTGGCTTTGGCCTGGCTACTTATCTTTGTTTTCATTGCTTTTGTCTGACTGCTTATCCTTGTATTCTTCCTCATTTTCATGGCATTCCATCCTTTTTGTGGGGGACAAAAATTTGGATGCGTAAGAGGACCTTGCTCTTAATAAGGGGGTGGGGGAATATATATATAGGCAGCCCTCGACTTACAACTATAATGAGGATCAGATATTTCTGACGCCAAGGAAGGCAGCTGTTAAATGAGTCATGTCTCATTTAATGGCCTTTTTTTTGGACCAGGCTGGTAAGCAAAATCACTGCAGTTGTTAAGTGAATCATGCAAAATCAATAAGCGAATCTGGCTTCCCTCACTGGCTTCGCTTGTTGGAAGCCGGGGGGAGAGGCAAACAGCTCTCATCCATCCTTGAGATGCTGTGACTGTCACAAATATATGCTGGTTGCACCAAAATGTTGATCATGTGACCTTGGGGATACTGCCATGGCCATAAGCGCAAGGATATACGTCACTTTTTTTCTGTTGCTGTTACAACCTCAAATGGTTGCTAAATGAATGGGTATAAGTCGAGGAGTAGAGTACAAGTACTCTTCCACTTACGACCACATTCAAGCCCAAAAGTCATGTGAGGAATTTCTTTGCATGATTGATTCATCAGGGGACATGATTGTCTTCTCCATTGCTTTGCGTCAGTTTGAGAAAACCAAATTGGGGCCACTTAGAGAGGGTCGTAGGGGAGATAGGGTGCTCTCTTCCACATTTTCAGATGTCTAGAAAGTCTAGATGGATGTCCCTCTCTGCCCACATTTTCTTCAAAAGTACCAGGAGCAAAGAGTGCTGTGATTTTATTAAAATGATAGGTCAGAATGTCACGTTAATGGTTCATCCCACAGTACAGGTAGTCCTTGACCTATGACTACAATGGAGCCCAAAATTTCTTTTGCTAAGGAAGACATCTTTTAAGTGAGCTTTGCCCCGTTTTATGGCCTTTCTTGCAACTGTTGTTAAGTGAATCACTCCAGTTGATAAGCTCTTAACCTGGTTGTTAAGTGATTCCAGATTTTCATTTTATTTACAGTAAGTGCAATGTGTAATTTTTCCCCCTTTCCCAAATACCTTGTTTTCCTCTTTTGGCCACTCATGACTGGCACACTTGTGCCTGTCTTAGATGGTTATGCTTACCTTGCCCTCTCTACTGGGTCACTGAAATGGTCTGATGGAGCATCGCAAACTCCTCCTCATGTTGAATAATCGCTTTCATGTTCACCTGGACTCCAGAGATCTTAATTGTGGGCCCCTTTCGGTTCTCTGGTCCTTTACCTGGATAAAAGGAGCCGCACAGTCACAATCAGATGGGGCGGGTTGGGAATCGCATTTAAAGTGCATTCAGCACCTGAGATTTTAATATGTTCCTGTTTGGGGGGCTAAAGTGACAATTCCAGAGGGATGGGGCTCCCACAGAGTCGCCTTGCTCGGGGTCCCACCACTAAATCACTGCCGACTAGCAGCCCCGAGACTACGTGCTTTCTCTGTGGGAGCCCCATCCCTCTGGAATTGTCTCCCCTCGGAGATACGGGCCATGTCGGACATCCTTACTTTCCGGCGCGAAGTCAAGACCTTGTTGTTCAAGCAGGCCGGACTAGCCAATTGAATCATTCGGGTTAAATTTTAAATTTTAGATAATTTTTCTGTTGGGTGTTGTTCTTATCCATTTTAGATTTTTATATTTTTTATTCATTTCCGTTATTTGTACTGTTTCGTTGTTGAATGTACACCGCCCCGAGTCCCTTTTTGGGAGAGGGAGCGGTATAGAAGCACGAACAAATAAATAAATAATAAATAAATAAAGTACCAGCCTGTTACTGTAGAAGAGCAGCCAGAACTGGGGAGAGTTGGAGTTAAACGTGTTATCAGTTTAGAGTCCTTGCGTAGCCAGAAATCAATCTCTCTTGAATTCTGTTGGCCCTTATCAAGTGACAATTTAGTAATAAACTTTATTTGACTAGATTGCATATTGGCTTGAATAAATCTTATGTGCTGCAACTTAACCTATGGTCCTAATCCTTTGCACCTGACAATGATTTTGGAAAAGGAGTAGTAGTTTTGACATCATTTTGTTCTTCCCCCCACCCACCAAAGTTGACAAAATGTGTGTACATTTTTTAAAAAACAAGGCCACTGTTCATAACTGTCAGATGTTATCTCTAATTAAGAGAACTATAAAAAGCTAATATAAAGAAACTCAGTTAAAATTATTTTGTTATACTATCATTATTGTTACTAGTATATATGTTGATATTTCTGTTTGTTTTTTCTTTGCTTTTTCGTAAATGATATGTCCTGACAATACACTGCATTCAAAATGTTTATGAATAAAAATAAAACATATACTCAAAAAAAATGTCATCTCTCACTGTCTCTAAATGATTTAGCATCGTCTTTCCTGGGTTTCCCCAAAGGTGTTTTTTCAAGTGGCAACTGGACTTCCAAAAAGTCCAGTTGCCTCTTGAAAAAGCACCCTTGGGACAACCATGATCTGGATGACTGAGAATCTCCAATAGACATTTTCCTAGGTTACTTTGAGGGGAAGTGAAAACTTGAAACTGAGAAATCACTGGGGAAGATCAGTTGAGCAGATACCGAACCAATTATATGAGCATAAACATCATAGTTGCAGAGTTCAGTTCTTCTTAAGCATGAATTCTTCATACGGTGCCGATTTTCTTCATCAAGAGGCCTGGATTCTGAGCCTGGTCCCTTGGGTTATGACCACCCCCCTTTCCCCATCACAGAAAGCCCCTTTCCTCACCTTCAGTTGGGTTCTCCTTCAGATGCTCTTCATACTCCTGCATGGCTGAAGCACAACTGTTATGGAGAAGTTCTCCCAAACGTTTCAGATCAGCTACCGATTTCTCTACCAGTTCGGCATCCCGAGCGAGGCATTCCAGTCTAAAAAAGGAGATGGAATGTAATAAAGGTGCTCTACAGCAAATTTTTGACTCTCCCTCCCTCAACGCACCCACAAATCAGACAATATTTTAAAGCACTTCCAGAACTTGGATGGACTAAGAATAGCTACCAGAAAACGATTAAAACAAAACAAAAATCACAGAGTGAAAGCAAATTACAGTTGTAATTTGATGGACAGCACAAATCATAGGCCCTTGGTGGGAAATCACTTCAAACACAGTTAACTATGCATCCCACGTACGATGTGCAAACCCACTGGGTGTAGGTCCTGCTTATCCAATTGCAGACCTAACTTAAATGCAAGGATGAACAATACTGAGGGATCAGGAGAGGCAACCCTGCCCCCGAACCTCTAGGGGGCTGCAGGAGGCCTCCTGGCAGGTGGTGGTGCCACTAAAAAGGATGACACTGAACATACGATGACATCATCCATAACCGATTGCATTCTATGTGCAAGGGTGTCATTTTACTTATTTAAATAATCGATAGGGCCGTCCATCCCCTGGAAGCGATTCTGAGCAGTGTAAACGATTAAAACAAAAATCAGTGTGAAACCAAAAATGCCTGAAGTTTGATCATCCTGCCCAACGCTCTCATGTCATTACAGTTGTAATTTGGTGGACTGCATGGTCTCTATTCTGTCACACACAGCTCCAAAGGAACACCAAACTTATATGCCTTGATAAATCTGTGGAATTTAAATAGGAAGAAACCCAGAAGGGCCTAGAAGAGCAAAATGACCATGTGTAAGATTTAGTATGTGTTCAACTTACTGCATATTCAAACAATATAAAATATGAGGGGGCAGATGATCAGACAGATGTTCATGCTTGAAGCATAGAAAAACAAGGCTTTGTGTGTACCTGGAGGTCCTCCTGCTGGTGTGATGGTCAGATAGGGCTCACAACTGAGGAGCAGACTGAGCTCACTTTCAAAGCTTTCCCTAAAACGTGCAGGTTGTCAATGTATACAGCAAACGCACCCACCCAATGTAAGCCCTGGTGTGCCTGGCGGCCCGGAGCTGCCTTTCAGGCGGGGAGCAGAGAAGAAGAGGTCACCTTTTCCGCAGCACTGCTGAAACGAACGCCTCACAGCTGTTGGGCAGCCGCGCGGCTGAAGCCAAGGCAGGCGCTGGAGAGAAGAAGCCCGGAGGGGCCTGGCCTGCCTGCTGGTCCACCGAACTGGCTGAGGGAAGAAGCGAGGGGAGCGGAGGGGCTAGGGGACATTTCAAAAACGGAGGGACGTTAACTGGACAGTTAGTCCTGACTTTGAATTTCCAGTCGGTGGGTGTCCGTTCGTGCCAGTGTTTGTGAGAGGCAAAAATATTACATTTCAGAATTGTTTTTTCTTCTCTTTTTCCTCACTTTACATTGGATGGACTAAGGAAGTCAGGACTAACCGAATTAGTAACACGCATGGCAGAGGGAAGAGGCTGCAGACTTGGTGGAAAATAGGGAGCCAACGGAACCTGCCTCTCTGGGGGCCTTAGCAGGGCCTTCAGGAGGCCCTTCTCTGGACGTCCGGACCAAAGGAACATACAGGTTCAAAAAACCCCTCCAGTCAGCCAGGAGGCCTCGGATATCTTCCAGGGTGTAGGCCCAAAAACCATAGGAGCAGGAGAGAAGCGCTCTGACCAAGGCTTCCTGAGGCACCAGCAAACACACACTAAAATCCCATAAAATCCCTTTTATTTCAGTTCAATGGCTGTGAATTATCATCATTCACAGCCCGGAATGAGTTTCAACTAGTTATAAATAGTCCCAGGAATGGCTGCCAAAGTTCTTCGGAAGAATTTCTTCCTTCCTTCCTTCCTTCCTTCCTTCCTTCCTTCCTTCCTTCCTTTCTTTTTTTTTTTTTGGAATAATTTTTTTTATCTTTTAAAAACATTTCATTAGGTGAAAAATGTAGTTCCAGGCTTTCGCATTTCAATACAAACATTACCATGATTACATATACTCAGCTTTCATATCCAAATTCATACCATATTATTACTTATTCCATTTTTCTTTAAATACTCTCATACATTATTTAACAGTATTATCCATATTCTTATTCGATTTCTATATTCATTACTCTTATTTTATACAATTTCATTTCATATTGTAGCTTATTTCATTTTTCTTTAAATATTCTCCTGTCTTATTTAACAATACTATCCACATTCTTACTCAATTTCTATAATAATTATACCCATTTTCTTACATCCGTCACATTTGCAATTTTTCCATAATTATTCCATTCAAAAGTTTTCCCCTTTCATTGTCAATTCGAGTTTGCCACCCCTTTACCTGTACATTTTCCCCATTTTACTCCCTTTAATCCATTATAAAAATTTATAACAATATAGCCATAATAGTCCCTTACCTACTATTAGTTAGATAAACTTCTCTCTCTCTATGTATATAATCAGATTCCACATGGTATTCCCTTAAGTCTACTATATTCCTGCTACAGTTGTTAAGTGAATCAATGCAGTTGTTAAATTAGTAACACGGTTGTTAGGTGAATCTGGCTTCCCCTTTGACAGACAGTGGCTAAAGGGGATGGCATGACCATAGGACACGGCTACTGTCATAAATAGGAACTGGTTGCCAAGCATCTGAATGTAAATGACGTGTCCATGGGGATGAACTGTTGTAAGTCAAGGGCTACCTACATAATAAAACAATTGGCTATTTTAACCAATGCAACCTTCTCATCACCCATGGTTCTTGTTTGTTTCTTTCTCCATTTCCTTATTGGCCTCTCTGTGACTTTCCACTCTGGGCTTTTTAATGAGGGAATCTTTCTCCTCTTATCTTTTCACAGCCCACATTGCCCCCGGATGTTCCTGAGACTGTGGAGCCCATGGGGGTGGAGGAGCAAGAGGAGGCAACCACCAGCATGGTGAATAGTCCCTAGGAACAGAATGGGGGAAAGTGAACGCGGGCTGCTTATTGACCTTAGAAAACCTTCGAATAGTCGCTAAATGAATGGTTGTAACTCGAGGGCTTCCTATACCTCAATCGGGGTCCTCCTCCTTCCTTCTGATGTGCGTTTAATGAGGAACTTTGCTTTTTCTGTCTCCCTAGTGCAAAGTGATGAAGGCTGTAAAAAACGGCATTAAGAAGCTGGACAACCCAGAGAGCATCACTGGGGAGGACCAGCTGGAGGAGATAAGGCGTTGTCTCCTCAAAATCGGGGACCACATTTAGGAATGTCTGAAAAACCACAGTGAACTGGATGTTCTTGACACATGGAGAAGGTGATTAGCCTGCTCAGCAAACCTTCAATCTCTCCCTCTCCCTCCCCACCCCCACCCCCGTCTCCCTGACATTATAGTCAGACTTGCAGGTCAGGAGTCTTTTTGAGTTTGGAGATTTAGGAGAAGAAGTGGTAGAACCTGGGGATGGAATTAAAAGAGGAATTAACCTAAAATCTCTACATAGCCAGAAGCAAACTAAATATCTGTTCATCTCCTTTCAGGAATCTATTGACCAACTACACCGAATTCGGCGCTGAGAAACTACATGAATTATACAAGGCAGGTATCAAAAAGTGATATAGTAATATTAATTACTATATTTAGTCATAGGGATTTCATTTTCCCTTTAAGTCCATGACTTTATGCACCAAATTTCTTCTACCCCAGAACTTGCTGGGGAAATACAAAATCACATCGATTAGGGTTATTGTAGCTGGATGACTGGTTGAAACCAAACACAGCCAGAATCTTCTTCAATCTTCCAATAAACCTTCATATAGGCACAAACCCAGAATTCACCCTCCCAGCAGCATTTTATAATTCTTAACTCGGGCAAGAAGAGGAAATAGCAAATTCTGGATTTATTATTTCATCTAATGCTCACAATTCCATTGTAAAAATATCCCCTCCTAAAATTATGGGGCCCAAATACATTTCAACCTCACAGGAAAAAGGCAGAACTTAGGAGTGAAACGGTTGCTATTCTAATTCAGTAACAACCGAAACATATCAGAACTTAAGAGTCAAATAGCAGCTATTCTAATTAAGTAACACTTAGGGAACATATGAGAAGAGTGAAAGTATCTCACCTGAAAACTATCGGTCCAAATATATTTTACCTTTATGGGAACATATCAGAAGTTGTGAATGAAATAGTAACTGTTCTAATTAATTCTATTGTAATTAAGTAACCATTAAGGAAACTATCAGAAATTAAGTTTGAAAGTAACCACTTGAAAACAATCAGCCCAAAAATATTTTACCCTTATAGGAAAATGTAGGAGTGAAATAGTAACTATTACAATTAATTTTATTCTAATTAAGGAACCTAATCAATGCTAAGGAGTGAAAGAATTGTTCTAATTAACTAACAAGATAGAATTCTTCCCTTTCCTGTTGGATATATTTGGAATTCACATTTAATCAACTACCCTGGGTAGAAATAAAAGGACCTTAGAAAAAACTCTATAGTGTCTTTTCTACAATCACAATTAACAGGTGAGATGTAATAAAGAAGAGTGTATGACATACTCATGGACACAGGTAGACAAACATAGAAAAAAGCCCCTCTAGAAACTTAGAAGATAAACCCTTGGTCTGATTCTTTCCTTCTTATTTCACCGATCAAGTTTTAACACTTAATGAAATGACTTGACAGTGGAGTATCAAAAATTATGGCACAAAATTCACTTGAAAGGTAATAAACACAGGGAGGCTAATTTTCAGCATGTATTTGGCCATTTCATTTGAAAAAGCAGTAATTTAACCTAAAGCAATAGATTTGGGGCTAAGTGCACACATTTGCACACACATGTACATTTCAAGGGGGGAGGGAGAAATATATTTGAATGGTCACTAAATGAACTGTTGTAAGTCGAGTAGTTTTGAGGCTGATCTCCCAGGGGATGATGGGGATTATAACATAAAACAATCTGAAGACAAATGCATTACACACCATGCTAAATCATCTTGAACATTTTCGATTTTGGTCAAAATGAACGAAAAACATTCCAGCCATGTGTCCCGCTGGAGGGAAAAGGGTGTATATATTAAACATGTTTATTCCCTCACAATGGTTGCTTTGGCTGGCATGGTGTTAGTTTAGCAACACAAGAGAAGGTGAAATCACTTTGTACAAAAGGGAACACAAGGTTCCAGTTTCCACCCCCACCACAACTCACATCTGCCAAAGTGTTTCCCAGCTGCGCTAAACAGAGTTGGCAGATGTGAATTTCCACATTGATCAACAATTTAGCCCCCACAGATTCCTCGTCCGGTGTTCTGTGATTCAAACATTCACTTGCGCTGGAGACTAGATAGGAAAGCAAAGCAAAAATACAGGCTGAAATGACATAATCGTTGGGGGAGTAGCTGGGGCAGGCCAGAAATGAACACGGACCGTCTCTTTGCAATCTGCCCAGATGGTTTTGCTCGAACTCTTGCCAGTACAATTTTGTAATCTTCCAGAAGACTGTTTCTAAGGCACCTTCTTAAAGGCCTTTCCTGACTTCGATTTTCTGGGCTGAATTAATGAGCACAGCAGAAATGTGGCCCTCAAGGTCCCTAAAGTTCATTAAACTTGGACGGAAACAATAGATCAACACCATTTTTTCAATGGATGTTTTGGTGTGTTTTTGCATGAGGACTTGTACGAGTTCAGAACAGCAGTGGTATGCTACTGGTTCGGGCCAGTTCAGGTGAATCGGTAGTAAAAAACAAACAAAAACTTTGATCAGCTGAGAGGAGAAGAAAAAAAGGGTCAATCAGCTGAGAGGATAAAAGACCGAAAAGCGCATGAGAGGGTGGGAAGGTCACTCCTAGCTTTTCATTTCTTCATCCTCTCAGATGATTGACTTGTTAGGGGCAAGTGTGTTAGGGCCATGCGCATGTGCAATCACCCACCGAACTGGTAGTGACTAAGGTAGGATCCCACTACTAGTTCAGAACCAATTTTGTACCTTCTGTAAAACCCTTAATGTGAATTCTGCCCCCAGATGTCTGTTATGGAAGCAGGATATTTTTTATATAATCATAGACTCATAGGGCTGAAAGGAACTTTGGAGGGCCTCTAGTCCAGCCACCTGCCCAAGACAAGAGTCCTTATCCATCAATACTACTGACGATGTTATCTGGTTTGGTGATGAAACATTTGCAGGAATGCAACCGAGCCCCAAGCCCACAAAATAGGGAGTTATTGTAAATAGCAACTCCCACAACATTCTTAATCGTTCTTCCATTGGGCAGATCCAACAACTTTCCTAGATCACTCTCGGTAATTGTGAAAGGGATCTTGGAGTCCAATCAGTTAAACATGAGCCAACAGTGTGTGGCACCAAAAAAGCCAATGCAATCCTAGGCTGCATTAATAGAGGGAGAGAATCAGAATCACGTGAAGTGTTAGTATTGCTTTACAAAGCCTTACTATGGCCACACTTGGTATACTGAGTCCAATTTTGGTGACCACAATAAAAAAAAAGGGTTGAAACTCTAGAAAGAGTGTAGAGAAGAGTAACAAAGATGATTAGGGCTAGAGGCTAAAACATATGAAAAAACAATTACTACCAACCTGCCTTCAATCGAGGACCTGTATACTGCATGAGTCAAAAAGAGAGCTGTGAAAATATTTACAGACCCCTCACATCCCAGACACAAACTGTTTCAAACTCTTACCCTCAACTTGATGCTACAGAGCCCTGCACACCAGAACAACTAGACACAAAAGTTTTTTCCCAAATGCCATCACTCTGCTAAACAAATAATTCCCTCAACACTGTCCAATTTACAAAGTCTGCACTACTATTACTATTAATCTTCTGGTCACTCCTTATCACCCATCCCCTCCCACTTGTGATTGTATGACTAACTTTGTTGCTTGTATCTTTATGATTTATATTGACTGTTTCCTAGTATGATTTGATTGCTTATTGTACCCTATGGCTATTATTAAGTGTTGCACCTTATGATTCTTGACTCTTGACAAATGTATCTTTTCTTTTTATGTACATTGAGAGCATTTGCACCAAGACAAATTTCTTGTGTGTCCAATCACACTTGGCCAATAAAGTATTCTATCTATCTATCTATCTATCTATCTATCTATCTATCTATCTATCTATCTATCTATCTATCTATCTATCTATCATCTATCTATATGAAGAACAGTTGCAGTCTATTCTAGCGCAAAGAAGGACTAGGGAAGATATAATAGCAGTGTTCCAGTATTTGAGGGGCTACCACAAAGATGATGGGGTCAAATTATTTTCTAAAGCACTTGAAGGCAGGACAAGAACCAATGGATGGAAACTAATCAAGGAGAGAAGCAGTCGAGAACTAAGGATATGTTTCCTAATGGTGACAACAATCAACCAATGGAAGTGCCACCAGATACCTGGAACATATTACCATATGTGGTGGTTTTGTATAGAAGCTAAAAGATACTGGACAAAAATATACACATGGTTGGAAAAAAAGATAAAACAACACATAGATTTGAAATCTGAAATATTTTTATTAGGAATGTTACAGAAAAGAAAAGAATATATTTAATTATACATGTATTAACAGCAGCCAGAATTGTATTTGTTCAGAATTGGAAAAGTGATTTACCGATAGAGGGAAATTGAGAAAATATTTGAATGTGCAGAGATGAATAGGTTAACATTGATAATCAAAGAAAAAGAAGAAATGGAATATTATATGGTATGGGATTTATTTTATCAATCGTTGGAAAATAAAACAAATTAAAATGGACCAGATGAATATATAGAGCAATAAGTTAAGATTGTTAAAAAAATAATAGATATATTAAATAATAGTTATAAGAAAATGTGATTATTGTTATATTGGTGAGAAAAGTATTAATTATAATTGTAAGCACAAGATATATGTACCTAGTCGACACATGGTTGAAATGAAATTATTGTAAAATAAAAAATAATTGAAAAAAACAATCAACTAGTGGAATGGCTTTCCCTTCAGAAGTTGTGGGTGCCCCATCACTGGAGGCTTTTAAGAAGAGACTGGACAGCCACTTCTCTGGAATGGTATAGGGTCTCCTGCTTGAACAGGAGTTGAACTAGATGACCTCCAAGGTCCTTTCCAACTCTGTTATTTGATGTTCTAGCTTATCCAATATAATATCCTTGCAATATCTAGTATGTACAAATCTAATTCAGAATCCTCTGTGGGCATATTTTGATTATAAATTTTAATAAAAACTAACCACCCAAGAACTAGAGTTTTTCAACGTTGAGGCAAAGATTACCTTCAATTTAGATTGAGGTCCTTTTGCCTCTTTGACCACACCTCTGGATATCTCTCTATCCACTTAATTCACTGCCCAACTCATTGCAACCTGTGCTTCTTCCAAAAAAAAACTTTAAGAGAAGGTGCTGCATGCTCAGTACGATCCACTTTCATTTAAGTTATTCTCTGTATCCTCCTAGTAGAGCTTTAGCTAAGGAGTGGTAATTGACTCCAGGCCAACACATCAGGATCAAGAGCTGAGCAGAAAACTGAACTGTAGTTTCTTGTGCCAAATTCCAATCTCACAACTACTAGACTGCACCAGATCCCAGCTGACCCACCCCAAAGTTGTCTGCAGGTGCTACACCCACCAGGGAGTAGTTGCTAACAGATCAGAGTTCACTAGTTAGCAAAACTGCCATTGAAGGCTTCTCACTTGGAAATAAATCTTTTTGTATGTACTGTCAAGAAGTGTTTGGCCATAACTGTCAGCACGATCCCATCTGGATTCTCCTCAACTTTTGCACCAGGAGGGGAAAAAAAAAAACCTTGCAGTTGCTGAGTGCAGCAGGAACGAACGAAAAAAGGACATGCCAAATTTTGGAGCTGGGAGAAATTGTCGCTTGGGCAAATCTTGAGTAGAAAAGGGGCTTCTGGGTTTTCTTGAAAGAAGATCCCACTTCCTTAAGCACTGTTGGAAGAAATGTCCATCTGGATCCAGTTCCAAGTGGGGAGAAAGACACTGGAAAAATGGAGGCTGATCGGAAAGAAGGTTCAACGGTGAAGAAACAGTGGTGGGATTCAAAAATGTTTACTACCGGTTCTGTGGGGATGGCTTGGTGGACATGGCATGGCTTGGTGGGCATGGCTTGGTGGGCGTGGCTTGGTGGGCGTGGCAGGGGAAGCCTGTGTAAAATCTCCATTCTCTCCCCACTCCTGGGGAAAGGCTACTGCAAAATCCCATTCCATCCCCACCCCACTAACCTGCCCTTCAGCTCCGTTCTCCTGTGCAGGGCAACCAAAGAAGACCCAGCCGATCAGCTGGGACTCAGGAGGCAGAGAATAGATGAGGTTGGTGGGGCCTGTCAGAGGTGGGATTGGCTGGTTCTCAGAACTACTCAAAATTTCCACTACCGGTTCTCCAGAACTGGTCAGAACCTGCTAAATACCACCTCTGGTGAAGCAGAACTACCAAGCACAGGTGATTCTGGGTAGCTGACCACCTGGTTTGATGAGCACATAGGATTTTATAGTTTGTTCTACAGCATTTTGTAATGTAGAGGCTTGTTTTGTATGATTTGTTATTTGATTTTAATTCGTTTGTCTCACGAAGGCCGGCAATGAGTTTGGGGTTTTTAATCTTGTTTAACCAATGTAATTAATCCTAGATGCTGGCTTCCTGGGGGTTTTAATCCTGTCTTGAATGGATTACCAAATCTGCCTTTCAAAAAAATTGGCCCCTTAGTTTCTACTTTGGGCAGAGAGCTGAGGCTCTGAGTTTCTGTTTTTAGGAACATGTTTCTCCTTTAGGGGAAAATATAATATTCTGGTTTTTTAAATATTTCCTAAAATATTTCATTCTTCTAAGAGGGGTGGGTGCTAACTTTCTTCAGCAGCTTCTCCACGCAATTCCAAGAGGGTATGTGACAGATCTTTTTATTTATTTGTTTGTTTGTTTGTTTGTCAAACATGTACAAGATAACAACAGAGGTGGTATTCAGCAGGTTCTGACCAGTTCTGGAGAACCGGTAATGGAAATTTTGAGTAGTCTGGAGAACCGGCAAATCCCACCTTTGACTGGAGATTTTACAGTATCCTTTCCCTGCCAGCCCACCATGCCACGCCCACAGAACCAATAGTCAAACAATTTGAATCCCACCACTGAATAATAAGTATTAGTATGAACCAGAGGTGGTATTCAGCAGGTTTTGACCAGTTCTGGAGACCCGGTAGCGGAAATTTTGAGTAGTTCAGAGAACTGGTGATAACTTACCCCCAGGAGTGGGGAGGGAATGGAGATTTTTCAGTATCCTTCCCCTGCCACGCCCACCAAGCCATGCTACACCCACCAAGCCATGCCCACAGAACTGGTAGTAAAAAATGTTGAATCCCACCAGTGGTGTGAACATAAACAAGAACAAAGGGAGTAAATACAGATAAATGCAGGGATATTAAAACTTGATCTGGTTTGATAACCAATCTTCTTAACCTGAAGTTGAAGTTACTGATAACTTTTAAAAGAACAGATTAATTTATAGGATGCAGTCTGGGTTAAGACCCAGATTGGATTAGTTTATCAAGGAGGTTTACATGCTAATTTCTCCATTTCTGAAGAGGGACAGCTTCCCAAAACTGCAATTGATTCCATGAAATTGTTTTCAGCCTCTTTCAACACAATATTGTATTTGCCAGTCAAAAGCTTCATTGATTTATACATTGGCCAGAAAATTGGGTTTAGCTTAATGTCAGTGGAGATTCTCCATCATCCAGGTCATGGTAAGAAAGGATTTCTTTTATCGGTCTCCCCCCCTTTTTTTCTTCTTCCACTGAAGAAATGACAGATACACGGATCTGACACATTCTCTTTGGTTTACAAAACTTTAGCTTTCATTCCTATGAAGCATCAACCTTTTCTTTCTTTTTCCTTGACTCTAGCCATTAATACATTTTACTCCAGACTTCATAATACTCTGTCTCACTCTTATCTTTGATTTGCTTCACATCCAAGGAGCTTTTTCAAGTTGTAACTAACTGGTGAGAAACAGAAGTATTTATTATTTAAATCCTTCCATCCCCCCCCCACTCCCCGGGAGTCAGTTAGAATCAAAGAAACTTCTTGGATGAGAAGTGAATGAGAAATGAGAAGTGAAAAAACAAGAAAGTCCTATTACCTTTTGGAAAAGCATTTTTGGGACTGTCAATGAGGATTCTCAGTCATCCAGGTCGTGGTTATCCCAAATATGCTTTTTCAAGAGGCAAGTGGACTTTCTGATTTTTCTTTGAAGACGTTTTGCTTCTCATCCAAAAAGCTGCTTCAGTCCTGATCCATTCTCACCCAAGAAGCTTCAGCTGAAGAAGCTTCTTGGATGAGAAGCGAAACGTCTTCACAGCAAAATAGAAAGTCTTTTAAAAAGCACCTTTGGGACTGCCCACTCAATTACCTGAACATCAATAAGTCCAAAACTATGGCAGTTGTTTCATGGAGTATAATTGGAGCCTGGTTAGGGAACACATAGAATGAATGATACATATATTTAGGACTTACTTTCATATGTTTGATATTGTCAATTAACTAATCAACAAAATGTATCATATCAAGGATTAGCAGAGTTTTGAAAATGGAGAGTTTCCTGGTGAGGAAAGCTGGATGATCTCATTGGAAGTTTGCAGATCTGATAAAATCTGTTGCAAAAAAAAAAAAAAAAGGTAATTGATGGTAAAGTTGACGACTTTGTCACTGGGTCTTCCCTCCCCTTCATTGGGAAACATATATACTGTATGTCTTTATTTATTTATTGCATTACAAGTAAAAATAAGAAAATAAGTTGCTGCAAGAAACCCATTTCCGAGGAAATGGTCACAAAACAATAAAGCATCACATCTAAACTAGCGTTTTGCAAAATTGTGTGGCTTGGAAGAAATCTTTTGCTGTCTGGAATGTAAATGAGGAGTTAATCTAACCATATTCCATGCTCCGTTGACCTTAGAGTGCCTGACTATAGTTGAGCGAACAAAGTAACTTCTTCTTGGGGTTGCCCTATTCCCAGTGGTGGTATTCAATTTTTTTTACTACCGGTTCTGTGGGCGTGGCTTGGTGGGCGTGGCAGGGAAAGGATACTGTAAAATCTCCAGTCAGAGGTGGGATTTGCCGGTTCCCCGAACTACTCAAAATTTCTGCTACCGGTTCTCCAGAACTGGTCAGAACCTGCTGAATACCATCTCTGCTTATTCCCAAAAGTTGAATCAGAAGAAATTGAATTCATTCATTCTGGATTTTAGGGCATGGGCAACTTTTTCTCCTCTAGATCTTCTGGAACACAAGACACACAAATTAGGGTTTGTAGTCTGGATATCTGAAAGGCATCAGAACACTCTACAAAAGAATGTCTAAAATACTGAGTAGGTAGGTGTCTTCTAGCTGATTGGGACTACACTATTCATTATTCTGAATAACCTTTTCTCCAAGGCACCTGAAGGCAGAACAAGAAGTAATGGATGGAAACTAATGAAGGAGAGAAACAATCTAGAACGAAGGAAGAAATTCCACACAGTTAAAACAATTAATCAGGGGAACTGCTTGTCTTCAGAAGTTGTGGGTGCTCCATCACTGGAGGTTTTTAAGAAGAGATTGGACAGCCACTTGTCTGAAATGGTATAGGGTCTCCTCCTTGCGCAGAGGGTTGGACTAGAAGACTTCCAAGGTCCCTTCCAACTCTATTATTCTGTTATTCTGTTAATACTGGAGGTTCCTGTTGACAGGATGATGGGAGTTATGGTCCAATGCCTCTGGAGGACTCTAGCTCTGGAAGGTTATGCTGAAGCTTAGTTAACAGTGAAGGAAGAAAGAACAGTTCCCATTTGCTTCCTGGAGATCCTTCTACAGGAAATGATATGTAGGTTCCATTCATCCTTTTCTAAAGGGAACGTAAACCATTCTCCCCAACAGAAATGTGCCAGATGGGTTCTTGGCCAGAGAAAAGAACATTTCTTCCTAAACGAAATTGAATTAAAGTTGCTCTGCTCTATTTAGGAAGGAACCGCAGACTACCAACATTGTTCAGTACAGGGAGGGGAAAGATGATTAGAGAAACCTGATGATGTCATGCATGCAGAGGTCACAGGTCATGGGTCTGCACCGTCCAACCTGAATCAAATGTTCTCTTATGTAAAGGAGGAAGGAGTGACTCACTCTTGGTTGGGATGATGCCTTCTCACTTGCCTGAGTTATAGGTGCCCAATTGCATGAAGGACATGTCCATTTGGATAATGGGTTCTTCTGAAGAGAAGAAGAAGGAGCTGGATATGATATAGTTTACTTTATTTTATTGTCATTGCACCTCGTACAATGAAATTAAACACCATCTTCAATGTACATTATGACTATGGAAATAAAACACAAACACACATCCTTCATATTCTATACAATTGAATTGAAAACCTCTGATATTGCATTCGTATCACACTATACAGTAGAATTCAAAAGAGTTACTGCCCTGGGAAAGAAGCTGTTTTTCAGCCTATTTGTCCTTGTTTTTATTATTCTCTATTGTCTGCCAGATGGTAATAGTTCAAAAAAAGGGTTCCCAGGATGAGATGGATCTTTGAGAATATTTTGAACGTTCTTAAGTCAGCGGGAGCCCTAAAGCTCTTCCAAAGAGGGGAGAGGGCAACCCATGATCCTCTGGGCAATGACGTTAACCCTCTGGAGTGCTTTCCTATCTGCCACTGTGCAATTGGCAAACCATACAGAGGTGCAGTAAGTTAAAATACTCTCTGTGGTGCAGTAGTAAAAGGTCACCAGCAGTTTTTCATTCAGCTGTTGTTTCCTGAGAACTCTTAGGTAGTATAATCTCTACTTTGCTGGGCCCTTTTGACCAGTGCTGCAATGTGAGCACCCTAGATCCACCTCATCTCCCAATATAGATAGCTGTTGCACATGGTCAATCAAGAAAAGTGCTATGCACCCTTCCCCAAACTCAATACCACATTATTAGTGATCCAGATATCGTATGTGGTTCGTGGGCTGCAGGTCAAGCACTCCTGGTCTAGACCTTTCCAAGGGTGAGCAAACTATACCTGTTCTTGGCCATGAAGTCATGGTTTCTCTGCTTAAACTACTTTGTTAGTTGTACTCCTATTCAAAGTCACCCACATGGACTCTCTTTCTTCAGGTCACTTGCAAAGAATAAAAAAAAGCCTCAGTACAGAAGACCGTGAAGCTGGACAGTGTCTGAAAATGTCTGAGAAGTAACAGAAGAACAGAGTTAGAATGGTCCTTGGAGATCTTCAACCACTTCATCAAGCAGGAGATCCCATATCGTTCTGGACAAATGGCGGTCCAGTCTCTTGTTAAAAACCTACAATATTTATTTATTTTATTTTATTTATTTTATTAAATTTTTATACCGCCCTCTCTCCCGCTAGGGGACTCGGAGCGGTGTACAGCCAAGATAAAACCACACGATAAATAGAAATTAAAATAGATTTAAAAGAATTAAATTAGTGGCTGAAAGAACACAATAAAACAAGATAAAAAAGTTAAAATTACCAAAAAATCTAAAAATTTAAAACCCTAGTAATTGATACTAGGCCAGACCGGCCTGTTGGAAGAGGTGGGTCTTTAGTGCGTGCCGGAAGGTTTGCAGGTCAGCAATGGCTCACATCTCTGAGGTAATTCATTCCAGAGGGAGGGTGCCCCCACAGAGAAGGCCCACACCTTCAGGGCCGCCAGCTGGCATTGTCCAGGGGTGTCAAATTCAGTTTCATTGAGGACCACATCAGGGTTGTGTTTGACCTTGGGAGGCCCGGGTGGGCAGGGCCAGTTCGACGTTGTATCGGGGGTGCCTGTGGTGGTCTGAGCGCTCTGCCAGTGAAAATAGAGCTTGGGAGGGTCGTGTGTGGCGCTCCCCAACAGAGACAGTATTCAGCCAGTTCTGAGCAGTTTTGGAGAACCAGCAGCGGAAATTTTAAGTTGTTTGGAGAACCACCAAATGCCACCTCTGACTAGCTCTGCCCAGGGGTGGGATTCAAAAATTTTAACAACCACTTCTGTGGGTGTGGCTTAGGTGATGGGCATGGCTTGGTGGTCATGTGACTGGGTGGACATGGCTTGGTGGTCATGTTATTGGCTGGATGTGGCCAACTCAATATCACTCACATCGAGGCACGCATCTCCTTGCCTGGCCTCTCATGACTGTGGGGATGCTGCAACAGGTGTAAGTGTGAAAAAGGGTCATAAGTCACTTTTTTCAGTGCCATTGTAACTTTCACTCCACACAAGCAAAGTACCAGCAAACGAGGGGGAAAAAAACTCCAGAGAAGTTCCAGAGACAGGAAGTCTAGTCCTGCCAAGAATGTAATAAGGGTTAACGGAGAGGCAGCTTCTGTAAGCAACACCAGAATGTTTCCTTCCTGCCTTCCTGACAGGATTAGGCCAGTAATTTCTTCTAACAACCGGTTCTCCCAACTGCTTAGAATGTTAACAACCAGTTCTAGCGAATAGGTGCGAACCGGTAGAATCCCACCCCTGGCTCCACCCCCATCTCTTCCCTGCCTCCCGAGTCCCAGCTCATCGGCTGTGTCTTCTTTGGTTGCCCTGCACAGGAGAACGGAGCTGGGAAGCAGGTTAGTGGGGTGGGGAGAGAATGGGGATTTTGCAGTATCCTTCCCCTGCCATGCCCACCAAGCCATGCCCATAGAACTGGTAGTAAAAATTTTTGAATACCACTTACTGCTCCCTGAGCTCCGTTTTCACTGGCAGAAGGTTGCAGGAGGTTGTCGCAGGCGAAAACAGCGTTCGGGAGGGCCACGCACAGCCCTCCTTGAGCTCTGTTTTTGCTGGCACAGGCACGGTGGGCCAGTCCTTCGCTGTTCCCAGGGCAGTCCAGCGGGCCAGATCTAAGCACCTTGCAGGCCGGATCAGGCCTGCGGGCCTTGAGTTTGACACCCCTGGCCTACAGTGATGAAACACCCACAACTTCTGGAGTGCAGGCTGTTCCACTGGTTAATTGTCCTCACTGTTAGGAAGTTTCTCCTTAGTTCTAGGTGGCTTCTCTCCCTGATTAGTTTCCATCCATTGTTTCTTGTCCTGCCTTCAGGTGCTTTGGAGAATAGGTTGACCCACCCCTTCCTCTTTGTGGCAGCCCTTCAAATATTGGAAGACTGCTATCATTTCACCTGCACTTTTACCACTGCTTAGAGAAGTTAAAACATAAGAATGGATGCTTAAGACCCAATTGTTTCCCTGAACAGGAGCCAGTCTGCCTTTCGGGACCATAGGGATATCTTTTTAATGCCAAAGAAGCCAGCATTTTTTCTTTTTGTTATTTCAGTAAAATCCAATGATCTCATCTGTTTTTGTTCTTCTACTGTGCAAATGTAGGCAATTAGAGGCTAGCTATTATATGTCTGTGTCAACTTAGCAAACAATTTTCCCTTTGTCTTGGCTCATCTCATTGCCGAGTTGGAAAGCTTAAAAAACAGGAGTAAGCGCTGAACTTGAGCTGTTTCCCAAATTGTATTCTTGCCTTCCAATCATGCTGAAACACTACCGAGAGAGACTACTGGCTGCGTTTGCTTTTAAAAGAAAAAATCCTGGCCTATAGAGACCTGATTTTATGAAAGCGGCTGAAATCAGGCCTTCCATCCTACAGAGGAAGGCCATCATAAATTTAGACAAGATCAGGAAGGAGAGCACGGTGAAAGGAGAAGACTGGAAAAGTTATTACGACATTTTTTTACAGCTGTGAAATCTGGACACTGACAAAGAGTGGAAGAAGATAAGAGTTCTTCAAGCAGAGCCCTGGAGATGTACTTAGGAATGTCATATATATAAAAACGTGTGTATGTGTGTGTGTGTGTTTGTGTGTGTGAGTGTGTTTTCCAGCATAACTCTGGAATGCCTCGAGCAATTTCAACCAAACTTGGTACACAGATGACTTACCCTCTGGAAACAAATACTGTGGGGGTAAGACACCCCTAACACCCCTCAGGGTGTATGTGCCTTAAAATGGCTTCTACTGTACAGCACAGTGGATTTGCCATGGTAACGGCATCACAGTACTCAACAAGGCAGCTCCCTCTGCACAACTGCTGAAGGCAAGCCATAATAGAATAGAATAGAATAGAATAGAATAGAATAGAATACCTTTATTGTCATTGCATTCAAAATACAACGAAATTCGAAAGCTACTCCAGCACAGTGCCCCAAACACCACATCACAATCACACTACACAGTATTTAAAAAGTAAAATAATTAAAGTAATAATAATAATTAAAAACCTAGTCAAAAACCTATTTAAAACATATATTATGTTAGATAGTTTAAAAATGCCACTTTATGTATAGAACTAAATCACAAGTGTACTGTTTGATTCAAGACAATTATTGCCTTGGAAAAGAAATTGTTTCTCAGTCTATTAGTCCTCATTTTAAGACACCTATAACGCCTCCCTGATGGTAACAGTTCGAAATACGAATGACCAGGATGAGAATGGTCTGTGGAGATTTTTAGTGCTCTAGAGAGGAGTCTGGTCTTCATAATCTCTTCCAAAGAAGAAAGAGAGCAACCGATGATTTTTTGTGCTGTGTTTATAACTCTCTGGAGCATCTTCTTATCCACTACAGAGCATCTAACATACCACACCGTTACACAGTATGCCAAAATGCTCTCGATGGTAGAATGATAAAAAGTAACCAGCAGCTTCTCACCCAGACCCCTCTTTTTCAGCAGCCTCAGAAAGTGCAGGCGCTGTTCAGCCTTCTTTGCAGTGGTCATAGTGTGGACCAACCAAGTAAGGTTGTCGGAAATATGAGTTCCTAGAAATTTAAAACTATTTTATTATTTATTTTATTTATTATTTACATTTATATATCGCCCTTCTCCCAAGGGACTCAGGGCGGTGTACAGCCCATCTAAAACCCACAAATATACAAAAATTAAAAAACTATTAAATTAATGGCTGATTACTGAGACTAAACCCCCCCCCCCCTTAAAACCCCAATTTAAAATTAAATATTATGGAGACCAAATTAAAACCATTATCTCAGCCCAGGCCGGCTTGCTCAAAGAGCCAGGTCTTCAACGCGCGCCTGAAGGCCCTCAGGTCCATGCCGGTACGGAGCTCCGGTGGCAGAGTATTCCAGAGGGCGGGGGCACCCACAGAGAAGGCTCTATCCCTCGGCGCCGCCAGACGACACATAGCGGCCGACGGCACCCGGAGCAGACCCTCTCTGTGGGAACACACCGGCCTGTTGGAGATCACTGGCAGAATGCGGTCCTGGAGGTAACCTGGTCCCATGCCATGGGTTGCCCTAAAGGTCAAAACTAGAACCTTAAAGCGAACCCGGAGAACTCTTTCCATACAGTCTCCATTGATATATAGTGAGAGAGGCTCTGCTTTGCATCTTCTGAAGTCTATAATCAATTCTTTGGTCTTTTGGAGGTTCAGGGCGAGGTTGTGACTCTTGCACCACAAGACCAGTCTGAGAACCTCTGACCTATAGGCCGTTTTGTCTTCCAATTCCATTGCTTAATTGTTTTCACTCTTAGGAATTTTCTCCCTAGTCCCAGGTTGCTTCTCTCCTTGATTAATTTCCATCCATTGTTTCTTGTCTTGCCTTCTGGTGCTTTGGAAACTAGGCTGAACTCCCCGCCCCCCCCCTTCTTTGTGGCAGCCTCTCTAATATTGGAATACTGCTGTCATGTCCCCACTTTCTTTTCTCTAGTCTAGCCATACCCAATTCTTGCTTACATGACTTAGATGAAAATTAACTAAACTTAGCAGATTATGTATATTATTTATTCATTCATTCATTTATTTATTTATATTTATTTGATTTGTCAATCGCTTACAAGATAATAAGTATAAGTATATATATAGTTATGAATACATGAAATGGGTATATATAAGAAAAATAAAAGAAACAATAGGACAGGGACGGTAGGCATAAGCGTTGGTGCGCTTATGCATGCTATAACCTGGTTAGGCGTGTTATGCAAATGATGCTGCATCCAAGGACACTTCCGTGGGATAAAAGAGAATATTGCAGCTCAGGCTTGAAAGTCAGGGGGTCTTAGGTGCTCTCTGAGCTTGCTCATTTTCTTGCAGACGTTTCATGACCCAAACTAGGTAACATCATCAGTGCTAGAAGGGACTGGGATTTGCAGAGAGGAGGAGAAGGAGGATTGTGAGGTCCTTGGTGCTCTCTGAGCTTGGTTGTTTTCTTGCAGGCATTTTATTACCCAACTAGGTAATATTATCGGTGTTAGAAGGGAATGGGGTGTGCAGAGAGGAGGAAGAGGAGGACAACTATGAGGTCCTTGGTGCTCTCTGAGCTTGGTTGTTTTCTTGCAGACGTTTCATTGCTCAAAATAGGTAACATCATCAGTGCTAGAAGGAAGTAAAGTTTGTAGACAGGAGGAGGGGGGAGGGAGGAGGAGTGGGGAGGAGGAGGAGGAAACGATGGGTCCTAGATGCCCTCTGAGCTTGGTGATTTTCTTGCAGACGTTTCATTACCCAAACTAGGTTACATCATCAGTGCTAGAAAGAAATGGGGTTTGTGGAGAGGAGGAGGAGAAGGATGGGGGAGAGGATTGTGGGATCCTTGATGCTTGCTGAGCTTGGTGATTTTCTTGCAGACAGGTTTGGGTTTCATTACCCAAACTAGGTAACATCAACAGCTCTAGTCGCCAAGGTCTGATGATGTTACCTAAATTTTAATAATGAAACGTCTGCAAGAAAACAACCAGGCTCAGAGGGCATCAAGGACCACCCCCCTCACTTCCAAGCGATTCCTCCAGAGTTGGAGGCGGTTTCCTTTTCCCAGAACTTGACATCCAACGAATATTTTACAATCTTTCCAACTTGGTGGTCGGCATTCCTCCTAAGGGTGGGCTTCCCAGTGTGGGAACCAGCGGGTGCAGTCGTTTTCATTGTGCAAATAAATCCCTGACTCCAGATTCTCTCCCTTACAGGCATTTACACAGGCTCTAGTTTCCTCGCGGTCGGACCAGGTTTTCCATCTGTGTGGCTCCGTGCCAGCCCCTGAACTCCACACAGAGCTATAAAAGGGACTCTCCCATCCTTAGGAAATGCTGTAAACGGATGCCTTGAACAGGACTTCAGGAAAGACTAAAAAAAAAAAAAAACCTGGTAAGTTTAAACACTTTCTGTGCCTTGAATTCCTAGATTTTGACTGAAAGAAACAGTGCAATTTGCAACAGGAAGGCTATGATTTCTAATGTTACTTGGTGAAGATGATGGTGTAATGTAATGTTATTTTTTATCTTGCAAACAAAAGCAGAGTATAACATTATTGTTAACCAAGTGTTTATTAAGGAAGGCATTTGGGAAGGCGCAAACATATTCCTACAGAGCAAAATATGATTTTTTGCATGGTGCTTTATCCACCTGGGCAGAACATTAGTATTTGCAGGATTATTTTAGATGAGAAGACAGCTGCAGGCAACTCAGAGCAGCTGAAATTGTTTTTACTATATCTTAAATGGGAAATGTATGAGATCGCTAACCAGGATGGGGGGAAAAATGTTTCTAGTTTGTTCCTTGTCCTGAAGGTAGCTTAATTCTATTCTTCCTATTAAGGCACAACTTGGCTCATATTTTTCACGGTACACATCATAATTAAAAATATGGTTAAATCTAATCTGCAGTTCTGTAAATATATATAGAATAGAATAGAATTCTTTATTGGCCAAGTGTGATTGGACATACAAGGAATTTGTCTTGGTGCAAATGCTCTCAGTGTACATAAAAGAAAAGATATGTTCGTCAAGAATCATCAGGTACACCCCTTAGTGATAGTCATAGGGTACAATAAGCAATCAAATCATACTAGGAAACAGTCAATATCAATTGTAAGGATACAAGAGACAAAGTCACAGCCATACAGTTACAAGTGGGAGGGGATGGGTGATAAGGAGTGATGAGAAGATTAATAGTGATAGTAGTGCAGACTTTGTAAATAGTTGGACAGTGTTGAGGGAATTATTTGTTTAGCAGAGTGATAGCGTTTGGGGAAAAACTGTTCTTGTGTCTAGCTGTTCTTGTGTGCAGGGCTCTATAGCGTCGTTTTGAGGGAAGGAGTTGAAACAGTTTAAATTAAAACTGTAAATATGTACAGTATCTAGGAATAAATGCCCCCAAGGATATCCCTGATTCTTATTTTTGAGGAGTGGTAAACTGTTGAGGCATAAAAACCAGTATAAAGATCACCCAAAGAGAAGCAAACTGTACACTGAGGAGAAATTCAACAATATGCTTAATTCGATACTTTGAAGTCCAACTGTGTCTTTTATGCCATCCTGGTCACATGGTTTTCCAGTCTATTTTTGAAATCCTCCATCAATAGAGCACCCACAATGCCAGGAGGCAAGTATTCCACTGATTAATTGTTCTCACTGTTAAAAAAATTATCTTGATTTCTAGGTTGGATTTCTCTTTAATAAGCTTCCACCCATAACTTATTTTCTTCCTTCTGGTGCTTTGGAGAATATAAATTTCCTCTTATTTGTGACAGCCCTTCAGATACAGGAAAACAGTTATCATGTCTCCCACTCCATTCCTTCTCTTCAATAGGCTAAATATACCTAGCTCCCTCAATGGTTCATCATATGATTTAGCCTTCGTGGAATGAAACTTGGGTTTCTTTAAATCAAGAAATAACTCTATAAATTAGAAGGAAAGAATTTGCATTTTTGCCCTGTGTTTATCTTTTATTGTGTGATAGAAGATCAGAGCTCATAGAGAACAACTCTTTTAATTTTAACTATTAATTTTAACTATTCTAGTTTTAAGTGTAGCACATGAAATTATCTATTGCAATATCCTATCCGTCAATGACTACTTCACATTCAACCACAACAATACACAGGCACACAATAGGTACAAACTCAAGGTAAACCGCTCCAAACTCGATTGCAGGAAATACAATTTCAGCAACAGAGTGGTCAATGCCTGGAATACTCTACCTGACTCCGTAGTTTCTTCCCCAAACCCCAAAAACTTTAACCTCAGACTGTCTACTGTTGACCTCACCCCATTCCTAAGAGGTCTGTAGGGGATGTGCATAAGTGCACCAACGTGCCTACTGTCCCTGTCTTACTCTTCCCTTTTACTCATATCCATTTCATGTATTCATAACTATTAGGCTTGTAGGACTGCCTCAGGACCAAGGACTATACGTCTTCTGCAAGCTTCTTTGTTGTTATCTTTAAGCAGTTAATGCCAAGAGGATTTGGGGAAATTGTTCCCAAAAGTTAGAGCAGGGTTGGACAACTAATTTTCTAACGTTAGAGTTGGTACCATTTTCAGTTGAGATGCCCACGGAAAAGTTTCTCTGGTCATGATAAGAGTGTTCAATTTGCCTGCTCCCAAAACAGTGGTCAGAGGAAGGTAGGGACAAAATCCATCCAGATTGAGTCCATACTGATATAAGTGTGCTTTGTTTTCTTCTCCCCAGGTTGTTCTTCCATTTGGAAGCCCAAGGAGACTTTAAAACCAGAGTGCTGTGATCATCCAAATGCGTCTTTGACCTGCTTGGAAATTAGCATCTGAGAATCCTGTTCTGGAGTTGAAGGATGATTGAACTACAGAGACAGCTTCTGCCTTCCTTCTTCCTTCTTGCAGTTGCCTGCATTTCTGGTGAGCGTGGCAGACCTTCTCAGATGTTCAAAATGGCAGGGTTGCTACATATAGTACTTCATCTTGTGACTACAGAATCAACCAACCTAGAACTAAGGAGACATTTCCTGATAGTTAGAACAATTAAGCAGTGAATGTCTTGCCTCCAGAAATTGTGAGTGCTCCACCGCTCGAGGTTTTGAAGAAGAGATAGTACAACCATTAGAGTGAAATGGTATAGGGTTTCCTGGCTGAGCAGGGGGTTGGACTAGAAGACCTCCAAGGCCCCTTCCGAGTCTGTGGTGCTGTTATCTGAGCCATGTTTAAAGGGGAAGAATGCTATTTCAACTCACACAGAAGCACAAATATGCCTAGAGAATTTCCTACAATATGTTCAACCCAACTTCTTCTAGGGTTCTCTAGGGTTACATGCAAACTCAATGTATCATTTTTCAGATTAACTTTTAATCTGAACATTCCTGAGTGGCTATTGTACTGATTTTTCATGGTTTGGTAACATTGAGAATATAACTTTTTTTTTTTCCAAACAGTACGTTTAATTTATTTTCTGATTCACAACAAACCACATATAAGCCAGAAATGCTGGGTTCACGCGATATATTAAGTCACCAAAAGAGAAGCCAATATGTTTCTATAACTTTTAGTATAGATTATGGCACCATGAATAAAATGGATAAATAAAGCCCCCAAAAGAAAGGAAAGGGAAAAAATCTGTGAATTATTAATATTATATTACTATAAAATTAACCCAGTCCTTCAATGTGTTCTTCAATATAAATCATCTGGAAACATATTTTTTCCATCTGTTCATTTTTATATTATTAAGACCACCCATAAGGAAAGCTAACCAAGTATAATATTTGTTCATGTCATATTTTTATTAATTTAATTAAACATGTTGTTTGAATATAATCTATGTCTCTTTAGTGAAAAGGACTTTTCTCTTTTATTTTGGTTGTTTTTTTTTTTTTTAATTACATTTATATACCGCCCTTCTCCCTAGGGACTCAGGGCGGTGAACAGCTCGTCTAAAAACCCCACAAATACAAAAGTTAAAAAGTAATTAAATATTTGAATCAGCTGCAGACTAAAATTAGGAAAACCCCCCCCTACCCTTAAAACCCAATTTAAAGTTAAAAATGGAGATCAAATTTAAAATCATTATCTCAGCCCAGGCCGGCCTGCTCAAAGAGCCAAGTCTTTAACGCGCGCCTGAAGGCCCTCAGGTCCGTGCCGGTACGAAGTTCTGGTGGCAGAGTATTCCAGAGGGCGGGGGCACCCACAGAGAAGGCCCTACCCCTTGGCGCCGCCAGACGACACATAGCGGCCGACGGCACCCGGAGCAGACCCTCCCTGTGGGAACGCACCGGCCTGTTGGAGAACGTTGGCAGAATGCGGTCCTGAAGGTAACCTGGTCCCATGCCATGGGTCGCCCTAAAGGTCAAAACTAGAACCTTAAAGCGAACCCGGAGAGCCATCGGCAACCAATGCAGCTCGCGCAGGAGAGGCGTCACATGGGCGCTACGCGACGCCCCCATAATCACCCTCGCGGCTGCATTTTGCACCAACTGGAGTCTCCGGATGCTCCCCGCAGGGAGCCCCATGTAGAGGGCATTACAATAGTCCAGGCGAGAGGTGACAAGGGCCTGAGTGACCGTGCGCAAGGCGTCCCGATCCAGGAAGGGCCGCAACCGGTAGATCCGACGGATCTGATGAAACGCCCCCCTGGAGACGGCCGCGATGTGATGTTCAAGCGACAGCCGTACATCCAGGAGGACTCCCAGGTTGCGAGCCCTCTCTGTGGGGGGCAGAACCTCCCCCCCAATAGCCAGCGAAGGTGTCAGCTGGCTATATCGGGGCGCCGGAAACCACAGCCACTCGGTCTTGGATGGGTTGAGCCGAAGCCTGTTCCCGCCCATCCAGTCCCGCACGGCCTCCAGGCACCTAGACATAGTCCCCACAGCATCGTTGGGGTGGTCTGGAGTGGAGATGTACAGCTGGGTGTCATCTGCATACAGATGACACCTCACTCCAAGACCACGGATGATCTCGCCCAGCGGCTTCATATAAATGTTGAACAGGAGGGGAGAAAGGACCGACCCCTGAGGCACCCCACAAACCAGGGGCCTAGAGGTGGACCTCTCCCCCCCCGCCAACACGAATTGCGAACGGTCAGAGAGGAAGGAGGAGAACCATCGGAGGACGGTTCCACCAATCCCCAACCCCTCCAACCGTCGCAATAAGATACTATGGTCGATAGTATCAAAAGCCGCCGAGAGATCTAATAGGACCAGGACAGAGGAGAACCCTCTGTCACGAGCCCTCCAGAGATCATCAACCAACGCGACCAATGCCGTCTCAGTGCTATGTCCAGGCCTGAAGCCCGATTGGAACGGATCGAGGTAAGTTGCTTCCTCCAGGTACTGGGGGAGCTGACGTGCCACCACACTCTCAACAACCTTCGCCACGAAGGGAAGGTTGGAGACTGGACGATAGTTGTTTAAAATAGCTGGGTCCAGGGAAGGCTTCTTGAGGAGGGGGCGCACCACCGCCGCCTTCAGGGCGGTAGGGAGCAACCCCTCTCTCAAAGAAGCGTTGACAATCCCCTGGAGCCAGCCTCGTGTCGTCTCCCTGGCGGCCGAAACCAACCAGGAAGGACACGGGTCCAATAAACAGGTGGTGGCATTCAGACCCCCCAGCAACCTGTCCACACCCTCAGCGGTCACAGGATCGAACTCCCCCCAGATAACACTCTCAAGACCTGCCCCGGACACCTCCCCCGGGACCACCCAATTGGAGTCGAGCCCTTCCCGAATCTGAGCGATTTTATCATGCAGAAATCGGGAAAACTCCTCCGCTCTACCCTGCAAGAGGTCATCCCGCGCTCTCGGTTCAAGTAGAGAGCGGGTCACTCTAAACAGGGCGGCAGGCCGATTTTCTGCTGATGCAATAAGGGCGGAGAAATACGAAGACTTCGCCGCCCCTATCGCCACAAGGTAAGTCTTAATATGAGATCTCACCTGTGTTCGGTCAGACTCAGAACGGCTCGCCCTCCAAATGCCCTCAAGACGTCTTTTTCGGCACTTCATCTCCCGTAGCTCCTCCGTATACCACGGAGCCAAATGGGATCTGTGCCGAGTCAGAGGTCGCATAGGCACAACTCGCTCTAGGGCCCCGGCGGCCGACCCCTCCCAGGTGGCCACCAGGTCTCCAGGCGAGCTGAGAGCCAGAGATTCAGGAAATGGCCCAAGCTCCCTCTGGAACCGATCCGGATCCATTAGGCGCCTGGGGCGGAACCATCTAAGTGGCTCCGCCTCCCTGCGGTGGGGGGTAGCGGAACAGAAATCCAGCCTAAGGAGGGAATGATCTGTCCATGACAAGGGCGTAATAACTAAATCCCCCCAATTACAGTCATTCAACCACTGCCCAGAGACAAAAATCAGGTCCAGCATGTGACCTCCCATGTGAGTGGGGGCAGAAACTAACTGGGTCAGGTCCATGGCCGTCATGGAAGCCAAGAACTCCCGGACCAACCCCGAGGTTTCACCGAGCGATGGCAGGTTGAAATCCCCCATGACTAAGAGCCTTGGGGTCTCAACCGCCAGCCCGGCTATTACCTCTAGGAGTCCGGGTAGGGCCGATGAGACGTGGCAGGGAGCCAGGTACGTCAACAAAAGACCCATCTGAACCCCTTGCCCCCACTTCACAAAAAGAGATTCACAGCCAGCCGTCTGAGGGACAGTGGCCTCCCTAGGACAAAGGACTTCCTTTATAAGCACCGCCACCCCACCGCCCCTTCCCTGAGCCCTAGGCTGGTGAAATGCAAGGAAACCTGGTGGGCACATCTCAACCAGAGGGACACCTCCCTCTGGGCCCAACCAGGTTTCGGTGACACCTACCAGGTCCGCGGCCTCCTCCTGAGCCAACTCCCAGATCAGGGGAGCCTTATTAACCACGGACCTGGCATTGCACAACAGCAGCCGGGTATTCAGGGCCTGAGATTCCGGACAACCAGGACTGCAGGATGGGTAGGGAGGGTCGGAGCGCGCTACCGCTTGTAAACATCGGGAGCGCGATCCCCTAACCGGATATGGCCCTCCACCCCTAGCATACCTACCTCTCCCAGTTACCGTGCCGATAAAACTGGCCCCCGGCTGCCCACCCCCTGTCTGCCACCCCGACACGGGGACCCCCGAGGCCCCACAGGCGCGCTCGCCGGCCCGGCTGCCCCCAATTCCATGCGGGCTGTCTCCCCCGCCCGCCCTGGACTTTTCCCCCTTAAAAAATCCCATTAAAAATTTTTCAAGCCCGAATTTACCACGCCCTCCCCGGTTTCCCCGACCCCACCATCGCTCCGGATCCCAGGATCCCTCATTGCGGAAGGTCTTAGAGAGCTTCGAGGGCCACCTAAGGGAGAGGGGGGCATCCCTCAAGGCCCAAAGCTCTGAACTTTTGCCATACAAATAGTACAATTTAATGCATGGTCTTTCACATTTATGTGAAAAATAGGGAAATTGAATTGTCTTTTAAAAGTAAATTTACATCTGCTGTTTGATTTTAGATGATCTTATTTGAATACAGAGTTTTGTAAAACGTTTCCAGGTTTTGCTCCCGAATTGCCCTTTGTAAAGCAAAATTATAAACATAAACAATTTTTGTTTAGTTTTATGAACCTGTTTCAAATTTCCTCCTTTTTCCCCAAGTCCTTTATGTTTTCCAAGAAAATATGGTCATCGTAACTGTATTATCCCAGTCTCTATCGAACTGCTTGTCTTTCTGCTTTGAATAGGTTCAGTTGATTATTATTTTAATTAATTACTAGTCATGATTATATCATTATTATAATTATTGGCTGACACCTATCATGTTTCCTTGAAAATAAGACCCCATCTTATTTTTTTTTTTTTGCCACCAAAAAAGGCACCAGGTCTTATTTTCGGGGATGTCATCCACTGACTAACCTCACTTGCGTGCGTCGCCCCCGGCCTCCTTTTTGCTGTCAGAGGCCTTCAGGAACTTTTTCTTCTGCAGCCTTCTGCGAACTTTTTCCTGAAAGCCTCTGCAGGATCCATCTGGAGTTTTGTTATCAGCTCCAGAGGCCTTCAGAAAAGCCTTGTCAGCCGCAGAAAAAATGGGCCAGCAAGGCAGGTGTCAGGTGTGAGAGGCTATAACTGTTCAAAGGTAAGTAGTAGGGCAGCTCCACCCCATCCCCACCCTAGCTTAATTTTTACCCGTCCACTCTGGATGGGCGGAATCTTAATTAGGGCTTATTTTGGGGAGTTGGGCTTATCAAGCTAGGACTTACTTTCAAGGTAGGTCATATTTTTGGAGAAACATAGCTTCTCAAATTTGCAGGGTTTAGGAAAAGAAAGAGCTTGAAACTGACCCGTGGGGTTACTTCTTTGTGACTGGGTCACAAAGTCTAGGCCAAACAAGTCTTAAATGCCAGATGCATGACATTTTTCCATGAAGAGTAATCCAAGTGTTTTGTACACTTTATAGCTGTGGGATTTGCAACTGCCCAGTGCTTCCATGCCATCATCCAAAATCTCAGAAGAGCCTCTAATTCAAATCTGAGTTACTGGAACTAAACCCTCCTATCTATTTGGAGTAAATGAGATAAACAGCCTGGACCATAAAACTTCTGGTCAATGTTTTAGGGTGAACTCTGGTTTTATAAAATGCCTTTTTTTTTTAGCCTCAATGATGGGAAAAAAAGAGTTTTCAACTGAGTTCTTTCCAGAAAAAAAGGAACGCCAAGCCCTTTCCCTTAGGCTGCCAAGAAAGCTGTATGAATATATCTGAATGTCTATGGAGATTCTCGGTCATCCAGGTCATTGTTGTTCCAAAGGTGCTTTGTTTTCAAGAGGCAACTGGACTTTCTGGTTTTTCTCTGAAGATATTTCGCTTCTCATCCAAGAAGCTTCTTCAACTCTCAAGAGAAGCGAAATGTCTTCAAAGAAAAACCAGGAAGTCCAGTTGCCTCTTGAAAAAGCATCTTTGGGACAATATATTTGAATATTATCACTATATGAATAACTGCATGGATTGGTCAAAATATATGCAGGATATAAATCATTACAAGAAGCAATCGATGGAAACTTATCAAGGAGAGAAGCAACCTAGAACTAAAGGAGAAATTTCCTGGCAGTGAGAACAATTAACCAGTGGAATGACTTGTCTCCAGAGGTTGTGAATACTCCAACACTGGAGTTGTTTAAGAAGAGATTGGACAACCATTTGTCTGAAAAGGTATAGGGTTTCCTGCCTGAGCAGGGGGTTGGACTAGAAGACCTCCAAGGTCTCTTCCAACTCTGTGATTCTATTACGGTGCTGCAACTGAAGCCCACCTGCAGATATAAAACATGAGACGCTTCTATTATGATGCTGTGCCCGCTATCTTGCAGAGTGTCAACCCACCTACAGATGCTGCTGGCTTGGAGCCAAAGACACTTCAAAGGCGATCACTTTAGGAGATGTATAAATACTTGTTCTTGTCAATAAGGAAACAGGTGTGGTATCCTGGATGCTCTGCAGTGGATAAGAAGATGCTCCAGAGAGTTATAAACACAGCACAAAAAATCATCGGTTGCTCTCTTTCTTCTTTGGAAGAGATTGTGAAGACCAGATTCCTTTCTAGAGCACTAAAAATCTCCACAGACCGTTCTCATCCTGGACATTCATATTTCGAACTGTTACCATCAGGGAGGCGTTATAGGTGTCTTAAAATGAGGACTAATAGACTGAGAAACTGTTTCTTTTCCAAGGCAATAATTATCTTGAATCAAAAAATACATATGTGATTTAGCCCTATGTATATAGTGACATTTTTAAACTAACTATATGTTTTAGATAGGTTTTAGACTAGGTTTTTTATTATTATTATTTTAATTATTTTAATTTTTAAATACTCTGTAGTGTGATTGTGATGTGGTGTTTGGGGCACTGTGCTGGAGTAGCTTTCAAATTTCATTGTATTTGTAGAATGCTATGACAGTAAAGGTATTCTATTCTATTCTATTCTATTTTATTCTATTCTACTATTTTCTATTCATTTTGTTATTCTATTCTATTCTATTCTATTCTATTCTCTCTTCTCCTCTTCTATATTCTATTCTATTCTATTCTAAACACTGCCAGCTGCCCTCCAAATTTGGACGGAAAGAAAGAAAAGACAGCTAGAAAAGGGATGAATATTTATGCTGTTAAAGCCCAGTGGGGACTTCGTTGTTTTGCTGAAATGCTCATGGCTGGATTGGGACAATTTCTGAGTTTTGGATTTGCTTTTTTTCCCGAGGTTGGATGAGAAACTGAAGAGGGAAAAGCCAAAACAATTATAGCCATAGTTAGAGGTGGCCTGTTCTATGCGAGCTTGCAAAATCTCCTACTGGGAGAGGATGGCGCTGTGTCTACTAACTTTTCCCTCTCCTGTCTGGGTTTTGATTTTATGTTTTTGTCTTGGGCATCAGTTGCTTCGAAAGTTTGAGCTTGATCAGCTCAGAAGGATGGGAAAGGACTTTCTCAAACCTTATTTGGTCATCAAAGTCCCTTCCAACTTTATGAGTTTACAAAATTCTATCACTTTTCCGAATGTTGGAAAACTAATTCTGATCGTCCATTTCCACTTTGTGCACATAGCAGATTTGTGGGAAAGGGGAAGCTTGAATTTTTTTAAAAAAATTATTTATTAAAATGTAATGCCATCCATCTACAAGGTGATTCAATTTGCTTGACAGCCGTGGTTACAGTTCTGTGCCGAGCATTAATGTTGCCAGAGAAAGCTTCTACCAAACAGAGTAGCAGCAAACAGCATGTTCAGGCACAGAAGTGGCAGAACATTGTTTTTTGAGAAAGCATCACGTAGAACATAGAATAAGATGGCTGGGAGGGACCTCAGAGATCTTCCAGTCCAACCCCTGCTGAAGGCAAGAGAGCTTATACCATCCAGGTCAAATGGTTGACCAGTGTTTCAAATCCAGGAACCATTCTTGGAGAGAACAAGCAGGTTTAGGGTTAGGGTGATCGTAACCTCTTCACTGCACCCTTTAGGTTTTATCTCTTTCATTTCTATTTCTTAATATTTTCCATAAAACCCTCCCCTGCTATTGTACTGTTGCTGAGTTTGTTATTAGCTGTGATAGAAAGCAGGTGACATTACATGGCCTGGTGTTGTTACTCAGGGATAGAATAGGAATAGAAATAGAAATGGAATAGAAGAGAAGAGAAATAGAATAGAAATAGAACAGAAATATAGAATAAATATTTAATATAGAATAGAAATAGAACAGAAATATAGAATAGAATATAGAATAGAACAGAAATAATAGAATAGAAATATAGAATAGAATATAGAAAATAGAACAGAAATTATAGAATAGAAATTGAATAGAACAGAAATATAGAATAAAAATATAGAATAGGAGCTGGAAGGGACCTTGGAGGTCTTCTAGTCCAGCCCCCTGCTCAAGCAGGAGAACCTATACCATTTCAGACAAGTGGCTGTCCAGTCTCTTCTTCAAAGCCTCCAGTCATGGAGTGCCAACAACTTCTGGAGGCTAGCCCTTCCACTGGTTCATTGTCCTCACTGTTAGAAAGTTTCTCCTTAATTCCAGGTTGCTCCTCTCTTTGACCAGTTTCCAACCATTATATCTTTTCTTGCCCTCTGATGCATTGGAGAATAATTTTACCTTCTCTTCTTTGTGGCAAGAATTTCCGAAGCTAAAGGAGGCGATTGTTAAGTGAGTTGCACTCCATTTTATGACTCCTCCACCCCCATCGTTCTTAAGTGACTTACACAATCGCTGGACAAGTCCACCTTCCCACATTTACTTGGCAGTCAGCTGCCCCAAACGGCAAACACCTAACCCTGGGACCCTACAACTGCCAGAAATACATGCCAGTCGCAAAGTGCCCCAATTTTAACCACATGACCGCAATGGTCATAAGAGTGAGGACCAGTCATAAGTCAATTTTCTCAGTATTGCTGTCCTTTCGGATGGTTGCTAAGTGAACTAAGTCAAGGATTACATGCGAACGGTTCCACAGAAAGTTTCAGCACCGAACTAAATATTTTAAAATCTGACAGAAGAGAAAAATAATTAGAGAATCATGCATGTTCCTCTCATTTGGGCACAAATGAAATCAAACTTCATCAAGCCCTTGTTCTGACTTTTTTCACCAACAGTACAGGTAGTGCTCAACTTACAAAAGTTCATTTGGTGACCTGCAAAGTTATGACGGCTGTGCTGGTTAGACAGTATATACTTAGTTTAGGAATGAGAACTGCCCCCTTAAGGGAATGCTTCATGGGGAATGTAGTTAATGCCTCTTGGGAGATGTAGTTCATGTTACATGGTCACATCTGTGATCCTGATTGGTTACTGACTTGATCTCTGGTTGGGCTGGGGGAGTTTTTGGGCATTCTTACCTGCACCCCAGCATCGTGCTGGAGTGTTCTTTTGCCATAATGCTATGGGATGAAGGTAGCCATCTTTTCACTTTCATGTCCCCAAGCTCCTATGGAACAGCAGTTAAGCACTACAAAGGCTTCCATGCAAAGTTAATTTATTGGATTTATTAGGCAACCTCAAAGTACAACTCACATTTGTGTTGAGATTCATCTAACGTCCAATCTTTGCCTCAATAGTTGCCTCAATAGTGTAGAAAGATGGTTATCTTCATCCCATAGGGTTATGGCAAAAGAACACTCCAGCCCAACCAGAGATCAAGTCAGTGACCAATCAGGATTACAGATGTGACCACCGTGACATGAACTACATCTCCCAAGAGGCATTAACTACATGTCCCATGAAGCATTCCCTTAAGGGGGCAGCTCTCATTCCTAAACTAAGTATATACTGTCTAACCAGCACAATGACAATGACAAGTGAGACTTAGGACCATTTTTCACAGTTACGACTGTTGCAGCCATCCCCATGGTCACATGATCAAAATTCACATGCTTAGCAACTGGTTTATACTTACGACGGTCGCAGTACCCCAGGGTCACATGCTCCCCTTTTGCAACATCCTGACAAGCAAAGTTAATGGGGAAGCTGGGATTCACTTAACAACCAGATTACTAACTTATTGACTGCACAGATTCACTTAACAATGGTGGCAAGAAAGGTCATAAAACAGGGCAAAACTCACTTAACAGCTGTCTCACTTAGCAACAGAAATTTGGGGCTCAATTGTGGTCGTAAGTCAAGGACTACCTGTACCACTTTGAAGACAAGGAACCTCAAGGCAGTATCAAATCCAAGGTGGACCCAATCTAAACAAATTACACCCAAATCTCTTGCTTTTGATTAATTTGAATAATTCCACCTTCTAAATCCATGTCTTTATTGTACATCTCTTGTTTAAAAACCTTACTTAGTATTTTGGTGGCACTCTGGTATGAGAGCCATTTCTGGCTGTTCTTAGCAGCAATTGCAGTGGATCTGATGTATTTTTGTTAACTAGAATAGAGTTGGAACAGAGTTGGAAGGGACCTTGGAGGTCTTCTAGTCCAACCCTCTGCTTAGGCAGGAAACCCTACATCATTTCAGACAAATGATTAACTAATCTCTTCTTAAAAATTTCCAGTGTTTAAATCTAGTTGGTTTATTTAAGCAATTTATATCCCACCATCTCATTTTCACAATTCAGAATATACTGAGTTAGTTTTTTTTAAAAAGTAACACAAAAAGCCAAAATAAAACCATAATTAAAGCAACTCTAGAAACAACACCACTGATTAAACAATATTCAGTGTGCCAAAATGGACTGCAAGTGACATATCTCTTTCAGCCTACACATTGGACTCACCCTAATTTCTTGGCCCCAGAATTTTGGGGGAAAGCTGATTTTAAAAACAGCCTATTCTTTTTTCATTTTACAGCATATATATATATATATATTGTTTCTGTTTTTTCCCCTCCCTAAGGTGAACGGATTTTAAAACAATCAGTGAGCTGGATTGCCAATGGACGAAAACCCTACAGCCTTTTGACCAAACACAATTCAGACAGTAAGTCATTTTCCACTTCGTGCAGTTCTGTTTTAAGAAAGAATTAAGATGCCATATGCTTGCTATTATGTTTTAAACAAATTAAGATGCCTTAATTTATGAAAGATCCTGTCAGTCTGTCTCTATGCACTTTGATAATGGAAAGCAGATTAATCCTTGCTAAAGCCTAATTCATTCTGGCTAACACCCCAAGAAACAGATTGTTTCTTTTTGCTAAAAGCTAAAACCAAGTCTACAGTAGTTGTCAACATCTCTGTTCAGTTTATAAGCCAGACATTTCCTGACATTGTAAATCCCAAAAGGGAATCTCAATTTTACCAAGCAGTTTATGCTGAAGATTAATGTTAGATTAATTGCTGCAAACACAAAATGTTTAAAATAATAGATAGCTTTAGAAGCTATGTGCAGCCTTAATCCCCATCCTGAGTGAAATATGCAGGCTATCCTAACCGCGAAACGCTGTGGACAGAAGACAAGCTTCTCTTGACTCCATCCATGGTGGAGAATCAGAAGGATTTCACCCTTCTAATGGTGTGGCACTATGAATGTATTTCCAGAAATTTGGCAAATCCTTCCATTCCCCACCATCCAGTCAGAGCTGAAGAAGCTTCTTGGATGAGAAGCGAAACATCTTCAAAGAAAAAACAAAGGAATTCCAGTTGCCTCCTGAAAAAGCATCTTTCTTAAGCAGCCTTTTTATTCCTGGCTTGGAACTGGACCTGCATAATTTAAAAGAAAATTTTAATAAGATGATGTGTCACTGGTATTTAATACCAGATAAGCTATCTAAGATGTATAAAGGCATGTCAAATGAATGTTGGAAATGTAAAAGTAAAGAAGAGACTTTAGAAGCAATGGATGGAAACTAATCAAAGAGACAAGCAACTTAGAACTAAGGAGAAATATCCTGACAGTTAGAACAATTAATCAGTGGAACGATTTGCCTCCAGAAGTTGTGAATGCTCCAACGCTGGAAGAAGAAACTGGACAGTCACTTGTCTGAAATGGTATACGGTCTCCTGCTTGAGCAGGGGGTTGACTAGAAGACCGCCAAGGTCCCTTCCAGCTCTGTTATTCTGTTCTGTTCTATCCTTTATGGTCGATATGTGATAAAGCAAAAAAAAATTGGAACATGATTCATATTTTAATACAGAAAATTTTGAAAATGAAGATATTTTGGAACATGATTCATATTTTAATATAGAAAATTCTGAAAATAATATAGAAAAAAATGAAACTTTCCTTTTGGGTCTAATGGAAAAAACTTGGAGAAAAAAATTGGAACTTTGATACTATATATGTTGACAGCAGCATCTTTATTATGTGCACAAAAGTGGAGGAACACTTTGATTCCCACTAGGGACGAATGGCTGCAGAAGCTGATAGGAGTAGGCTGAAATGGCAAAATCGGCTATTTTGATTAAAGAGAAGAAAAAATAGTGCTTTTGTTTCCACATGGAGACCGCTTCTGAACTTTGTGCTTGAAGTGGAAAAGATTGCAACACTGATTTTGGATTTTACCGATTAGATTGACAGATCCCTATAGATATGGCTTATTCATATTATTATAAAAAAGCAAAATATTGTGATTTGATGCTCTTGCCTTATTTTATTGCAACAGAGAGAGTCGGAAGTCAATGGTTCTTTTTCTTTTTCCCAACCCTTCCTCACTTCTCTTTCCTCCCCCTTCCCCCCCCCCCCCCCCCCCCCGCTTTCCTATTTACCTGTGTATGTTGCATCTTATTTTATCTTACAACTCAATAAAACGTTTGGCTTGGCAAAATGCAAGCCTCCCTTTTATTTCCTTGGAACTGGGTTTATCTTCCTGTAACGGTAAGGATGACCATTTATGGACTATGAAGGCTAACATGCTTGTGAAGAAGGCACAAGAAGAGGCTGTACTTCCTGAGAATGCTCAGGTGTCAGGATTCCGGCATGAGCCTTGAGCCACACTCCCAAAACCAAAGAGGATTTATTTGAAGTTAACATTCTACGTCTGGCACTAACCTGGGCGTAGCCAACTCTGAGATACATAATTCACTGTCACCCTTGATCCTGCCTTTCCCCCCACCTCCCACCCCTCTGGGTGTATCATCCAACAAAACACGTCCATAGCCAAGAGTCACCAATCATGCTCTCCAATTAGTTTTTTTTTTCACGGCAGAAGCTTCAGCCATCTAATCAGTCTTTGAAGAAAATATGAATGGAATGTACTTTCGATTCCACACTGTTGCCTGCTCTTTGAAACTCCCCCCCCCCCACTTTCTGTTGTCAACTTTAAAACGTGAATACAAAATGTTTTATGAGTTGACATCAGGAAGATAAAATCTATCTCAGCATCTACTTCTGTTCTACTACCGCAGCACCATTGAGAGTGTCCTGACATACGGCATTCTTGCATGGTATGGGAGCAGCTCTGTAGCAGACAGAAAAGCTCTACAGAGAATCATTAAAACTGCCCAGAATATCATTGGGATCCAGCTACCAGCCCTGGATGACATCTTTGCATCTCGCTATTTGAGGAAGTTGCACAACATTCTCAGAGACTCTTCCCATCCTGCTCACAATCTTTGTGAACTGTTGCCTTCTGGCAGAAGATACAGAACAATTAAAACTCGGGCCACATGTTTTCTGAACAGTTTTTATCCCAGAGCTATAATTGCACTTAACAATGAACTTAAGGACCACCATCAGTGAGCTGTTGGACAGTATTACTTGGTCTGTTGTGTGGATGCTTGTGTATTTTTAAGGGGGGGATTTTGGTGGGTGGGAGGGTGTTTGGGGATTGTCATGTGACAATTTGGATAGTAACTGGCACAACTGGGGAATCCTGAATCTGAAAGTTCCAGGCTTCCTTGCAATAAGTAAAAACTACAAATCCATCCCCTGCACCCATCATCTCATCACATGCCCCAATCACCATCCGTCCCAGTTTAAGACTTCCCTTCGCTTATGCGCAGAATAACATGACCTTGAATTAGAAAAAGAATGTTATTATATCAAACTACATACACTCCAAGAAATTCCCCCCTCCCACTTTCCCAGGCTCAAATGTGGGGCATGGGAGCATCTGGTCTCAATATGGCTTTCAAAGCTGACAAAAGTATTATCTTATGACAATTGCCCTTTCTGCAGCCCTACAATTTGCAGTGCGTCTTCCTCTCTCTCTTCTTCAGACCAAGAAACGTGGACCAGCTGGTTCAACATTGATCACCCCGGAGGGAACGGCGATTACGAGCGCTTAGATGCCATTCGTTTCTATTACCGGAACAGGGTGTGTCCAAGTCCCATCCGGATTGAAGCCCGGACCACTGATTGGCTCCCCGCCACCAGTTCGGGCCAGGTGGTCCACTCCAGTGTCCAGGAGGGATTCTGGTGCCTGAATAAGGAGCAGCCCCCGGGGCAAATATGCTTCAATTACGCAGTGCGTTTTCTCTGTCCGCCGGGTAAGACTGCCTTTAATTTTTTCAAATTAAATAATAAATTAATTATTTCCCTGCAAATAATACAGGGAGTCCTCTGCTTAACGATCACAATTTGAGCCCAATGTTTCTGTTGCAGAATGAGACCCCAGTGAAGTTTTTCCCCCATTTTATGACCTTTCTGGCCACCGTTGTTAAGAGAATCACTGTAGTTGATAAGTTAGTCACCTGGTTGTTAAGGGAATCTGGCTTCCCCATTGACTTTGCTCATCAGGAGGTCGCAAAAGGGGATCACATGACCCCGGAAAACAGAAATGGTCATAAGTATTCTATTCTATTCTATTCTATTCTGTTCCATTCTATTCCAATTCCAGTTCTACTCTATTCTGCACTATTCTACTCTATTCTATTCCTATTCCTTTTCTACTCTATTCGGCATTATCCTCTCCTCTCCTCCATGCGAAGGGCACATAGACAAAACCAATAAATGTGTCAGTGTCCCACTGAAAGAGTTCCTGCTATAGATTGCAGTTACCCAGGACAAACAATTTGGGAATCTTGACTGAAGTGAATCAGCTCTTCCTCATACACTTTGCTGTCAGGATGGTGGAGTTGCTTCTCAAGCCACCCGCAGATGCTTCACTCCACAAGGAGAGAAGGCCGTGTACTTCTAAGCCTTTCTTTTTGAGTCTTCCTGGACTCATCTTGCTCAACCTCCTAAGATGGCTACCGGCTGTATCTCCCCCACAGGGTCCTTGGCTGGCAATTCCAAATTGGTCTGGTCATCATGGTCCATTTGGAGCTCCTGTTCTGGAAAATGTGACCGAGCTGGGGTGCAGACTCGGAGAAGGACATGCCTTGCAGATACCTTCATGGATCCGCGCTGCAAGGACATCAGCGAGGAAGAGAGAGCTTGTCTGGGACCCCCTTGCAAAGGTATTTTCTAAGAACTTGATGACTGTGAAACAGTGGTGGGCTGCAACCGGTTTGGTGAGCGTGGTGTTTCGCGCCTAAAGCACTTGTGCACAACACTGAAAATGGAGCATTTAGAAGCTTTAGCTGCTTACCTTCCAAGTCAGCAACGGTAAGTAGAACAGCCTGACCAAGGCTTCCTGAGACCATAATTAAGCAAAGGCTTAGTCAAAATAAGTCTTGTTTTATTTCAACGCTGGGAATTATGTTCATTCCCAGCCCGTAATGAGTCCCAAACAGTCCCTCGAGATAAGCACCCACCTTTATCTCCTTTGAATTGCTGCCAACAACTGAAGTGTCAAATGAACTGGAAAAAAAAACCCAACCGAAGTACAAAGTCCACACAGAGTTCAAGGTTTAATCCCAACAGAGCGAACGACTTTGCTTCCTTCAAAGGTTTCTCTACCTTTGCACTTCCTTTATACCTTGGGGGGGGGGGGCAATCACCTCCAAGTCTTACTCCTGAGTCGCCCCTTTTGTCTCAGCTGCTCTTGCCTTCTAGCAGCTCTGCACACATGCGCACTGGGAACAGGCTCCCCTTGTTCCTCTGCCTCACTGCTGCCAGACTCTGGAGGCTCTGGAGTCACCATCTCACTCCCAGATAGTCTTGGCCCCATCTCTGCATCAGATGCAGGACCCTCGTCCGAGTCCTCTCCAGACTCCCGGACTGGTCCCCGTTCTTCCTCACTTTCTGATTCCACTGCCAATTGCACAGGCTGCCGGTGAACCACAACAGCGATATTACTGGATAGTGCGGAGGAGGGCGGGTGGGGCCAGCTGATCTTTCGAACTACCAGTTCGCCCGAAGTAGTCCAAACAGGCAGCAGCCCACCAGTGCTGTGAAACTAAGTTTAGCAATATGCATGGAACCAGGGCATCTAAAGCTGTAGGAAAAAGGAGAGAACAGCTTTGACTACGTGAATGAAAGAAGACTTAAGCCTGCCTTGCTCAGGGGCTGGAGATAAGATGAAAGCAACATCTTGGAGACCCAGCAGAAAAGAGATTGCCCCAGCTGTGCTTGAACCATGAGTGTTTATTAGCCCTTGGTGAAAAGTCCATGCGGAATGAGTAAATCTAGCTGCAAACACAAGATGGCAGCAAAGAGGTACAAAAGATTACAGCTTGTTGCCACCTTGTAGTCATCTGGATTGTCCTAGAACTGTGATGGCAAACCTATGCCACACATGCCAGAAGTGGCATGCAAAGCCATCTTTCCGGGCATGCCAGCCATCACCCGTTGCTCTTCCGAGTTCTGATGCATGCATGCACACCAGCCAGCTGGTCTTTGTATGTGCATGTGTATTAGAAACCGGAAGACCAGGTGGCTGGTGAGCATGTGTGCACTGGGAAGCTAAGCTTCTTGTTTTTGGCACTTCCATGTGTACATACCGGGAAGCTGCTCTTTTGGTTTCCAGCGTGCACATGCGTGCGCTCCTGTTTTGACACTCAAATGTCAAAAAGTTTAGCCACCACTGTCCTACAATCTACAGCTGACTATGATTAGGAGTCACCATCTTTTTCTCCTCTCCTGGGTGATCTTAAACGGGATGCCTAAGAAGAGAAAAGTCAAGGACTTTCTTGAATTCCTAAACTGCAGCCTAATTTAATAATAATCTTCTGTCATGGGAGGGCATGACGTCTTCATTGCTTTTGGCTGATTCAGATGGATAGTAAACTGGCACAACTGGGGAATCCTGAATCTGAAAGTTCCAGGCTTCCTTGCAATAAGTAAAAACTACAAATCCATCCCCTGCACCCATTATCACATCACATGCCCCAATCACCATCCGTCCCAACTTGAGACTTCCCCTCACTTATGCGCAGAATAACATGACCTTGAATTAGAAAACCACAGTAGACACTGCCTTCGAAATGTATTTGATATTTTCCGAAAAGCAGTAAGATCAAGCTTTTGAACTTAAGTTTTTCCTCTGCCTCTTTGCTGCATGGTTCATTAGGGGTATCTCTTGCTTCAGCTAAATTAGCTAAACCAATATTTCTCAACCTTAGCCGCTTTAAGATGGGTGGACTTCAACTCCCAGAATGCTCCAGCCAGCCGTTCCTCAATTCTGGGAGTTGAAGTCCACACATCTCAAAGTGGATGAGGTTGAGAAACAAATTCATCTGGAGATGATGGAGAACTTGGGGCTCTCTGGATCTTTCTGAAGGTCATCTCCAGGCAACTCAGCGCTGGTTATGCTTCCCATCTTTTTGGCATTTTTGTGAGGTTTAAAAAACCCTCATCCAGGAGATCCATGGGTGAAAAATGACTGGTTTGTTCCCTCTTCCTCCTTATCTGGCTGATTTTAAAGAGAGACAACAACAATAGTAATAATAATAATAACCATCATCATCATCATCATCATCTGGAGTAACTCATGCTTTTCTTACTCCTTTCAGTTTGCAACATGACGTGCTCCAGGGGTTGGGTGAATGCCGACTGCAGCGCATGTTTCTGTCAAGAACATTTACTGCATGGCACCGTTGCTCTCCAAGATGGCGCCCCGGCAGCTGGAGCCCGCCTCTATCTGCAAGCGAAGCCATCCAAGTTCTTAACAGAGTCAAGCCACAGTGGGGCATTTGAGGTTTCTGGCGTGTGCCCCGATGGGAAAACCACCCTGCAAATTAAAAAATCCAAGTACATCACGGCTGTGATCACTTTGTCAGAGAGTGCTGAAAATTACTCGGCTGTCCGTATCTTCTTGAAAAGAGCAGGTAAGGAATCATGGGGCTCCAATTCAGCGGCAGAAGAGACCTCATGAGTCCTGCGGTTCCGCTATAAACACCTGAGGACAGGAGACGTAGTAACGGGTGGAAGTTTATGAAAGGGAGATCCAACCTAGAACTAAGGAGAAATTTACTGACAGAGAGAACAATTAATCTGTGGAACAGCTTTCCTCCAGGGATTGTGGGTGCTCTATCACTGGAGGTTTTCAGAAAGAAACTGGATGACCATTGGTTGTCCTAGGGTCTTCTGCTTGAACACAAGGCTGGACTAAAAGACCTCCAAGGTCCCTTCCAACTCAATTATTTTATACTTTAATAGCAGAGAGCATATTTGTCAAAGATCTCTTTCAATCCCAACCTGTTTTCACAGGGTTGTTGTCGTTGTAGGGCAAATAAGAGGAGGAAGGATTTTTAGGTATGTTTGCCTCCTTTATATGAAGCAAGATTCAGCTGCCAATTGAATCAAGTCAACTGTAACAGGAGTGTTGATTTAACACCAGCCTATCAAGTACTTAGGAGCCGAGGGCTTGGCAGCACAACAACAGCCAATTGCCAGCTATCAACATGCCAATCAGCCAATAGGAAGGCCCCACATGAACACGACTCGCACAACAGCCCAAAGCACATATTTCAGTAGAGTAGGGGTGTCAAACTCAAGACCCGGGGGCTGGACACAGCCCATGGGGCCACCTGGAAACAGCAAAAGACTGGCCCACGGTGTCTCTGCCAGTGAAAACGGAGCACGTGAAGGGCTGCGTGGGGCCCTCCCGAGCTCCATTTATGCTGGCAGAAGGTTGCAGGAGGCTGTTGCAGCTGGAAACAGAGCTCGGGAGCCCATTTTCTCTGGCGCCCCCAACATGAGTGACCTCAAGCTGACCGTGCCCATCTCCCCCAAGGTCAAACACAACCTTGATGCGGCCCTCAATGAACTCGAGCTTTGACACCCCTGCAGTGGAGAGAAATTCCACGAGGATGAGCTCCAGCATGAGTCCAAGAGCTCGGAAGAGTAAATCTTTAGTTCAAGCAACCGACCCAAATTGGATCTCGTATCATTATCCTGGGACATGTATATTTGCTCTCCTTCGAATCAACCTTCCCCAGGCTGGATTCCATGCCAATTCGGTGTGGACTTCGACTGTCCCAAATTCTCAGCAATGATCCCACCGGGGCGGGGAATTCTAGGCACTGAAGTCCATCTTTCTTGTAAGGGGGTTGAGGGCATCCTTGACCTACATCCATCTGATAGGCTCTTCCGGATGAGTCAGAATGAATCAATTGGTGGGGGTCAAATGCTTTTTTTCCTCTTTCAGAAAAACCATACATGACGATGCATCCAGAAAACAAAGCCAGAGGAGAAGGTCAGAGTGTGTCGTTCTGTTGTCACGCCACTGGAAATCCACCACCTGGCAAATATTTGTGGTAAGACACTAAAATGGGGTTACAGGAGGAAAAACCTAGGCTGATTGCTTCCAATATTACAGATAATCCTTGATTTACAATTAGAACTAGAAGAATTTCCTTTGAGTTTTTAATTGGAGTTGGGTTTTTCTGGAACCCTGACACAAGGTGGTTAAGTGACACATGCCTGATTTTGAAAAGCTACAGTAGCAACATTTTCATGTGAGGAACATCAACCAGGGTACTTGCCTATACAGGTAGAAGGCAGCAGGAAATGCATCTGGGTTATATTTCAAGTCTAGGCTAGATTCCAGATGAATATCTTAATCTCTACTGGATTTCCTCCTTTTCCTCCTCCTCCTCCCCCTTCCCCCTTCTCCTTCCTCCCCCTCCTCCCTCCTTTTACCTTGGTGGTCTTCTAACCCCCTGTTCAAGCAGGAGACCCTATACCATTTCAGACAAACAGATGTCCAGTTTTTTTTAGAAGCCTCCAGTGATGGAGCACACACAACCCCTGAAGGCCAATCATTCCACCGATGGATTGTCCTCACTGTCAGGAAATTTCTCCTTAGTTCCAGGTTGGATCTCTCTTCAATGAGTTTCCCCCCATTGCTTCTTGTGTTGCCTTCTGGCTTTGGAAAATATGTTGATTTTTTCTTTGTGGAAATCCCTCTTCGATAACCTCATTAGATAGCAAAATCTGGAAGACATGTGCATTTACAATATTGTTCCAATGCCTTGTTGCAGAGAGCAGAGGATGACTACTTCAGTTTCAATCACAATAACACATGGGCAAACAATAGATACAAACTCAAAGTAAACCGTTCCAAGCTCGATTGCAGAAAATACGACTTCAGCAACAGAGTGGTCAATGCCTGGAACTCACTATCTGACTCTGTTGTTACATCCTTAAATCCCTGAAACGTTAACCTTAAACTGTCTTCCATGAATCTCACTCCAGAGTTTGTAAGGGGGTATGCATAAGCACACCAGCGTACCTACCGTACCTGTCCTACTGTTCCCATTGATTCGTACTCATTTATTATCTATATACTTATACCTGTTTATACTTATATGTTTATATGTGATGTTCATACTTGTTTTCTCATACATGCTTGACAAACTAAACTAAATAAAATAAACTAAATAAATAAATGGCGACAACTACCAGTCTGCTACCCCTACTTCCTTAGTAGCTACAGTTAAGGCCAGCCTTGTGAAGCTGACCAGGTTTGCCCCTAAGTTAACTTTATAGCTCAACTTGCCTGGTGAGACAACTGTTTTTCACAGCCATTTTTTCTAAGATCAGAATAATTGGAGGGGTGGGGTTCTGAAAAACTCCTGCTGTAGACACTTAGTCACAAGATAGTTTTGTTTCTGAGTTGCCACTCTGATCTTTCTTCTAGGTTCCACAATGATACGATGCTGGATCCTGCCCTCTACAAATATAAAAGCAACTTGATTTTGAAGAATTTGAAGATGAACCAAGCCGGACGGTATTTTTGCAAGACCAGCAATGAAGCAGGCTCGGTCAAATCACGAAGTGCAACCCTTTCTCTCACAGGTGAGCTGTTTTGGGGAAGACCTGAGATGGACCAAGATATAGGATAGGTCAGGGATGGGCAATTAATTCCCCCCAAGTGGCCAAAGGAGAAACTTGGCACTGTTGTGGAGGGCCAAACCAATAGAGCTGTGAAGGTGTTTCGCTAGGCATGCACGTCAATGCATAAATTGGGAGGTGGGGGGAGGAAAATAAAAGCAATCCACAGTCTGGACAAGGAGAGCCAAAGGGCCAGATGTGGCCTGGGGGGGGGGGTCTGTAAAATACTCAGGTCTGGGATAGGTGGTGATGGTAGTAGGTATTATTATTATGGTTGCCATGAAGAAGACGGGGTCAAGCTATTTTCCAAAGCACCAGAAGACCAGAGAAGAAACAATATATGGAAACTAAGCAAGGAGAGAAGCAACCTAGAACTAAGGAGAAATTCCCTAACAGTGTGAAGAATTGATTATTGAACGACTTGCCTTTAGAGGTTGTGGGGACTCCGACACTGGAAGTCTTTAAGGAGAGACTGGATAACCGTTTGTCTGAAATGGTATGTCCCAAAGGTGCTTTTTCAAGAGGCAACTGGCCCTTCTGGTTTTTCTCTGAAGACATTTCACTTTTCCTCCAAGAAGCCTCTTCAGCTCTGACTGGATGGTAGGGAATGGAAGTCAAGAGCAGAAGAAGCTTCTTGGATGAGAAGCGAAACGTCTTCAGAGAAAACCCAGAAAGTCCAGTTGCCTCTTGAAAAAAGCACCTTTGGGACAACCATGACCTGGATGGACTGAGAAACTCCACAGACATCTGAAATGGTACAGGAGTTTCAACTTCTGTTTTCAACAACTCTGTTATTCTATTACAGTCTTCGAATGAGAGACACGAAACAGAAACCATGCAGGTTTCTAAGCAGTATTTTTTAAAGTGTTTGCCTTTGGCTTCTTCTTAGGCTGCAAGTGATCAACCCAAGGTCACTCCGTTGACTTCCATGCCTACGACAGGATTAGAATCCCATAGGAATAAAGTTCTTGCTAAGCTATAGTATGAACAGAACATGAGGTGACATGCATAACATACAAAATGCATGCAGGCAGTCCTTGAGTTTCAAATTTTCCTTTGCAGACCATTTTATGATTGTTTTTCACACTTACGATGTTTGCAGCATCCCCCATGGTCATGCGATCAAAATTCAGGCTCTTGGCAGCTGGCTCATATTTATGACCGCTGCAGTGTCCTGGAGCCCTGACAAGTCAGGTCAATTGGGGAAGCCAGGCTCACTTAACAACCGTGTCACTAATTTAACCACTGCAGTGACTCACTTAACAATGGTGGCGCAAGAAAGGTTGTTAAGATCGGGCAAAATTCACTTTAACAACTGTCGCGCTTAGCAGCAGAAATGTTGGGCTCAACTGTGATCATCGTTTGAAGGCTACCTGTGTTTTCTACTTTTGTGAGGATTTTTTCTTACAACTCAAACCAGGGTGAAATCAAGGTGGATGGAAGGATTTTTGCTCTTTTGAGGCAGGATTATAAAGAAACTGTCGCTCCACGCGTCCACCCGGGTGTAGCATTTTTTTTTAATGGGGTAAAAATTCAAGATGTCCTTTTCTTCATCTAGAAAAAAAGTAGAGAAAAACAAGAAGCCCATTTCCCTATCTAGAAAAAAAATGTAATTATCTATCCAGAAAAAAATCTAGGAAAACCCCCAAGATGTCCTTTTCTTATCTAGAAAAAAAAAGTCCAGAAAACCCAAGGCCCCTTTTTCTTCGCCCAGGAAAAGTCTAGAAAAATCCAAGATGCCTTTTCCTCCATCTAGAAAAAAATAGAGAGAGAAATCGAAGATGCCCTTTTCTCTATGTAGGAAAAATGTTTAGAGAAATCCAAGATACCCATTTTTCTCCATCTAGAAAAAAAGTCTAGAAAAATCCAAGATGCCCTTTTCACTTATCTAGAACAAGTCCCGGTGTCCCCTCAATGTATTGAAGCTATCTGTTTGCAGGTTCCTTTTACTCCTTAATGTGATCTTTGTAAAAGGTAACCTACCACCAATCAAAAGGCAGCCTATCCTGTCCTTTAAGTGTTGTCCCTTAATACCACCCTTACCAGTGAGACAGCCCCAACTTGATAAGTAACCTATGGAATTGATTTTAACAGGAAAGAACCGAGCATCCTGTGACTCCGGGCCCGAGAGTTATCTTATCCGACTGCCCCACGATTGCTTTCAGAACTCAACCAATTCTTTCTACTATGACGTTGGTAGATGTTCACCTACTACATGCTCTGGAACGTTACGTGAAGGATTCTGGTGCAAGGACATCATAACTTACTGCTGTGGAGTCTCCAAGATGGAAACGCGGGATATAACATGTGCCGGCTACACACTTCCCATCAAGGTCACTGTGGAGTGCGGCTGCCAGAAGTGCACTGAGGTCAAAGTCACTGTGCGAGGAAGAGCTGTGGCGTCTGATACGGGAGAGCCCATGAGGTTTGGTCACATCTATATGGGGAACAACAGGATCAGCATGACGGGCTACAAGGGCACTTTTTCTGTGCAAGTGCCCCCAGACACCGAGAGACTGGTTCTCACTTTTGTGGACCGCCTGCAGAAGTTTGTAAATACCACCAAAGTGTTGCCGTTCAACAGAAATGGTGGGGCGGTGTTCCATGAGGTCAGAATGTTAAGGAAAAAGCCACCGATCACATTGGAATCCACAGAGACCAACATGATTTCCTTGGGAGAAATGGAGGGAGAAGATCCGATCGCTGAACTTGAAATCCCACCCAATACATTTTACCGACTGAACGGAGAACTCTACGCAGGGAAAGTGAAAGCCAGTGTGACTTTCCTGGACCCCAGAGATGTCTCCGGTGCAACCATGGCACAATCTGACTTGAATTTTGTAGATGCCGAAGGGGACATGCTCCCTCTGAGGACATACGGCATGTTTTCGATGGATTTCATGGATGAAACGGCCACCGAATCGCTCAACGCGGGCCAAGTGAAGGTCCACCTGGACTCCGCTCAGATAAAAATGTCGGAACATCTGCAAGGGATGAAACTTTGGTCTCTGAATCCGCAAACTGGTTTGTGGGAGGAAGAAGGGGATTTTGAACTGGACCACAGCAGGCGCGGAAAGCGAGAGGAGAGGACATTTCTGGTGGGCAACATGGAGATACGAGAAAGGAGGCTGTTCAACTTGGATGTCCCCGAAAACAGACGGTGCTACATCAAGGTACGTGCTTACCGAAGTGAGAGATATCTGCCCAGTGAACAGGTTGCAGGTGTGGTTGTTTCTGTCATCAATTTAGAACCAACCCCAGGATATGCTACCAACCCTAGAGCTTGGGGGCGTTTTGATAGTGCCGTCACTGGCTCCAGTGGCGTTTGTGTCCCAGCTTTCTGTGATGACCAAAATCCAGATGCCTACAGCGCCTACGTCATGGCTAGTCTTGGTGGAGAAGAACTTGAAGCGGTTGCCTCCTCCCCCCAGCTTAACCCTTTTACTGTGGGAGTGCCACAATCATACCTCAACAAGCTCAAGTACAGGAGAACAGATCATCTGGATCCCAATGTGAAGAAAACGGCCTTCAGGATCAGCGTGGCCAAGCCTACTCCCAACATCGCTGAAGAGAGCAACGGTCCCATATATCCTTATGAAAAGCTACATGCGTGTGAAGTTGCTCTCCCCTCCGCCGCTCACTTCAGGTTTTACAGAGTAGAAGGAAACAAATATGACTACAACACCATTCCTTTTAATGAGGATGACCCTATGAACTGGATGGAAGACTACTTGGCTTGGTGGCCCAAGCCAATGGAATTCAGGGCGTGCTATATTAAAGTGAGAATCAATGGGCCCCTTGAATTGATTGTGAGATCTCGCAATACAGGGGGCACTCATCCACGGACTGTCGGCCAGTTGTATGGCATCAGAGACGTGAGGAGCATCCGTGCTATGGGCCATCCTAACCTTTCAACGGCGTGCCTAGAGTTCAAGTGCAGTGGCATGTTGTATGACCAAGAACGTGTTGATCGGACGCTGGTAAAGATTATCCCCCAGGGCAGCTGTTACAGGGAGAGCGTGAACAACATGTTGCACGACTATCTGGTAAACCACCTTCCGATGGCAGTGAACAATGACTCCAGCCAATACACGATGTTGGCTCCTCTCGATCCGCTTGGTCACAACTATGGGATCTATACCGTGACGGATCAAGATCCTCGGACAGCCAAAGAAATAGCTCTGGGACGATGTTTTGATGGGACATCTGATAGCTCTTCACGAATTATGAAGAACAATGTGGGCATAGCATTAACGTTCAATTGTCATGAACGAGACACACGAGAAAACGTGTTCCAGTCCTTACGAAACGTGCCCAGCAGGTTTCCAGCAAGTCCTTCTAGAGAAAGAACTGGAGTTAGACGACGAAGTGAAAGTCTTGTAGTTAGAGTCCCTCAAAAAGTCCAGTAAGCTTTGGTACCCTTGCTCCTCAATGGGCAGCTCTGGGAAAATCCCAGCCCCCGCCCCTATTAATTCATGAACTAGAGACGATCCCATGTGATACCACACATCCTTGCCAATACTTTTTTTTCAAAGATTTTACACGTGTAATAAGAAATACATCCGAAGAAAATACAGTAAAAACACAAGCAGGTAAAAAAAGAAAGAAACCTAGATAATCCTTGAGAGGTATGGGAAGGTTCTGCTTATGTGATGCTTTACATGTCCTTCATGGTCTTTCCTTGGCCTTCAGAGGTCCTCAGAGAAATGCAAGAAGCATCTTTAAAGGGCCAATCATGGATCAGGTAGGATTTCCCATCTGGTGCCATCCAGGTGTGTTGACTTCCATCATATTAATTCCCAAGTAGCATGGAAGTTGGTCCCTCATGCCAGGAAGATGCAGGTAGTTCTCAACTTTGCAAGCCAAAGTTACAATGGCATCGACAAAAGTCCTTGAATTATGACTGTAGCAGCATCCCCACAGTTGTTGAAGGAAAAATTCGGGCAATTGGCAACCGGCATGTATTTACAATTGTTGTAGCATCGGGGGAGGGGGGATCATGTGGTTACCATTTGGGACCTTGCCAACTGGCTTCCAACAAGCAAAATCTAGTGGGGAAGCTGGATTATCTTAATGATCATATGATTCATCAAAGAACTCCGGTGATTCACTGAACAACCACGGCAAAAAAAAAGTCATAAAATTGGGTGTATCTCACTTAACAAACAGATTGCTTAGCAGTAGAAATTCTGGTCCTGATTGTGGTCATAAGTTGAGGATTACCTGTACCAGATGGGAGGCATTTAAATTATACCTTTTTAAAAAAGGCAACTGGTAGCTAATAATATCTGTGTAAAATTGAATCGAGTCTTTTTGCATTTGGGGTATTAAAAGTCAAGATTTCTGGGGAATCGAAGCACCTCTAGGTCTTGGATTCTCATCAGCAGTATACTAAACAGGGCTTATGTTGCATAACTAAACCACCATTGGCTGAGTTTGCACAGTAGGTTAAACCACAATGCTATTTTTTGGCTTAACAAGTTGAATGACAGCAGCATTCATGATTTACTTCCTGAAAAAAATTCTTGAATTCAGCAATAAAATTAAAGACGATACATTTCCATCTCTATTGTTTTTTAAATGTTTTGCAAGTACTTTCACCTGGTCACATATCTGCCAATAGAAATGGGTCCCTAGCCCAGGCCATTGGTAAATGCCTTCCGAGTTAAAAATTTGCTCTTCTGAAACACCAGTTTTAGAATATTATGTTTAAAAATATTGCTGGCCTATTCCTAAAAAAAAAAAAAAGGCTAAAGCATTAATAATCTATTTCTATAATTATGGGCCTGCATTTCTGTAAATGGTTAAACGTTATACAAAGTTACCAGAAAGGATGGGGGAAGAGAATACGCAAAATAAAGGAATATATACTTGCTGGATAAAAATGTGTTTTGCTAAATTTTAAATTTTATCTTTTTTTTTTTTTGCAAAGCTCTGTGTACATGCAAAACAACGAAGTTAATAATAATTACAATAAAGATACCAATAAGACAAAGTAATGGAACAGACGAGGATAAAGGGTTCTAGATTTAGGCAAAAAAACCCAAACAAACAGGTATAATATTACCTGGCTAAATTGTTCTAACTACGAGAGGAATCTCGAGGTCCTAGTGGACAATCATTTAAATACGAGGCAGCCGTGTGCTGCAGCTGCCAAAAAAGCCAATGTAACCCTAGGTTGAATTAACAGAGGGATAAAATCAAGATCATGTAAAGTATTAATATCACTTTATAATGCCTTGATAAGATCACACTTGGAATCCTGCATCCAGTTTTGCTCACCAAAATGTAAAAACGATATTGAGACTTCGGAAAGATTTCAGAGAAAAGCAACAAAGATGATTAGGGGACTGGAGGCTAAAACATAGAAAGAATGGTTGCTGGAACTGGATTTGTCTAGTTTAATGAAAAGGACTAGAGATGGCATGATTGCAGTGATCCGATATCTCAGAGGTTGCCACGAAGAAGAGGGAGTCCAACTATTCTCCAAAGTACCTAAAGGCAGGACAAGAATCAAAGGGTGGAAACTAATCAAGGAGAGAAGCAACCTAGATCTAAGGAGAAATTTCCTGACAGTGAGAACAATTAAAAAGTGGAATGATTTGCCTCCAGAAGTTGTGAATGCTCCAACACTGGAAGTTTTTAAGAAGAGATTGGACAACCATTTTCTGAAATAGTATAGGATTTCCTGAGCAGTGGGACAGCAGGCTTTCTGAGCAAGGAGTTCCCTGATCAGGGAGTTGAACTAGAAGACCTCCAAGGTCCCTTCCAACTCTGTTAGGAATTAGGTGTTCAGCAAAGGGATGGCATGGAGGAAGACAAACTGTCTCTGTGCCTAGTCATTTTGGCATGCAATGCCCTATAGCGGTGACACAAAGGGTATGAGGAGGAGTTGGAACAGCTTGTGTCCAGGATGCGAGGGGTCTGTAGATATTTTCTCAATCTTCTTTCTGACCTGTGCAATATATAGGTCCTCAATGGAAGGCAGGATGGTTACAATACACCACAAGTCTTAAAAGATAAAATTAAAATCTTAAAAGTTGCCAAGTTTGGAGACTCCTAATCTAGAGTAGGGAGATACCAGCCTTGTAAGGCAGTCCAGACACCCAGATGAATTAATTCTACTTTACTATAGTTAGGTTCACACAATTTTGCAAGTCTGAAAGTCCATTTCTCCCCCTTCCCCTTTATGGCTCAAGATATTAGGGAGGGTCCCTTTTGAGACTTTCACCAATCCCCATTCCTTCTGGAGGCTAAGCTGCCTTTGATCTGACAGTTCCCGCGGCTCGTCTCCCAAGGTCATTCCCACATACCACCACCAAAGGGTGGAAAATGAGATCTAATTAGATGAGGGTTATTGAAGGCACAGGACCATTCATTCAGGGGTTTGCCTTTCTCACTGGATGGGGTTCATTGCAACAGTGGCTATGGGTGTAAGTGAAAAGCAATGTAATAGCAACTCTGCCTTTTGCAAAAACCGTTGCAACTAAGGGCAGGAAAAAGTTGCAAAAGGAGATGTTGGTGAGGGCTGAATAACACTTCTGTGTATAGCCGTGTGCGCTTACTCTTGTCTATCCCCACTGGTTACAACTCTTCTTAGTTTTTCTCCAATAAAGTTTACTTATTGGGAATTCTTGGATTCTCACCTTGATGATTCTCGATTCTGAAGGGTGTTAAGAATGTATTTGTACACAGTACCATTTATATTACACAAGTCAGCATTCTAAAATATCAGCCGTCGCAACTATTTGTGTGACACGCCTACGCAAACATGTACAAAAATCATTTATTGTTCAATCACACAACATGCGTGTCCTTAACTTAGTTAATCCTGCTCAACTGTATTTTTAAGTTGGAAAAAGATGAATCCACGAGCGGAAAATACGGCTCCTGAAAAATCAGATTTGCGTGGCTGAGAGTGCTTTGAAGCTTTGAACAGAAAGAATAAACACACTCTCCAGGTTACTAGTCCTTTGTGTTATCCACTGCACAATATCAACTGCATAGCACTGTCTTTGTCATTGTTCATTTTCTCCCATCACTGTTTCCCATCGGACAATTCTGGGACAAGCTGAGGATGCTTCCAGTTTGGCTCTTCATACAGAGTTACTGCTTTCACACATTACTGGAAATTGTATTGCAATTATTATCTGCACATTTGATGAACTTTTTGGCTTCTTTTTTCGCTTTGGTCAGCTTGAGTGTTTGAAACCGGCAGTTCTTGAGAGCCTTTTGAGAATTGTTCTGTGACCAAGAATGTAGGTAGCCGTTGTAAAAGTCAGTGGCTGTCAACTTCTTTTTATGTATAATCGTTTTGACTCCAACCCAACCTTCCTAGAAAGGGAAAAGAGGACAGAGAATACACACACATAAGCTTAGCAAAAGCTGCAAACCCACCAGAAGCGATTCCATGGCAAGAAGCTTAGGTGGAATCTAATATAGGATCCAGCATCCTGACATTAAATTCCAAATTAAAAAATACAAAACACGTTTTGATTTGTAAAGGGCAACTTAGAAAATCTATGGACGCTCTCCAGAGAAGACTCGGGGACTGGGTTGATAAAGAGTTTCATACTAACAGTTGCGCAAGGGACAATGTAACCCAAGGAAATGTAATAAATGTTGCATTTGACTGGCATTCACTTTCCTCATCTCTCAGATAAAATGGAAAAGCACATATTTTGGGAGCCCACATGCCTTAAATGGGAGTAAGACTATCATGTGTACACACACAAACCTACCTTGCATCGGATCATCAGGATCTTTAATTGTTTGTGGTACAACACCAACCCTGGAATTGCCTCTTTCTCAGCTACAACCTTATCTGTAGAATGTAGAATAAACAGTTAACTCATTCTTGCCTCTGCGACAGTAAAAATCCAAGTCCCAAAGTGTTATTAAAATCATACTTTGGTTAACTCTTACAGGGGAAGCCTGATTAGCTTAAATACTAGAAACAATTGAATATATTCACAAAGAGACACAGTGGTGCAGTGGTTAGAATGCAGTACTGCAGGCTAACTCACTGCTCACTCCAGGAGTTCGATTATGAACAGCTCAAGTTTGACTCAGCCTTCCATCCTTCTAAGGTCGGTAAAATGAGGACCCAGATTGGTAGGGGCCATATGCTGACTCTTTAAACTACTTAAGAGAGGGCTATGAAGCACTGTGAAGTGGTATATAAATTTACATGCTAGTGCTATTCTATTCTTTTATTTTATTTTATTCTCCATTCCAGTCCTGTTCTATTCCGTTCTGTTCCATTCCATTCCATTCTTGTTCTATTCTGTATTCTGTTCTATTTTCTATTCTGTTCTGTTTTTGTTCTATTCTTGTTCTATTCCTATTCCTCATTCTATCCTCTATCCTCTTCTTCTATTCTATTCTATTCTATTCTATTCTATTCTTTACTATTGCTAATGTCCTATACATTGTCACAGAAGGCAACCAAAAGAGAATATTCCTCACTTCTCTTCTAGGTACCAAAAAGAGAATCATTCTTTTCATGCAACATTTTTCTACAGCTCATTCTAAGATTTATAAGTTACAGACAAGGGATTTAATATTCCTAGAAAGAAGAATGCACTCAAGCAGTCTGATTGCAACAAGAAAGAAAAGGGAGAATTTGCAAAACAGGAAGTCAGAATGTGTTCAGTTTTGTTTCACAGACCATCTATTGTTATTTAGGCACTGCCAGTATTAAGATATTCTCAATCAGAGTGCTAAAGGTTTCTCATAAGTACCAGTAAAATTTGGTAGCATTTCCTCTTCTTCAAAGTCCAACAGTTTTACACTGGAACCCATCCACAGTGTCTTTAGAGGCATCTAAAAACATACAGCACTGTTTAAGGTATATAGCTGCAGAAGATAACAAACATTTCGGTTAAATTATTCTTGTTCACTTTGAATAGAACCTAATTCCCACTTATATCAAATTTAACATGATTTCTTTAAATTATTTCTTCAATTAGAAGAACCAGACCAGTTTTTTCTCCCAATCCTGAGGAAAGACAAATGGGAACATTTTTCACACTGAAATGAATTTGGTTTAAGTAGGAAGGTAATCTACCAGAGACTGTATTTTAATTGTATTTTATTTGGAAAGGAGACATAGTAGAACCATAGTAGGACATATTTTTATGTACGCTCCATTTTATTTCTTAAAAATCCATCACATCAAAAAAATAAATAAATCCTGCAATATTTGCCTATTTTAAAAAAATTACACTGTAATTCCAGAATACAATTCTGTTCCTACCACTACCCCAGTTTCATCCAAGGGCTGAAAATCAAGATGATTTTTGTAAAAAGTTCCTTCTGAATTTTAATATATCATTGATAAGCATCCAGTCCTCCAAGAGGCTGGCCTTACCATGGCTCCTAAGGCACGATGTATCCTTAGTATCTGCTCAGCAGTTTGTTCTTCCCACTGAACACAGCTCATTGCAATAGTGACTTTAGGAGCTTTAGAGGAAAAGAAAAGAACATCAATCAGTTTTCGCCCTGCCTCTTTAAACAATTTAAACGTTCTTTTCCAGTATCCCAGTAACATTTAGAAGCTACTCTTTTCGGTGGACAAAGTAATAGATGCTCTTTAAATTAAGGGACATTGGGCTTCCCTGACACTCTCAAAAATTAACCTTTACTTGCCAAGCTTTCAAGTTCATTATAAAGTATTCGAGTTTAAAAGGGAGGAAGGAAGTAGGGAGAATGGTGGAAAATGTGTTTCAACAGTCTACTTAGTAAAGGGTCATGTCACAGCTAGTTAATATCACATTATACATGAAACTTGCGATCAATACCATGTGTTACTCCTTCTTTGGGTTGTTCTTTTTTCTTGCTTAAACTTTCTGGTAAGTTTTGCAAAACGGCAATCAGCTGAGGAAAAAAAAAAAACAGAATGTGTATATGTCCAAATGAAGAACTTCTCATAACCACTGATCGCCAAGAGGCAGGCAGTAACCAGTTCTATCCTTACTAGACTTATCTGAGCCAGATTTTATTCTATGAATTCTGAGGTAGCCAGTTCTTATTCTATGAAGCTCAAACCCTTTACTGGAAATGGAATTTGTGGACTTTTGCACTTTAGATGGCTACAACTAGTGGAATATACTTCAGGAACTATCCAGGTCCTGGAGCTCAGCTGTATTAAAGGAAAGGGTTTACAAATCTATCAGAATGGTTTATATCAAGGCTGGCTGGGGAATTCCAGGGGTTGAAGTCCACACACTCTAAAATTGCCAGTTTGAAAAACATTGATCTATGCAGTCTACTGAAGTTTTCAGAGAGATATTCAGATGTTATTACAGATAGGCCTCGGGCTTATGATCAGCTACTTAATGACTGTTTGAAATTGAAATTGAAATGGGCTCAGAAGAGGCGCTTTCCAACTGAGAAAGTGCTTTTGCCATCTCTCTGTGCCTCCCGTAATTGCTTTCACTAGAGAGAAATGTCATTAAACAAAGGCGTTCATTTACCATATTTGCACCTTCTTTAGATAAGAGGGGCTCCAGTTCTTTTGCTGAGCAGTGAGGTGGAACAGCAAATTCTTCTTGTTTAATAATTGGGCCCACATCAAACCTGGAAAAAGAACATATTGCATGAAGTTTTTTGTCAGATTCTACATAGCACCTCAAAACCTAATAGTGGAGAGAATGAATGGAGAATGCGACTGCTGCATCGATACATTTGTTTTAAAAAGACTTTTAGTAATGGGCTTTGCATCTTAGAATCATAGGATTGGAAGGGACCTTGGAGGTCTTCTAGTCCAGCCCCCTGCTCAAGCAGCAGAACCATTTCAGACAAATTGACTGTCCAGCCTCTTCTTAAAAACCTCCAGTGAGGGAGCGCCCACAAAATTATATTTTAATTCTTACTTAATACAATTCCCACAGCCAGGTCTTTGCAGACAGGATGCTGAATGAAACAGCCAACCTACCTCTTAGGCCTGATCTGCATAATTGTGACCCCGGTCACTGTATCTCCATGGAGCACGGTGTGGATGATTGGTGCAGGGCCACGCCACCGCGGAAGGTAGCTGGGATGGACGTTCAGCATGCCACTGGGTCAAAATATTGGGAAATTAGAACATGAGGACAGCAATCTGGTAATATTTTTATTTATTATGTTTTTATACCATTTGGACTTCAAAACGACTCCCAAATAAAACAGTCAAGGATAAAAACAATCAAGTTAAAAATTCAGCAATGTAATAAGCACAACTTATATTGCAATGTAGAAGTGAGGAGTAATTTTTACTGATATCTCAGCATTCAATAGAACTAAAACACAAGGAAAAAAACTATAACAATATATGATTCTCCAAAGCAAGAAAATCTACAGTGCAATTCTTTCCCTTCTCCAAAGTACAGCCAACCAGGTCCTTGGATTATAATTCCTGTAATTCACAGCCCTCACTGCTTTGGGTATCTTGCTGTAACCAATCACTTATCTCATTTTTATCATTTTTAAATCTTCTTCTGAAATCTGTCTGATTGGAATGGCATATATAACTTTGTGCTAGAATGTGGCAAGTTCTACTTTGTTTTTTATGAACTGCATGCAAAAAGATAAATGTTATTTCTCAACCAGAATTTGGAAGCTGTTGCTCCCAAACAATGCACAAATTATAAATCAAAAACCTTGGTCTAAGATTTCAGTTTTTATGGACAGCAAAAGGCAAGGAATTTTAATTTAGACATCATATAAACTTTGCTTGATCATGACATAGTGGCTTAGCTACTCACATCGGCACAAGATGTTTTTAAATTTTAATATTTTATGTTGTCTCATATTTTGTACCTTGTATATGTGTTTTTATTGGCTGTTCACCGCCCCGAGTCCCTTCGGGGAGAGGGGGCGGTATATAAATCAAATAAATAAATAAATAAATGTCAAACTGAGCTATTTTGCAGCAGGTACTGGGACTATATTTGTAAAGAATCTAGATTCCTCTGCAATTCTGGCTTATTGCACTGGCAAGTCTTTCTTGATCTTTGTGGTAAACTGCAATAAATTGCAGCCACTCCTAATTTAGCAAATGCTTTGTTTAGAGAACGTTCACACTTATGACTGAAAAAGTCATAAGTTACTTAATGGTATAGTGTCTTCTGATTCAGTAGGGGCAGGGGTGGGATTCTACCAGTTCGCACCTATTTGCTAGAACCGGTTGTTAACATTTTAAGCAGTTCGGAGAACCAGTTGTTAGAAGAAATTACTGGCCTAATCCTGTAAGGAAGGCAGGAAGGAAACATTCTGGTGTTGCTTACAGAAACTGCCTCTCCGTTAACCCTTTTTACGTTCTTAGCAGGACTAGACTTCCTGTCTTAGGAACTTCTCTGGAGTTTTTTCCCCTCCTTTGCTGGTATTTTGCTTGTGTGGAGTGACCATTCAAAGTTACAATGGCACTGAAAAAAGTGACTTGTGACCATTTTTCACTCTTACGACTGTTGCAGCATCCCCACAGTCATGAGAGGCCAGGTGAGGAGATGCGTGCCTTGATGTGAGTGATGTTGAGTTGGCCAATAAAATGACCATCAAGCCATGTCCACCCAGTCACATGACTACCAAGCCATGCCCACCACCTAAGGCACACCCACAGAACCGGTTGTTAAAAATTTTGAATCTTATCCGAGTAGGGGGATGAAGACCTCCAATTTGCAAGTGTGCAAAGCAAAGCTGAGGTAAGTTTGTAAGACTGTGACTCCACTGAGGGATTGCTGGTCCCGTGGTTGCTAAATGAGGACTACCTGTACATTGTTTTTATGGCTGCATTCTAAATTGATTGTGCCTATTTTACCCCAAAGCATGCAATATTGGCACTTGTTCATGAGTAAACCAGCAAAGAATGGAACCTTAGAGATGATTAAAAACACTAAAATATTTTTTTACTGAAAAAGGACACTTTACCACTGCTAAGGGAACATGAAAATGATACGTTAGCTGAATTTCAGCCAAAAAAATGTAGGTGCAATGTGCTAAACACCCCACCCCCATCGCAACACTGACTATGCCAGAGTTTATAGAGGGGGCGAAATTCCCAAAATCAAAAATGTACTCCATGACACCTAAGGAAATGAAAGAGATCCGGAATAATGTCAGGCTTCCAAGTGATGAAATCCATTTGAAAAGAAAAGAACTAAGTCCATCTTCCAACACAATTTCTTTTATTTAGGAAAGCATCAAATTGGCAAAGTCCATGGTAATTCTTTCCTAAATAAAAGAAATTGCCTTGGAAGATGGATTTTGTTCTTTTCTTTTTAAATAGATTTCATCACTTAGAAACCTTGACAGTAGGAACTTGAGATTGCTACCATTCTTGATCAGAAATAGTTAAGGCGATGCCTGATTTGAATAATTCTCATAAAACTCTATGAGCAGGAAAACTGTATCAACCTTGTATTACTGAACTGTAAATCGGAGCTTCTTCTGCCATCACTGATGACAGCTACAATTCAGAAACATCTGCAGTGTTACAGGTTCCTCAATTCCCCTTCACTTTGCACTGGAAATTAGTTTTAGAAGCATCAGTAAAGTTATGGGCAAGTTTGCCCATTAGATGACACCAGTTGCAAACAATACAACAAATTAGATACCTATGCAGGAATTGTCATAAAGAACTTGGCCCTTCCACCCCTGTATATAATCAAACATTTCAGAAGGAAGCCTTTCCTTTACTCTAAAAGCCAAAAATAGTTGTGTGATAAATACACTAAGAAAGTGAGGGTTTTTTTGTGTGTGAAAATTCTTACTAGGGGAACTTTTGGATGAGGTCCTCACTAAGCAGACGTCCAAATGATGCCACCACGCCAACATCAAAATTCTCCCATGCCCCTATATCAGGCCAGATGTGGACGGGGAGCTGCAGCTGCTCTGCATACTTCTTCACAGGGAGTACCTTTGAGTGACTGGGGGGCAGGGTTACCACCTCCAGGTGATCCACAAGCTGGTCTGGCCTTGGCACTCTGCCCTTGCAGGGGAGAATAGAAGGAAAACTTTATTGTCACTTTAGTTGTACACTAATCCGCACACAATAAAATGAAATTTCATTGCATTTCGCTCTTTAAAATTTATGGAGATTCTCAGTCATCCAGGTCAAGGTTGTCCCAAAGGTGCTTTTTCCCCAAAGAGGCAGAAAAAGAAGAACAAAGAAGAACAAAGAAAGTCCAGTTGCCTCTTGAAAAAAGAGCACCTTTGGGATGAGCTTTCAAAAGATAACCTTTATGCATATACCCATATACACACACACATATATGACACAGAGAAACATCACAGTCTAGTTTGAATGTATACATAAACATGGCAAGAAAAAAGAATCCTGCGAGTTTGTAAGTCACATGGCATAAGGAACAAAACTGTCACAGAACCTAGTAGTCCTGCTAGAAATACTTTGAAGTCTCCTCCCAGAGGGGAGCAACAGAAACAGGCCATGAAGTGAGTGTGTGGGGTCCCTAACAATGCTTCGAGCTCTAAGGACGTGGCACTTATAAGCAGCATCCTGAATAACAGGAAGCAAGCTTCTTATAATACTCTCCGCTGTCCTCATCCCTCTCTGTAGGGACTTTCTATCTGAACAGTGCTGCCACCAAACCAAACAGGGATGCAGTTTGTTAAAAGGCTCTCAATCGTGCCTCTGTAAAAAGTGGCCAGGACATTGGGAGAAAGATGTGCTCTCCTCATCCAACACAGGAAATGCAAACACTGGTTTGCATGCTTCACTAAAGAAAATGTAGGAAGAGGCCAAGTCAGATTGTTCGTTATCTGCACCCCCAGATACTTAATACGTCTGACCACCTTCACAGCTGTAGAAGCACATGGACATCCTTTAAAAAGATTTAAATATTAAATTTACTATTTTAATTGAAGTGACAAAAAGATGGGAAGCTGCATCTTATCACAATGAAGTGCTTATTTTAGGAACCTTTATGAATTCACTTGGAAATGTAGGGAACCTTACATTGCCCGTTACTCAGACCCAGAGTTCAATGGAGTTTCTATAATCAAAGCAAGTATTCTCCACACTGAATTTCAATTCTGTTCCTATCTGTGCTCTCCTATTGGCCTTGTCAATGGCTTATAATTCTGCCACTGACATATTGCCTTTGCTCTTCAGGAATATGAGGGTTTTCATGTCATTTTTAGAGCATGCATTATGACTGTGAAGATTTTAAGTTTTGGATCAAGCATCTTCAACTGGAGAGAGTCAAGGCTGGTGGAGAAAAGAAAACCTTCTACTATGCCAAATAAATTAGCCAATAGTGGGATTAACGGATAAGCAGTTCTGTCAGGTCTAAGTCAGCATCCAGAGTTCCCTCCTACAATTCAAATACAACCAGGAAAAACTTTTCTTATGCAATCATCCATCTCTAACTTGTATGTTTAACCAGTATCTTAACAAATTCACAACTGGATGGGTGGATTCACTCAGGAAAATACTATGGTTTATAAGGCTTATTTGCCTAATTGGAAGAAACACCAACTCAAAAATCCAACCAATAATTTGGTTAATCAGTAGGTGTGAACCCTGTCAAAAGTTACACTGAGAGTACAGGTGCAGTCAGCTTTCACCTGAAACCCCCAAAGTTAGCATCTCTTTTGGGTCAAGTTACCTTCCAAATCAACAGTAGCAAAAAAGCTGTAAGCTATTGGCTATTGTTTTCTTCCTATCCCAGCTTAAAGTTGTGTATTTGCTGACGCTCTTCCATCCCTATTTTAGCCAAGTTCAGCCCTGCTGGGCTAAGAACCAGCCAAGGTTGGTCAGAGACTACCACCTGCTGTAGATTTGGCACTCAATCCCTGGATCTTCCCATTGATTCATCTCATTTGCTCTCCATTCATAAACTGGTTTAAGAATAAAAGGAGGGGGTGGGATTTTGGTTTATTAAGATAAGCAGGGTTATGGCACTCTTATTCTGTTGACTCCACTCAAACTGGTTGCAGCCTGTTTCCCAACCTTAGCAACTGTCAGATGCTGGAAACCAAGATGGAATTAACCAGGGCTCATCTAAATCTAAGCAGACAACAAATATAATATTGGCTTGCTCTTTGTGTCCATGGAGATTCTCAGTCATCCAGGTCATGGTTGTTCCAAAAGTGCTTTTTCAAAAGGCAACTGGACTTTTTTTTTTTTTCCCTTTAAGATGTTTTGCTTCTCACCCAAGAAACTTCTTCAATTCTTCTTGGATGCTTTCAAGGAAAAACAACAAGAAAGTCCAGTTGCCCTTTGGAAAAGCAACTTTGGGTTGTGTGGACTTCCAGTCCCAGAATCCCCCAGCCAGCCATGATATATTTTGTTTGCATATATATATTTTATTCACAAACATTTTAAATACAGTGTATAGTCAGGATATATCCTTTACAGAAAAACAAAGAACAAAAAGGAATATTAATATATATCCTAATAACAATAGTAATAGTGTAACAGAATAGTTTTAACTAGATTTCTCTTTATATTAGCTTGTTTGTAGTTCTGTTGGTTATATTGGCATATTTATAATTATAAACCATCCTACCCTCAAAACGATGCTATAGAGCATTGCACACCAGAATAACTAGACACAACAAGTTTTTCCGGAATGCCATCACTCTGCTAAACAAATAATGCTCTCAACACTGTCCAACTATAGTCTGCATTACTATTACTATTATTAATCCTCCAATCCTTCCTTTCACCCATCTCCTCCCACTTGTGACTGTGACTGTAACTTTATTGCTTGTATCCTTACAATTTATATTGACTGTTTCCTAGTATGATTTGATTGCTTATTGTACCCTATGACTATATTAAGTATTGTTCCTTATGATTCTTGACGAATGTATCTTTTCTTTTATGTACACTGAGAGCACATGCACCAAGATAAATTGTGTGTCCAATCACACTTGGCCAATAAAGAATTCTATTCTAAACATGGTCATGACTATACTATCACTAAGTGTTGTATCTTATGATTCTTGGTGAATGTATTTTATTTTTTCTTATGTACACTGAGAACATATGCACCAAAGACAAATTCCTTATGTGTCCAATCACACAGGGCCAATAAAGTGTTTTGTTTTCTATTCTGTTCTGTTCTATTCTATGCTACGCTACGCTATTCTATCGATTCTACTCCTATTCTATTCTATTTCTACTCTACTGTATTCAGTTCATACATAGCAATAATGATGATTGACTGGGGGATTCTGGGAGTCCACACATCTCCCAGTTGCTGAGGTATGTGGGGGGGGGCGCACTGGGCTTGGAGCGACCCCGACATCCCCCTCCCCTTTCTCATCCCCTCGCCCCCCATCCCCCTTGGGGCTCCTCCACCCGAAAGACCCACCGGGCAGCCTGGAGCGCTCGGAGGATCTCTGCGGAGAAGTGGTCGGTGCCAAAGAAGAGGACTCGCCAGGGGGGCTTCTCGCGTCTCGGGGCCTCCCCCGCGGAGGTCGCGCGGCCCCTCCCCCACCCGCCCCGCCAGGCTCGCAGGAACCGCGCGCTCATCGCCGCCCGCGGCAGCCGCTTCCGCAATTTCCTTGGGCGTCGCGTCTTAATGACGTAGGAGGGTTTGAGCGACCATTACTTAGGTCTATATGCGAGCTCGCCGCGAGGGCTTCTGGGATTGCTCGAGCCCGGGGAAGTTGCCGCGTAGCCATAGCAACCGGGGGCTCGCCGTATCCATGGCGACCTCTGGGAGCCTTGCTAAGGCGCGTCGAAGCAGCCACGTTCGGACAAGTCGCTTGAACTAGTGACGGGAGCCCCCTCTTTTCTGGATTCCCACAAAGATTATGCACCAGTTGCTATTGTTCACCCAATAAATACAATGAGCCAACAAATAAACTAACCAGGGTTTAACACGGAATTGGTTTAGCTTGCAGATAGAAGACTTGCCATTGGTTAGCAGTTGGAGTGTTAATGCCTCTTTGCAACATGTTAGTGTTAATGCCTCTGTCCAACTGCTGCATTGCACTGCAGGCAGAAATTCAGCAGGGAGAGCTTTAGAACTGAGCATAAGGTGCTGTCTATTGTTTCTTCCTAAAAGTTTAGCGACCTTCAGGAATAGTTTGCAGCATTTGGATTTTTTTTTTTTCATCAAGAAAGAGTTTGATTTCCCTAGCCCCGTTTAAAAAGAAATTACTTTGGTTAGACAGATGGCAGTGATGATTATGGTGAATCTTGAAGAGGGGTAGATATTATAAAGGTTTATCCTGTGTTTAATTTTGGTGTACCTGCATTTAAATTGTAGGTCTGTTTCACACAGATAAGGAATTGAGAACCAGAGTAATAACTGCACACTTTATGATTTTATTGTCTCTACTTTTTTTACATTATTTTCTAAAACAAAATGACCACACTGCAGGTCTTTGGAAACTGTATGTAATCTTAAGCATAAAAAAACCCCTGTACCATGTTTTGAAATTGTTTTAAATTGCCTGGCAATTTATGAGTACATTATACAACATATATACAACAGACAACAAATGGTCAAAATTGGGAGTGTCCTATGAATTTCTGTACCTTGTCAACAGTGGTGTCCCCCAAGGCAGTGTCCTAGGACCAACTCTCTTCATACTCTACATAAATGACCTCTCTGATCATATTAAGAGCAACTGCATCCTCTTCGCTGATGATGTAAAGCTATTCAACACTACAGACAATACTGCTACCCTTCAAAAAGACCTCGATTATGTATCAGAATGGTCAAACAAATGGCAACTTCAAATCTCAACGAACAAATGCTCTATTTTACATATTGGCAAAAAAAATCAGAAAATAAAATACAGGCTGAATAGTCAAGACCTTGTTGTTGATCCAAACTCTGTCAAGGACCTTGGAGTACTCATCTCTAATGATCTAAGTGCTAGAACTCACTGTAACTACATAGCCAAAAAGGCATTAAGAGTTGTTAACCTAACTCTACATAGCTTTTTCTCTGGTAATATCACACTACTAACTAGAGCATACAAAAATTTGCTAGACCAATACTCAGATACAGCTCATCAGTCTGGAACCCACATTATATATCTGATATTAACACAGCTGAGAAAGTCCAGAAATATTTCACAAGAAGAGTTCTGCACTCCTCTATTCATTGCAGAATATCTTATGCCACCAGACTCGAAATTCTAGACCTAGAAAACCTAGAACTACGCCGCCTTCGGTCCGATCTAAATATAGTATATAAAATCATACATTGCAATGTCCTACTTGTCAATGAATACTTCAGCTTCAACCATAACAACACAAGAGCACACAATAGATACAAATTCAAGGTTAACCGCACCAAACCTGATTGCAGGAAATACGACTTCAGCAACAGAGTGGTCAATGTCTGGAATACTCTACCTGACTCTGTGGTTTCTTCCCCAAACCCCAAAAACTTTAACCTTAGACTGTCTACTATTGACCTCACCCTTTTCCTAAGAGGTCTGTAGGGGACATGCATAAGTGCACCAACGTGCCTACCGTCCCTGTCCTATTGTTTCTTTTATTTTTCTTATATGTATCCATGTATTCATAACTATGTTTTTACTTATACCTATTATCTTGTAAGCAATTGACAAACCAAATAAAATAAAATAAATAAATTATAAAACTATAGTTAAAAATTGTTGCTTATCTCCATTATAGAATGCCAATGTCTCTTGGGTTGTAAACTAATAAAAGAAACAAATGAATTCCTGTTGATTTCTTTTTTAAAGAAAAGACTGTGACCCGAAGTGCAATCCTAGACTGCATCCTCAGATATAAAAGCTACTAAATATGATGCATATGTACTACTTGATGAGAGGGTAACTACTCTGGTTACTCTGTAACCAAGAGCCCAGGTTAAAGACCCTGCAAACAGAAGAGTTTCAAGGACTGATAAAGCAAAGTAAATATACTAAAAATGCACATTGTACTTTCTTCTGAGGCATATCAAGGGCAAAAGTGGATAGAAGAAAAACCACCTAAGATTCTTTTTGGCACAATTCCTGCTGCTTAGTCAAGCACTAAGGAAATGCAGGGCAGAATTTGCAGCAGGCTCTGATTGTAGATCTGAGAAAACTAGAAGGCGAAATGGATCAAAATGTGTGTAACCTTCCACCTGTCTTCTTGAATGAGGTAACATGAATGGAGCTTATCAGGGAAAAGACTTAACTGTGCTGTTGAATATACATATCTCTATGCTGATGTCACAATTACTCCACTGACAGTTTTTGAGTCAGAAATAAAGGCATTCAGCAAAATATTATAATCTTTGAGGGTTGTTTTGTGGGTTTGATGGTTGATTCAGCCTTCCATCCTTCCAAGGTCAGTAAAATGAGGATGCAGATTGTTGAGGACACAAGATGCTGACTCTGTAAACCACTTAGAGAGGGCTGTAAACTACCATGAAGGGGTGTATAAGTCTATGTGCTATATTGCTATTGCTATTTGCACAGTGGCCTCGTCCTATCAAATCATGAAAAGCATAGTAGGGAAATTCTTTTGCGCAGCTTCCAGTTTTTTAAGGAAGGCCTTTTGGTCAACTCTCGGTCCATTCTGCTTCTCTTCAGGTCTTTCCCACTGAACTGAGATTCTCTGCACCATTCCTCAAACTGGCATAAAATTGGCCATGCTCCTTGCTCGGAGTGCCTGCATCCAACGGTCTGAAAAGTTACGGTGGCAGCTGCAATGGTGCCATTTCTGCTAATACAAAATGATAATTTTTGGGAAGGCTGAAATCAATTTTTGGGGGGCTATTGAATGGCATGGGAGTGAGGGACCACTCTGAAAACTTTATTGGGGAACAGATAAGTGATGAAATATCATCCTTTCATCATGATGTAAAGTACCCCTTATGCACTTGTGATGCAGATGCAAACTAGTTGCACTGTGATGTCACAATGCACATTTCAGGATTTTAGCATCATTTGGGTTAGGAATGGAAACCAACAATAGATAGATATACGATAATTGCTTTATTTTTTTTATTACATTTTTATCCTGCCCCTCTCATCAAGGCGACTCACCTTTAAATAAAATGATGAAAGCAAGTTCTGTTCTTTGGACATGCTGGGACACTGTGACATGTACAAAAGGAGTGGGCATTGTATCATGATGGCACAGTGCTGATTTCATCAAACATTAGTTTGACACACAAACATACCCCTGCACCCATGGAAAATACTGGATGGGTGATGGATGGATGGATAAACAGATAAAGATAGATAGAGATAGATGTAGAAATAGAAAGGTGATAGAAAGAGAGAGCATGTTTCTAGAGAAATGGAGATAATTTTTTGTCAAATAAAACCTAGCAGCTTGTTCTGGAGCATCTTAAAAGAGAAGTGGAAATAAGTCTCACTGTCTAGCTATGGGCTGGTGGCATACTTTCATTTTTGGGAAAAAATGTCATTGGTAATAATGGCATTCGTGTTAATTAAAGACAAACTTTCAGAAGAGGAATGGCCTTTTCTGCATGCGGCATTTTTTGGACCAAGACAGAATCACGAGTCTCCCTTCTGACAAGTAGCCAAGAGGCTCTGATTGGGGAAAAGTTCACTCACCTTTGGCAGAAAGTTGCATGGGTGTGACGGGTGTGGAGGCTTTGAAAATGCCTTTTTCCTGGGTTACAAGTTCTCTTAGCTGCAAGAGAGGGCAACGAACAGCTGCATCCTATAAGTGACAGCACCTGAAGGGGTGAATGCCATGGTTCTCCCAGCCTGCCAGATGTTCTGAATGCTGCACAGGATCACATCTTGCTGTCTTCCGTTCATCTGGGCCAAGTTACGTATCTTTTGGTAAGGTTTTATTTTCCTTCAAGATTGGACAAGTAGAGCAAAAGGAAGCTAAGAACATTTATCGGGCCAGGAGGATAATGACTGGATTTTAAAAGAGAGGGGCGAGGGAGAGGGAAGCGTAACTTTTGTGCCAGATGTGTGAAAAGTGCTGAGAAGAGCTTTTGGGTTCACTGCTCATGCTTGGAAATACTTTTGATTTCCTCTCCTTTCACCTGGGTCTGTGGCTCTGTCACTTTGAGGAAATCTGTCTTTGTTCGAATTCAGATACATCCCTAGGACTCCTTAGAGAAGGAATAGGTACTAGGCATATTAATAAGCATCATTTAAGTGATTGAAAGACCAGCTAAGCACCTGGTAAGCACTGTTCATCAGCTTCAGATTTTCCAAGGGGAAAATGTATAAATCATTGCCTTCCACTTTTAGTATTTGGTTGATCTGCTTCTTTTGGTTTTTTGGATTTTCCTTCCTTCCTTCCTTCCTTCCTTCCTTCCTTCCTTCCTTCCTTCCTTCCTTCCTTCCTCCCTCCCTCCCTCTCTCCTCCTCCTCTTCTCCTCCTCCTCCTCTTCTTTCTTCTTCTCCCTCCCTCCCTTCCTCCTCTCTCCCTCCCTCCTTCTTTCTTTCTTTCTTTCTTTCTTTCTTTCTTTCTTTCTTTCTTTCTTTCTTTCTTTCTTTCTTTCTTTCTTTCTTTCTTTCTTTCTTTCTTTTTCTGGTGGATGTGGGTGTTTCCACTCCATTCAAAAAGTCCATTGAGGAAAGAAAGGCATTGAGAACATAAGTTCTGTCAGGAAGGCATTCCAGAGCAGCATCAGATATCGTATGGAAAGGAAGTTTGCCCCTCATGAAAATGTAGGAAGGCGGGGCAGATCAAGTGTAATAACATTTGGGCGCATTTATATAACCAACCTTGCTTGATTTTTTATTTTTCAGGTTTGTGCAATACATATTGAATCAGAAGTAAGCCAAATGTGTAGTTTGCCTTACATGCTCAGCCAGTGGGGGGTGGAGGGTGGGGAATCCACCAAAATTAAGAGAAATTATATTGTATATTACCACTCAGCATAACGTATGCTGTCTCTTTAGCTCTTTAGCTGATTCTGTTGTGTTACACTGCATATGAACTTATGGGCTGCAGAGGCAGACCAGTGGGGTTGGTATTCAGGATAAAAGATATTCTGAACATTAGCCTTACAGATGACAGTGCTATAAAAATGCAACTGAATTAATGCATGAATTAGAGCTATACTTACAGGGAAAAGAGAGGAGAATATCACATTACCTCCTTCAGTTCTGGTTTTTGTCCAAGGCTCAAACTTTTAGTCATGCAATCTGAACTTTGAATTGTAAAGAAGGTAAAGGAGAGGAACGTAGCCAGAAAGATATTACAGAGGTCACTAACAGATAGGACTTATGGCTTCATGCCCAGGTAGCAAGATTGGTGGAAGTGTGCTTGAAAGGCATCCCAGGCAGAATTCCCACTCAGAGCAGTGAGGAAGGATCGGGCAACAAAAGAAAAAATTGCTCCTAAAGCAATTGCCAGAAAAACAACTTTAACCTACTCTTTCTCTACCCGCCTTTCTTATCTATTCTCCTTCATATTTCTCCTCCTCCTCCTCCTCCTCCTCTTTTACATTCCTTTCTCTGTTTTCAATGCTTCAAACTATCTAACGGAATGTGGATCACTGCTAATCGTATCTATAAACAGCACTGTATTGAATCAATACAATCAAACAAGATTTATAACACTGTAAAAAAAAGGAAAAATAAATAAAAAGTAGCTTTAATTGCTGCCTATTTCAAGAGTTAGTTTTAAGTTTAAATTTGACTCAGCTGTGGTAGCCTGCGGACTTTCAACACAACAGCAGCAACAACAACACAACAAATACAGCATTGGATTGCAAAACCAAATGGAGCCTCATCCCCAATTAAGAGAATAATTAAGAGGATTGCTTATGACATTGTGTAATGCAGGCACAGAAAAAATGGATGGGGTTGTGTTTTATTTTATTGTGTATTTTACATGATTTAAAAATATAAAATTATGCTATTAAAACTGTAATTTTTACAAGGGAATCTGTATTTATGGCCTCTGTTGGATCCTCCTCCTCCTCCCTCCTCCTCCTCTTTCCCCTCTCCTTTTCTGTTACAACACAGAGAAAAGGTTGGCACACTGCTTATGCTAAACCATCCTGCAATTGGTTTGGGTTTGAGCTAAATTCAATGTGCCCTCTGGCCAGTGCGGTTAATTAACTGGGTAAAAGTTCTACAAGACTTTAAAACTCTTTCTCTCTGTCCCTCTCCCTCTCTCTTTCTCTCTCCCACCCCCACTCATTCCCTCCCTCCCTCCCTCCCCCTCCTCTCCCTCCTCTCTCTCCCTCTCTCTCTCTCTCTCAAAAGCAATTTTACAAATCATGGCTATAAGATTTAGAGTTTGCCAGCTTTTTGCACACAGAGCATAAAAGACAGTCCTGAGAATTTTCACTGGTTAAATATTCCATTGCAAGCTGCTGCCAGTCTTTACTCTGCATGTATAAAGATTTTTTTTCACCTCGTGTTCAGGTCAGGTTGTGGGTGCTCCATCATTGGAGGCTTTTAAGAAGAGACTGATCAGCCATTTGTCTGAAATGGTATAAGGTCTCCTGTTTGAGCAGGGGGTCAGACTAGAAGTCCTCCAAGGTCCCTTCCAACTCAATTATTCTGTTATTCTAAGTGCACATATTTGCCAATCCTGCTGCTGTACTGTTCCTGGAACCCCAAAGGAAAGGTCATCAGTCTGGAACCCACATTACGTATCTGATATTAACACAGTTGAGAAAGTCCGGAAATATTTTACAAGAAGAGTTCTTCACTCCTCTACTCGTTGCAGAATACCTTATGCCACCAGACTCGAAATTCTAGACCTAGAAAACCTAGAACTACGCTGCCTTCGGTCTGATCTAAGTATGGCATATAAAATCATACATTGCAATGTCCTACCTGTCAATGAATACTTCAGCTTCAACCACAACAACACAAGAGCAAACAATAGATACAAACACAGGGTTAATCACACCAAACTTGATTGCAGGAAATACGATTTCAGCAACAGAGTGATCGATGTCTGGAATACTCTACCTGACTCTGTGGTTTCTTCCCTTAACCCCAAAAACTTTAACCTTAGACTGTCTACTGTTGACCTCACCCCTTTCCTAAGAGGTCTGTAGGGGGCGTGCATAAGCGCACCAACGTGCCTACCGTCCCTGTCCTATTGTTTCTTTTATATTTTATATTTTATTTTTCTTATATGTATCCATGTATTCATAACTATGTTTTACTTATACCTATTATCTTGTAAGCAATTGACAAATAAATAAATAAATAAATCACCACTGTTTTGGGGGGTTTTGACACTTCCGTGGATGTTCCACTCCTTGAACCCAGATGAAACTTTGGCTGGTGGATTCCGGCACTGTCCTTCCATTCCTTTCTCTGTTTTCAATGCTTCAAGCTATCTAATGAATGTGGATCACTGCTAATCATATCTATAAACAGCACTGTATTGAATCAATACAATCAAAGAAGATTTATAACACTGTAAAAAAAAAGGAAAAATAAATAAAAAGTAGCTTTAATTGCAGCCTATTTCAAAAGTTAGCTTTAAGTTTAAATTTGGCTCAGCTGTGGTAGCCTGCGGACTTTCAACACAACAGCAGCAACAACAACACAACGAATACAGCATTGGATTGCAAAACCAAATGGAGCCTCATCTTCCAATTAAGAGAATAATTAAGAGGATTGCTTATGACATTGTGTAATGTAGGCACAGAAAGAATGGGTGGGGTTGTGTTGTGTCAATACAATACTGTTTACTTCAGATTGACTTGTTTGACTCCTCAGAGGAATGCCACTGGGTCTCTCTTTCATATTGTTTTATTTTATTGTGTATTTTATATGATTTAAAAATATAAAATTATGCTATTAAAACTAATTTTTACAAGGGAATTTATTGGATCCTCCTCCTCCTTCCTCTCCTCCTCCTTCTCCTTCTCCTCCTCCTCCTCTTTCTTCTCCTCCTCCTCCTCTTCCTCTTTCTCCTCCTCCTCCTCCTCCTCCTCCTCCTTCTAATATATCCTGAGGGCAAAGGAACAATTTTAATTCCTTATTTTGAGCATCCAATTTGGATCATCCACTGCTGAGATGCTTGCATAAAAACTGTGTTTATGTGTCTGTGTATGTTTAAATTCTTTTGTTGGGATAATGGCATTATTAAAGGAAAAGGAATGATTAAGCCAAGAACCACTGATCGATGGTAAGGCAGCCAAATCTCAGGACTAAGAATCTTGGTTTCTCTTTTCCTAGCTTCCACTGAAGGATCGTTTGAAAGGAGAGTTTCCCCTTGAAGGGTGCTTCAAACCAACATGGGGATATTTTGGACACCCTTATGCTTCCTGGTATATGGTGAGTTCACTGTTTTGTATTAGTGTCAGCCCTATGAAGTAGACCGGATCAAAAAACCAACCTCAGGAAGACTCTTCTTTACTGATATAGGCTACAGAAACCATGTCTTACAAATCTGTTTTTGCAACTCTTCCATTCCAGGAAGCTAGGGAAGAATCAACCTAAGTCTCTTCTAAAGAGAAGAGAATATTTGTAGCTCAGGGGTGAACTGTGGAGCCCTTGGTGCTCTCTGAGCTTGGTGGTTTTCTTGCAGGTGTTTCATTACCCAACTAGGCACCATCATCAGTGCTAGAAGGGAATGGGGCTTGCTCTCTGTTTATATAAAAGGACAGAAGCATTGATTAAGGTCTGGAAAGGGAGATAGTATTGGGAAAAGGCTTAGCTTGGCTGTTTTCTTGCAGATGTTTTCTTACCTGGCTAGCTAATATCATCAGTGCTAGAAGAGAGTGGGGTTTGCTCTCTGTTTATATGCAAGAACAATCTCAACAACACTGACAGAGCAATCCACTATATAGAGCTGGATTGCTCTGTCAGTGTTGTTGGGATTGCCTCTTGCATATAAACAGAGAGCAAACCCCACTCTCTTCTAGCACTGATGATATTAGCTAGCCAGGTAAGAAAACATCTGCAAGAAAACAGTCAAGCTAAGCCTTTCCCAATACTATCTCCCTTTCCAGACCTTAATCAGTGCTTCTGTCCTTTTTGTTCACAGAATGGTCCAAATATTTACTTCAAGCCACATCTGTGACTCTTTACTTATAATGATAGTAAAAGTATGGAACACTAAATATTCCCTTGCAGAAATACTTTCCAATGAACTTCGTCAATTGAATGATGTTTAAAAATGCAGTCAACCAATAAACCTATCAATAACTGTAATGAGAAGTGTATTGAGGTATTGTGCTAAAGATCAGATGAGTCCTCTTGCACCAATCTTATTGAAGTGCAAAGTAGATGTGTTTCATTTTGAGCCTGTACAAGAAAATTGTCAAGCGCAGGGGAAATTAGGAGATTCAGGCAGTTCAAATGAGTATAAAGATTTATTGCAAGCATAAGCTCTCTACAAGAATCTGACCAATTAACGGTCAAGGGAAATGAGCAGGAGATAAGAAAGGCATTCAAGGTGGGCTGAACTTACATCTCTTGAGCATGCAGGGACTCATGACTTATGACACATTTGACCCCTCCCTTGGCTTCAGCCTAGTCATCTCCAACAGAATTGCTGCAATGATTACACTCTTACTCATCCCCCTGCAGATCACAGATACATTATCAGTGTCTGAAGAACTGCATGTAGACTTTAACCTTGACCCAAGGTTATGATCCCTCCATTCCCAGTGTGTGGCTCCTACAGGGTTTCCATTTTGTCAATTGCATCAGAATCTGAAATTCTTTGCTCTTCAAAGTTGGGTTGGCTTTCATCTACAATTCGATGCTCGGTGTTGGCAAGATCCAATATCTCATTATCTTGAGGTTCTCCAACCATGGGGAATACAACTCATGCACCATGCCATAAAATTCTTCAACCTTGCTGTATTTCTAACTCAGCATTACACACCCAGTGCTTCCTGAAGGACTGTAATCACAGTGTTAATTTTATTAGAGATAGCCGAGTTTCATCAATCTCCAGCAAAAAAATACCTGGTACCAAAGGCTAACAAGACTCCTAAGATAACTAATATAATTAATAATGTTAATTATATAAGCCCTAAGATAATTATATTGATATATAAGTAATATATACTGTAAGTATTAGAATGGTAGAAAAACAAATATAGATTCACTCAGAAAATGGACTCACAAGTATTCTCTGGACATAGACTATAGTCTTCAGATAAGGATGAGCAAGAAATTTGTACAAAGTATCAGATATCTTCAGTGTCTTATTATGGTGCAACAAATAAGGCCATTTCAGAACATATGTGCACCAGAATATGAAATGGGCTTTGCTTTTTAAAAATCTGATAATTGTTAGGAACTTGGTCAGACAGGAGAACTCTTATTAATTCCACCTTAACTTGTTCATATTTTCAGTTTTTAATGCAACCTGAGAATTCCTCTGGGAGGGAGATGGACAGTTTGTAAATTTGATAAATAAATAAAAAATAAGCCATTTCAAAGTGGTGAGAGAAGTATTCCAAGAGCATAACACGAATCCTGATTGTTGAAAACAGTTTCAAAACTGTTCCCATGATACATTCACCCTAGTTGGGGAAAGATTCACAGTACAATAGACTAACCTAAGATTGCAATAGAATACCATATGCCACCAGGCTTGAAATTTTGGATCTAGACAACTTAGAACTACACAGCCTATGGTCTGACCTAAGCTTAGTACACAAAATTGTCTGTTACAAACATCCTAGCTGTCAACGACTACTTCAGATTCAACTACAATAACACACAGGCAAACAATAGATACAAACTCAAAGTAAATTGCTCCAAACTCGATTGCAGAAAATACGACTTCAGCAACAGAGTGGTCAATGCCTGGAACTCACTGCCTGACTCTGTTGTTACATCCTCAAACAAACCCCCAAAACTTTAACCTCAAACTGTCTTCCATGAACCTCACTCCATTCCTAAGAGGTCTGTAAGGGGGCATGCATAAGCGCACCAGCGTGCCTACCGTCCCTGTCTTATTGTTCCCATTTATTATGTATATACTTATACCTGTTTCTACTTATATGTTTATATGTTAGGTTCATACGTATACTTGTTTTCTTGTACATGCTTGACAAACTAAACTAAATAAATAAACCTCAGTTAGTTTAAATCTTGCTTAGCTTCTTGGGGTCTTATTCTTGTTGTACCAACCCGGCCAACTTTATGATTTACTTTGCAAATCCAGTGAGTGGATTAGTTTAGGGAAATGAGTGAAATGTGTTGTGTAAATGCAGAAGTCCAGAATACATTTTGTTGTTGTTGTCGTTCTCTCAGGGGTCAAAGAGTCAGTGCCAAAACTGGTTCTAATAACTAACTACAATTGGACTCAATACATGTTTGTCTGCCAAGTTTTCTTTTCTGTCTTTTCTCTTTTAAACTCATGTTTTCAGCTTTTCTTTGAAGGGAAGGTCAGCTTGCTCTCTCATCTTTTAGCAAATGGCTTTATCGTTTAGTCTGGAATGCACATTTCATGGGATGATTAAATAGGAATACTTTCCAAGAGCAAATGGATCCTACCCCACCCCAATTAACAGAATCACACAGCTTTTATGGAATCCATGCTTTCTAATGTCTTCTGGGAGAAAAAAGATGAAAATGTGCAAATTCTTGCATTGTCTCTCCTTCATTAAAAGTGTCAGTTGGGTTCTGCTGGTGCAAACCTTTGTTTTAGGCAACAGTGGGTGTTTTAATGCTCACTGAACTAAGTGATTTTGGCACGTTAATAGAGATAGATGACAACCACAATGTGTCTGTCTGCAATTTGTTCTGGGAAGGGCAAGGGGAGATACCTGTGGTCCCGAAGCCCTTACTTTGCAAACCTTGGGGTCCTTCCAAACATTCATGGTGTAATTTCTTACCAGGAGAAAAAAAATAACTTAAACAATAGTGTACAATAAACATTAATAGCATTTTTTAAAAATGACCAAAAGAAGCAAAAACTAAATCCACTGTTGGCTCTTTGAGGTAGGCCAGTCAAGGAAATAGCCACCACTGATGGACTACTGCAATTCTATTTTATTCTTGCAGATATATTAGCAGAATTTTGAAAGATTGCTAGTGTTTCCTCTCTCCCTCCCCTCTCTATCAAGGAGAGTCAAGGCAGGGGCAATTCTTGAGTTTCTTTCTCACTTTCTCTTCCTTTCCTGGGCCAAGCTAATGGTTGTATGTATATACTCTCTCTCTCTCTCTGTGTGTATGTGTATGGATAGATAGATACATAGATACATAGATATAGTCAATAAAGGAGAATATTTGTAGTTCAGCACTGATGATGTTACCTAGTTTAGGTAATGAAATGTCTGCAAGAAAACAAGCAAGTTTGGAGAGCCCCAAGGACCCCTCATATAGCGATAGATAAAGTTAGAGATGGCATTAGCTGCTGATACCTTCTTCAGAGCTATCTCCATATTCCTAATATAAATATCAGGTGCAAAAGATCACATCCACACATGTGAAGGCCCAATTAAATCGATGCATTTCTACTCATGACTATACACAAGAATATTCCCAACTAATGATTAGCGCCAGTGGGCGATGGCTTGGTGGGCATGGCAGGGGAAGGATGCTGTAAAATCTCCAGTCGGAGGTGGTATTTGCCAGTTCTCCAAACTACTCAAAATTTCCGCTACAGGTTCCCCAGAACTGGTCAGAACCTGCTGAATACCCACCTCTGGTTAGCACCGACTAGGAGTTGGATAAGGGTGCACGGAATTCAAGAAGGGTTGGACTTAGTCCATTTGTGGCGATGCAGCAACTCTAGGTTGATGCCTCTCTTCACTCCCCCTCCAGGCTCTGCCCCTCCTTCTTCTAGGTCACCCACCTTTCTCTTCCCTCCCTGTGGCCTCCAGTCGTTGTTCAAGAGCCTCTTATGTTCCAATTCCAGTAGCCTGTCTATTCAGCAGTCTACAGAGCGGCATGATAGAAATGGGACAGTTTCTGATACCTTGGCTCAATGTGAGCCACTGTCCAAGGCCTTCAGTTCATGTACAAAGGCATTCCTTCTCTTTTCAAGCTCTAAATCATCTCTGAAGCCACTGTTCCCTTCTTTCACCCACAGTGAGAGCTTTTCGGGAAGGGCCTCCAGCTGTACTGTTGCCAAGGTTGCTCCATTTTCACCAAGCTATTAAAAGTTCAGGAATCTCATAAATCCTAGATAAGATTCATGAGGCTCTTTATCGAAGGAGAGAGTTTTATTAAAACGATAATTCAGAGCTCAAAAGCAGACCACTCTTACTTTAGCCTGCCAGGTTTCAACAAGATGCTAAGTCTGATTGTTGATACAACAGATGATGTTCAATTAAATAAAACCTATAATGTCTTAAAGAGACAGCTTGTTTGGAACAATATGCAAAGGGTTCCCCATCCTAACAGTGGTGGTATTCACTTTTTTTTACTAGCGGTTCTGTGGGCATGGCTTGGTGGACATGGTGTGGCTTGGTAGGGTGTGGCTTGGTGAGAGTGGCAGCGAAAGGTTATTGCAAAAACCCCATTCCCCTCCGTTCTCCTGTGTAGGACAACCAAAGAAGACCCAGCCGATCAGCTGGGACTCAATGGGAGGCAGAGAATAGATGGGGGCAGGGCCAGTCAGAGGTGGCCGGTTCTCTGAACTACTCAAAATTTCCACCACCGGTTGTCCAGAACCTGTCAGAACTGGCCGAATATCACCTCTGCATCTTACCCAGTCGCATTTTAGCCTAGGCTGGCATGTTATGTGTTCCCTTAGTAGCTCCATCAATACTCTCCTGATTTCTAACCTAGCTTTGAACACAGACCTGGGTATCCTGGCTATCACGAGTTCCCAGCCCCTGGAGGACTCAGGCGGCCTTGACAATCCTTCAGAAGGCACCATATCTCCAGAGATGCTGCAGGAGATGCTGTGGTTTTTCCGAAGAGAAGACCGTAAGTCAGGGGTGGGCTTCAAAATTTTTAGCAAGGGGTTCTCTGCCCGGTTGCTGGGTGGGCGTGGCCAGGGTGGGGATGGCCTAGTCGGTCTTCTGCACCATGGCAGGGTGGTAGTGGCTGTTTTGCCCTCCCCAGGCTCCAAAGTATTTCCTCAAGCCTCCAGGAGGGTGAAAATGGCCTTCCCAGGCTCCGAAGGCTTTCTGGAAGCTGGAAAGGGGCCCATTTCCGGCCTTCGCGAACTTCCAGGAGCCCCGTTTTTTGCCCTTCCCAGTCTCCGCGAGCACTCTACACTTACCTGCATCCAAAACAGGCCGCGTGGGGACTTCTGGGAGGGGTGGGGTGGGTGGGGCCAGCCAGGAGTGGGATTTGGGAGTTCTCCGAACTGTGCAGAATCTTAGCTAGAGGATCTTCCCAAACCCCTCTGAACCCCCGGCAGCCCACTCTTGCCGTAAGTCCTTCCAAAACTTTAACCGCAGAATTTGCTTGGGTTAGGCCCTGTTAGTTCAGGCTTTGGATCTGGAGTGGAGAGTTGTGGGGAGCTTTCAAAAGGTGTGAAAATGAAGGAACTCTCCTAGAAAAGGATCTCTGTAGCTCAGGGTTGAAGTGTGGAACCCTTTGTGCCCTCTGAGTTTGAAAGAACGGCCCCAACCTTTTGAGCATCGGGGACCAGTTCCATGGAAGGAGGATTTTCCGTGGACTGGAGGGGGTGTGGTTTTGCATGTTGCCTGCATCCCGCTGATGGGGCTTCACTTGTTTGCATGGATCGGTTGCTGGCATGTCACGGCCCGGTGCTAGTCAATGACCCAGGTTTTGGGGGACTCCTGATCTAAGTAACATCAACATGAATTCCTTATAATTTTCTCTTTCAGCATCTGCATGGAATTACTCTATCCTGGTCCTTTCAGTTCTCGTTCTGCTCATTGGTGTTGTGCTCCTGGGAGCAAATATTAGGGCCAACAGGTAGGAAGAAGTCATATTTTGGAGTGGTAATATTGGGCCTTGGCTTAGCACCCAGTGTGTCTCTCTACCTCTGAATACAGGACTCCTTAGCGGCCAAACAAATCCACTTTCTGGGTTTGCCTCATGTATTAAATTGCAACTTAATCAAACCCATTTAGAATGTTGGAACAATTAAAGGCTCAAAACCCACCATAGTTAAATCTAGCAAAGCTTTGCACATTATGCAAATAAAGTTGCTAGTTCTCTTCATAATTAAGTTAGGTAAGTTGCACTAATCTGAACAACTCTGCTTATTTTCACTGCAGACAAGTGGTGGGATTAAAATTTTTTTACTACCAGTTCTGTGGGCATGGCTTGGTGGGAGTGGTGTGGCTTGGTGGGTGTGGCTTGGCTTGATGGGTGTGGCTTGATGGGCGGGGCAGGGGAAGGATACTGTAAAATCTCCATTCCCTCCCCATCTCACTAACCTGATTTCCAGCTCCATTCTCCTGTACAGGGCAACAAAAGAAGACCCAGGCAATCAGCTGGACTCAGGAGGCAGAGAATAGATGGGGTTGGCGGGGCCAGTCAGAGGGGGTATTTGCCGGTTCTCCAAACTACTCAAAATTTCCACTACCAGTTCTCCAGAACTGGTCAGAACCTGCTGAATTCCACCCCTGCTGCAGATGTCTATGGAACTTTTCAATCATCCAGGTCATGGTTATCTCCAAGGTGTTGTTTTTTTTTTTCAAAAGGCAACCAGGCTGTTTTTTCCTTGAGGAAGACATTTCGTTTCTCAGCCAAGAAGCTTCATTGGTTCTGGCAGGAGCGATGGAAGGATTGGAATCTCTTCCTCAAGGGAAAAACAATTGTTGGAAGAAAAGTCCGGTCCAGTTCCAAGCTGGGAGAAAGGCACTGGAAGTAAAATGGAGGCTGCTTAGAAAGAAAGTCTCTCTGTTTATTGATAAGCAGAACTAAGAACAGCATGTAGTTCTGTGGCAGCTGACAAAATAAGTTTGGCATAGGTGGGCTTTTATACATTCTTTAGGGTTTTGTGTTTGAGATGCTCCAGGGGATTGTGCAGTGTAATGAGCCTTGTGTCTTTTGCTATTCTAACGGGGGTGGGTTAATCCTATCATGTCCTAAAGTCCTATGCTGTCCTTCTTAATCCCATCAACTGGAGCTGAAGGTGTTTTGTTTATGAATAGGCTGACCTAGTCTTTCTTAATGGGCACAGAATCTCCATCTCTAAAGATTTCAGGCATCTTTCCCAACAGTTAGAACAATTAATCAGTGGAACAACTTGCATCCAGAAGTTGCAAATGCTCCAACACTGGAAGTTTTTAAAAAGATATTGGATAACCATTTATCTGAAGTGGTGTAAGGTTTCCTGCCTAAGCAGCGGGTTGGAGTAGAAGACCTTCAAGGGTCCCTTTCAGCTCTATTCTATTCTATTCTATTCTATTCTATTCTTTAATAAAAGTTTTTTATTTTTATTTTTTACACATTTCTTCACATGAGCAATGTGATTCCAGTGATTACAATATTTATACATAATCATAATTACATTTTCAACTTTCTTATCTAATATCACTTCATTATCCATTCCACTAATCTTTAAATAAATTTTCATTTCATATTTCAATTCATTAATTCATTAATTCAATATCAATATTTATTTATTCTAGTCTAGTCTAACTAATTCTACTCTATTCTATTCTTCGCATGGAGAATTCTATTCTATTCTATTCTATTCTATTCTATTCTATTCTATTCTATTCTATTCTATTCTGCTGGAGGCTGTTGGTACTTCTTTCTGCCTGTGTTAAGCTTTTTCTCCATTTCTCCTTTGGGGAAATATAATATTCTGCCTCTTTTAATATTCCCTAAAATATTTCATTCTCGGGGATGGGGTAGATGAGCTTCCTCCACAATCCAGTTTCCTTTTGGGGAAAAAAAACACCTTTGAGGTTTCACTATAGACTTATTCTTCAAACCACTTATTTCCCCAGAAAGTATGAAAAGTTATAGTTCGAGAGGAATCCAGTCGAAGTTGATGAAGATGAGAAAAGTCGGCATGTTCAACTTCTTCTGAACTGGTTTAGTGTAGTGGTTAAACTACCAGGCTACACACTGGGAGACTGTGAGTTCTAGTCCTGCCTTGGATACAAAGCCAGCTGGGTGACCTTGGGCCAGTCACTTTCTCTCAGCCCTAGGAAGGAAGCAATGGCAAGCCGCTTCTGAAATCCTGCAGGGATTAGCCCAGGCAGTTGCCAGGAGTCAAAAACTAACTCGAAGGCACATATGTACAAAGAGCAAGCCCCCCAAAAGTTTTTTTCAAAAGGCAACTGGACTTCGTTGTTGTACTTTTTTCTTGAAGACGCTTCGCTTCTCATCCAAGAAGCTTCTTCAGTTCTTAAGCTCCTTGGATGAGAAGTGAAACATCTTCAATGAAAAAAACAAAACAAAACCGAAGTCCAGTTGCTTTTCAAAAAAAGCACCTTTGGGACAACCATGGCCTGCATGACTGAGAATCTCCATAGACACAAAGAACAAGCCAATATTATATTTGTCATGTGGTTAGGCTTAGGTGAGCCCTGGTTTATTCCATCTTGATTTCCAAACTTCTCCCCAAGCAGGGTTCATGTCTTTGCATGCTTATTTTGAGTGACTTTTAGGTCCTCCTAACTGCCTGCTATCATATCTGGTGGACAGGGATGGGATTCTACCAGTTTGGACCGGTTTGGGTGAACCGGATGTTAAATTTGCGTCTGGTTCACCAAACCAGTATTTGAACCAACCAGCTGGCCCCACCCACCCTGCCCCTCCCCTCCCCTCCCAGGAGTCTCCATGTGGCCCATTTTCTATGCAGTAAGTGCAGGGTCCACAGAGACTCTGGAAGGAGGGAAAAACGGGCCTTCCGGAAATCTGGAAATGGGCCTGTTTCTGGCTTCCGGAGGGCCTCCAGAGCCTGACCCAAGGGAAGCCTCTGGACCCTTGGGAAGGCAAAAACCAGCCCTCCCAGAAGTTCCAGTTGGGCAGCGAACCAGTTGCTGGCATTTTTCAATCCCACCCCTGTCTGGAAATAGATGGTTGAGAAGACGTTGTTTTTTTCTCTCCACTCCACAGAAACCAGAAGGCCTTTCTCGTAGGCAAAGAAGGCTATGAAGTCACCCCGCTGGATGAGGCAGAAGCGAAGCAAGCGTTTGTGTTGCTAAACAAAGAGAATCCGGATCAAGCTGGAGACAATTTGCTTCCCCAAACATCAACCATGGGAAACGTGATGGTACGCTGGAAGGATGGGAAAACCTCACCCCTGTATGCTGATGCCAACGAAGCAGAAGCATAGCACCTAATATCTATATTTCGGCTTTTTGGGAAACCTGGGAGGATTTCTGGACTATTGACATTTTTGGACTGCGGATTTCAAAGCCAAATTCACTAAGCGGAATCAAAAAGCCAGCAAGAAGGAAACACATAGTGACTGCTTCTGAGTTTTACAAAATCAATAATCCACCAAACAATTCATCTACCATCTGTCTTCACATGATACGTTGAACTAGGTTGGCCTAGTGGCTTCCTTCACACAACAGGCTAAGCCTGGTCAGTTGGTTCAGGTGGTTCCTGTTAGTGTTAACCTTGATCAATTTTATTTTGTGTCCTAATGTAGTGTCACCAGAACATTCACAGGGTCAAACAAAGCTGTGGCAGGCCCCTCAAAGCAGCCAGAACTTCAGTCACACTGTTGGGGTTGCCATCTTGACTTACCATCTATGAGGAGACCTTGAATGCCAATCTACCTCAATGAGTTGAGTAGTGGGTGAACCCAAAAAAAGGGCCAATTCAAGAACCAATTAAGGATATTGTGTGAAGGTTGTTGCTTTGCTATGTTGCACCGACCTAGAAAAAAAACCTCTCTCAGATTATCTGGAAAGATGTTCGAGGTCTCCCAATTTTAATTTTATCACTGATCATTTATGGTTGCATATTAAAAAAAAAGGTGGAATTTGGTCATTTGATCATCTGGATCTTTCTGGACCTTTTCTGTGGTGGTTCTGTTATGCCAGTATTAGCTGCCTTATAGAAGGTAATAATTTGAGACAGTTGGGAGTAGGGGAGGGATTCGAACTTTTTAACAACTGGTTCTGTGGGCATGGCTAGATGGGCATGGCCATGTGACTGGGTAGGCGTGGCTTCTTCTTTTTTTTACCAAGCCCTCTTCCTGTGTTTTTTGCCTCCTGGGCGAAGCAGTAAGACAGCGAGGGGGATCCCGGCACAGCCGATCATCGGAACAGCTGATCAGCGGGAGGGAGAAAAAAAAGAAATACCTTAAGGAGTGACTGGGCGGGGGAGAACACAGTCAGTAGATGTTGGGCATGCGCGTAATTTCACACATGTGCGATAAGGACTGACTGGGAGGGGAGGGGCAGGTGGAAAGGGGTGTGGCCAGCCAGGGGCACGATTTGCTGGTTCTCCGAACTGCTCAGAATCATAACAACCAGTTCTATAGAACCAGTCTGAACCAGTAGAATCCCACCCCTGGTTGGGAGCCTCCAAAATTTGAAAGAAGGAAAAGGGATGGGCAAAGGCTAGGCTATGATGAGGGCTTTAGGATGATATTCGAGCAGCACCGTGACTTCCAAGGAAACCAGGTTAATATTTTCAGCATCAGTCTAGTAAGCCAAAGTCCATCAAAAGGCTTTTAAAGGCTGCTACATCTCTAGATCTATCTTTATATAATATAATGCCAATCTTTCTGATGAAAACCAGAGAGATTCCTTTGTCTTTTCTGTGAAGCATTTCAGTTTAATGCAGATGTTCTCCAGATGTCTCCACTTCAACCCTCCAAATTCTTTTTGGAACAATTATCCCAACTGATGTAGGCTGTTTCATATGTGTAAAAAACAAAAGGAAAGAAAAAAAAAGAGGGATGTCCTATGTCTTCTGAGATCATATATGCCCCATGACTAAATTTATATTGGTTGATTGTAACTTCCCCTACTCCCAAAGGTGCTTTTTCAAGAGGAGCTGAAGAAGCTTCTTGGATGAGACACGAAACGTCTTCAAGGAAAAACGAAGGAAGTCCACTTGAAAAAGCACCATTGGGACAACCATGACTTGGAGGATTGTCCTAATTTTAGGGCTGAAGAAGATCAAACAAACACGTTTTAGCTGGTTTTTTTTCTTGTCTAAGGAGCACTCAAACAGGTAGCAGCACAGCGACTTCCAAAGAAACTAGAGGAATATTTTTACCACCAGTCCAAGCCAAAGTCCATTAAAAAGGCTTTTTCAAGACTTCTAGATCTCTAGATCTATCTGCATGTGCTAGAATGCCATTCTTTCCCATGAAAACCAGCCTATGTCTTTTCTGCGATGCCCAGCAATACATTCATTGGGAAATAAGTAATGTGTCTATAGCTGTGGTGACCCAGTGGTTAGAGTGTAGTATTGCAGGCTACTTCTGCTGCCTGCTGGCTGCCTGCAGTTTGGTAATTCAATCATGACCGGCTCAAGGTAGACTCAGCCTTCCATCCTTTTGAGGTGAGTAAAATGAGGACCCAGATTGTTGGGGGAAATAGGCTGACTCTGTAAACCTCTTAGGCCTGTAAAAGCACTGTGAAGCGGTATATAAGTACTATTGCTATTGCTGAGTGCTATTGCTATTGCTAGGGCTACAGTATATTAAAATCTGAAGATGCCACACACAGCAGCCCCCTGATCATGCCAATGTTACCATGAATCACCCCCACCCCCAGTGGTGGGCTTTATTGCCATGCTACACCTGTGATCCTCCCAATTTGGGGCAGCTGTCTTGCTTCCCTTCCTTGCATGTTTTGATATGGTGTCCTTTTTTCTTTTCTGACCCTGGTGGAATTTGTCCATGAGCAGTCATTTCAGCTTGGCTTTGTCTAATTAGCTTGGGCCTGATTGACATTTACCACAAAAGTAAGGATTATCTGACTAATCAATTTGAGTTGATTAGGAAAAATTAGCAAAAAAGGACAAAGAACTGAAAATAGTTTCATTGCCTGTCCAGGAACACTAGAGGGTGCTGTGCATCTACATAATCTACAATTTGTCAACGCAAGGGGATCTTCATAAAACCCGTTATTGGTGCTAACAGTCATATTCCCAAGCACATCGGTGCACTTTGCTTGTGTTCCTGAGTCCATTTGTCCATTTTGTGCTTTCCCTCTTTGTCCTGCCTTTGTTTTGTTTCTACAAAGTGCCCTTATGTTATTTCTTCCACCATTTGAACAATTCTGTGGTTTTGTTTTTCCAACCCTCCATCTGTTATTGATGGAAGAGAACTTAAAGTAGACATTAAGAAAAGAATGTTGGTGAAGTGGTGACGTGGACTGTGGTTTTTCTTAACCACTTAGGGACATGCAAAACATGGGGTGGGTATGAATGTCTGAATTTCCAAATGTCCCGAATTCCAAAGCACCCGAAGGCAAGACAAGAAACAACAGATGGAAGCTAATCAAAGAGAGAAGCAACCTAGAACTAAGGAGAAATTTCCTGACACTGAGAACAGTCAACCTGTGGAATAGCTTATCTCCAGAAGTTGTGGGTGCTCCATCATTGGAGGCTTTTAGGAAGAGACTGGACAGCCCAACTGTCTGGAATGGTACAGGGTCTCCTGCTTGAGCAGGGGGTTGGACTAGAAGACCTCCAAGGTCCCTTCCAATTCTGATCTTCTATGTTCTGTGTCTTCTCCTGGTAGAATCATTTCTTTGGCTGGTCGCAGCCTCCCTGGCTTCCCAAATCTCTATTCAGTCCCATGAAAAGACCTCAAAACCAAACCCTTTCCACGGGATTCTTCCATCAATTGCACAAGCAGCACGTGGCAGCGTTCTCCACATGTTTATGACAAAAATACAACAACAATGTTTAGAACCACCTTCCCCACCTGGTGGCTTCATTCATAGTTTATCCACTGTCAATTCGTGGCCTTTTCCCAAAATGCTTTGTTGCATTCTTAGAAGGCCACTTGGGCTGCCCGAAAAGGCCAAGAGATGGAATATTCAAAATGGCCCCATCCTTGCTTGGGGATTCAAGAACCCATCCCAGCAACAGGGGTTGTTCCACGTTCTACCTTGGAACTGCCTCGCAGAATCCCTGCTTAGAATATCTTAAACCCCTTCAGCAAAGTCAACGCTGGAGCCTTCCTCTTGCTTTGAGCTCTTGAGGATTTGACCGTGACCAGCTTCGCTCGGGCAACGGAAGGGACCTCTTTGTAGTTGACAGTGGAGAGCGAGTTGTAGGTGGAGGCAATGGTGGCGGTTGGGACCAGGTGAGCAGAGGGCTTCTCTTCGATGATGAACAAGGGCCGGACTGCCAGAGGTCTGTCTGTCTCTCGCCTCACTTCCCGTACCGCCTCGTGGAAAATGTGCTGCACAGACTCGAAATCCAGGCATGCCGAGACTTCATGGAAGGAGGAGCCGTACTTGGTGGCAAGAGATATTCCTTCAGCTTTGGTGACCTGTCTGGGAGAAGAAACCCGGAGAGAACATCCCACATGAAAAGAGGCAACACAAGGAACTGGCCCATGTCTGTTAGTTGCTGGATGCAAATCACTAGAAAATTAAGCTATAGTTTAGCTTAAATTAAACCATACCATGAGTCACACTGGCACAGTGGTTAGAGTGAAGTACTGCAAGCTATTTCTGCTGACTACTGTCTGCCTGCAATTTGGCAGTTCGAATCTCACCAGGCTCAAGGTTGACTCAGCCTTCCATCTTTCCAAGGTGGATAAAATGAGGACCCAGATTGTTGGGAGCAATATGCTGACTCTGTAAACCGCTTAGAGAGGGATGGAAAGCCCCATGAAGCAGTATATAAGTCTAAATGCTATTGCTATTAAATTTTATTTTCCCAAAACAGTGAGAGTCTAACCAAAATCAAACACCAGGAGAATTTATTGGATTTGCCTAGAAATTATCCTCTACTGATAGGAGTGCTGACAGTTTGAAGGTTGTTGTTTTTTGGGAGGGGGGGGAGAGGCACCCTTGCAAAGACCAATCCTTTACACAAGGAGTTGGCAAAGCAACATCCGTACCCACCAAGGCATCCAACCTTCCATCCGTTTCCCAAGATGGCGCCCAACCCTTCCAAAATTTAAATCAATTAAAATACAAAACTCTTGTGAAATCACCCTGTCTTGCAATGCTTAGTGGTCTTGGGAGAGCATGGGCAATTTTGCTTTTGTGGAGGGAAGCAAGGATACATGTGGGCAATTGCGCAATACCGTACAACATCCAGGATCTGTAAAGGTGACCAAACTGCTTTAACTGGAGTTCTCCAACCTGGGCTGTCGCTTTCCTCAATTCCTTCCTAGGGTCGGCCCCTTGAAGCAGATGTATCTGCAAGCAGGGGTCAAAAACTCAAGATGACAGCCACAACTGTGCAAGTTAAGCCCCACCCCTTTTAATGTGTTCCATGAGGCATGAAAAAGAGGTGGAGCTTCAGCCCTATGTCTCTGGCCACCAGCTTGATTTGTTCCTTTCCTGGTGCCATCTTGCCTTGAAGCAACTTCTATTATCTGGTTCAATGGTGGTATGGCTCCATTGGCTGTGGAGGAAACTGGGGAAGGTCAAAGTCTGGCTGGGCAGAGCAGGGAAGACGTAGAACAAGGGAGAGGGAGTTCAGAGGAAGACCCAGGCCCACCTCCTCTTTATCCTAGGGCATGCAGGGAGGAATGGAGAAGAGAGCAACATGGGTTGCGTGGCTTACAGGGGAGGAAAGGGCCCTGATTCCCTTCATTAGCCACACCTGGGAATGAAATTTTATAAGAACTGAATGCTGACTGCGGCAGCTGCTGGGAGCAAACATGACTTTATCCTGTGTTGTCTTTGCTTATCTGTGTTCCTGGCATCTTCCCAACTGTGTGGAGTTATTGCCGTGTCTTCACACCTGGAAGTCTTGCTCCTGCCCTGCCAAACTAATTACCTCAGTTTGGTTTGATTGGACTTATAGTTACAGTTTGTGTTGACCATGTTTTGGACTTGATTCTCTGCAGCCAAAGGCTGTTCCTGGGAGAGTTTTTCTTCAGCCAGAAGTTAACCAGGACACTGGGGGCAAAGTTGGAGCGAATAAAGGGACTCCTACTGATTATCTGACTGTGTGGCCTTTGTGCCAGGCCCTGGGTCATCACATGAGGCTTAGAGGACACTCCAACCGAGCAGGATTTTGAGAAGCTTACGTTCCAATCTAGTGGTAAGAAGATTAAAATTATAAAACAGGATATGAAAATAAGAGAGCTGCAATAGCATGAACCTTCATAGAAGATCTCAAAAGAGATTACATTTACTTGGTAGCAAGATCCTGGATTGAATTCCCTATTTCTACCTATTTATTTTTTAGTTCATCTAACGCACTAGAGTAAAGTCTGATCTCAAGATATAACCTAGTCCAATGAAGAAGAGTTGATGCATTTATTACAGCCATCTCTCTCTCTCCCTTCCTTGGGCCGAGCTCTTAACCTCCTTACCTGTACTGTTCCATATCCAGCTTGTTCCCTATCAGGAGAACGGGAGATTCGTGGAACGTGTTCTTCAAGTGGAGAGCAATGAGATCCAGGTACTGCTGAGATCCTTCAAAGCTCTTCCGGTTTTCAATGCTGTAGACTACTAGAAAGGCATGCGCCCAGTTCAAATACCTCTCACAGCCCACTGGTATGTCCTGGCAGAGAAGCAGGTGGGGATCGGTTAGAAGGCCCAGAATACCTACACCACCAGATTTGAGATTCTAGGCGTAGACAATCTTGAACTACGCCGGCTAAGATTGGACTTAAGCACAGTACATAAAATTATCTGTTATAATGTCTTACCAGTTAATGACTATTTCAGCTTTGACCACAACAACACAAGAGCACACAACAGATATAAACTTAATGTAAACCACTCCAAACTCGATTGCAGGAAGTACGATTTCAGCAACAGAGTGGTCAATGCCTGGAACTCACTACCTGACTGTTGTCACCTGCTCAAACCCCCACTCCTTTGCCCTCAAACTAACCTCTATTGACCTCACTCCATTCCTAAGAGGTCTGTAAAGGGAGGAGATAACAGAAGTGGTATTCAGCTGGTTCTGACAGGTTCTGGAGGACCAGTAGTGAAAATTTTGAGTCGTTTGGAGAACCAGCAAATCCCACCTCTGACTGGCCCCACCCCCATCTGTTCTCTGTCTCCCATTGAATCCCAGCTGATCAGCTGGGTCTCATTTGGTTGCCCTGCACAGGAGAACAGAGCTGGAAAGCAGGTCAGTGGGGTGGGGAGGGAATGGGGATTTTGCAGTAACCTTCCTCTGCCATGCCCAGCAAGCCACGCCCACCAAGACATGCCATGCCGACCAAGCCATGCCCACAGAACCGGTAGTAAAAATTTTGAATCCCACCACTGGTGCGTAAGTGTACAATTGTGCTTACTGTCCCTGTCCTATTGTCCCCAGTTATTCATACCTATTTCATGTATTTATAGTTATGTTTATTCTTATTTCTATTATATTATAAGTGTTTGACAAATCAAATCAAATAAATCAAATCTCCTTCATCTAAACAGCAAACAACACCTCCATCTTGGCAAGAATGAAGATAAAATAGAATTACAGGAGAAATGTAGCAAGGCTGAAGGAGGCCCTATCGCCAGGCATCTATTGTTTCAAAGCCCCTTTGGATCCAAAACAGTTGGACACTGCCCTTGGCACTGCATTAAAAGGCCATTGTGAGTTTGATGCAAGGAGGGAAAATTGTTGCCTTGGGCCACACATAACTTTCGATCTTATCTCCAATCAGTGTATTTTGATCTTCCAGTAAGAGGGGAGACTCGCATGCCTTCTCTGGACTTTAACCTTTTAAGCTGCAATTCTGCTTTAATTTTAATCAAAGGAAACTTTCTTTTCGAATTTATGCCGTTTATTTGACTCTGTCCTTGGAATGTCCTTTTAAAAAAAATATGCTGAGAAATATTCCAGACTATAGCAGAAGAAACACGAAAGAACCAAATTCCAAGGAAGAATGCAGGGCTTATTTCTAGGTAAACTGATCTGGAGCGGGGTGGGGAAAGCAAATAATATAAAAATTAAGAAAACCAACTCTCGCTCCTTGCATTGTCAAAGTCAAATGAGAAAGAAGCCTCCACTCAGAGATGGACTATTAGATCCCATCGCGACTTGCAACTTTGGCACTCAGTGCCTTTGGGGCGAAACCTCATGGATCCTGGCCCCTTTCTGCAAAACTGCATATTTTTTATCTTATATACCTCAAGTTTGCAAATCACTCAGGCAATTTACAAAGAAGATAAGGTAGATACAGATTGCTGAATCACAATGCTCCTGCTCCTGCTCCATTTTTGCTGGCAGAGGCACCGCAGGCCAGTCCTTGGCTGTTTCCAGGGCGGCCCAGCGGGCCAGATTTAAACACCCCGTGGGATGGATCTGAACCACGGGGCTTGAGTTTGACACCCCTGCTCTTGACGATATAGATGTATTATTTATGAGCTGCCTGATTAATTTTAATGAGTTTCTATCTGGTCTCTTCCAAATGGGCATACTCACTAAAGAGGATGAGACCGTAGCCCAAAATCTCTGGTGGCCAGATGGTGAACAAAAACCACCTTAAATGAAGTGAACAAGACAACTTTATGAGCTGCGGTGGCGCAGTGGTTAGAGTGCATTTACGGTGGCTCAGTGACTAAGACACTGAGCTTGTCGATCAGGAAGGTCAGCAGTTTGCCGGTTCGAATCCCTAGTGCTGCCTTACGGAGTGAGCTCCCGTTACGTGTCCCAGCTTCTGCCAACTTAGCAGTTCGAAAGCACATAAAAAATGCAAGTAGAAAAATAGGGACCCCTGTGGTGGGAAGATAACAGCGTTCCGTGCATCTTCAGCATTTAGTCATGCCGTGGCCACATGACCATGGAGACATCTTCGGACAGCGCTGGCTCTTCGGCTTTGTAACAGAGATGAGCACTGCCTCCTAGAGCTGGAAATGACTAGCATGTATGTGTGAGGGGAAGCTTTACTGATTACCTTTACTGCAGGCTACTTCTGCTGCCTGCCGCCTGCCTGCAATTTGGCAGTTCGAATCCCACCAGGCTCCAGGTTGATTCAGCCTTCCATCCTTCCTAACTCATTAAAATGAGGATCCAGATTGTTGGGGACACGAGGCTGACTCTGTAAATCACTTAGAGTGGGCTATTAAAACACTGTGAAGCGGTGCTATTGCTATTAAATCTTATTTTCCAAGGCAGTTAGGATCTAACCAAAATCAAACACCAGGAGAATTTATTGGATTTGCCTAGAAATTATCCTCTGCTGATAGAAGTGGCTCTTGCTGATGGGTGTTTTGTCATTTATAGCTAGTAAATGTTACCCACTCCTTCTACCTGTGGTACGAAGACAATATATTGGAAATGCAGAGATTTCATTGCAACTGTTTCAACAGTAGTTTGCTCTTGTGCTGTTATCTGATCAGCTTCTTAAAAAGGTTAAAATTGTGGCAGTGGACCAAAGTTTATTGAATCTGAGATGTCTCGTTACTCATCCAAGTGAGTATTTTTTTTTTTTAGTTTGACTGATGAAGTTACTTGGATGAGTAACGAAACGTTTCAGATTCACAAACTTTGATCCACTTGCCATGCTTTTAACCTTTTAAATAAAGATATTTTTTGGCCTGGATGGTTGAGCTTTTGTTGACATACCTGATCAGCTGTATCCATCACTTTGAGCAAGACAGGCTGCTGGTCTACTATCTCTTCTGAAGCGTAGGTATCTTCTGCAAAGCAATATGTTTTGAAAGTTGGTAGATCATTTTGGGAAAGTATGTTTGTGCCCCTAAACCAAGCTTGGACCCTCAAAGGAGGTGCTGATTGTATCTCATCTTCTTCATGTAGAACAACATTTAGATTGCCACTGGACTCATCCATCGTCATTTAACAACTCTGTAATCCCTTGCGGGGTGGAGTCTGGGCAACTGAACGCAGTTAGCAGAGCATTTTAATGGCCGGATGCCTTTCCTGTCACCAATGTGGAGGTTTTTTTCAGCAGATATATTCTCATTGTGCCCAGAGAGAGAAATATCTGTGCCTCTACCTAGGATCAAACTTACAGTCTCCTGATTGTGAGGCAAGAGCTCCCCCTCTAGGTCACTGCACCACTCTGCTAAATTGCCAGTGGACTGAAAGGAACAAAATTCATACACATTCTGTTATCTCAAGAAGTTTCTATCCCTTGAGATATCTCTCCAATTATCCAAGCAAATTCCTTGGAAATTATGCTTGGCTCATGTCTGCACAAAGGAGACAGACAGCAACAGACCTTATCCTGCAACCTATTTTTAAACATTAAAACAATAAAAAGGCAAGGCTAACCTATCACATGGTTGTCCCTCATCTGGTCACTTTTGCACTGATTGTTCAAAGGGGAAAAAAAGGAACATGGAAATTCAATTGCTACTTCTCACTAAATACCACTTGCTTAGATATTGCCCACATAGTTTATTTTGTATGCAGTAATTATTTCGATTGATTGGAGCCTTCTCAATGAAAGCCACAGCTTTTGAAAAGAAATCTCAGTACACAAAATGAATGGAAAACACCCTTGCAAAACACACACACACACACATGCACACACACAATTTATTCTTCTGTGCCTTCCCTGAAAGCCTCCTCTGTCATTCTTCAACTTCTGGATATGACTCATAAGAGCTACCTGCCAAGAATTTCCAACACAATTATACCCCAGCTTCTTTGTTGCTGATTGATGAAGTTCCTAGCTTCAGTCTGACTTCTTGCCCATAGCTCTCCCTGGATGCATTGATAAACAGAAAACAAATGGAAATAGATGCCATAGATCAGGCCATAACCTTGGTCTAGCTCACTGGCAGAACCCACCAGGATTTCAAACGTGGTTTGTCTGATTGTTTGTCTGATGATTGTTGCTAGAGTCCCTTTGGGGATCCAGGACGTGGTCCATCTGAACATCAGACCATCTGACTCAGTTTGTTCACACTAACAGCAGGAGGCTCTCAAGATTTCAGACCAGGGTCTTTTTAAATCCTGATTTGAAAGGCCAGGGACTAAACTTATAACCTACAGAAAACAAAAAAAATAGTGACACCAAACTTCACAGAGTTCTAAAAGAATAGAATAACAGAGTTGGAAAGGACCTTGGAGGTCTTCTAGTCCAACCCCCTGCTCAAGCAGGAGACCCTACACCATTTCTGACAGATGGCAGTCCAACCTCTTCTTGAAAGCTTCCAGGGATGAAGCTCCCACAACTTCCGAAGGCAACTTCTGTTCCATGGGTCGATTGTTCTCACTGTCAAAAAGTTTCTCCTTATTTCCAGGTTGAATCTCCTCTTGATCAGTCATTTATCCCAACCAGCTAAGCTTGATTAATTGGTTGGTTTGCTTATGGCTTAGCCTCTGGCTGTTTGGTTCAGTTTATTGTGCAAAGCAAGAAAATATGTTAATTCAGGAAAGGAGTGAAGTCTGTGTTGCAAATCCAACCAGTCTCTCATTTTCTCTGTGTTTAGGCCGAGGGTAGGAACTAGAGAAAATCAGAAAATACCAAGGCCTGCCAATAGAAACCGAACAACTGTAGTGAAAGAAAGCAAAGGTAGTCCCTATAATGGTGCAATTCTAAAACATCTGGAGCACCACTGGACTCCTATCGGCACTGACGAAATCACCATCAGTCAAGTGCAACAGGCGGCTTTACTAGGAAAATCTTAAGTCCTTTAATACCATCAAACAGCAACATCTGCTTCCCCAGGTCCTTGTGAAGGATTGGTGAGGTGGGAGAAAAATGCCAAATCCAGACTAAACATCTGGAGCCTTGATTGTTAACATTGTTTGATTTGTTTTGTCCCTTTTCTTTCCTTTTTTCCTTCCTTCCTTCCCCTTTCCTGGTGGCGCAGTGGTTAGAATGAAATATTACAGGCTAACTTTGCCCACAGACAGGAGTACGATCCTGATGGTTCAAGATTAACTCAGCCTTCCATCCTTCCGAGGTGGGTAAAATGAGGAGCCAGATTGTTGGGGGCAAGAGACTGACTCTGTAAACCACTTAGAGAGGGCTGTAAACGAACTGTGAAGTGGTCCTCCTTCGCTCCCTCCCTCCCTCTCTTAATTCCATTTCTCATTCTCCTTTCTGGTGGCTCAGTGTTTAGAATGTAGCATTGCAGGCTAATTCTGCCCACTGCCACCAGTTCAATCCTGACCGGCTCAAGGTTGACTCAGCTTTCCATCCTTCTGAGGTGGGTAAAATGAGGACCCAGATTGTTGGGGGCAAAAGGCTGATTCTGTAAACCACTTAGAGTGGGCTGCAAAAGCACTGTGAAGCACTATATATGTAAGTCTAAGTGCTATTGTTAATGCTAAACTTCTGGCTATGTGACCAACCATAATAACACTGATCCCTGGGCAATCCCATAGACCTTTGGGGTTAATATTGATCGCTTTGGGGGATCCTAATTTAAACATTGCAATATTCTACAATTTAGTAGTCCATAGTTTTCTGGGATTTATTTGCTGAATAAACCACCATTGATTTAGTTTGCATAATATGCTGAAAACAGATCAAAGAAATCATACTATTACTTAGTGCAAAATGTATGAACTCAGCTTCTAATTATTTTCTAAACTTCAACAAGACTTTCCGAATGACTCAGAACAAATGGAATATTATACGATATGGGAATTATTTTATCCCTGGCTAGAGAATTAATATGGAAGTTAGAAATTAAAGAAGATTATGAAAAATAGTAAACATGTGAAAAGAATTGAAAATGTTAAGATGGGGAATGTTATAAGAATTAGATATATGAAGTATATTAGTATTAGAATAAAATAGAGTATTAACATCAAGCAATGAATATGTATAAATTGTAATTGTTAATGCACAGGATATTTGTACTCAGATGACACACTATTTAAATGGAAGACGGATTTGTATAAAATAAAATAAAAAAATTATCAAAAAAGAGAGACTTTCCTAGCGACTCAACCCATCAGTCCCCATTTCACAATAGTCCAATAAAATTCAACCATAAATCTGAGATCCCATTAAGCAGGACAGGATTTTAAAACAACACTTAGGCTGAGTTCACACCCAGTCCTCCTCCAAAAAGCAAATTCTGACATCTCACACTTAGTATCTCCTTTAAACCAAATCTTCATTTCAGAATGTTTAGCAGAGAGAGATGCAAGTGATAAAACACATGGAGTATATAACTCAATACAGGCATTTTTCCAGAGTTTTAGAATTCCAGGCAAAGCATTGTGGTCCCAGTGCTGGTTTATCAGAGGATAAAAATGCCACCACTTAAATGCTTTGGTTTTCCATCCATTAAAAACCCTTAGTAAGGCCACAGCATCCAGCTTTGATCACCACATTACAAAAAAGATGTTGAGACTTTGGAAAAAATGCAGACAAGAGCAACTAAGGGCTGGAGACTAAAACTTATGAAGAACAGTTGCAGGATTTTGGTTTGGTTTTCTGGAGAAAAGAAGGACTAGGGGTGACATCATGATAGTAGTATTCTAATATTTGAGGGGCTGCCACAAAGAAGAGGAGGGGGCCAACTTATTCTCCAGAAGGCAAGACAAGAAACAATGGATGGAAACTAATCAAAGAGAGATCCTATCTAGAACTAAGGAGGAAATTCCTGACAGTGAGAACAATTAACTGGTGGAACAACTTGCCATCAGTATAGAATGGAATGGAATAGAATATTGGACTGAGGAAAGGAAATGGAATGGAATGGAATAGAATAGAATAGAAAAGAATAGAATAGAATTCTTTATTGGCCAAGTGTGATTGGACACACAAGGAATTTGTCTTGGTGTATAAGCTCTCAGTGTACATAAAAGAAAAGATACATTCATCAAGAGTCAAGAATCATAAAGTATAGCACTTAATAATAGTCATAGGGTACAATAAGAAATCAAATCATACTAGGATACGGTCAGTAAAAATCGTTAGGATACAAGCAACAAGGTTACAGTCATACAGTCATACGTGGGAGGAGATGGGTGAAAGGAAGGATGGGAGGATTAATAGTAATAATAATGCAGACTTAATAAGTTCTGGGAGCTCCATCACTGGAGATTTTTAAGAAGAGACTGGACAGGCACTTGTCGGAAAATGGCATAGAGACTCCTGTTTGAGCAGGGGGTTGGATTAGAAGACCTCCAAGGTCCCTTCCAGCTCTATTCTGATTGAGAAATCCAGGAAGCAAATACAGGCTGAAAAGAAGGGAAGGAAAGAAATCTTTCAAGGTCTTTTTAACAAGCCTTGCCACTCTTGGTTCTTAGGTCTGCATTTGGTCTTGGCTCCTCGGCGTTTCAAGGGGGATTTGTGGGTTGACAAGCGATCTGCATCACAGCTCATTAACTTTCTGGAAGTTTTTTTTTTTTTAAGTCCAGAAGCCTCTCTTTGCCCTCCTAGGCAATCAGTGTTTTCCATCTCTACTTTCCTTGGTATGTGCTCTAAATTTGGCAGCTTGTTTTGAAACAGCCACGAAGCATATTTGCAAGCAGAACTTGGAAGAACTTAAAATACCCTGCAACATGTTTTGGGAGGGTAAAAAAATACTCCTGAAGAGGACTGACATTTTCCAGGGACCCAAAAAAGGGGACCCAGTTTTCTGCTTGCTAGGAGATCCCTTTTCCCTCCACCCTTTCTGCGTTTTGCTTTGTGTCGGGTGGGTGGGTGCTGATGGCTTCTGGATCTGAGCCATTTGGTGCAACCCAAAGCAGGATTTTCCCAGCCGACCGATAATCAACCTGCAAAGTCTCTCTTTGGTATCCCACCTTCCGGTTTCTGTTCTTGGGAATGCAGTGTTAAACCTGGACTGTAAATGGATTAAATCTGGATTTTAAGTGGTTTCCCCAACAGGTGGCGGGCTCTGGTTGACTTGATCTGGGATCAGAAACTAAGCTGATCCAAAGCTGGTTTAGTCCGCCTGGAAAATGATCAGAGAATCCTGTCCGAGCTGAGATTGCAAAAGGGCAACATGGAAGCATGAAGGAGACACATTCAGACTTACCCAGATTAGGGTCGTATTCGCTTATAAACCTCTTGGTAAGAAACTTCACCGTTAACGCTGCAAGAAAAGAGAGAGGTTACTTCTTCTGCAAAGGTCCTCCTCAGCTGTAAGACTTTTTGCTAAACCAGTTCCTCCTGATTTCTCCAAATTTGAGATTCTTTCCTGGCAAAGTCCCTGCACAATACCCAGAAGCTTCAGGTGGTGCAAAATGTGACAGGGTGGGAAGTTATGAGCAGGGGATTGGATTAGAAGACCTCCATGGTCTCTTCCAACGCTGTTCTTCTCTAATTCCTAGAACTGCACAAGTTACACCTCTGCTCTGCAAGCTGTACTGGTTGCCAGTTTCCTTCTGGGTTTAATTCAGGATGCTGATTTTTAACCTTAACCAGTGTGTCAAGGATGCTTTTTCAAAAATCAACTGGACTGTTTTTCCTTGAGGAAGAAGAAGAGTAATTATCCTTCCATTCCCCAACCATTCACAACTGATGAAGCTTTTTGGATGAGAAGCGAAACAACACCTTCTCCTTCTTCTTCTCCTCCTCCTCCAGTTGTCTCCTTCCCCTCCTCCTCCTCCCTCCCTCCTCCTCCTCCAGTTGCCTTTTGAAAAAAGCACCTTAAAGACAACTATGACCTGGATGACTGAGAATCTCCACAGACAAATTGTCTGTTTTGTCAGCCCAGCCAATTAAGTTAATTGAGCAAACCATGATTAAGCAAATAATTGGGAAGCAGATACCAAGTCTACTTAAGAGTAGATGATGAGGCAGTGTCTTCTCCTGGACCCATCCAGGCCTCCTCAACCTGTTTTCTCAAGATGTGTTGCATTTTCTTCCATGTGTCCAAATTGCAAAATAGTGGCTAAGGATAGTCAAAGCTACGAAGAACCATCTTCAGAATAGCATGTAAGGACTGAGATGTTGCCCCAGAAGGAATGGACTTATCACCTAACCTGATTTCCCAGCTCCTTGACAGCCCAGGATGGCCACATTGCATTCCTGCAGAAGGTTTGGGAGGTGGCGTTCACTTGCCCAAGGGACAGCTCGAGGTTTGCCAAACATGGAGGACATCTTTCAACTCTGTGAATAAAACCCAACAATGAATAATTCTGCATTGAAGGGGGATAGTATCAAGTTCATGTGAAGTCTTAGTACCACTTTATATTGCTTTAGTAAGACCAGACTACGGGTATTGTGTTCAGCTTTGGTCACCATGATACAAATAAGATGTTCAGACTACAGAAAGAGTGCAGAGAAGAACAACAAAGATGATTAGGGGACTGGAGGATAAAATACATAGTTGCAGGAACTCAGTATGTCTAGTTTAATGAAGAGAAGGACTAGGGATGACATGATAGCAATCTTCCAATATTTGAGGTTGTCATAGAGAAGATGGGTCAAGCTATTCTGCAAAGCACCAGAAGGCAGGACAAGAAACAATGGATGGAAACTAATCAAGGAGAGAAACAACCTAGAACTAAGTATAATTAGAACAATTAACCAGTGGAACAACTTGCCTCCAGTAGTTATGGGTGCCCCATCATCGGAGGCTTTCAAGAAGAGGTTGGACTGCCATCTGTCAGAAATAGTGTAGGATCTCCTGCTTGAGCAGGGGGTTGGACTAGAAGACCTCCAAGGTCCCTTCCTACTATATTATTCTGATATTCTTTTCTTTTATGTACACTGAGAACATTTGCACCAAGACAAATTCCTTGTGTGTCCAATCACACTTGGCCAATCAAGAATTCTATTCTATTCTATTCTATTCTATTTTGTCATCAGTATCATTGGAATGATTAAAATGGCACATTAGCACTTCTCTCTAATTCAGGTTTCTGATACTGGCAAAAATTCATCCATGTCTGGTTTTGGATGGAGTGGCACAGCCCCAGATAGACCTTGCAATCAATCTGGGCTTCCTCCTGGTTTCACTTACTAAAAAAAATCTTAAGAGTTGAACAAAATTGGCTTAACATGATGCAGGAATTCAGCCACAAAATAAATAATTGATGGAATTTAATGTTAACTAAAGTCTCAGCAATTTGGGTTAGAGTTTTCCCCTCCCTAGCCAGAAATGAGTCAGAATTTCTGAACATTACCAATGGACGCTCTAAGACAAAATTATAGGTTTTTTGAAAAGCAGCAACAACAACTCTGGACAAAGTAATAGAAAGATGTAGCAGCATAAATTAGAATAGAACGGAATAATGGAGTTGGGAGGGAGGTTGGAGGTCTTCTAATCCAACCCCTGCTCAGGCAGGAAGCCCTATACCATTTCAGATAAATGGTTGTCCAATGTCTTCTTAAAAACTTCCAGTGTTGAAGAATTCACAACTTCTGGAGACAAATTGCTCCACTGATTAATTGTTCTCACTGTCAGGAAATTTCTTCTTAGTTCTAGGTTGCTTGTCTCCTTGATTAGTTTCCATCTATTGTTTCTTGTCCTGCCTTCAAGTACTTTGGAGAATAGTTTGACTCCCTCTTTTTGGTGGCAGGTGAGATATTGGAAGGCTTGTTATCCTATCACCCCTAGTCCTTCTTTTCATTAAACTAGCCATGCCCAGTTCCTGTAACCGTTCTTCATATGTTTTAGTCTCCAGTCGCTTAATCATCTTTGTTGCTCTTCTCTGCACTCTTTTAAGAGTCTCAATGTCTTTTTTACATTGTGGTGACCAAAACTGGATGCAGGAATCCAAGTGTGGCCTTACCAAGGCATTATAAAGTGGCACTATCACTTCAGGTGATCTTGATTCCACCCCTCTGTTAATGCAGCCTAGAACAAAGGTATTCACACAACACTGAAGAAAATTTCTCAAACTGTGTGTTAAATAAAGCAGTACACCAAGCTATAAATCTTGGTTTATAGACCACCCAATACAGGAAGCCAAACTCTGCAAATGACAGGATGACACAAGGGGCATGCCGCCAGCTCAGCTGAAAGGAAGCAGTGGTCTGGCTCTAGAAACCCTGTCTCTCTCAAGCTACTTTCACTTTGTCCTCTCAAAGCTGAAGAAACCGCTCTCTGCGTGGAGACTGAGATAGAGAGATATCTTGGACTCAAAGATCAACAAGTAATTTTTTTTTCAAAGCTTCCTCCCCCACCCCCATTCCTGAGGAGTTAGTCTTCTGGCCTTTCAGTAAATAAATAATGTTGTTGGGAAATGATGATTTGGTTGGGTTCTAGTCTTCCAAAAATAAGAGACATGTCTTCTCCCACTGCTGGCACCTCAAGCAAAATCCGTTGGAATGATGAGTAATTTCTAACGGAAGTACTACCCTTGGTCTCACCAGGCTGGTGAGGCAAGCTCTGGAGCCTTGGCAAAACGTCTCCCCATCTTGGGAAGGTGCAAATAGAAGTGCCTGTAAAAAATGGTAACTAAAAAAAACCCCACTCGGATTGGTGGCTATGAAGATATGACTGAAGCTTAGGTGCATCGTAGAAGTTCAATTAAACCATCACAATTGTTGTTTTTTTAACATGTCTTGTGGAAATACCTTTTACGTATCTTGTAAAAAGATGTATGTAAAAATACCTTTTACATAACTCTTTTCCACTTCTGGAAAAAAGCAACTCAAGGTGGTTCACTTTGCCCAAAAGGAGGAACATACAGTAGAATATAGAGCAACAGGATTGGAAGGGATCTTGGAGGTCTTCTAGTCCAGCCCCCTGCTCAATCAGAAGACGCTATACCATTCAGTACAAATGGCTGTCCAGTCTCTTCTTGGAAATTTGCAGTGAAGAGAACTCACAACTTCTGAAAGCAAGCTGTTCCATTGATTAATTGTTCTAACTATCCGGGAATTTCTCCTTATTTCCAGGTTGAATCTACCTCTGACAAGCTTCAACCCATTTCTTCTTGTCCTGCCTTCAGACGCTTTGGAGAATAATACATCAACCCCGTATTTCCTATTATAGCCTTTTATTTATTGGAAGATGGCTTCCATGTCACCCGTGAGCCTTCTCTTCAATAAGCTAAACATACCTAGTTCCCTTATCGGTTCATCTTAGGGTTCAGACTCCTGATCATCTTTGTTGCTCTTCTCTGCATTTTTTCTAGGGTCTCAACATCCTTTTTGTATCATGGTGACCAGCACTGGACACAGTATTCCAAGCATGGCTTATCACTTACAAACTGATTCTTCTCCACGCTGGAGGAAAAAAAACAACGAGTTCCATCATTAATTCATACCAGTATTAAGCCTGCAACTTAATGGAAAGGGGCCACTCCTGACATCATTCTGCCCATTGAGAAGTTAAGAACAAATCCAATTCCCATCCTTGGTCAAATTCCAATGATAACCATTGAGAAGATAATTAGGGGACTGGAGACTAAAGCATACGAAGAACAGTTGCAGGAACTGGGGATGTTTAGTTTAATGAAAAGAAGGACTAGGGGTGACATGAGAGCAGCCTTCCAGTATCTGAAGGAGTGCCACAGAGAAGGGCAGGGCGTGTCAATCCATTCCCCAAAGTATTAGAAAGCAACACAAGAAGTAGTGGGTGGAAACTAATCGAGGAGAGATCCAACCTAGAACTAAGGACAAATTTCCTGAGAGTGAGAACAATTAACCAATGAAACGTCTGGCCTTCAGAAGCTGTGGGTGCTCCATCACTGGAGGTTTTCAAGAAAAGATTGGACAACCATTTGTCTGAAATGGTGTAGGGTTGGATTAGAAGACCTCCAAGGTCCCTTCTGATTTTGTTATTCTGAGAAGAATGGTACTTCTCCCAATCAACTCCATCTGGTTGACAAAGGTGGAGTGCCTCTGGGCAGAAGAGAACAGAATGAACCTATTGTTCTTGTAAGTCAGAGCATTTTCATCAGGTAGAAGGTGACCGGGACTCTGCACATGCCCAGAGGCATGGTTTGCTTTATCATCTCTCAATGGAATTCAGCAGCAATCCAATTTTTGACTTCAGAACATTGAGGCTGCTTGTTTTTAATCACTAGGGCTTGTAATCTGTATTACTGTTTGCCATTTGGTAATTTTATGGTTTGGTTGTATGGGATGCTATTGCTGTAAACAACTAGGAAAAAGGGAGAGCTGCTTCTTTTTAAGACAATGCAGGCATATTTAAAATAAAAAAAAACACGAAATAGAGCTCTATTCATTGCTGAGCTCTGGGGTCAAACTTAAATTCCAGGCTCTGTTAATCCAGGCCTGGAAGGGGACTCTGTTTGGAGCTAAACTACTGATGTGCATCTTTCCTGCTTTAAGCCTTTTAGCACATCTGCTTTTGATTCAGAGAGCCCTGAGTTGGGATAAACACAGTTTCGTTCACTGGACAAAAGTCAGAAGGGTTTTTGAACTGTAAGCAAGATAGGTCAGCAGAGAGAAGAAGTAGGGGGAAGGTCCCTCCCCCCAAACAACCAGAGACAGCTGAACTTCGTGTAACTCAAGTAATGTGCTACTGAAGATCAAAGGTAAGAATCCTGCAGAGTTAAACAAAGGCTAGTTTGTACAACATGCTAGTCAGAAATCTGGACGGGTGGATAACTATGGCTTAGTGCAGGGTGTCCAACCTTGGCAGCTTTTAAGACGTGTGGATTCTGGGAGTTGAAGTCCACAAATCTTAAAAGTTGGCAAGGTTGGACCCCTTCAGCTTAGTGTATAATGCAGATCTGAGTGAGCTGATAGTTTGGTGAGTTGTATTATCCTTACCAGTTGGGTTAATTTGACTGTAGTTGGGGAAGCCAAGATTTAGGGGATCTTTGCAAACATAGCCCCCCAAGATTTATCAATTTCATAGCATCATATTTTTATTTAATACTTCAACCTAAGCACAATAGAGCATGTTTTTCACAAACAACATCCATCCAGGTGTTGTTGTTAGTTGCGAAGTAATGTCCGACCCATTGTGACCCCATGGACAACATTCCTCCAGCCTTCTTGTCCTCTAACATCTTCCGGAGTACATCCAGGTAAGTTGAGTTAAAAGAACAACTGCTTTCAACTCTCCCCAGGAGCTTCTGTAGGTGAAGAGGAGCTACAACCTGAATCTACCTGCTCTTAGTCCATCAGCTTCTCCACTGGACTTCACAGGCTTTGAGATTGACTGGCCCCAAATCAACTCATGACCAAGAAGGAACTAGCATCTGTGTCTCCTCACTCCCAATCAAGCATCTTTCCCACTATATCACCTCTGTCTCATTCTCTCATTTAATACCTCCAAGAACCACACCCAATAAATTCCAAAGTAGATTAGGAGCAGATTCCCCCATCAGAAAATCTTGAAACAAAGCTCCTTTTTAGATCAAAATAAGCAGAAAAGGAGCATGTGATCATATGTCTATTTTGGGTCTACTGCAGTCAGTGGCCCAATGAAGAGAAGATATTCAAAACCCGGAATGATTCTGGGATTAACATTCCTAGAATTTTTTCTTGTCTTGATTAAACCTCTCAAATATTGAAGATGGATCTTCTGCAAGTCTCAGGACAGGGACATTGGCTCCTTTCCTCTTTTAAAAAACTGCTCAGGCTCACAAACAGATTTACAAAATCATCGCAGCTGAGTTTGCATAGTACACAATGTAAGATGAGGACTTTAGAATAATGTGTGAATCCAGCATAGATTTCACACAGACCTGTACATTGGAATTAATTGGAGATAACACTGAGACCAGAAAACTGGTGTAGATACACTAAAGACCAGTTGTGTCCCTAATAAATCTTGACATTATAACAATTGCTTCTTGGGTCAAAAGTAGAAGGTCTTACTCCTTCCCATCAAACATAGATTGGCTGAATTCCCACAACACAGTGAATCACAAACTAGCCAATCTCATTGAGCCTAACATCTTGTGCAAACTTTGTTGATGGTTTAGGATGTCACGCACATCCAGAAAATAGGATTTGTTGAGCTCATGTAAACACGGGCACACCTGTTGGGCCAAAACCCAGCCTGTAAAGATTTCTATCATAGGATATATCTCTAAATTTTCTGGGTTGACCTCTCAGCCAACCTATATTTTTACTCTTTTATATTAGAAGAATCCAGGTTTATTGTTAGTTTGTAGCTGAGCATGCTGGGTAAAACCTAGGATGCAATGTTAATTGAGTAAGCTTTGTTAACTCTGGGGGAAGGAGGTTCCATTCAAGGCAGAGCTAAAAAGAATTCCCGCACCCTTTTCGGTTCCTTTGGTTGGGATGCTGCACAGTTACATGGTTGGAGCTGATGCCTATGGCTCCAGTGAGCAGAATGAGTCAGAAGATCCCCAAGCAACCAGGGTTGACTTTCCACATTTCAAAGTCAGGGGAAAACATACCCATTGCTGCCTTCAAACGAGAAATATTTCCTCCTGAGCCTTAACTGCCATGAACCAACTCACCTTCAGGTTACAACAGGAGCCCCATCAAAGAATGCTGGAGAAATTCAGCCCAGGTTAGACATCCATCCATCCAGGCTAAATCTGTGTCCTAGCTGCCCGAAAATCTTCCTCTAAAACTCTGCAGACTGACGTGGGAGGGGAAGAAGCTAGCCTGAAGCCAGGTCTCTACGGCTGACAACCAAGAGGCAACCGCTCGCTCTGGACAGCTGCTGGTTGCCTGGATCTGACTTGAATGAATGAGGCTGAGAAAGGGAGAAGGTCCCTTCCCTGGCAGTATTTGCCAGCTGAGCTCCAGCCAAATTCCTTGTAAGGAAAGCTGCTGCTGTGTTTTTGGCCTGGGATGGACACGTTTTCCCATCAACAAGAGGGCAGGGCAGAAGCGAAGGCCTTCCCTGCTGGAGGGGGTGAGGGGAACGTCAAGGATGCCCAGAGTCATGGGGGGAAGAAAGCAGAAAAAGCGAATGCACAATCCTGCTTCCTGGCTTCACTCTTCAAGTGTGTGTGTGGGGAGGAGGAATGAGTTGCAAATCAATCCTGGGTCTCCTTTAGCTTGTCTGGGGATCTAAAGCCAACAGCTTAAAAATTGGCTGAGTGACTGCCCCACTATGGGCAAGAGATGCGGGTTTCTCTCTGGGAAAGAGACTTTGGGCAAAGACTAGCACAATCCTGTTCTTGGGATAAATATAGGCACCCAGAAGCATCTCTTTCAAGAGGCACTGCTGGCACCATATTTGGCATCTTCAAACAATCGCTAATGACCTGGACTGACCCCCTGACTCTCTAGTTTCACCGTACACCCCAGCCTGGATCTTTGATTTGTGACACCAGGGATGGATGCAGGATCTTGAACTGCATATAACCCAGAACCCCTCCAAACCTTGACAATCAGAGGAAGAAACAGTGGCATCTAAGAGGTTCTCCCACACCAGAGGTGGTATATTCAGCAGGTTCTGACCTGTTCTGGAGAATCGGTAGAGGGAATTTTGAGTAGTTCAGAGAACCGGCAAATGCCACCTCTGACTGGCCCCACCCCCATCTATTCTCCGCCTCCTGAGACCCATCTGATTGGCTGGGCCTTCTTTTGTTGCCCTGCACAGGAGAACGGAGCTGGAAAGTAGGTTAGTGGGGTGAGGAGGGAATGGAGATTTTACAGAATCCTTCTCCTGCGATGCCCAACAAGCCATGCCCAACAAGCCATGCCTACCAAGCCAAGCCATGCCCACCAAGCCAAGCCATGCCCACCAAGCCATGCTCACAGAACTGGTAGTAAAAAAAATTGAATCCCACCACTGCCCTAAAGGTCTTAAAATGACCTAGATCCTGCACCAATGGAAGGTCTTGTCTAAAGCATTTGATCACAGTCTTTGATAGAACCAAGATTCATTTCTCGCCATTCTGGGTAAGAGGTACGATTCAGCCAACACATCAAGCTATTGTTTGCTTAATTGTATTGTATTAAGTGAACCATAATGTACTGGATTCACCTTAGACACTGAAAAATAAATCACGGTAGAGAAACCATACAATGGATTAATTAACCTGTTAATTCACTCCCTACCAAATGACATGATTGCTCAGAAATTGCATGAATCCATCCACTGTGTCTATGGAGATTCCCAGTTGATGGTTGTCTCATGGGTTCTTTTTTCAAGAGGCAACTGGACTTGGCTTGTTTTTTCCCCTTGAAGAGGTTTCACTTCTGAAGTTTCTTCAGTTCTGACTTCATTTCAGTCGGAAGTAAAGAAGATTCTTGGATGAGAAGCGAAATGTCTTCAAGGAAAAAGAAACAAAGTCCAGTTGCCTCTTGAAAAAAGTACCCATGGGAGATCCACTATGCCATTTCCTTGTTCTTTGCTTGGCTGTTTGTATGAACCTAGCCAGATGATCCTTTGAGATAATCCCTTGGTAGAACCCAAGGCAAGGACATGGAGTTTTTCTATGGAAAATGCTGATGTTCAAAGATAAATCCAATCCAGGGTGCTTCAAACCAACTTGTATATTTTTTCCCTTCTGCCTCTGGGTTGTTTAAAAATGACAAGCAGTTCTGTTGATCAATTAGAGAAATCTTTCTGTTGAGAATGATTAAAACCCTAATGCTTAATCTGGTACTTTTGAGATGTATTAACTGCCTAGAATTCCCAGGCTAAGGATAGTAGACTTTTGACAAGACTTTGAGTAAGTTTACTAACTATAATTCCTATTTATTACTGTAGGATTTATGGCATGCTTTTCTGGTAATGATGTTGGTTCTTTAATGGCATTTGTTATATTCACAATGGGTAGTGAGAGGAGAAATGTTACAGAAAAGGGCTATGCGTGAAACTCTGAACTTTCTTCTAAATAAAAAATATGTTAAAGACTCTTGCATTACTTTGGAGCTTGGCAGCTTTCTGCACACATACTAATGCACAGGCAAATATTAAACATTAGAAGTTCAAGTCAGGTTGGCAGGAAGTTTTTCCTGTGCATGATAATACTGGGTTCTGGTTTATGCTTTTTTTTTCTACATACATCAATGCTACAGATGCAAGTGCCCTCAAAAATTCAGCTCAAGATCGTTCCAGGAGGCACAAGAGCCAAACAAGAAATATTGCAGCCAAATTTGTAGGGAAGACTTTTTCAAAGTTAAAAGGAAGGAAGGAAGGAAGGAAGGAAGGAAGGAGGGAAGGAGGGTGGGAGAAAGGAAGGAAGGAAGGAAGGAAGGAAGGAAGGAAGGAAGGAAGGAAAGGAGGCAGGGAGAAAGGAAGGAGGGGGAAGGAAGGAAGGGGAAGAGGGAGAAGGGAAGGAGGGGAGGGAGGGAGAAAGGAATGGAGAGAGAAAGGAATGGAGGGAGGGAGGGAGAAAGGAAGGAAGTTTCTATTTGGACTTAGCTACTGCATGCATGCGCGCGCGCGCACACACACACACACACACAAACTGTAATAAAGGAGCAAGGAAATTCGATGGGTTTTAGACGAAGCAAGTTATGTGGAATCAGATTCAAATGGGAAATGAGACTGAGAGAAAATTACAGATCTTCACTGTCCTGCATTTTGCTTTTCGTAAATTTGGATTCTGGCAAACGTCCATCCTTCTAAACAGGAGGTCAAACATTGGGAGATTTACATGAGCCTGTGATCAGGTTGCAACTATAAAACTTTCTCGTATGAAAGAGATGAAGCAGAAAACACTTTATCTTGGGGAAAACAGTATTATGGGGGGGTGGGATGGAATCGAAGCACAGTTGGTTCATTTGCATCCTCAGCATAATCTGGAGAGAGTGAATGGCCAGGAGTTTTCCAGTTCTGGTCCCTTGGTTTTCTTTCTTCCTTAAGCCAAGATTCTTCACTTGCAAAATGGATCACGGCAGAAGAGGCTGAAAGACAGCTGGTTCACCCAGATCAGCTCTAGCCTTTAGGTGTTATTTTTGTGCTAGCTTGCACTTCCTAAGGATCAAGGTGAAACCAGGCTTAATAGCAGGAACTGTGAGAGGGATCTTGGAATCTTAGTGGACAACAAGCTAAATATGAGCCAGCAGTGCGCAGCAGCAGCCACAAAAAATCAATGCAATCCTAAATTGCATTAACAGAGGGATACAGTCAAGATCAAGGGAGATATAATATCACTCTATAAAGCCTTAGTAAGGCCACACCTAGAGTACTGCATCCAGTTTTTGTCACCACACTATAAAAAAGAAGTTGAGACTCTAGAAAGAGTGCAGAGAAGAGCAACCAAGATGATGAGGCCTCAAACATATGATGAATGGTTGCAGGAACTGGGCATGGCTAGTCTAGGGAAGAGAAGGACCAGGGAAGACATGATAGCAGCCTTCCAATATTTGAGGGGCTGCCACAGAGAGGAAGGGGTCAAGCTGTTTTCCAAGGCACCCGAAGGGCAAACAAGGAATAATGGATGGAAACTGACCAAGGAGAGATTCAACCTGGAAATAAGGAGAAACTTTCTGACAGTGAGAACAATCAACCAATGGAACAGTTTGCCCTTGGAAGTTGTGGGAGCACCATCGCTTGAGACTTTCAAGAAGAGATTGGACTCCCATCTTTCAGAAATGGCGAAGGGCGAGGATTGGACTAGATGATCTACAAAGTTCCTTCCAATTCTGTTAATCTAATCTAATCAAATTTCTATGGCAATTGGTATGTATGGCTACTCCCCCTTTTACGTCCTGTTACACTGCCTCACCCTAGTGATGGCAGTGATCTCATTGGGGTTCCTGATCAGGATGAGCCAAGAATACCAGGAGTGGATGCCAAGAGTCTATATTCCATCAGGATCATCAAGTCATGAAGTTCATCACAACGGTACAATCTGAAGCAAGCAGGCACCTATATCAGGCAGCAGAGATATGCTAGAAGCAGATGATCACTTTAGTGATGGCAAAGAAAGTTTGGTCAGTAGAGGCATTTGGTCTAGAAATGGCTGCTTTTGTAGTTTGGAAAGCTTATTTTTAGTAAATGCCAGCCCTGCAAGATATACAGACTAAGAAACCAATGCAGGTCTAATGTTATGCAAGAACCACAGTAACAGAGAAGGCAGTTATGTTGGGAAGAACTTTCTGAAGAAGCTTCTCAGATGAGAAATGAAATGTCTTCAAAAGAAAAAACAAGTCCAGTTGCCTCCTGAAAAGGCACCTTTGGGATAACTATGACCTGGATGATTGAGAATCTCTACAGATTCAAAGAAGTAGTGCAAAATTGGAAGATGTGGAGTGACCTGCCCCACCCAATTGCCAAGAGTCAGACATGACTGAATGGATATCATCGTCCTCATCCTCACAATAACAGAACCTTGCTAGTCTGAATCTGCTTCCACTGTCCCTCCCTTTATCATTGTGTGAGATGAAACTTCTCAAATTATAATTGCTTTCTTGGCCCAGGCTTCACTCCAGAATTGTTTATCTGACCGCTGCCTTGGTAGCAGCTCTTCCTCCTGACCCTGCAGAAGACCAAGTCATTCCCTTGTCTTCTACAAGGGCCTCTACAGGATGTTGGGGGAAAACATAAGGATGGGCCTTGATGGTGCAACCAAGTTGTATAAGAAATACATAAAAAAGAAGAGCTTCAAATGAGCTATTGTGGCTGTCATCTTGACTATTTTTCAGCCCTACCCTGGTCTTGCTCAACTGCTAACATAGCTAATATTTTTTAAAAAATCAGTTCTGGAGAATAAGCTTCTATGAAACTGATTGCAATATCCTTGCAATCTTTGGTGTTCCTGAATCTTCTGTTATTAGCAGGAATTCAGGTTCACTTAGCCCTTGATTTAATCCTAGATTCCTCTGGCCCAATGTGGCAACTTTAAGATGGATGGACTTCGACCTCTCTTAATGGCTGACTGGGGAATTCTGGGAGTTGAAGTCCATTGGTCTTAGCTGCCAAGTTGGGAAACACTGCCCTATACAATTCCTGAAGAGCCTCCCTTCCAATGGCAAAGGCCTACAAGAGAAGGTCTTGCGTCGTGTGGAAATTCCCTCTCCTCAAGACTGAGGTGCAGCCCCCACTGATCTTCAAAAGCTGCAATCAGATTTGCAACTTTTGATCTGAAAGAGAGAAGAGATAATTAAATATGTGGCTGGAGAGGAAAAGAAATGTAAGTTAACCTTAGCTAGGACATAAACCAACTGAAATCAGATGTAGTATTTGTCCTGTCCCCCATCAAACACTGCCTGCCTTTTCAGAGTGTGACCTCTGGCATTGCAACGCACAAGCCAAGTGCCCTTGTACCCCAGAGGAAATGGGGCACCCCCATTCTAGAGGCAGCGAGGGTCATTGTGCTCAGGGCCGCAATCACCTTGCGCTGAAAGTCACCTCTGAAGACCTGTCTAATCCAAAGAGGGCATTGTTTTGTTTTGTTTAGCTGCTCTCCTTTGCACAGAACCGAAGAAATGCTACTGCTATCAGCTTGCAAATGGCATTGGAAGGATCTGATCCTGCTCATGTTGCTGGCTCCTCTGGTCACATGGAGACCAGTTATCTTTAGAAGGAAGTATTTATATATAGAGCGGGCAAGCATACCTTAGCTGTTCGAGCCAACACCAGAGGTTAGAAGTTAACAGGGAGTGCTGCTTTGTCCCCGGCAACACACTGAGGTGGATGGACTAGGGAGAAAGTGATCCTGGCCAAGGAGACGGGGCCATGCAGTCACCGCTCGTGGGTCGCGTCCGGATCCAGGTGGAAGACGCCTTCTTCTCGGTGGACAAGGCTCTTCTGGTGGAACACAGTGAATATTTCCGTGCTCTCTTCCAGTCCGGCATGAAGGAGAGTACTCAGGAGGAGATCCAGGTCAGGAGCCTGAGTGCTGCTGGATTTTGCATCCTGTTAAAAGTCCTGGAAGGGGACTATCCTCTACTGAGCTGTGAGGAAAACCTCAAGGCGGTGGAATGTGCCTCCTTCTTGCAGGTGAAAGCTCTGGCCAAGTACCTGATTGCGTCCATCAATTCTGACAACTGCATCATCCTGTACCAAGCTGCGGCAATGTATGGTCTTCTGGACCTTTTCCATAGCGCTGCCCTCTACATTAGAGATAGTTATTCCGAACTGGAGGAATACCTGGATTGCCTTTCTCCAGATCTTTTGGATTACGTAGAGTCTCTTCTCCCTAGTAGCTTTGTGGCTGTGGGGGCTCACACACCCACCTTTGAGTTCTTGGAGGATGTTTCGCGCTCCGTTTGCTACCTGGATGAGGAAACTAACACCTGGAGGACTCTTTCTTACTTGCCACTCACTGCCAGCACCTTTCTAGCTGGCATGACAACCCTGGATAACAAAATTTACATTGTGGGTGGGGTCTATGGGTACAATAAGCAGATTGTGGACCAAAGTTTCTGCTACGATCCAGTAACCAACGTCTGGAGTGAATTTTCCAGCCCTCAGCAACTTCGGTATGATATCACCTTGACAGCTCTGGAAGATACTCTTTATGCCATTGGTGGTGAATTTGAGAAGACACCGCTGAAATCGGTAGAAAAATTCAACCTGTCCACCAACAAGTGGGACTTCCTGTCGGATTTGCCTCAGCCAGCAGCGGCTGTACCCTGTGCCCAAGCCATGGGACGGATCTTTGTTTGTTTGTGGAAGCCTCTCGACACCACAATCATCTATGAGTACCTGCCCCAGAAGGATGAATGGCTTCCCATCTCGACCCTGACTCGGCCTCAGAGTTACGGCCACTGTATGGTGTCCCATAGGGACAATCTCTACATCATGCGCAATGGGCCTTTCGATGACTTCCTGCGATGCATGGTAGACCGCTTCAATCTCACGACAAAGCAATGGACCTCTTTACCTGGTCAGTACATGAACAGCAAAGGAGCACTTTTCACCGCCGTCGTCAAGGGGGACACGATTTATACGGTCAACAAGATGTTGACCTTACTGTACACCATAGAGGACAGCACATGGAAGTTCAAAAAGGAGAAAGCTGGCTTCCCAAGAAGTGGGTCTTTGCAAACTTTTCTTCTCAGGTTTCCGAAAACAGATCACAGTATTGCAACGTAAACATGGCAACTCTTTGGATTATTCGGGGGTGGCCATCTGACATCACATCTGGACTTTCCTGGATAATCCACTTTTTAATTGTTCCAGTCTTCCTATGGTCTAATCATTATGAGATCGTGATGGTTCATGCAAAGTGAAGAAGGTCTCAAGAAGGTGCTTGGGGCAAGCTTCAGCAAATCCACCATGAACCACAGTCTTATCTTCTAGGTACTTTAGATGGTTTTGAGGCTTTATGAATGGTGAGCAACAAACTTTCCATCTACCCATTTGTGGCAACAAGATTATTCTGATAGGCCAGGCCTTAGTAGAGGTAGTAAATGGTACTTGACCTATAAGCAGAAAAGGCCACTAATCCATCAGAAGTCCAGGGATGCTCAGAGGAGAAATATGGAGAGAGAGGAAAGAGAGAGAGGGAAGGAGGAGAGAGAGAGAGAGATCTAGAACATTTGGGATAAGGTCTCCTGAAATTTTGGCCAAGTTTGTTTAGTCCCATCACCTGGTAAACAGAAGCTGGCTAACACCAACTGGGTTCAGGCAACACAATTAATCTGCTTGTTAAATTCATCCCTTTTCCAGGTATGCATAATAATGAGTCATAAGTTAAACAAATAGGCTGGGATTTGCACCTCTCACTAAGCCATAAAAATGAAGTGAAAATTAGCCAACTTTTAACTTGTCTGGAGATGCAGTTCTCCTTTCCTAGCTTGATTATATATCCTATCTGAATTTGATGCATTTTTGGGCTTATAAGGCAATAGCCAGGTTCAATGCTACACTATGATAGGGTACTGAGAACCGCTCTGAACTGGTAACTACTGGTCTCCATTTAGCATGCAGTGCAAAACCCAGTGGAGATGTTGCATAGAAAATGCCTTAGGATAAATCACACTCACAGTGCAACTACTTCTTACTGAACCTTTCTGGGGACTTAAGAAGAAACATTTCCAGATGCTGCCAACGATGCTAGGGGGTTGATCCTGAGACTTTTGCCTGCCCAAAATACGTTCTACCCAGGGGTGGGATTCAAATTTTTAACAACCGGTTCTGTGGGCGTGGCTTATGTGGTGGGCATGGCTTGGTGGTCATGTGACTGGGTGGACATGGCTTGGTGGTCATGTTATTGGCTGGGCGTGGCCAACTCAATATCGCTCACATCGAGGCATGCATCTCCTCACCTGGCCTCTCATGACTATGGGGATGCTGCAACAGTTGTAAGTGTGAAAAATGGTCATAAGTCACTTATTTCAGTGCCATTGTAACTTTGAATGGTCACTCCACACAAGCAAAGTCCCAGCAAAGGAAGGAAAAAAAACTCCAGAGAAGTTCCTGAGACAAGAAGTCTAGTCCTGCCAAGAATGTAATAAGGGTTAACAGAGAGGCACTTTCTGTAAGCAACACCAGAATGTTTCCTTCCTGCCTTCCTTACAGGATTAGGCCAGTAATTTCTTCTAACAACCGGTTCTCCGAACTCCTTAGAATGTTAACAACCGGTTCTAGCAAATAGGTGCAAACTGGTAAGAATCCCACTCATGGTTCTATGCCTGAAGGACGCTGAGAATGAGGCCTCCACCTTGTTAAACAGGTTTTACAGAGAAGAAATCTTTCTTTCTAGATAGGTTAAACCTCTCTTGACATGTTCTCCAAATGGAAAGATGAAAGTCCTTAAGTAGGGGAGAAAGTGCCTTCTGCAGACCACAGATCCATCCGTCTCAGTAAACAGCTGTCTTTCAGTCATGGGCAGGAAACTTTCCTGTCTCTTACCTGTGGGGTTGAACCTGTGACCTTCTCTATAATCTTTGCATCTGCTGAAAAGTGAGATGGATTAACTGCCTTGGGTTCTCACCACTGAATCACACCAACATTAACATCCTGCTTTTAGAGCTCAGGCATTTCAACCGGAGCACAGAAAATGCAAAATGTTAATTAAATAAAAATAAAAGTGTGCCAGGAACAAACCGGCTAAACTTTAAGGAACGTTAAGCTGGTTTTACTCCATTTGAATGCAGACTTGGACTTCAGTTCAATGCGAAGTATTTAAGTCTCATTGCTTCACAGGAAAACACTTGCCGTTCCATGGAGCTGAGGGGCTCTTGCCAAGTTTGTTCCTTCAGTTAGCAACCCGTTTCCTGTGGTGATATAAACAAGTTCTGTGTATGTGTTTATAGAATTTATATTCTCAGCAATTAAAGCTGGGACAGGCTATAAATAGACCCCTGGTAGGGGACTAATGGCTTCAAAATAAGTAGAGATGGAGCCAATTTGGAGATGAATGTTTAACAGGGTTTATTCTTTTTGCACTAAATGGTTTTGTTCAAACCAGATGGTCTTGTTTAAAAGAACGTAGTTAATTCCGTCAGCTTCTAATGCAAGGCCCAAACTGGAATCGTAGGCTAATCAGAGATAAGAGGGATCTGATCATGGCATGAAACACTTCCATGGGAATCCTTTAAGCCGGACTTGCAATAGAACTAGGTGTCTAGCCTATCAAAGAGAAGGATTGGGGGGGGGGGGGTGTCATGCTTTCCAGAACTTGAGCATCTGTCATGAAGAAGAGAGGGTTGACTTATTCTCCAAAACACCAGAAGGCGGGATAAGAAGTTGTGGGTGGGAGCTTGTTAAAAGAGAAGTCCAATCTAGCAGTAAGGAGACATTTTCTGACAGTGAGAACAAGGGAATAGCTTGCCTCCCTGGAGCTGTGTGCGCTCCATCACTGGAGATTTTCAAGAAGAAACTGGTAGACAAATAGGTAACCAGGATGCTGTAAGGTCGCCTGCCTTGAGAAGGGGGTTGGAATAGAAGACCTCTGAGGCCCCTTCTAGCCCTATGATTCTAAATACTAAAATTAAGTGCCCAGCGTGAGCACAGCCCAAAACACTGGACAATATCGCAATGCTGTTGAATGATCAGGATCCAGAGTCTCCTTAACAGTGAGATAGGTGGCATATACATTTAATAAATAAAAGCATCCCATTTCACCTACAGTGGTGGAATAATTAATATCACAAGAAGGTTGTAAGAACCACACCTGATGCTTCATCACTGGAGGTTTTTAAAGACGCTGGGCAGCCATTTGTCTGAAATTGTATAGGGTCTCCTGCTTGAACTGGGGTTTGGACTAGAAGACCTAGAACAGTGTTGGCAAACTTTTTCGGCACCGAGGGCTGAAACAGGAGCACACGCACAGGGGAAGTGCCAGAAACCGGAAGAGCAACTCCCTGGAGCACGTGCACATATGCACCGGAACTTGGAAGAGTAATGGGCAACAGCTGGCGTGCCTGGAGAGATGACTCTGCATGCCACTTCTGGCACACGTGCCATAGGTTTGCCATCACGGACCTAGAGGGTCCCTTCCAGCTCTCTTCTGATTGGTCCTTCCAGGAAAGATTACTACTATACTTACCTGAATTTATTCCTTACTTGTTTTTATGTTATTGTTTTAAAATGTTAAAGTGTCAGCTTAAAATGTTTGATGATGATGATAATAATGATGATGATGATCTGGGAACATAAAGTGGAAAAAGTTATCAATGAGAAGGTGAAGATCTTGTGGGACTTTTGTTGACAGATGGATTATCATTTGGAAGACAACATGCCAGATATCGCAGTTGTCGAAAATCAAAACATACAGTCTATTGATATCGCGGTACCAGGAGACACCAGAAGAAAAAGAACTGGAAAAAAAATCACAAAATATCGCGACCTGGCCATCAAAACTACGCGATTATGGGCGAAACTTGTAACAGTGATACCCATTGTCATTTTTTTTTAAAATTAAATTTCTATACCACCCCCTCTCCCAAAAAAGGGACTCGGGGCGGTGTACAGCCAACTAAAAAGAGAAACAATATATACAATTAAAACAAATGAAAAACAATTACATTAGAGGCCGAATATACAATTTAAAAATATAAAACTAATAAAAATTTAAAATTTTAAAAATTTAAGATACCAAGTTTTAAAAACCCCCAAAAATCTTTACTGGGCCAGGCCGGTCTGTTGAAAAAACAGGGTCTTTACTGCGCGCCGGAAGGTCTGAATGTCGGTAATGGCCTGTATCTCCGGGGGCAAATCGTTCCACAGGGAGGGAGTCATTGGGGCACTTGGTACCATGTCCAAAAATTTTATAAAATGCATCAAGAAGTTGCAGCTCCCTGCAATAACACCAGTGGAACTGCAAAAAAACCTGCGCTACGCGGAACATCGTACATCTTAAGAAGATACTTGGTTCATACCTATGATGCTGGCAGCAACCCCTATCAACCATTAGCACCAGTCACTGGTCTTTGTGATGCGTTTTTGAATGTTCAGTTGACTTGAGTTTCATGTTGAATGAATAAAGTATATAATAACAACAACAACAACCTGTATCAATCATTAGCACCAGTCAATGGTCTTTGTGATACATTTTTAAATGTTCAGTTGACTGAGTTTCATGTTTAATGAATAAAAGAGATAATAATAGTAATAAACAAAGCCTTTCAGACACCATAGGAACCAACTAAAATCAAGTCATTCATGCTGGCTTGTACATCCCCATGTTTATCCAGGGATGGTTCAATAACAAGGAGCTTAAAAAAAAAAAAAAGATTAGAAAAAATCACAAAGGTGAACTTTCCGAACCGTGATTAAAGAGAATCTAAGATAAAGGTTTGAGAGAGTGCAATATTTACAGACTCGGGAGGGGAGGGGAGAGGAAGAGAGGGGAGGGGAGGATGCTGGGCCGCTTTCATTGGCTTTGTGTCATGAGCTCCTCCAGGGCCCTGTCTCGGTGGTTTTCACACAACAGAAGGACTTCTTTGATGTCAGCTTGTTGGAAGCCCATGTCGTTGAATTGGGCTAAGAGGCGAAGGAATTCTGATGCCTGCAGTGGGAAGGAAGCACAGGAGCCATGAGACCATTGTGGGAATGCAGAGTGCATTTCCACGAGTGCTCTGATACCCCCATAAGAAAGAAACCTAGTTTTATAAAGTCATGAGGACTAGAGCCTTCAGAATTCTGAACAAGAGAATATGACACAAGAGGCTGTATCTCGCCAAGAATACCAACCTGTATTGGAAAGCCCGGTTGCTAAATGACAATCAGGGTTTGTTTTTTTGAGCAGGGAACTGATCTGTAACATCAGTGAGCCATCAATAAGCAAAGATGGAAAATATAAGCCACATCATAGCTAAAAGGAAGAGATGCTGGCAAATGGCTTGCAGCAAGTTGTGTTGTGTTTTCCCACTTCCAAATTCCTGTGTTTCTAGCATTGCCATTAAAAAAAGAAACTGCTTTCAACTTGGGGAAATCTCCAGATTGTTAGTTCTCTAATCACTTGCAGCCTCCTTGGCTTCATTACATTTGGAAGGAATTGTCCTGTGGTACCTTCTGCACTTTGAAAAGTGTGGGCAGCCAGGGAGGCTGCAGAATGATGGAGAGAAAAAAGTTAACAAAAACACCCCTCTAAGACTTCCTAATAATACTATCTTTAGATGTTTATGGAGATACTCATCAATCGTCCAGGTCATAGTTGTCTCAAATGTGTTTTTTCCAAACGCCAAGTGGACTTTCTTAGGTTGAAATGTTGAAAACATTTCACTTCTCATCCATGAAGCTTCTTGGATGAGAAGCAAAACATTTTCAAAGTAAAAAAAAAAAAAAGCAAGAAAGTCCACTTAGCTTTCGATCTTCATAGAGTGACATTGAAAGCAACCCTCTCAAGCCTTTTGCCAATGAGTTAAAAAAAATTGTTCCAATCTTATGGCAAAGGCCATTTCTTCTAAAATTTTTGATTTTGAATTTTCCCAACTGTAGTCAGGCTGATTTTCTTGCATGTTCGAAATTAACTGTGTTCTGTTTTTCTTTCTTTAGTTTTGTTTTGTCATCACTTTTATTGTGAGCCATTTTGGACTTCTCATTGTCAGAACAGAATTAAAAACTATGGAGATCCTTCCTTTCCTTCCTTCATCTTCCTTCCTTCCTTCCCTTCCTTCCTTTCCTTCATCTTCCTTCCTTCCTTCCTTCCTTCCTTCCTTCCTTCCTTCCTTCCTTCGGTTCCTTCCTTCCTTCCATCTTCCTTCCTTCCTTTTTTTTCTTTCTTTTCTCTCTCCTTCCTTCCTTCCTCCCTCCCTCCCCCCTTCTTTCTTTTCCTTTCTACATTAGTTTGTGTTAGTTTTTATGCTATCAACTGTTAACATTCATGCACATCCAAAAAACTCCATGCAGTTGGAGACAAGTATTTTTTTTTCCATTCATTTGACTGATGCCACATTGTAAGCAAAGGAATTTGGTCAACTTTTCAACAGAAGTTAGGCTCTCACTTTTTTCTCCGAGTTCTGGAACATTTCCATTGCTTCTATAACCTGGGACTCTTCGTAACCCTGTTTCAGAAGTCTATCGCAGGTACTGAGATAACTGAGAAACTGTTAAAAGGAAAGCAGAAGAAATTGAAGTGCAGTTAATGAACGGAGCACAATTTCAGTAAAAAGACATCAATCCACTACCTAGACCATAGTTTAGGACACAACCAACACAACCTCTCCATTACTTTGCAGAACCAGTAATACAATCTGGAACCCTGGGATCATCACTTACAAAGGGCAACCAGTAATGGCAGCCTTCCTGTAGAATAGCAGACAGAAGTGGAAGGGAAGATGAAGTTAAATGGATCATTAGCTTAGAGTCCTTACGTTTCTAGAAATGGTCTGTCCAACTCCTCTTGAATTCTGTTGACCCTTATCTTCTGAACTGAAACTTAACTATGGTCCTGATTCCTTGTGCCTGACACTTCTCAACCCAAGTAATTATATTGCATGACGAGGATAATCGGAATCATAGCCCAACATATCTGGAGAATACCTAGCTGACTACCGGTAGTTGACCAAGCTTGGGAAGTAGATCAAAAAGTGACCATGATTGCAGCTATAGGAAGGCAGATTCCAGATGAATTCAGAAAAAACTTCCTGAGTATAAAAGCAGTTCAACCATTGAAGTAATAACCTGGAGGAATGATACGGCCCCCTTTTCTGCAGGCGTCTCTTTTAAGATTATTTAAATTCAGATTCTTCCAATACGCAGAATTCTCCTCCTTAGTTTGTTTCAACTACAATTTCATCAAAAGTCCTTATTTTCCAAAAATCTGCTTCATGGCCAGCAACACTTCCCTGGGGATATTTTTGATGAATACAAAATGAGAAAGGGAGAACTAGATGTGCTGTGCTGAGCTCTTCTTAAGAAAATGTGGGTAAAATTTTAACAGGTGGGGAAAAGCTAAAGCAACCATAGGAAGAAGCTTGCAGAAGTTTTTTAAGTGGTGAAGTTGTATCACAAAAGCTGCAAGACTTTGACTATTCATACATTACAGGCTGTGCTCAGCTGTCAAATTAATCTTCCATTGTTGAATAAGCCATGTTTGGCAAGGTTCATCCACATGGATTAAGGTCTAAAGTATGCCTACTGAAGTGTGAGGAATCTGAAGACTGGCACATTTGCTGATATAAATCTACTCACTACTTCCTGTAACGCACATGAAAACTCTTTACAGATTTTATTCAGTTTTTCAATATGAAGATCTTGGATAAAGTTAAGTTTGCTTGTCTATGGAGATTCTAAGCCATCCAAGTCATGGTTGTCCCAAAGATGCTTTTTTCAAGAGGCAACTGGACTTTCTGGTTTTTCTTTGAAGATGTTTCCCTTCTCATCAAAGAAGCTTCTTCTTGAGATGAGAAACAAAACGTCTTCAAAGAAAAATCAGAAAGTCCAGTTGCCTCTTGAAAAAGCACCTTTGGGACTAAGGCTGCTGGGCTGATTAGATGATTCTCTGGATCTAAGAAAGCTTAACTCAGCACCTGGAAGAACACAAAAGTTCCCTTCTTGTGAGTCTGAGAAATGGAGTCTGTCATGGAAAAGCCCAGAATTATTTTTGACTTTATTGTTGGAGAACTGACTGCATAGTTCTCCAAAGCATTCGCTTTTAAATACCACAGCAGCCTTTCATCTCTTGGGAATCCGTGATTGGCCAGCGAAAGCCTCCATCCTATTTTTAAAAACCCATTTTCGTGGAAACAGTACATTCTTCCAGGTCTGAAATGGGCACAGCTAGTGAAGGGACCCAGCAATAGCCCTTAAGACTTAACTCCGCTCTCAATCCCAAAACTGGTGGATAAGTTCTGAGGAAATGCACAAGTGTCTCATTTTGGGAATAGGGGATTTAAAAACAGCCTTAAACTCAATGGCTGTTGAGAGGGATAAACCTGGAGTTCAAATGGAAGCTAATAAAAATAAAGTGTTTCCAGTTATTAACCATGGAAAATAAACTATGTTGATATTGGAGAGGAATAATTATTCAAAGGATAAGGAGAAATTTTAATACAGCCGAAGTGTACAACTGTTCAGTTGGCTTTTCTCTGCTTAATTGAAATCTTGCTTTCATATTTGTTTTTCATTAAGAGGGATGGGTATCCTTTTGAGGGGCATGCAGATGGTGATAGGGTCAAAGTGTTTTGACCTTGAACCATTTTCCTTTGGTGACGTGGCAGCAGAAGGAAAAATGAAACTGTCAGTTCTGTAATGACACGCTGGGTGAAATTTCTGCGCTTCTAGAAGTTGTTAATACAAATAATAACCAGAAATGCAAATCATGTAATTAGAACGATGACCCTGGTGAAGGCGCTATTTGGGGAAGCTGATTTTGGATGCATGTTTATTTGCAAGTAAGTATTTGTTTGTAAATAAGTATTTATTTGTAAATAAAAGCTGCTTCCTTGAATGAAATGTCATTGACAGTCTTCACCAAGGATTTTCTAGCCCTCGAGCCTTTCAAAATATTTGGTGGTTATGCTTCTGAGTGTGCTATTTGTCTAATGTTGCTTATTTTATTGTTGGTCATATATTGATTGTTGCAATCTCTGGTTTGCTGTGCTTTTTGGGTGGCAAACCAGGAGCAGCTGTAGGAAGGTGTCCAAATGTCAAGATGGTGGCCATGACCACACAATCAAAACCCCACTCTCTCTTTTCGTTTTTACACGGAGGGAATGTAAAAAGGGGCAGAGCTTGAATTGTGTGCTGCCATCTTAACTTTGTTGACTACCCTCCCCACCCCTGGTTGCATTACATCTCTACCATGCTTGGTGTGTTGCTCTTGTTGCTGTTATTTCAAAGCAACTCAGATTGCATCTTAGCACAAGGCTGAAGAAAACTGACAAACCCAAGTGAAGTTTCCGTGGCTAAGAACTGCCCCATAAAATATTTCAACCAGGAGCCAGCGACATTGTCCCTGGAGCTTCCAGGGTTATCACAACAGAAGCCGGACTCCCATGGGATCTCAGCACCCTTTCCCCAAATTATAGCACCATAGGGGGGAAAAAAACATTCTCTACTCTGCCCTAAAGCCACGTGCAAATTTTAATTTCAAGAGTCTGCAGCAAAACTTCCAATTTGCCAAAAAGAGAGCCATCTGTCTCTCCAGAATTTGAGTTGGCAAGGAAGGAGGTACTAGAGAGACAAATGCATGAAAGGGATGGGCCCACCCTACCAGCACATAATGTATAGACGTATTTTCTGAGGAAGTTCTTCACCTTGACCTAGAGAGTTAGTTGGAAACACTTTCCCCAGCTTTCAGGGTGGGAATTTGCCCCATCTTATTTGGAGAGGAGACTCTTACGAGTCCCTTGGACGGCAAGGCGATCCAATCGGTCAGTCCTAGAGGAGATCAACCCTGACTTCTCTTTAGAAGGCCAGATCCTGAAGAGGAAACTCAAAGACTTTGGCCACCTCATGAGAAGGAAGAACTCACTGGAGAAGAGCCGAATGCTGGGAACGATTGAGGGCAATAGGGGATGGCAGAGAATGAGATGGCTGGATGGAGTCACTGAAGTAGTCAGCGTGAGCTTAAATGGACTCCAGAAGATGGTAGAGGACAGGAAGGCCTGGAGGAACGTTGTCCAGGGGGTCGTGATGGGTCGGACATGACTCTGCAACTAGCAACAGCATTTGGAGAGGGGAAACTGAATCCCAAATCCTCTGCAGATCAGTTCTTTCCACTTTTGACAATCAGGTGTACTCATGACAGCCTTCTGGAAATAGTGTTGTACCACCTGGAGAGGGCACACCTTCTCTGGCACCAACCAAGATGTCCCCTGTTTGGGAAGAGAACCGGTCCTAGCTCTGTCCTACCTGTCCTAAGCTTTGCCTCCCGGTCTTCTGCAGAGCGAGGATTGCGCGGTGTATTGGATAACCCAAGGCTACCACCGGCTCAATCAGTTCACGCTCCTCTTGGCTCAGCCCCGAGAGCAGATCGGCAGTGGAGTCTGGGTGAGCTCTGTGGGGACTAAGAGGTTGCTGGGTCCCTGGTGGGGGTGGGAGGCAGGAATACGGGCTGAGAGACTGAAAAATAAAAATAAAACAAGAGCGTTTAACGTCAGTTAACTTGGAGAAATCTTTATTAGCCATCTGCTCTTTCATTAGACTTTTCAGAAGGATGTTGTTCTCCTCTGGAATATGTGCAACCATTGTGGGTATGCCAAGAAAGCGCTTCAAGTCTTTGTCATTTTAAAATTAATTCAGCCCAGCCATAAAGCGAGCCAGGAAAATTCCCACAGTTAGAACAATCTTTCCCAGCCCCCACACCTATTAACATCCTGTTTTCATTTCTGTTTTTCTAACTGATTCAGAACCATCCTGATTTGGAATAAAAATTGTTATGTTTCCAAGGAGATGACAAAGGCTGGTAAAACAATAATGAAGACAGGGAAGCTGGGTCCTGGGAAATAAAACATTGACGCTTTTAACTTAAAACGACATCTTCGTATCATTCAAAGATATGGTTGATGTGGTTTGGGGAAACGTTTCCCTTGGTGCAGTTTTCAGACGGTGGTAAAGTCCTTCCATGACTGTTTTTTTTCCTAGTCATCATTCAAGCCCTTTCTTAGGCTGTCTCTGGCTATGACAGTCAGGGTATATTATTCCCAGCAGTTCCCAGCAATATCTATATCTGTATCTATCAGTACTACTGTTGGGAAATGCTGGGAATAATATACCCTGACTATCATATATATACTTCTAGAGGCAAGCTGTTCTGTTGATTAATTGTTCTCATTGTCAGAAAATTTCTCTTTACTTCTAGGTTGGGTCTCTCTTTAACAAGTTTCCACCCATTAATTATGAATTAAAAATTGATTCCACCCATTAATCTAATTTCATCCAAGGTTTTTTTAGGTATGGATACCTCTACAAATGGTTAAGAGTTGTTGCTGGAATTGCAATTGAGACATTGGAATATTATATGGTTGGATTTGTCTGATGATTGTTACATTTTGGGCTTAGAACCATAGGATTGCTAACATGAATTTAGATCGATCTTGGTTGGTTCAAGAATGATGATGTTTTGCTTGGCTGCATCCCCAGCATTTGGAATCTATCAAGACAATGAGAAATGTGGCTCTTTTATGCACGGGATACAGCCAAAGTAATTATTATACAACATTGGAAGGACAAATATGTACCTGAATTGCAGCAATGGGTTGCTGATATGTGCGTTTGAGTTAGAGTACTTTGATTCTGATGTGAAAAGGGGCAAGAAAGAGGAATAAGCAATTCAACCAACATCTAAGAGTAATTTTGTGGATGAGATAAATTTCCAAGTCTTTTCCCCTTTCTTGTCTATATGATCAGTTTCCGAGTGGTGGAAACTTTCCTTGATAACATATTTCAAATTTATAACACACACTAGGGATAAATTAGTGGGAGAATTTTACAGAGAGTTCCATTTGCAAAACAGCGTTCATCAAAGAAAGGCAAGCCAAGGACCTTCACACAAATCAAACCTTAAAATGCAAACACTCTGCAAGTGTTTAGATTCTCTCCCTCCCTCTCTCTCTCAAATACATTTCATATATATTATTTACATTATAGGATCAAAACATTAATTTGCTTATGTTTATTTGTAAGTTTTATTAACTGGGCTTCAGCTGTCGCCTCTCAAAGTGTACAGGACTCTTAAATCTTAAGAGCCCCATGTTCAAAGTTAACAACAAGCAATGCAGTCAAAAAACTCATCAAATAAAACCACATGAAACAAAACCTCGACAAAATGAAAAACAAAAACTTCTGGATGATGGGGCTAACAGAGAATTAAAACATTCCATTCCACTCATTCTCCATGCTAAACCAATGAGTCCAAAAGAATTTCATCATATAGTTTGGCACACACGAGTGATGTTTATATTACCTTAGGTCCCCTAGTTTAACTCTTGCCTCCTTCTAAGTATCCTACAGAGAAGAAAGCTATTTTCCTTGGGGGCATTAAATGTCATAATCATACGAGCAGAAAAATAGTTATGTCTAGTCTAACAAAGAGAAGGACTAGAGTGTAGCAAGCTTCCAATAGTTGAGAGGCTATCAGAGAGAAGAGGAGGGATTGACTTATTCTCTAGAGCAGGGATCGCCAACCTTTTGGACCTCAGGGACCACCAAACACATAATTTTAAATCCGGCGGACCAGAGACTCTGGGAAAATCCCCCAAAAAGGCTGCAGGAAAATTCCCCATCCCGTTTTTCTACCGATCGATCGTTCTTTATTTGGGATCACAGGATACTATCTCCAGCTCCATTCTCAGGGGAAGAGAAAGAGAGAGAGAGAGAGATTTTTGGCTTCATGCAAGGAAAGCAGCAGAAGCAGCAGAAGTCTTTCTTTCTCTCCCCCAAATTCCGCCAGAAATGAGTCTTTGCCGGTGCAGCCTCTTGGAGCAGGAGGCCTTGCAGGATCCCAAAGACTCATTTCTGGCGGAGTTTGGTGGAGAGAAAGAAAGACTTTTGATGCTTTCCTTACATGCAGCCAAAACCATAAAAAAGAAGCGGAAAGAAGCAGTCCAGTGGTCAGGTCAGGCGCGTGGGGTGAATGGGGCAAATTCCCCCCCTCCGCTCTTTCCCCCCTCCCCTCACTACCTCATGTTGTTTGCAATGCAAGCGATGCAAGCCTTGTGTTCCCACGGGCCATGTGGGCGGCGCAGCCTTGTGTTCCCACACAGCCTGGATTAATTGCTTTGGAAGTGTCATTTCTCTACGGACCACCAAAATTTTCTCATGGACCACCTCTGGTCGGTGGCCCACTGGTTGGCGACCACTGATCTAGAGCATCTGAGGGCAGGACAAGAAGTAACAGTGGAAGATCATTAAAGAGAGATCCAATCTAGAACTAAGGAGAAATTTCCTGATAGTGAGAACAATTAATCAGTGAAAGTTGTGGATGCTTTATCACTGGAGGCTTTCAAGAAGAGATTAGGCAGCCATTTTGTCTGGAATGGTATAGGATAAGATCTCCAAAATCCCTTCCGACCATATTATTCTATGTTCCAACAGACTTTTAGTTTTCAGCACCGTTGGATGAAAGTCTCAAATGTTATACAGATGTTAAGATGGATGGATCTAAAATCAAGACCATCTTAAGGTTACCAAGACCATTCCTATTTGATGTGTTGCATGATTTTTTTTCCAGGCATAACTTAAGAATAAACCTTGTATCTGGGTTGGAGGAACCAAGTCAGCAAAGAAAAGGAAGCAGTTGCTGAATCAGCTCTTCGTTTCTTTTCAAGATGCTGAAAAAGTCATCAAAATGCAAAGCCTCTTTGAAGCTTTGGAACTGATCTTGTTTGCGGAATTTTGGAAATTGAGAAGGATAAAGGCTCAGAGGATAAAGATGACTCATCAGCAGCTCGCCCATTGCAGTATCAACTCCTTATTCATGGCTTAAAAAACAGGAAGGAAAAGACGAAGAAATTATATTCTTGAATGATCTTAATAGGGATTAGATAGGATACATTGCAAATTCTTGTCTTTTCCTATTGTGTGATAAAATCAATCTACAAAATGCCTATGTGTTAATGAAGTATACAAAATGAAGCAGTCTGAATTTTATATTGAAGTTATTCCCTAGGTCAGGTGTCTACAGTCATCAGTGGTGCTCACTTGAGATCTGACTTTAATTTCTTTTCGTTTATTTTAAGCAGTAAAATAAATAAAGTAAAGTAAAATAAAATAATAAAATAAAATAAATAAATCAGGAACTGGGAATGGTTAGAAGGCAAAAGACCTTCTCAAGCAACATTTGTACAGGTAGTCCTTAACTTAGGATCACAATTCAGCTCAAAATTTATGCTGCTAAGTGAGGACTTTTCTTGCTACATTTTGCTAAGTGAATCACTGCAGTTGCTAAGTTAGTCACCTGGTTGTTAAGTGAATCTGGTTTCCCCATTAACTTTGCTTGTCAGAAGGCTGCAAAAGGGGTTCATGTGACCACAGGACATGGCAAATGTCATAAATGTGAGTCGGATGTCAAGCATCTGAATGTAAATCCTGTGACCGTGGGGGTGCTGCAACAGTCATAAGCATGAAAAATGGTCATAAGTCACTTTTTTTGTAACTTTGAACAGTCTCTAAGTGAACTGTTGTAATCTGAGGACTACCTGTATTTAGAACATAGAATAAGAGGGTTGGGAGGGACCTTGGAAGTCTTCTATTCCAATCCACTGACCATGGTGGGAGATCCTATACCTGTGATAGCGAACCTATGGCATGTGTGTCATAGGTGGCACGCAGAGCCATTTGTGCGGGCATGCGAGCCCCAGCCAAATTTACCTGCACTACGCATGTGCGTGCCTCCCAGCTGATTTTTGGCCCGTTTGAGGCCGTTTTCACTCTCCCGAAGGCTCGAGGGAAGCCTCTGCAGCCTCGGGAGGCCGAAAAACAGGCCTTCCGGAAATATCAGAAATGACGAAACGGGCCCATTTTTTGGCCTTCAAAGGCTGCAGAGGCTTCCCTCAAGCCTCCAGGAGGGCGAAAATGGCCTCAAATGGGCCAAAAATCAGCTGGGAGGCACACACATGCGCAGTGCAGGTAAGGGGGCAGGGCAGGGGTGCTGCGCACACACATGCACAGGGGGAGCGTGGCGCATTGCATTGTGGGTGCCTGCACGTGTGCGCTTTCGGCACACCACAACAACAAGGTTCGCTATCTCTATCCTATACCATTCTGGGCAAGTGGCTGTCCAGTCTCTTCTGAAAAACCTCAAATGATGGAGCACCCACCGCTTCTGGAGAAAAGGAGTAGCTGGGATTTGAACTTCTGTCTCCTAGACGAAGGGCAATAATCTAACCGCTAAGTTACCCAGCCACTCACCTGTTTAAACAAATGCCATAAAAATGGTAGAAGGTGCTTTATTAGGAATGTGACCATCTGCTCAAAATAAAATAAAATAAGATAGTGTTGTACTTGGATTATTTGAAGAGCTAGAAGGGATTGTAGAAAGCAACTTCACTGATTCTTTTTATTAAATGGGTATTTTGTGACCAGTCAAACCCAGTATAGTCATTTTGTGAGGTTGAAATGCTCTAGTTGCTCACTGGTCCACCAAGGCTGCCCATCTCTGCTTTTAAGCTACATCCAAAGTCAGTCACACTCAACCCTTTTTAACACAACACTCAGATCCCATATCCAAGCTAGGCAGTAAACGATAGATCTCCAGACACTTAATCCTTAAGTCAGCTCTTGGCTAGACTTTTCAGAAAGCTCCCATAGATCACTTAAAAATATATATATATATATATATCTCAGGGAAGAACGAAGCCATAACCCAGTGGCTGACAGTCCATATCAGTGCAAAGAGAGTGGAATTTTCATATGTCTATCCTGCAGCTTTTAAGTTTCTTCCTCCTTGCCCTGCCAAGTTCATGGACATTTGGTGTCTCCCTTGGGCAGCTGAGATGTTTAAACAGCGATCCTCTGTAGCCTGGGAATCGTTGGTTTTCACATTGTCCCTTTCAGCTTTAAGCAGATCGCCTTTTAGTACAAACAGACATTTTAGTTAACCATGTATTTGCACAACAGAAGCAGTGCTGGATGAGACCATAATTTAGGCACAATCTCAACCTAGTTATCTAAATTATCAGCTGGCTCATTCATGCGCACATGGCGTTTATCAACACTGTTTGACAGCTGCATGTAACCCAGAATGCCCTACACATTTCTCTCACACCGTCTTTAAAGCATTATTTTGTAACGTTAATGCATTTGGGTTTGGCTAGTCTAGAGAAAAGAAGAATTAAGGGTGACATGATAGCAGTATTCCAGTATCTGAGGGGCTGCCACAAAGAAGAGGGGGGTCAAATTATTTTATAAAGCACCAAACAATGGATGGAAACTATCCAAAGAGAGAAGCAACCTAGAATTGAGGAGAAACTTCCTAACAGTGAGGATACTTAACCAGTGGAAAAGCTTGCCACCAGAAATCGTGGGTGCTCCATCATTGGAGGTTTTTAGGAAGAGACTGGACAGTCACTTGTCTGAAATGATGTAGGATCTCCTGTTTGAGCAGGGGTTTGGACTAGAAGACCTCCAAGGTTCTGATGTTTGGCTCTCACATCCTGTGATTCTATAATAGGGGTCTTCAAGCCGGACAGCTTCAAAACTTGTGGACTTCAACTCCCAGAATCCTTCCTCCAGTCATGTTAGCTCAGGAATTCTGGGAGTTGAAGTCCACAAGTCTTAAACTTGCCAAGTCTGAAGACCCTTGTTCTATAACATCATGACTCAGGAAAAAGGGAAAAACAAAAGAAAGATTGTTACTTACTGCCATGGTAGGTTTATGGTATTGGATGGGATGGATAAGCCCTGCTGAATGAAGCCGGCTTGGCTTACAACAGGAAGTAGGTGGTGGTGGGGTGGGGATTAAAGTTCGTGCTAAGCGAGGAGGGAAACCGGCGCCGAATCGGAAGTTCCTGCTGCTTCTGGAGTGCTGGTGGAGAGAGAAAGCCTTAGAAACCAAGGCAGCGTCTGTGGTGGTTCGGTTTAAGGGATGCATGACAGCCAACAGCTTCTTCTTGGCGCCTTCCAACTCAGTTCTTCACGTTGTTTAAAAAATATGTGGATTGCCTCTGCTTGCCCGAAAGGGATCTCAGGCAACTGCTTTCTGATGCAGCAGTTAGATGCCCTGGGGAAGTCTTTGGCCTGCTTCGAGGGAGGTCAAAAGGCTGAGGCAGAGACTTGGGCATTGGCGCTAAAGGTTCTTCACTGTCAGGTTCTTCAGAGGTGGCTGAGGAAGACTCCTTGCCTTCTGAACCTTCCTGCTCCTCAGGACACTGGCCTAAGTCCTCCCTTTTTGTCATCTTCTCTCTGCGGCCAGGGCAGTGGAGCCTCTCAAACTTGGTGCCCAGATTCATACAGCTTCGGACACGGGTTGTTTCTTTGGTTTTGCAACTTGTTGCCTTGTGGCTGCTGGCCACGTTTTCTTTAGAGTCCACCAACAGAAGCCAACAAGGAGGGGCTGTGGGATACGTGTTCGCGGTCCCGTTAAACCAGGGAATCTCCTGCCGCGAGGCTGAGTCGATCCAGTAAAGGACCTTTTTCTCTAGTGAAAAATCATGCTGTTGAAAGGCAAGAGATGAAATGTTAGCATCTTCCCAGCCAAGCTAAACACGTAGAGAAGATGAGACAGAATATACGCTGTAACTCCAATGTCCAGTGTCACAACATCTGGAGCTTCTCTTTCCTTGAGCCAAATCCCAAACTATGTCATCAAATCCGTTGGGGTCAGCTTGAAAATATGACTTTGATAAAAAGCAAACCTTGAAGGAACCATTTTGACTAAAACCCACATGTATCTTAAATTCTACTATCAATAGTAAGCAGTCTTTGGATGCAGGTAATCCTTGACATACGACCACAACTGAGTCCAAAATGTATGTTGCTTAGTGAGACTGTTTGTTAAGTGAATTTTGCCCCCAATTTCTGATCTTTCTGGCCTTAGATAAGTGCAGTTGATAAGTTAGTAACAAGGTTGTTAAGCAAATCTGGCTTCCCCATGAACTCTGCTTGCCAGAAGGTCACAAAAAGGATCACATGATCCTGGGATATTGCAGCTGTCATAAATATCAGAGTCAGTTGCCAAACATTTGAAGTTTGACCATGTGACCATGGGGACCCGGTAAGGGTCATATGTATGAAAAACGGTCATACGTTACACGCTGTTATAACTCTGAGTGGCCAGTAAATGAACTGTTGTAAGTCGAGCAATACCTGTAGATGATGACGGTTCTAATTCATCCAGTATCGTAAATTCTTTTGGCAGATTAGAATGTTACTGAAAATATTAAAGCTTTCCAAAAATATTAAAAAAAAAAACCAGTAAAATAATGCAATTAATCAATAGTGCAGCAAAAGAACCAATAATCCATCACTTCAGTGTAGAGGAGATATCTAAAATCAATCTGAAAATTATTCTACCTGTATGCATATTTCTTAAGTAGGCAGGGATCCAATGAATTAAACGAATGTTGAACCGTAGGTATGATTCCACCTAAGGCAAACTTAAGCCAATGATTGTAAACAGACCACAACTAAATTTAAAGTGGAGTAAATTGAATTCTGCTAACAGAAAGCCAATACTGTAGATACGAACAATTGAAATACTAACACAGGATCAAATCAACATACTGAAGCTGCATTTTTATGATAAATAAATCTGCTTCAGTTAAAAACCTGAGTCAGTTCCCCCCCCAGTCGTTGTAAAGCTCCCAGAATTTCAATATTAATGCAGCAAAGTAATTCTCCCCCCCCTTCCAATTTTAATCAACCTTCTTTCAGAAAACAAGATAGCTTTTTCTTCAGGAAAGCTTTGTAAATTAGATTAATAAGTGTTCCAGCTGTTATCACTGGATTTTAACCAATTTGTTTTCTTCTTTGTACTGTTTAGTCAGATTATTTTTGCTCATGTGACAGCAGTTTATTATAAAAAAGCAAATTCCAAATGTTACAATTCTGCCTTCAAATAAAGTCCCCCTCGACGCTTTCAATGTCAATTTTTAACTTGAACTGATGATTAATTTCTTTGGGTTGGGGCTTTGAAGATAAATAAGCATTTTCCAACTGCAAAATAGAAAATAGTACAAAATAGATTGGGCCATCCAAAACACCAGATCTTTCCCTGTTTTTTGTGCATCTATAGATTGGAGTATTTTAAGTAGGAAGCCTGAGAAACCTAAGGAAATACACACACGAAGTGAGAAGAGGCATTCTGAAAATTTACACTGCAGTATAACAGCAAAAAGGATGTTAAGATGATTTCTGAAGAAGTCTTATTCCAAAAATGCAATGATGCTCTCTGCTGGTGGGAACACTCTGAATACACAACACAACAGGAAAAAGAAAAATATTGAAATATCCAAACCCGAAATTCTGAATAACTGAAGATTGCCTCTATATAGGACCCGTGATGGTGCAGTGGTTAGAATGCAGTATTGCAGGCTAACTCTGCCGACTGCCAGCACTTTGATTCTGACCAGTTCAAGGTTGACCCAGCCTTCTATCCTTCCGAGGTCGATAAAATGAGGACCCAGATTGTTGGGGGCAAGAGGCTGACTCTATAAACTACTTAGAGAGGGCTGTAAAGCACTAGGAAGCGGTATATAAGTCTAAATGCTATTGCTAAAGGTAGCCCTCGACTTATAACAATCATTTAGTCACTGTTCAAACTTAGAATGGCACTTTCAAAAGTGACAAATCATGGTCATGTGATCAAAATTTGGATGCTTGGCAACTGGCTCATATTTATGATAGCTGCAGTGTCCTGGGGTGAGGTCATCCCTTTTTGCAATCTTCTGACGAGCAGAGTCAATAGGGAAGCCAGCTTCACTTAACTATGTTATTAATCTAACAACTGCTGTGATTCACTTAACCAATCAAGAAAGGTAAGATGGGACAAAAGTCACTTAACAATTGTCAACAGGAATTTTGGGCTCAATTGTGGTTGTAGGTCAAGGTTTACCTGTACTGTGTCAGAAATCTTTTGAGAACAACTGTAGACTAGGATGGGTGGATGGATGGAGAGAGAGAATTAGATACAAAGGCATTTTATTTTGAAACTGCTATGGGAATTGTTATGGAAACACACTTCAAAAAAGCTTAGGAGACAGTTAATTCTTTGCAGATGGACTTGCATATATAGTAGAGAAAAAACAAGAAAAAAGTACTGCGGTGATATTGATCTTAGCAATTCCATTTTTAGGATTAGCTGAAATACAATATATTTGCTAAGTGAATAACACTTGGTTTTGCACAGATTTGTGTCCAATTCCTCTTTGGCAATCCAGTTCTCTTTCCTTGATTTTAAGGCAAGCTAACACAGGCTAGCTTTTTTTAACCCCACAAACCATGATTCAAGCTTGTTCTGCAAATTACAGGCACCCATTGAGATTAGCATGTCTAAAAATTAGTACAGCAAAAATATTTGCTCGTAATAATGGCAAATATTTGTAGCTCGGATGTAGGATGAGCGTCAAGGTTCCTTCTCCGAGCTTGTGGATGGTCCATCAGCGTAGTAATTGAGAGAGGCATTACAACAATTGATCTGTTTACCATTGTGCATGTTAAGACCTCTGCACACTCGGGCAGCTCAATCTGTGGCTGGTCGGCAGAGTTGGCGTCTCCCACAAGATCGTCCACAAAGCTTACTGGTCACTCTGAAAGGTACACCTTCCAAGTAGCTCATCACGTCCCCCGACTATGTTATTCTAATAAAAAGAAATCAAGAGGTGTACTTAGGACTTTTAAAGACCCCGTTTTAATTGCTACTGGTTATTTCGAAGGACTTATTGCAGAGATTAAATCACTTAGTGCTAATGTGCAAGCCAAGGGGACCGCAGCCAGCTTTAACATGCTGCACGTATATTTTTGTTAACTGGTTCTGCATGCGGCACTGTTGCAAGCCTTCCCACAACATTAGCCATATGTTGCTCTAACACAAAAGATGAATTAAGCCGGAGTGTCATGGGAAGGTGAGGGATTGGACAAACTAAGCAGGAAGTGATGAATCACCTTCTTATTTTGCCCTGTCTTAAGAGTCAGCTAAGGGAGGACAGCCACCATCAATCTACTTGCTTTGGCCAGGAGTTTAACTGGATATTGGGGTCTGCTTCCCATCAGAAATACGGGACTGAAATTACAACTAAGTCTGCACTGCAGATCATGTTACTCGATTTAGTTTGTGTAAAAATTGGAAAAGAATGTTGTGTACCACAAGCTCCTTCCCATCTGCAACGTATCTATATTTGGCAACAAGCCAAGATTAGACATTCCCAAATTCTAGGCTCCTGGCATGGCATCCTACTTCAGAGTAGAGAGGCTAATGTGCCATGCTCTGCAATCATTTCTGGAACACAAGAAGAAACTAAGACAAGAAAACCTGTTCTTAAGTCCATATATCGATCTACATCAAGCACATAAGATCTGTCTTGAGTTAATCAACTGTCATCTTAAGGAACGTTTAGGCATTAAAATCAGTTAAGATAATCAATGACTTTAGATAAAAGTTATAAAAGATTCAAGGAAGGAAACAAAACTGTCAATTTCCAGCAATCTGTTTCCAAGTATCTATTAAATATTGTAACTGCTTTACAATAACAACTTTCCTTTGTGAAGCATTTAACATGTGGTATTTTCATCTCTTATCTGTAAAGCAACACAGAACAGAATTTGTCAGTCTTATTTCCTCCAAATTCAGCACTACGGTTCCCATAACATCTAACAAGAGCTATGTGAAAGGCATCAAGTCAAGAAAAAGCTGCCCCATGGTAATTTTAGCAGCTGAACATGGATAGATTGAAAAGTGCCAATTAAAACTATGAAGGCAATGAAATCCTTTGATTCCGCCAGTTTGAATTAAGGATATAAGATGAAGATCTGTTTTAGCAATTCCTAGACGGAAAGATAATAGATTTCATGAATATACCAGACATGTTTAGAAAGTATATGATCCCAGAATTGATCACAACTGGAATATTAGGCGTGTAATATTTATCTCTGGTTGTAATTTAAAATGCTATCTTTAAGTTTATCACAGCTACAATTATTTTTTAACTTTTTAAAAAACATTAAAAAAATAAGGAACATACAAGCAAAAGGAGAAAAAAATGGCAAAGCAATCTATGTACTTATTGCTCAGTATATGAACTATTGATAATATAGAAATACATTGTTCTTTTGTAAGGATTGGAATCCCTGAACTAAAAAATGTATTATTTCAAGAAATGTTAGATTTGTATCTGTCCGTATGCAAGAGATCCACCTCTGTACCTCTATTTATTTCTTCAGCTTAACACTCAACTTTCCAAGTTAAAACATGTTTATTTCTTAGGTAAAGAAAAACTCACCTTAGCAAGGAATTAGAAAGGCATTTGCCAGTGGAAGGCAGAGGTGTCTTGTTGGCAGGCGCCTCCCCTGTTGTAGAGGGAGCCCTGGCCAAGCCTAATGATTAGAGCTGCTTGAATAAGCGTCTGTCGTCAGGTTTTCCAATGGGGTAAGCAGACTAATCTGCTCTAGAATCCATATATAGGTCACTGTGCCCATCGAAAACATATAATCAGGATTGTCTCAACTGAAAATGTCTGGAAGTGAGAAGAGGGCCTGTATTTTCAACAATATTATGAAGAAGAATTCGCAACAATTTTGTTTTCAACAGCGACCACTGCTGCATCTCGTGGCATGAAGGAAGCCAGATACAAGTGTGAAATGCTAATAATTTATTAAGTATAAACAAAAGCAACATACTTTTATTAAACAGGGCTATAAGTCATTCTGACAATTTACAGTTTCCCATTACAGTATCCTCAAGACTTTGTCGCAAACTTTACAAGACAATAAAGAAATTTTGCAGATGATTTGACAATTATCTTCCAACAAAAGTTTAACAAGCCTATTTATTGCGCACATATCCCAGACAAAAGCTATGGTTTGTACTAGCAATTTGGGTACAACTTGCTCTTTTATGTTATTAGCAGCCATGCCTGGTGTTTCAATTTTTCTTAGGTCTGAGAAAAGACGATTAACAGGGTTTGTGGGTATAGTTATACAAATAAAATGTGTTAAAATAATAACTTTTTCTTAAAGAAATGCATGAAAAAGTATGAAATTAGAGAACATTCAGTCTTTCCAGTGTAAATAATGCTAAACTAAAGCAACTGGTATTAAATACTTAGAACTTTGTTTCAGAAGTAAAAGGAACTGAGGGAAAAAGTGAATGTAAAATAACTGTGTACCAAAATGATATTTGCTGAGCAGTAGAAAAATGTACCAAGGTTTGACATGAATACATTTCTCTTGGTCAACAATAGTAATTTCTAGTTTTTTGCAATTTATGAATCACAGAATTTATACAGAATGAGTATTGTTCTTAAGAACTTTATATAGGAAATCTGTATAAGCACATATAGAGTTCCTGAGTAGCTAGTAATTCACAGGTAACAAAATCTCTATCTGCTTCCTCCTTACATTCTTTTACTTCAAGGGATGAATTGTGTTTTTGTAGAGATTGTCATTTATTTTAAACTGAAAATGTGCCCTTCAACTAGGGTTGCAAACTAGGCTGGCAAGGGGTCATTTATTAAAACACAGAAAGGAGAGCACACAAGTTCAAGATTCCTTTCTTGAACCCCAAACTATGCTTTGATGTTATAATGAAAATATAAAGCGGCAAAAACCCTTTTAGCTTATATCCCTATTCTATTATCTTACTTTAAGAGAAAAACAAAACAAAACCTTCCCTAAGTATGTGAATCACATAGGTGTGTATAAATGAAAGGCACTTTTTATGGTAACATGAAAAAGCTACTGTTAATTCACTCCATACAACTCCAATTTAGCACCATCATTTTTGAAAGCAGTAACTCAAACTTCAAAGGAAATGACTATCAGCCACATCTGTCAATTCACTTAACTCCTGCCATGTAAGGCCAAGATAACCACAGAGGTGTTTTGGAAAATAGCTTGAATTTAAACATCTGGATACTGTTCCAAAGAAATCATCTTTGATGTTGTCTTGAGCAATACTTTCTGACTTCCCACAGTTTACTTTACATTAAGAACGCATAGAATAATATTTAGCTGATGCATTAATTGCATGGTCTCTGAACTATATAAGCCCCATAGATAAGCTGAGCTTTATATCTGGCCTCTATTAGCCAATGTCACCCTGCAGATCCATGACACACTTATTTTTCTATAGCTGGGATTATTACACTTTTGATTTTGTAGCACTTACATCCCATTTAAGGTAAACTCAGATAATTGGTGAGGAAAGTCGTTTTAAAGTACAGATCTATCCCACAAACTCCAATACATGCACAGCAGTGATTAATACTTCCTTCATGATCAAAATCTTATGATACTAAAGTATAACCAGATGCTATAGAACTTACACGCAGTACAATGCTATACTTTTAACAGCATCTTTAAGGACAATGTTTGTCTTCTCAATCAATATTTTCTGGCATCCTTTAGCCACCTAAAATGTATTTTAAACTCAAAAGAACTCTTCTAATATGAGTTGTCGATCACACATTGTTATGGCAGCCTTCCCAAACTGGCAAATCATGCCATGTCTCGTCTTTAACGGTGCTTCAAAGTCATCACCTGATAGCAGTGGCCCAGGTGTCACTGAAGGGAGCACTTGGAAGGACCCATCCAGGTGGAATGAAATCTCCTTCAGGGTGACCTGCAGGCACCAAGTATTGATCCCATTCATGCCTTTAAGGGAAAAAGGTAGACAACACACTGAGTACTGTATCTATTCCTTGTCTGCATTATTTCCCCCAAATATGTATTCAGACAACTGCAGCTGAACACTGAATTCACAAACGGGTGCAAAATATCATAGGAACGTGGCTACAGGCAATTTGAATGAACTGTGGCTACTCAAGGGACCATTAAAAATCTGTTCTATTTATGTTCCATCTTTCTTTCAAGAGCATGCAATGGTACAGATCCACTCCATTTTTATCCTTACAATTACCGTGGGAGGTAGATTAATTTAAGAGAATGGATGCATTCACACACCAGGTTTACCCTGTGACTGAATTAACTTTATTTTTCACAATAAATTAAATGGCTGGGGTTTGTGTAACAAAAAGTATTAGCCAAACTTAGTGTGTTGTGCAAATGCAGCTGTTAGTTTATAAATGATTTAGTTCAGTATATGGTATAAATGTAACACTGTTTTTGAGTGACCTGCTCAGCCTGAGGGGTGGGCTGAATCAAAATCTGAAGATTATAATCTGTGATAGATACCAATACTGGTTCTACTATGGCCGGAGGAGCTGAATCGTGCTCAGACAGGTTTTATATCTTTCATTAGAGCAATGCTTATATATCATAAAAACAAATGATCGCTCCTAAATTTAAAGGGAAATAAAATTGTCTTTTCTCTCCATTCATTCCAGTTTCTGGGCCTAGTTAAAACCTCAACAGGTTTTATTAAACAGGACTATAATTCATTCTGAAGATTTAGTTTCTCATTACAGCATCTCCAACAGACAACTTTGTTGCAAAGTTTCAAGGGACAATAAAATATAGCTTTACACAACTACTGACAGTTATACAACCTGAGTTGTGCAGACTCAACAATGCCAACTGAACATTAACATCTACAACACATGGATTAAAAAGGAATTCATACAGCAGCCTGAATTCAAGACAGCTGAAAATTCCCAGGTTTTTATGTATAACAATGTACACCAACTCCTCAATTTGTTTTATTTACTAACAAATGACTCTTACCTGATCTGGAGGAGAGCTGGCAAGGAATATTCAGCTTGCAAATAGTATTGTGTGAATGGCTCCAAGATGTGGGTAAATGGAAATTCTTCTAAAAATATAAATAAGTAAGAAAATCTTTACAGTCACCGAAATAAAAGCTTTCATTAATTGTAAGAATAGATTTCCTAGGTTGTTGTTTTTTAAGATGAAACTTTGTTTTAAATTCAGTAAGTCAATCCTTGTGTTGATATAGAAGAACTACATACATAAACATTTTGGGGAATAGTTACTTTTTTTAAATTCTGCTTGCAACTGAAATAAAAATAAATACTTTTTTAATGTAACTATTTCCTCTCCAAAGTGGCTACATAAATGAAGAACATTCCTGGATTTCAAGGGTAAACCACCTTCTCCCAAAGCATGAGCATCAGCATTCTGAAAATTACCTGGATCCCCAAACAATTTGGAGTCCATGTCACGCTTCTGCTGCAGGAGTTTTTCCCTTTCCTTCTTCAGCTTCTTCTCCATTTCTCGTTTCCTTTCTTCTTCCTGCTCTCCTTCCAGCATAACTCGGAGAGCTCGTTCTTCAGCTTCGTAGAGTTCAGTGCGTTTTTTAATCGATGCTTTTAAATTCTGCACTTCGCTTTCAAAGGCTTCATCGGCAGCTGGTGGCGGACAAACACCTGCACCAAACACACACAAGTGTTTATTGCTATTTTCTTTTGTTTCAGAAGAATCCCACAGCTCACTTAGTCAGTGGTTTTCAACCTTTCCAAGCTAAAATCCCATCAAAAGTCTGGTCAAAGAATCTAGGCCTCACCATGAAAGGGCAAAAAAACCACCCCTGAATTCTTTCTCAGAAGTATATTTATATAGTTCATAAGTGCTGTGATGGCGCAGTGGTTAGAATGCTGTATTGCAGGCTAACTCTCCTGACTGCCAGCAGTTAGATCCTGACTGGTTCAAGGTTGATTCAGCCTTTCATCCTTCCAAGATCGGTAAAATGAGAACTCAGATTAATTGGGGGGCAATTTGCTGCCCCTGTAAACTGCTTAGAGAGGGCCATAAAGCAATATGTAAGTCTATATATAATGAAGCATTATATAAGTCTAAGTGCTATTTGCAGGCTCTTTTTCTCATTTATAGTTCTCATTCTTTTCTCATTTATAGGTTTTAGCTCAATAACATAGTTTCTCATTTAGATTTCTAAACATGATTTAAATCAATGCCTTCGGGAAAAAATGAATATGATCTCTGGGATTTCTCCCCCCCCCCCTTTCCAAGTTCCTCAATTATTTGCAGCAGAATAACTGAACAGGCTGTCCTCAACTTATGACTATTTTAACAGTGGTTAGGAGTTACAACGGCAATGAAAAACTTAAATTTATAACCCATCCTCAGAGTTGCAACTGCAACACCATCCCTGTGGTCATGCGCTAGCAATATGAGCCCTTGGCAACGAGGTGACATTTACAACAGTTGCAGGAATCCTGCAGTCACATGACTGCAATGTGGAACCTACCCAACAAGCAAAGTCAATGTGGGAAACCAGATTCACTTATCAATTGCAGTAAAAATAGTAATAAAATTGAGGTCTGGTGACATGACTGACTCAATTATATTAATTAGCAACCGAAATTCCTGCCCCAATTATGGTTATAAGTCAAGGATTATTTGTATGTCTCTTACCCTCTATGCTCCAAGATGGGATTGGTTTACTATGCAAATCTTCTAAGTTTATAATGAACATTAATATCTAAAGCATATTTTAACAAGAAAATCAGAAAAAGGAGATCCACTGGCAGAAATGTTAGGACTTTCGCACAAAGTTTCCCACCCATATGGAGTACTGTACGCCAAAAGGAGGAGACACAAAATGAAACACACGCACAGCCGCAATTATGAATGATTTAAAAAGCCCAGAATTTACCTTTCCTTCCTGCTGCCTCTTTTCTCAGTTTCCTAAGCTTTTCTAAGCCACGCAGAATTTCTGCCATCCGCTTCGTGTCTGCTTGCTTTTTTCTCACTTCTGATAACACACTATCTGCAGCTGCTTTAAGTTCTTGTTCCTGAATTAAAAGAATATCGATTAGAAAACAGAAAAGGAAGATACACAACAACCTGGCAAACAGTAGGTAAAAGTGGGTCTGTGGAGCAAGAATGCAAAAAAAAAAAAAAAAAGAAGAGCATCTTTGTGGAAAACTTTTTTTGCTCAGCAACACTATATGAAAGGCACCACTTGGGAAGTTCAAGCTAATACATGTCCGAAAAATGAACAAACCACTGAGACAACTCTGAAACATGCTGCCTTTATCCCCAAAGTACAACACAATAGCTCGAAATAAAAAAAATAATCAGTCGTTTAGTTTCTCTCTAATATCAGTCATACTTACAAGGTAACTTGTAAAATAAGTAAATACGGGTAGTCCTTGACTAGAAACCACAATTGAGTCCAAAATTTCCAGAGTGGTTAAATGAGTTTTGCCCCATTTTATGATCTTCCTTGCCTGAGCTGCTAAGTGAATCACTACAGTTATTAAGTTAGTAACAAGGCTGTTCACTGAACCTGACTTCCCCATTGATTTTCCTTGGCAGAAGGTCGCAAAAGGTGATCATGTGACCTCGGGCAGTGGTGGGATTCAAATTTTTTTACTACCGGTTCTGTGGGTGTGGCTTGGTGGGCGTGGCAGAGGAAGGATACTGTAAAATCTCCAGTCAGAGGTGGTATTTGCTGATTCCCCGAACTACTCAAATTTTCTGCTACGGGTTCTCCAGAACTGGTCAGAACCTGCTGAATGCCACCTCTGATCCTCGGGACACTGCAAGTGTCATAAATACTTGTCAGTTGTCAAGCCTCTGAATTTTGATTGTGCGACCATGGGGATACTGTAACAGTCCCAAGTATCTCCCAAAGGTGCTTTTTCAAGAAGCAACTGGACTTTGTTTTTCTTTGAAGATATTTCGCTTCTCAACTAAGAAGCTTCTTCAGTTCTGTCCTAAGTATGAAAAACAATCATAAGTCACTCTTCTCAGTATTGTTGTAACTTTGAAAAGTCACTAAATGAATGGTGGTAAATCAAGGACTACCTGTATACAGCAAAACTTTTTTTTTTACTCCTATTGCCATGGCAAAACCATAGAGGCTTGTATTAGCAATGTCATCATAAGCTGCGTGGTAAAATTATAAATATTCCCTGGTGAGTGTATATGTGAGTGGGTGTGGGCATTATCTTGTTCCTCGCTGTCAGTGAAATCCATTACTCCATAAACTTGCATTGAGGGAGAATAGGAATAGAATAGACCAGTGTTGGAGAACCTTTTCGGCACAGTGTCAAAATGGAAGCTTGCACGCGTGGGTGGGCAGCACCAGAAACCAGAAGAGCAGCTCCTCAGCGCGTGCATGCCAGCCACCCTGGTCTTCCGGTTTCTGGTGCTCATGCAGACCAGCTAGCTGGTGTGTACGTGTGCACCGGAAACAGAAAGCCCAGCTTCCTGGTGCGCCCATGTGTGCTGCGGAGCTGCTCTTCCAATTTCCGGTGCTCCCGTGCATGCGAAGACCAGCTGGCTGGCAGCATGTACACGCCAGAACAAGGAAAAGCAATGGGTGACGGCTGGCGTGCCTGGCGAGATGGCTCTGCGTGCCACTTCTGGCACACGTGCCATAGGTTCGTCATCATGGGAACAGGCTATTCTTTATTGGCCAAGAATGACTGGACACACAAGGAATTCGTCTCCGGTGCATAAGCTCCTGGTCTACCTACAAACAACAAAGTGGTAAGTCATAGATCATAAATCCTAGTTACAATAATAAATCATAACATGCAAACAAGCGATAAATCATAAGATAGCAAAGGACAGATGAGAAAGACAATAGCAATAACAGCCCTACTACAGGATTTAATATCTTTAGGCATAAGAGAGGGCTGTGGGAGTTCAGCAAAGTGATGGTGGCAGTGTCTGCTTGCCTCTTCAGGTAGTCCTCGATTTATGACCACAACAGAGACCAGAATTTCTGTGGTTAATTTCTTCTGCATTTGCTGAGTTTTGCCCCCATTTCACAGCTTTGCTTCCCACATTTATTAATGGGAATAAAGATATATGGGAATCACCGCCATTGTTAAACTAGCAATACAACTGTTCAAAGTGAATCTAGTTTCCCCATCTAAGGTGCTTGACAGAAGGTCGCAAAAGGGAATCACCTGACCGCAGGAATGCTGCAGCGGTCATAAAATGTGAGTCATAAATGTGAGTCGGCTGCGACTGAATGGAAATCAGGTGACGCTGGGGAATGCTGCAATGGTCGTTAAGTGTGAAAAAATGGTCATAAGTCACTTTATCCAACGCAGTTGTAACTTCGGTCACTAAGTGAACCGTTGTAAGTCGAGGACTACCTATATTTTCTCTGCATTTCCACACCGGGATCATGCATGCAGCAAAAGGAGCAGAGCGTCGGGATCCCTCTGCTTGCCAAACGCCCGGCCAGCCACGTCTCTTTCCCAATGACGCCTTCCCCCCCACCCTCCTATGGATCCCCGGACCCACCCGGTGCCGGTCCTCCACCTCCTGGGCTCGCCGGGCCCTCCAGCGATCGATGCGGGCTTCGCGCTCGGCGCGCCGGGCTTCTTCCTCCTGCCGGGCGGCGCGGGCCTCTTGCCTCCGCTGCCGACGCCGCAGCCTTTTCCGACGGGCCCGCTCCAGCCGGGCCCGCAGCAGCTGCAGGGCTCCGGGCTCGCGTAGTGGCCGCACTAGGCCGCGCAGCTCCTCCAGGTTAGCCTCGGCTTCGGCCGCCTCGTCCGGCGTCGCTTCATCGCCCCGCCGCCGCCAAATCGCGCAGAGCCCGGCCACGCGCGCCACCGCCCGCAGCGCCTCACCCGCCGCCCGCGCTGCCTCGTCCGCCGTCAGGCCCCGTTCCCGACGGGGAGCCGCGGCGGCGGTTACGGAGGTCGATCGCCGACGCCTGACGAAGCGGCTGAGCCAGGCCTCGTCGCGGTCGCAGGCTTCGTCGCCCGGCGCGTCTGAGGCCTCGGGAGTAGGCCGCGGCGGGCCCTCCGGTCTCCATGGCAACGGCGGCCTGTCCGGTAGGGTCGGTGGCCACTGAGGAGGAGGCGCAGGCGGCGGCGGCAGGAAAGGCGGGAGGCCTCCGCCTGGGAACGGCGGGTAGAGGCCCCGCGGGAAAGGCTGAGGCGGAGGTCCCCTGAAAGGCCCCGGTGGAGGCAGCGCAGGAGGGGGGAAGGCGGCGGGTTGCGTTGGCCCCGCGAAGCGCGAGGCGAAGGGAGGAGGAAGAGGCGGCTGAGCCATCATCGGAGTAGGCCGCCCGGCCTTGTCTCTACAAGGGCCTCTTCCTGCGCTGTGGGAAGAGCGGCGCCCCCTGCAGGCTGGGAGGAGCGTCAGCAGGAAGAGCATCTCTGTCCCGGAGAGGATGGAGGAGCGGCATTGCGCCAGAACGGAAGAAGCTTCTCAAATGAAGAAGGGAAACGTCTTCTAAGGCAAAATGAAGTCCGTCAGCTTTTTTTGGGGGGGGGGGAACTTTGGATTTGTTGGAAGGGGGAAGGGCATGGAGAAAATGGGCAAGGAAAGACCCCCTGTGGAAACCTCCGGGCTGCAGGATCTATACAGGTAGTCCTTGACTTACGACTTCAATTGAGCCAAAATTTCTGTTGTTAAATGAGACATTTGTTGAGTGGCCAGTTTGTTAAGTGAATCCCTGTAGTTGATAAGTTAGTAACCTGGTTGTTAAGTGAATCTGGTTTCCCCTTTGACTTTGCTTGTTAGAAGGTTGCAAAAGGTAATTACATGACCTTGAGACACAGTAACGGTCATAACTATGAATCACTTGCCAAGCACCTGAATTTTGATCACATGCCCATGGGATGCTATAAAGGTGGTAACTGTGAAAAAGTACCGTAAGTACCTGTGGCCATAAGTACCTTTTTTCAGTGTCATTGTAACTTTGAATGGTTACTAAATGCACTGTTGTAAGTCGAGGACTACCTCTATTGCATCTGACCACAGTGAGATATAAACATCTTGAGTTAATTGTGATCTGCCTGGGGTTCAAATGCCTAAATTGGGATCTGAGTGATGTTTGGGCAATTTTTGAAAAGTTGGCTCATCGAGATTCCAGAATATTTTAGATGTGGGGGGAGGGGGGAAACAGGAGATTGGTGGTAAGACAGCAGAATTCTTTATTTACCATTTGCACCCTCAACAAGGAATGGTAGGTTTTTAAAAAAGGGAGCCCAGCTTTTGATAAGAGCTGAACCCTACACGAGCCATCCCAAGTTGGTCTTTGGAGAGGCGAAGGACTGGGGTGTGGAGTTAGCAGGGCAGAATATGTCATATTTTTCTTCTTGCAGGAATTGATTGCACTTTTTAAAACTTCTGCTGCATTTTTTTTTTGAAACAGGCATGACCAGATTGAGTGCAAAATCCAATCATGGCCAGAGGGAACGCTGGAATTACTGGATCTATCATGACAAATGAACATTCATATAAATGCCTATTCCAGGTAACTTAGCCTTTTGGGACAGCATGATTGTCCCGCTTTAAAAAGCAGACTAGGTACAGCACCGCTGCGAGCATCTGCCAGACTGCTATGCTGTATCTTCAATCTTCCTAGTACAGTTACCTTTCGGATAATTATCGTCCTGCATGATCACAGCACTGATGGCCATTCCTGCACCATGTTTTCTGAAATGTAAAGCCATATTCCCCTATACAGGGCATCTAAAAAACAGACACTTATCTTTTATAGATAGCCTTCGTAACATTATTATGCATTGGACCAGGCAGATGTGGGTCAGAAATCTATGGAAAAGCAATAAAAGACAAGAAACAATGGATGGAAACTAATCGAGAGAAGTAACCTGGAATTAAGGATACACTTCCTAACAATGAGAACAATTAACCAGTGGAACAGCTTGCCTTCAAAAGTTGTTGGGGCTTCAACACTGGAGGGTTTTAAGAAGAAACTGGACACCCATCTATTTGAAATAGTATAGGGTCTTCTGCTTGAAGACCCAGTTCCAGTTCTATTCTGATTGGTTTATATTGTCACATTAAAAAGTGAGCTGTGCACAACGAATCTGCAGACAACTGATATCCAAACACAGGTTGAGCAACTTGAAGCTGAGATATCCCTCATCCACCATCAGTCATTACCGGTTATGATGGAGATTCCCATCTATTTTAACCAACTTGTTGAAATAATAAACGGATTAATTATATGCTTAAAAGAGAGCTAACAGATTTACATCTCACAGAGAGGAAAGACATCAAATTTGTAGGTAGAGACTTTAATTTTCAGAAATGAATCAAGAACATAAGCGTTCCTTTTTTGCTGTTTTTACAAATACTAAAAGGTCAAGTTAACTGAAAAACAAGAGATTTAAAAGTAACAGGATGCTGAATCAGCATTTGAGCTTATAATTTAAATAAAATTTTGTGCAAACAGTGCCTACTGATCACATGAAAAATATACAATTTTGTTATGTTCAGGTATCTTTGTGGTGTAAGGTAATCTGGGAAAAATACCTGGCACCAAAAAACTGATGCTTGATGGTTTCAGTAGGTTCAATTAATGTACAAGATTTTAAAAAATTGGCGTAACATTTTCAATGTTGTATTGGACTGTTTCTGTAAACCTTTATTCTCCTCATAAAGGGCGCAGTACCTCCTTTATTCACCTGTTCTTATAACACATCTATTTTTTCCTTAAGTGACATATATATCTAAATATTAAAAACCTTTGGTATTACACATAATTATTTAATGCATTGCATTATGTTTTTAGGAAAACAGACTGCAATACTCTAAAATATAGCCATTGTACAGTCTGTTTACTCTAGAGCAATCTGGATGCTTGACAATAAATTTGTGGGTGAAAATACAGCCTTTTAAGCTCCACTGTTCCATATTTAATATCTGGTCTCCAAAATAAACATAAGAAGAAACGCCAGCTCCCACTGCATTTAAAACAGGAGAGTGATTAACCCATACTGAATGATCCTCAAACCAAGGTAATCAAAATTGTATATTCATATACAAAATAACTTCCCAATTTTTCAGTTTCCTTGTAAAAATATTATCTAAATCTTGCTGGTATCAGCGCTGCATTTTAACTTAAGATTGAGCAGGATTAACCAGAACTTAAGAGAATTAAGAGAATTTGCCTTTGCCCAATGACCATTCAAATATTTTTTTATGATGATGACAAACCACAAGATCAGTTTGTTTGTAGCAGCTATAGTCGTTTGTGAGCATGTTCTTTAACCTCAGAGGGGAATTGCTGAAGTCACTTCATGTTAGTTTTAGGAAAGACTGTAGGCTGCCTAAGATATTTTGTATATATATTAAGGTCCTGAACTCAACAGGCTTCTAATTGGGAGTGGGGGGACAACTTAGGGAGGAATGGGAGTAAGGGGGAAAATGTGTTTGCGTTACCATTCCTCTTCAGCCAGTTTAAAAAGCATATTTTTGAGGGTTTTTTAATTGAACAAAACTTAATATACAATTCACTTTCTCAACATTATATCATTTTTAGTCCAAGTGTCCACTGAACAGACCCAGTGTGATGTTATAGAAACTCATGATCTGATTTCCCATGAGAGAGGCCAAAGTTTTCAACCATGGGTCCTATAGTCAGGAGGAATCCAATGTTAGCAACAGGTTGCAGGGCCACGTATGGTCTCAAACAAAGACAGACACACCGAGTGCTTTTGCTGAAGAACATTCTGACTGTTTAATGGTTTGCGGCATCTGCTTGGCGGGCCCAACTTTCTTCTTCTACTCCTGAGTCGTATTCTTCCTCCGAGGAATCTTTAGTTGGAGTCCTACAATTGAAATGGAAGTAATGTCAAATGGCTGAAATAATCAAAATGGAGAACTGATCAGAAAATAAAAAGCAAGCAAGCTGAATTCTTTATTAATACCAAAATGAACATTTAATGATAGTCTCCATAATTTAAATTGCCCTTAGCAACTACAGACTTAATTACAGAATAAACACTTACCAAAAAAAATGTTTGAAAGGCTCTCGAGAAAGAGTTCTTCGTCTAAGTCAACAACCAACCTAATCTAATTTGAAACTCAACTTTACCTGACGTATCCTGGTTCTTTCTTCCCTTCCACAACTTCTTTGTCCACCTCCACACATACTATGTCAGAGTTGGGTACTTCGAACATTGGTTCCAGCAGTAACTTTTCCTAAAGTTGGGGGATGAATAGAAAAGTTTAGGGTGTTTTTTTTCTTCTCTAAATCACTGTACACAATTTCTGTTTTAATGACTATCTAACAATAGGCAGTTATTTGGCCTGTTTCTGGGTCTGAACTAAAGTGTAAAAGTTTGTCACTGAAACTGTGATTCTGCTTGAGGTGGGCACTTACCAAGGAGACGTACCCAAATGCTACTCCCTGGTTTCATGATTATGAATAAAACAATTTCCTTCTAATCCCACCTTGCAATCCCAAAATCAGTGCTGTTACCCACAAGGCAAAGTGGGAGAGCTCTTAGAAGGAGAAAAGTTTTGGAAATGAGGACAAAAGGCACAAACTGAAAGACAAATTTATCTCATTCATGGCAGACACCCCTTCCTCAAATGGAGAGGGTGAATGCACAGAGGTAGTGCTTGCCTTACAAACCTCCTGCTTACTGAAGTCACACAAGCATCAATGTATTTTTACCTAAGCCAGATTTTTACATAATTTTATCTAAGATGATGGCCAAATATGGACTCTCTTCATATTATAGATATATTTCAGTTTTCAGGGAAGAAATTGAAAAAAACAATTACCATGGAATTGTCTCCTGTCAAGAAGTAATTTTTTTTAGTATGGTTCCTTCACTTGACTCGCCAATTACTTCCAGAGATTTTATACTCAGACATACAGAACAGGGGAGGGAGTGCAAAACACTCTGCAAATATCCACTTAAAATTATTATATGGAGGATTAATGGCTGCACACCTGGTGATTAAGCAGCAATCGGGCAAAAGCCACACTCTTACCATGATAGATCGAAGGCCTCTAGCTCCCGTCTTACGGTCCAGAGCCAATCTAGCTATTGCCTTTAAAGCATCCTCCGTGACGTTTAATTCACACTGTAAGACATAAGATTAGAGGCATTTTAAGAACGCTACATTTTCAAATACTTGCATTTTTTTATCCCGTGACAATTATGCTTCTGTTTAGAGAAGTCCAATGGACTTCAAGGCAAAACAGATACGGTCACTACAGGTAATCCTCAAGCTTATGATCACAATTGAGCCCAAAATTTCTGTTGCTAAGCTAGAATTGTTAAATGAGTTTTGTCCCATTTTATGACCTTTCTTTGCCACTGTTGTTAAGTGAATCGCTGTAGTTTATTATATGGCTGTTAAGTGAATCTGGCTCCCCCACTGACTTTGCTTGTCAAGACTTTGAAAAAGGTCACTAAACACAGTGTTGTAAGTCAAGGACTGCCTGAAATGACACAAGAAGAAGTTCACAAGAACTCAAAGGAAGCAGATGTGGATTGGCTGCCCTGAGAAAGGGATGTCCATCTGTCATGAAGTAGTCAGAAACAATAGAAAATAGCAATAATAGACTTATAATGGAGCTGACGTGGCGCAGTAGTATTTGCAGGCTAACTCTGCCCACTGCCAGCAGTTTGATTCTCACCAGGCTCAAGGCTGATTCAAGCCTTCCATCCTTCCGAGGTAGGTAAAATGAGGACCCAGATTTATTTATTTATTTATTAAATTTGTATACCGCCCCCTCTCCCAAGGGACTTGGGGCGATGCACAGCCAGATAAAAAACATATAAATACATATACAATAATTCAAAATGCATTAAAAGAATTAAATAAATTGGCCATTAAAAATTGTTGATCCTTGGGGAAATAGGCTGACTCTGTAAACCGCTTAGAGAGGAGCTGTAAAGCACTGTGAAGCGGTATGTAAGTCTAAGTGCTGTTGCTGTTAAAGATAAACCTAAATCGTATTTCCTTTTTTATATTATCCCCTTTAAAAAGGGAATGATTCAACCTCCCTTTAAAAAGGGAATCCCTTTGACCTCACTTAAAATCCATCCACCCTTTGAGCACACCCAAGCTTGACCTACAAGAAATAACATGTTATCCTAAGAAGATGCCCTAGAAGGCAAACCTTGTCCATGCTGAATAACGCCTGGTACTGGGGGATGACTGCATTCCGAGGCTCCGTCAGTATCCGCACAAGAGTCTTCTCATCCAGGCTGTGCAGGGGAACGACCACCGGTAAGCGTCCCACAAATTCAGGGATCATGCCAAATTCGATCAGATCCCGGGCTTCGACGTGTCGAAGCAGGCGGTCTTTCTCTTCCATCTCTTGCTCAGAATTAGACTCGTTGCTCAGATTAGCCAAGTCGGCGGCAGCCGCGGCTCTTCGGCCTTTCCCCAGGTTTGACGAGGCGCCGAAGCCGAGATACTGCAAGACAAAAGGTTCTGACTTTAATAACAAAACCAAAGCTAATGTTTCATTCTGGGTGTGTGAAAACGCACTGCAGGAAAATTATGCAAAGTGCAAAAGGAGTCAGCGTTTAGCTAAGGATTTTTTCCAAAACTGATGGGATAGAGAAAAACCCCTACTGCATAATGTAACCCCTTTCAGTAGATTTTGAGTGTAACCGAAAGAACATGAAGTCAGACTGTTTTAATGGGTCGTAAAATCCACTGATTTATAAATTAGACTGAATGTTATACACTTTATATAGCTAGTAAATTTAGATACCCAGACATTCAAATGTTAATATACCATGTTTTTCCCTATTTGGTTCGTAAAACTGAAGTTTAATTGTTGTCATCCCTCTTTTTCTCACGAGACGTTTAGAGAGAAATTTCAACAAAATCAATGAATCAGTCTAAATTGGATATAACTTGTCCAGAAATGTCACAGAAGGATTTGAATCCAATTTTTCCATGTGAAAGCCATGGATAAAACAACTTATGTCCAGAAGAATTCATTACAGCAATTAAAGTACAAGGTAGTTTTCATCTTCCAGACAATGCCAGCATTTCTCCTAAAAAGGATATGGTTATTAACGAATATTCTCTTTTATTGGATTAACAAATATTTAGAGTGTTGGATGCAAACTGCCAGGCATCATGAAATCTTGAAGACATTTCTGGCTGGAAGCTTATACTTTTAACTAAGAATTTTGTGAAAGTGCTACATGAAAAATATGCAATTTTGTTATGTTCTGGTGTCTCTTTGTGGTATAAGATAGTCTGGGAAAAATACCTGGCATCAAAAAACTGATGCTTGATGGTTTCAATTAATGTACAAGATTAAAAAGTTGCCATAGCATTTTCAATGTTGTATTGGGCTATTTCTGTAAACCTTTATTCTCCTCATGAAGGATGCAGTACCTCCTTTATTCATCTGTTCTTATTACACATCTATTTTTTCCCAAGTGACATATATATTTAAATATTAAAAACCTTTAATATTAGACATAATTATTTAATGCATTACATTATGTTTGTAGAAAAACAGACTGCAATACTCTAAAATATGGCTACTGAACAGTCTGTTTACTCTAGAGCAATCTGGATGCTTAACAATAAATTTGTGGGTGAAAATACAGCCTTTTAAGCTCCACTGTCCTATTTTTAATGGTGGTCTCCAAAATAAATGTAACAAGAAACTCCAGCTCCTATTGCATTTAAAACTAGACAGTGATTAACCCATACTGAATGATCCTCAAATCAAGATACTCAAAATAACTTCCCAATTTTTTAGTTTCCTTGCAAAAATATTATCTAAATCTTGCTGGTATCAGCATTGTATTTTAACTTAAGATTCAGCAAAATTAACCAGGACTTAGTAAATTTGCTACTATACTGAATGATCCTAAAACGTATTTTTCCACATGAGCTGAACTGAATGATACCTTTGCCTTTTAATGGTGACCTCTGGAGGATATTTAGCAGAGTTCTCTTCTTTATACAGCTAAAGTATGCAATTTTCTTACTTTTTCATTTTTCCTCCGGCTGATTATTCTATCCAGACCATTAAATGCACCAGAAGCAACGAAGAGGATGTTGGTTGTATCAACCTGCACTGTTTCACCACGTAATTTGCGGGAGTTCTTCTCTGGAACATTCACAATGGTACCTTCCAGTAATTTTAACAACCCCTATATGTAGAAACAGGAGAGGCCTAAGCAACACATTCATTATTTAAAACATGCACTGAACACCTTACAATTCCAACAGTGACTAACTGGGGCCTATGGGAACCTGTCAAATGGGCACTGAATGAATGTAATTACACAATTGTTCTTCCAGTTCCTACAACAGGCCTTGAGAGGCAAAATCAGAGAGTTCCAACAGAAGAAACTGTGTGTAGCTCAGGATTGAACTGTGGAGCTTTTGTGCTCTCGTGAGCTTAGTTGTTCACAGATGTTTTATAACCCAACTAGATAATATCTTCAGTGGGAGTGGGTGTAGGATTTGCTCAAGGTACAAAAGCTTGCTCTGCCAGTTTTGGTATGGGTGTGGTTTTCTCCTACTTAAAGATGCATGTAATTGTTAAGAATGGGACTGAGGAACTGCTATGAGCATCATCACTGTCAGGTTTTCCATCTTATAGTGTTCACTCCCATGAAAGTATTAAGAAGGGGAAAAAATCTAATAGGTAGCTTAGAAAATAACTTCTGCCTTCAGTCTTGCACCTCCCAGGGAAATAACACTGGTTCTTCTCTCAATCAGGGTGGGCTTCATTGCTGAGAAGCGAAAGTCTCCATACTTACTTGTTGAACCCCTTCTCCTCCCACATCGCGTAACTGATGAATGCCTGGAACGCTGCCAATCTTATCCACTTCATCCAGGAAAACAATGCCTGAAAATTAGAAGCAGTTGAAGTGAGGAGCTATTGAATTACACAAATACAATTAGCACACAGAGAAACCCCCCCCCCTTTTTTTTTTTTCTAGGATGGCAGTGACAGAGGGAGAAAATGCTCCCGGGGACATAGGCTTGAAATAAAGAGGTGGTCAAAGATAATGGGAAAAAAAAAAACCCGTTAAAAAATTCTGGTTCAATAATAGCAAAGTTGTAAGGAACAACCCAAGAGTATTTTTCAAGAGGCAGCTGGATTTTCTTGTTTTTTTTCCTTTGAAGACTTTCTCTTCTCATCCAAGAAGCTCTTCAGAGGTGAACAAGCTTCTTGGATAAGAAGTGAAATGTCTTCAAAGAAAAACCAGAAAGTCCAGTTTGCCTCTTGAAAAAGCACCTCTGGGACAACCATGACCTGGATGACTGAGAATCTCCACAGACATAAGGAGCAACCCTTAGCTATGATTTGAGGGAAGGGTACAGGAAATAGTTTTACCTTGTTGAGCCTTTTCGACGTTGTAATTTGCGTCCTGCAGCAGCTTGGCAATGACAGACTCAATATCTTCTCCGACGTAACCAGCTTGAGTCAAAGTGGTACAATCACAGATTGCAAAGGGGACATCTAGGCACTTGGCCAAAGTCTGGGCCAGCAGAGTTTTACCTATTTGTTATTTTTAAAAAATCTGTTACTGCAAATCACAGAATTGGAGTTTCAAATGCATTTTATTTTGCCATGGAAATAATGATTACCAGTTAGAACTGCGATTGTTCTAGCTGAGAAGCAACAACAACAATGCACTAAAACAGTGGTTCACAACCTATGGTCCATTGACCCCCCCCCGGGGGGGGCGTGATGTCATCACAGGGGATCTGCAAAGCCTTGAAAAAAAATGTGATGATTTAAATCTTGAGTTTTGGAAGTCCGTGGCCACAAAAGGTATTTAAAACGGGATCCGTGGTGAAGAAAAAGTTGAAAACCACTGCATTAAATCATTCAGTTTTAACAGTACACACTGACTTTTAAAAACTTGACAGGGATTTGTCATGTAAGTTTGTCATCTACACACAGCAGTAGATGTAGCAATATTCTTAATATCACATCAAAGTTCTTGAACTTTAAGTTATCACTACCATTCTGGTATTCAAGAGGACTTCTCCTAGGACCAGCTATGACAATCTTGTGACCGATAAATACCAAGGGCCCCCATTACAAGGTTTACGGGCTCTTTGTATTAAATCCAAATTAGCTTTAAGAGGAGCAAATCCTAATCGGATTCCTGGTGTTTAGAAAGCCGCAAAAGAGATGGTATGATTTATAGGCAGTGAAATGCAGGAAAGCAGAGGTGGCTATTATTTAAAAGGCCAACTGTATGGTCAAACTTCATCCAACTAAGCTGAACAGAACTATCCTTCAAGCAGCAGAAATAAACTTTTTTCCCTTATATTTTGGGCTAAAGAAGAATTTTATTCAGTTTGGAAGGTATTTATTTTTTTCAGGGCATTTTTTCTGTGTGGGCTAACAATATCATTGTAGGTGTAGTGAACTGAAGCTTTCCCATCGCTTCTTGTGATTGGGGAGGGAGGCTATCCAGCAGCAGAGAGCCAGGGATACAGGAAGCTGCACAGAACTTTAAGAAAAAAAATGAAAACAAAAAACAAACAAGAACAAGCAAACCTCTGCTGCCAAATATCCATTAAGGCCAGTAGAGTAGCATTAGAGCTAGCTGACCCACTCATGCGATAGGGCAGATCCTGTTCCTTTCTGCCAGTTCATTCAAACTTTAAGTACTTTATTAACTGTACATAAATGTTTATTTATGTACATAAATAAATATACATTTGTGTGGGCTAGCAATTGTGTGTGCTTTCAACTGTCAACTAAACCAACTTTTATTGCTTTAAAATAGTGACCAAAAAGAAATAGAACAATATAAAAATGTATATACTGTCAAATAAAAAAAACTTTAAAAGAAAAAAGTATATCATTTTAACAGTAAATATTCACAGTTCTATATAAAGTTAACTAATGCAATTATTATGTACATACATACATACATATATATAATATACTGTATCTCTAATAGTTATGTAACTGCCATATTTTTAACCTATTGTATTTTATATAAGACTTTCTAAATTTGATTTACGGTCCGACAGGGATCACACACCTGAGCCAGTTGGTCCAAGCAACAGAATATTGCTTTTTTCGAGCTTGATGTCGTCATGGGCAGAATCTAATACTTCGCCTCCTCGTTTTTCTGGAGGCATCTGTTGATTCACCTGCTGCTGCATGGATGCCCCTAAAGCATTGCCATGCGGACTAATGCCAGCAATCTGGAGAAGTTCTGAAATACACAAGCATTCCACAAACTGAGAAATGAAGTGACTTAATAGTCTATAAGTGTGTACATTTGCAATTCCAAGCATTATTCCACTTGCCTGAAAGTTATCAGAGAGAAGACCATTAGAAGCCAGTCTTGCACAATAGCTTAGTTAAGACACCTCAAAAAATTATGGATTGCTTTAACCTTGACCGTTTGAATTGGAGATAACAGTGCAGTTCACATTCAACACTAAGCCATTAACCGTGGTTCATAAACCACAACAGCTGCACTTGCAAAACATGCTAACTAGCAGACAAGCAAACAAACATTTGGTTCAGGTCAAGACTTAAGTTCTAACAAATGGTTTAGTAATGCAAGGATATTCCATTTAAACTGAATAAATAATTCAATTTCCACAAAAATGACAGCTACACATTATGTCTTTACGAAATATATTGAAATACTTATTCTTTTAAGTAATTGAAACATGTCTCTGGTTTCTCTTCAAATCGTGTAAATCTTTCACAGTAAAGTTAGGTGAGACAGTTTAAAAAGTCAAAATATTCCTGGCAACCCTATACGTGTAATATTGCATCCTTTTTTAAAGATTAATTTAGAACTTTGTGCCCTTCCATTCATTCATCACAAGCCCCTTGCATTTTAGCTTGGGCATCATTAATGTAAAATGAGAAAACAGCAACAACAGAAAATTGATTCCATAGCCTACATGGAAATATTAAAAAAAATAACATCCTTACAGATTTCAGCCAGTATAAAAAAAAACCCTGAGAAACTACTCGTCTTATCTCTCCTTTTTATTTATTTTGTGTTTATTTATTCCAAGTAAACATTTACTACAGTGAGGTAAAGAGGCTAAATCTTGATTACATGGAGAACAGAGAGCTCTGAACATCACTGAAGTGGATAATCTGTAGCTGAATGGAACCACTACTGCAGTCTGCAGGAAAAGGTTCACAATTAAATCCTTTTCTAGACACTTCTGCCTAGAATTTCTGTCTTTATACACAGAAATTAAGCAATTAGATAAATATATAATCTGGTTATGTGTATATGAATCCTGAAGCATTCTTCACATCAATGTCCTTTCATCACCTGCGGGTTAAAAAGTGGCAAGATTGAGACACAAATTCACCCTCACAGCGAAAATGAGGTTCAGGTCAGGTGTCTGGTTGCAAAATGAACACATGATGGGGTTGTAATGTTTCTTCTTCAGTTTAAATGCTACTCATGGTTAAAATAAGGGGTGGGGGAGAGATATTGCAGAGGAGGCCATGAGGAGAGACCACTTACTTGTAAATCTGTACTCATCCTCCCGTCTTCTTATCTCTAATTCTAAGAGACAGGATGAAAATAGTAATATGATGGAGACAGAGATAAGAGATATATTAAAAAGCACTACATTTTCTTCACCTCTTGCCCTCTTCTGAATACAGGTTTATGGAGCAACAGACGTCACTGACAGCAAGGAAAAGACATGCTCACACCCACACACATACACACTCAGCAGTGAAATGTTTACAATTTTATAATGCAGCTTATAAATGACACAGAAGACTTGCTAATACAAGCACATACGGTTTTGCTATAGCAATAGTTTTAAAAAAGCAAAATGTACAGTGTTTTATTGTGTACAGGTAGCCTGCAATTTACAATCGTTCATTTAGTGACCAAAGTTACAACAGCGTTGAAAAAAGTGACTTATGACCATTTTCACACTTATAATCCATGGTCATGTGATAAAAATTCAGATGCTTGGCAACTGGTTCATATTTATGAACCCACACTCATGGGATTATCTTTTGCAACCTTCTGACAAGAAAAAGTCAGTGGAGAAGCCAGATTTATTTAACAACTATGTTACTAACTTAACAACTGCAATGATTTAACTTAACTTGTGGCAAAGAAGGTCGTAGAACGGGACAAAATTCACTTAACAAATGTCTTGCTTAGCAACAATTTTGGTCGTAAGTTGAGAACTATCTGTCATAAATGTCTACCCAGAAAGAAAGCTCTGCTGAATTCAATATGATTTCCTCCCAAGATTGCAGTCTGTCACATGGCATAAAAATCAGAAAAAATTACTGTCTAGTGCCACCCCAAAGAAGCCTTCATATCAAAGTCTAAAGAACTTAATAGTTCTACTTCTATATTGTAACAAATCCCTAATGGCCCATTTAATGTCAGCATCGTTACAGGAAATCAAATGTTTTTATTAAACCACACCTCTTAATACTAAAGTCACCTACTCTCATGGTGGCTACAACAATTCCATGAATTTTTAAAATGATAATAACTGTTTTTCGTCCTTCCTTTGGGGCCGGAAAGATTTGTATTAATCTATTTTATTCAAATTGTTAATAATAGTATGTATGCCATGCTGAAAATAGCTGTGTTGCCTTTGGCTGTATACACTTTTTTATTACTGCTTGTGGCAGAATCAAAGATTCTTATCCATTAAAAGAATAGTATCCTATTTGGCATTCGGTATCCATAAATTCCTTACGTGAATTTATTTGCAAATACCTGGAAGAATTCCAGCTGTTAGTTTCTATGTGTTGGAAGTACAGAGGACGTGAAATTAGTACAGATATTTAAAGCAGATTTTAAAATATTTTAATTTAATGGGAAAGAAAAACTGCAAGAGAGGAAGGCAGTAAAAAAAAAAAAGGATTTGCTCTCATTCCATCCCTCCATTTGAAGATCTGTTTTTTACCTCAACAAACTATTTCAATTTGATATTTTTTTAAAAAAAAATCTCATTTTCTTTTCTGTGGCCTCTTTTAGATATGTTTTCTATCTTTTTTCTGCTTTATTTTATTCTGCTTTATTTATTTTTGTTTTAGGTTACAAAGGAAGCTTTAGGACTAATTAGGGGGACAATAGTTTTAACAAACAAGCGTTATTAAGGGCGAACTTGCAAAATTAAAAAAGAGAGAAAATAATGAGTACTAGTTATCTGCTCCTTGTGCAAGTGAGCTACTAACACCAACAGTTTCTGCACTTTTTAAAAACAGTCATTTGCACATGGACCACAGTAGGAAAGATTGTACCCGACTGTCCCTGAATGCAAGGTAAAATGCTCTACCAACCTCTTGGAGTTAGAGAAGCCTGTTTTTCAACTTCAGCTTGTTGCCTCAGATTGGCAGGGATGTTGTTGTAGATTCTCTTGTAGTGATTGTACACAGCAACTGAAAGCACCTTCTTTGCGAAACACTGACCAACAACGTACTTGTCGAGGTAGTTATAAATCTAGCAGAAAAAGCCAATAGATCCTCAACAACAGAAGGCGCTTCATTAGTAGAGATAAGCAACAAAAATTCAGGATCAGAGTGAGAGGGGAGGCCTGACCACAAAGGCTTCAAGACTGTTATTTACCTTTCAGTTTCTGTTAAGATTCAAGGGACTCCTTTATCCACAATTGTTTTTATACTGTGAGCTTTTAAGATTCCTTGTTTCCACCATGTGGTGGTTTGGTTTGGGGAATTGGCAGTGCAAAGGTTTTTTTAAAAAAGGTTCAGATGCAGGGGTGGGATTCTACCAGTTCACACCTATTCGCTAGAACCGGTTGTTAACCTTCTAAGCAGTTCGGAGAACCGGTTGTTAGAAGAAATTACTGGCCTAATCCTGTAAGGAAGGCAGGAAGGAAATATTCTGGTGTTGCTTATAGAAACTGCCTCTCAGGAACTTCTCTGGCGTTTTTTCCCCCTCCTTCGCTGGTACTTTGCTTGTATGGAGTGACCATTCAAAGTTACAATGGCACTGAAAAAGTGACTTATGACCATTTTTCACACTTACGACTGTTGCAGCATCCCCACAGTCATGAGGCCAGGACAGGAGATGCGTGCCTTGATGTGAGCGATATTGAGTTGGCCACACTCAGCCAATAACATGACCACCAAGCCATGTCCACCCAGTCACATGACCACCTAAGCCACGCCCACAAAACCGGTTGTTAAAAATTTGAATCCCACCCCTGCTCAGATGGGAACTGCACCAAAGACTCTTTTTCTAAAGCTTGTCAAAACTATAAAGCTTAAAGTATCTCAGGGAAGCTATGAGGGCTTACAAAACTAGGAAAGCCAAGAAGGTATTTTTGGAAACCAAAGAGGCTTTTCTTCTTCTTTAAAAGTATAATTCTTGGAAAAATTGAGAAAATGTGAGATGGCACCAGTATACTTTATTTTTTCCCCAAGTTTTTTATTTTATTTTACATATGCATATCAGTAGTGTATATATACTGATATGTATATAGGCACTAGTACTTTAAAAGGTCTTGGAAAATGTGAGGAATGGAGACAAACTTTTGGATGGACATGAAGTGTCACATAAAGTAGGACAGAGTAACAGAGTTGGAAGGGACCCTAGAAGTCTTCTAATCCAACCCCCTGCTCGAGCAGGAGACCTACACCATTCCAGACAAGTGAACAGACCAGTCTCTTCTTAAAAGCCTCCAGTGATGGAGTACCCACACCTTCCGGAGGCAAGCTATTCCACTGATTAATTGCTCTCACTGTCAGGAAACTTCACCTTGATTCTAGGTTGATTCTCTCCTTGATTAGTTTCCATCCATTGTTTCTCATCCAGCCTTCAGCTGCTTTGTGGTAGAAATTGGAACATTGCTATCATGTTGCCTCTAGTCTTTTTTTTTTCTTCACTAGATTAGACATATCCAATTCTGGCAACCAATTCTTTATATGACTTTAACCTCCAGTTCCCTAATCATCTCTGTTACTCTTCACTGCACTCTTTCCAGTCTCAACATCTAGAGCATGGGTGTCAAACTCGCGGCATTTCTTGGCTGTCATGTGATGTTTCACAATGGTTTTCCCCATTCACAGAGCTGGGGTGGGCATGGCTTGCACATGACCCATCTGCCCAGTGGGCCGCCAGGTTGATATCCCTGATCTAGAGGAAAGGGTAGTATGATTTCACAAGAGATGGTACATTAAGGGCCCAATTAATGAGGATCGACAGCCAAAGGCTATTTTAATTTAGCTCATCCATTTGAATTAAAAAAGCATATAATATGAAAGAGGTGGTGTCCCCTCAGCTAAGGTTAATTGGCTGTACCTTCTTGGGTGGAGGTGGTGGCTTCTGTTGGAAGGCCAATTTTACAGCTTCTGCTGCTGTCTCTGGCTCTTTAAGGATGCTTTTCTTGGAGTCGGCTTCTGATAACACAACGAAGAAATGGTGGCATTTTTCACATTTCACAAAGCGGGTGGAAGCTGCAAAAAAATAGAATCAGAACCTGCTTGGCAACAGCTGGTTTTCCGGGCAAGTTAAACAGTTGGTTTGAAATACAGTGCTTACAAAGTGAGCTAACAAATCCCTTTAAAATAAGAGGAGGAGAATAGACCTTGGTCCACAGATGGCCCCTCAAAACTCAGTTTGACAGGTTTGGTGTCAAAAGCATTAAATTTTGACAGTTCCCTTTCCCCTTTTTCAAAATGAAAAACTTCCTGGAGTCAATTTCATAAACTTCTAATAACAGACAAAAACTATGTTCCAGCCATGCAAGTCCCAACTCCAGTTTCTCCTGAAAAGCCCCAGGCCATGTAGCACTGCCTGACTTTCTGCACATAAGAGATTAGTCATATGAAAACTATTGTTTAATACCTGTGTACTTTCAAAAGATTTTTGAAAACAATCGCCCAGAAAATGGGCTTTTCATCTGCTTGAAAACTACACACGCTGTGATTACGGTGCTTTTATTCCTATTGTGCCATGTATGTTCTTAGACAAAGGGATGACATAATATATATTTACACAGACTTAAGAACTAGTGTACAGCAATTTTCAGGATCAATGGCCATTGTTTCGAGTGATGGTTGAGACAGCAAGAAATATGCCCTTCCCCATTGTTGAAAGTTATCTTAAAATATGATTTCCAAATATTTTAAACAATTCCCAAAAAGTTTGGAACCTTTAGTTCGACTTAATGAGGTGACCACGACTTTTTTCTCCTGGTGCTTATAAATCAGAACATTTAACTCTTGATGCAGAATTTCCATTGCCTTCCTAGATGCTTTTAAGTTCAATTCAATACCTGAGCTTAACTTTTAAAGATCTAAGTATTTGGGGACTAACTCAATGCATTCCCATTTAACCTCACCTAGGATCACAAGGACTTTGCTTTCCAGCTCATCTGGAGATTGAACGTAAAAGTTTAAAGGGAAAAAAGTTCCTCAGCAGCATTGCAGCTTTGGCACGATTTAATGATTTTAGGATGTATTTTGTGCGTCTTCTACTGGAAACTGACCAAGCCTAAATTTTGATAGGATGCTTAACACATTTGGAAAACTAGAACAGTTTGTTGTAAACATTAATGGAGTTTAGGCATTACTTTTGGAATTCTTTACTGGTCTTTATGCTTCAAGTGTTAGATATATCCTACATGATTACCGATTATATAATATGGTACATTGTATGGTTAAATAATTAATTTTGCATACCAGATATTTCCTGTAAATGAGAGGGATATAAGTAAACTATTCTGAGTTAATTTAGACAACTTCCTGAAGTCAGGCATTATATGGAACACCAAATCTGTTTTACTTTCTAAGTGAATTCAATTTTACTTTTTCATTTAAGAACCATGGGTATTGGTGTATGGGATTTATTTTCCAGCTGAACATGCTGAAGTGGGAAAAAAAAGACCCTTCAATAGCCATTGTCCAGATGAACGTTTTAAATCTTATTCCAAGAGACTGGCAAAAACAAAACAAACACCACAATGCTGCACAAAGCTCACTAGTCCTTAAAATCCTGCCTGTCAGTGGTTGTGACCAACTAGTACAGAGTTTTAAGTTACTGCTGATATGCACCAGGAGATCTCATTCAGGTACAATCTCTTGTCTAAAAATGTGCTTTATTATTTGCTTCTTGATCAGAAGTCACCACAGCCGTCTACTCAAACCATTTAGGTAGCTGTCATTAGCACAGCTTCTTTCTTTTTTTGCTGCTTGGGTTAATATTAATATCTATGACATGCTTTTAAGAAAATCTGTTGTGCTTTTAACATTTTTAATATGCCATATCAGTCAGAGGTCTTTAGCAAAACTGCTGCCTTGTTCACATACTAATCTATTTCAGAAAGCGGCTGTGAGATAAACTTAGTTTGTCCCGTGAACTCTTATGAAGGTAAGGATATAAATAGATAAACATTAAATTCATTTCATCGAAATGTAGCTTAAAGCCCATGTTTTTAAAAAATACCTAGTTCTCTCAGATAATCAGTTTCTAAAACCTGGACGTATCTATTTCCAACAATCTTAATTGCCAGCAGGACATAAACTTAGATTTATGATGCCACTTGAGATGACAGAAAAGAAATCAAATAAAGTTTTTTTTTCTGTTCATGTTGAAGGATTGGTTAGTGAGTAAGCAGGTGCAGTGATAAAGCACAATTTGGGTGGAGGGAAGCTGCCATGTAGCAATTAATGCAAAGACACCTTTAATTAGGGCCAATAACCACGACTTCACCAACTGCAGAGTATCACACACAAAACTGATATGCTGCATGTAGAACAAGATCACTCTGAAGTTAGCAAGCAAGAAAAAATAATAATTTAAAAATTGAAGATTCAAGCATATTAAAAAGACTACCCAACAACAGAGTTTTTGATGCGGGCTGCATTGACAACTCTTTCAGAAGATTAGATGGCTGATGATTATACAACTGAGAAACAAGCTTGACTATTTACCCTCCATTAATCTCTTTGATTAGGACCTGCTGAATCAGCAAATAAAAGGACTGAAACAGCACAAGGACATGGTTTGTGTCAACGGTAATATGAAGCTGTGTTGTTAGTACTATAGTTTTTATTCCAAACTCTGGATGTTAAGTGGTATGCTACTTATTTCCACGGCATTCAAGAATCAATGTCTAAACTCCTTTGCAAAATGACTGGCATTCAGGACGGATTAAGTGTTAGCACCTTGAACAAATAATGCAATTTTTTTTTACTAAAATGGAGAAAGTCAGAAGATACGTCTTCTAGAACTTACAGACGAAAGTCTCCACGTGTGTGCATAAATCACCACACTTCGGGCATCGCAGCTGGCTTCCACCTTTTCCTGAGCTTCCGGAACTTGACTTTTTACCACCGCCTTCCCCAGCAGTTTTCTAATTTAAAAGAAAAAGAAAAGAAGAAACAGGATCTTGAAAGCCAGATAATAGATTTATAATTAGCTACTAGCTAGTCCTCGACTGATGAGGCCAACTGAGCCCAAAATTTATTTTGCTGAGATAGTTAAGCGAGATTTGCCCTATTTTACAACCTTCCTTGCCTCAGTTGTTAAATGAATCACTGCAGTTGTTTAGTAACGCGGTTGTTAAGTGAACCTGGCTTCCCCATTGACTTGGTTGCAAAAGGGGAACACGTGATTCTGAGACATGTAGCTGTCCTAAGTATGATCCAGTTGCCAAGCGTCCGAATTTTGATCATGTGACCACGGAGAATGCTCCAACAGTCGTGTGAAAACTGGGCATAAGTCACTTTTTTCAGTGTTGTTGTAACTTCGGTCACTAAATGAATAGTTCTAAGTCGTGCACCACTTATACATCTTTTGCTACTTAGAGATCAGCAGCTACCCTCCCTTCCACAACAAAGAATTGTGATCTCTCTCACGACTAAGTTTCTCTCTCAAGCTGCATGTTGCGTTCTTTAAAATCCAAACATAACAGCAAATGTTCAGTGAAGAAGATACCTCCACGTGTCACTGAAACTGGCACCCTCAGTGAACACTTAAGTGTCATCATTCAGTTGAAGATGTTTCTGAGTCAGATGGATCAAGGGGGAAAAAGTTCCTAAACCTGCCCCAAATCCAGCAATTCACGTTCTGTAAACAGAACCATCTTCAGCTTCCTTTTCCTACTGTGAAAGCTACTCAATTGCTTCCTCCTCAAGTCAGTCCCCAGGCTGTCAAAAAAAAAAAGGACAGGACAAGCAGAGAACACTTCTCCATTTGCTTTTCAAGTATGCAGCCCAAGGAAATGAGGCCAGGAAACTCTCATCATTGGCAGAAAGCTCAAGTGGAAGGTGCCAGCTGTAGCAGATGCTCTGTGTTGTTGTTTCCTTGGCAAGCCAGCCGTATTTGTAAGCCAAAGATAATCTCCATGCAGAATATATCAAGCATTTAATCCGAAAAATACCTTTGCTGAATTTTAAAAGGCATAAACTTAAAAGACATGATGTCTAAACATGAACATTGATTGCTCAACTTAACCATTACATCGAATATTTCAACATAACTTATGCTTCCAGATCACAATCAGTGCTTTTAAAAAAACTCCAGACAGCAAGTTTGAGTTTAAAGTAATTTGTCTGTCTGTGTTTAGTTTTTCATTTACTTAGCTTTATAAGATCAAAAGTCCTCTGACAACATGAACATGTTGATTAAATTCAGACAACTGCACTCCAAGTTACAGTTAAGGTTTTTTTTTTATCAGTGACTTAGTTTATGGCCTCTGACCTGGTCCCTGTGTCTATCTCCCTGTGCTGAATTAGATGGGAGATGACATGATTCAAGATGTCACTCAAAACATGTACATTTTTTAGCTTTACAGGCAGCTCTCGACTTATGACTGGTCACTTAGCAACCATTTAAAATTACAAGGTACCTCCCAGATAAATACTTATGACCCTGATGATTCAAAGTTCCTACAGCTGTAAACTTGGGTCAATCATGTTCACAACCGGCATGACATATGGCCATAATTCCAGACACAATTGCAGTCATAAGTGAAGGACCACCTGTGGTATGTGGGATAATGAGTGGGTTTTTTTTTTTTTTTTGAAGCATACGAAGTGTATACCTTACTGCCATCACCCGAACCATCTTTACTAGCACCATCTTTAGAAGCAAAGTATGCTGGTGATTCAGAAAAAGTTCTAAAGGGAATAATTCTTAGAGGCTGAGTTTCACAAGTCCCAATTATTCCTAAAGCAGGGAAGCAGGAACGCCCGCATGAAATTCCTGAAAAAGGAAAAAGAAACAAAAGATCTTTGATTATTTGGTGTACCTTTTCAGTAACTTATCCCCCACTTCATGGAGTCTACTTGCTGAACCTTGAACCCAAGAAGTCACTGAATCTCATTCCCGTAAGGAGACTTTCTTCAATGATGGCAACTTCAGGCGCATAGACTTCAACTCCCAGAATTCCCCAGCCAGCCCCTCCTTGGTTAGTGAGTCTGAAAGTTGAAGTCCAACCTTCTTAAACTTGCCAAGGTTGGAAAACCCTGCATTCAAGATATATAATCAAATCCCATTAGCAAGTCCTCCCCTTCTATGGCAAAAACTTTCCTCTCCAATACAAATACTCTTAAAGGACTAGAGTGCAACCTTGCTCAAAATGCAGACCAAGTTAATACAACACATAATGGAGGATACTTTCACATATAATTTGTACTGAGGAATGGCATCCCAAAGGTGCTTTTTCAAAAGGCAACTGGACTTTGTGTTTTGCTTTTGGAAAAAACAAAGTCCAGTTGCCTTTTCAAAAAGCACCTTCGGGACAACCGTGACCCGGAGGACTGAGAATCTCCATAGACATGAGGAGTAGCTTCTGTTATATGTTAAGCCCAAGCATTATTTCCTTGTAAAAGGTACTTTCTTCTTTTATTTTGGAATATTTTAAGATGACCAACAGTCCCAAAGCAATTTATCATAACAGGAAGAGCAACATAAATACTTACAAAAATAAATTGCCAGGGAGTATACCCTTGGCCTTACTAAAAGGACAACAGTGAAACATCAAGGATGTTTTGCCTAGCATCTTTTGCCTAGCAGAATTTAGACACCATTCCAAAGTTTATTTATCTCAATTACTGCTTGTTAACTGCATTTGTATAACATTAGCATTCAAATTATTTGAGTTCCAGCATAACTCAGAATCACACAATGGCGGTCTTTGCAGAATAATAAGTTAAATTTCTGTTTTGTTTGTGAATGCTGCTGTTTGTGTCTTTTGACTCTAACAAACTCAAATCATGAGTCTGGCTTGCTCTCCTTCGCATAAATTAATTTCAGAAGCCTGTCTGTCTATGTGAAGGTACCTATTAATTCAGATTATGGCTAGTGCCAAACTACAGAATGTCGTTATACAACATTCTTCTTTGCAAATTTAGATTCAATTTGCTACTTTGGCTTTTACAACTCAAACCTTGCAGAGACATCTGTATAAGAACAGATTGTGCCTGTTTTTTATACTTAAGAACCAAGCATTTCTGAATTTTAGAGTACTATACTAGTACATAACCAATTATGCTTTGAATATAAAGGTTAAGTACCATAGTATAACTGAACTAGTCCAATGTCTGCAATTCTCAAAAAAAGTTTGTTCAGGATATTTCAACTTCTGTTTTTCAAAAATGTTTACTTTCCCATTTTTAAAAAATTAAGCTGCCATTTAGCAGAAGCATTAACAACTTAGTTATACACAGTGCTAGGTTTGCAACTGCTTATTTACATTTTTACTTTTATTATACTAATAATACCTGAAGTATATTTGAATATTTCAAGTGTATAATTATGATACGCCTAATAATACTACACTGGTGTATAATTATAAGATCAGATAATGATATGCTCAAACTAAAAAAGGTTAATTCTAAGCCCAGTAGAATGTGATAGCAAAAGCCAGATAGGGAACCTGAGAACAATGCTTATAAGTACATGAAGGCAGAATAAAAGATTGAGATATAGTGATAGAAAACAATATTTATTTTCAGCTTTGGTGTTAAATAATTCAAGACAATAAGTTGCTTCTCTGTAACAGAGCAATTACCAAATGATGGATATTAGAATGTTCCCTGTGCAAGTATGTTTTGGGAGGAACTAATCAAAAACTCTTAAAAACAAATCCTCATGTTATTTTTGCACACATAGTCAGCCACTGTGGCTTTTTCAACCAGAAAAAAACAATGGCCTAGCAAAATATGTGAACCAGTCAATACGTTGCTTTACTGTGCAAATAACATGGAAGTACACAGAACACTTTACAGATATGGTAACTAAATCATACAGAATCAGATATTTTTTTCATTTAAAAAATATTTGGAGACACTACAGGCCAAACAAAATATGTTTGTTTCACCTAGATCACAGCAGTGTTCAAAGCAATGCTTGTCAAGCAATGCCCCAACACTAAATCCTAGAAAAATCTTTCATCAGCAAAACAGAGCAAAGAGAGAGCTTACACAACAATTCATGAGGAATCAAAGCTCAGGATACAGATTGGACATTATTTTGCAGTGAGCATGAACCCTGAATCTGAACCCTGAATCTGAAGCAACACTACAAAGTTCTCTTCTCCACAGATAGTATTCTGGCAAGATTATTAAGGGCAAACTGGTATATACTTATCCAAGATTATGTCTAATGGAAACATCAATCAATGGGACTTACTTCTGGGTAGATAGGCATAGATCTGTCCTGTCAGAATAAAGTTGAGAAGAGAAAATACACAAATAAACAAGCAGAATTATATTTGTGGCATCATTTCTTTAGAAAAAACTCTATGAGGACATGAAACAAGTAAAACTTTGCTTGGCTGATGAATGACCTTCCCTTTAATATTGTTTGCTCATTAATCCAAATTTGAAATATCTGAAATTGCCAATGGGTAATATATATAGTTTCATGTATTAAAAGATACTAAAGAATCTTATAATTTAACAGTCTTCCAGGGTACAATTATCAGTTTCATGACAACAAAAAAGCCAACAGCTGCATGTAAGCAAACAAGATCTTAACAAAATTAAACACAAATCTAGCAAAACAGAATACTATAAACAAAAACAAAATAAAAAAAGGACTTCTCAGAAACTACACTGGAAATCTAGGCATGTCTATGGATTTGCTAAACAAAGAAGCTGTTAAGTGAGTTGTGCCCAATTTTTCAAACTTCTTTGCCATGGTTGTTAAGTGAAATCATCGCAATAAAGTGAATCATGCGGTCATCAAACAGTCCAGCTTCTTTCCCCCTCACAGCTTTTCCTTGATGGAACCTGGCTGGGAAAGTTGCAAATGGCAATCACATGACCCATCGTGAACACATGTCAGTTGTCAAGTGCCCCAATTTTGATGATGTGACTGTGAGGATGCAGTAATGTTGTAAGTGGAAGGACCAGTCAGTAAATCACTCTTTGCAGCGGTGTTGTAACTTCCAACTGTCACTAAGCAAATGATTGCAAATCGAAGACTATATATTTACCATAATGGAATTCCACTTGCCTGGCTACTGGGGAAAATGCTAAGATAATGCAATATTATACCGGGACACATATACAATTAGTTCTCAACTTACAAGAGTTTGCTTAGTGACTGTACGCAGTTACAACAGCACTGAAAAAAGTTAACTTATGATCATTTCTCACACTTATGACCATTGCAGCATCCCCAGAGTCACGTGATTTACATTCAGGTCCTTGACCCCTGACTCACATTTATGACGACTGCAGTGTCCCGAGGTCATGTCATCACTTTTTGGGACCTTCTGACAAGCAAAGTCAATGGGGGAAACCAGATTCACCTAACAACCAACCATGTTACTACTTTAAGAACTGCAGGGATTCACTTTACAACTGCGGCGAGAAAAGTTGTAAAATGGGGCAAAACTCACACAACACATTTCTCACTTAGCAAGATAAATTTGGGGGTTCAATTAGGGTCATGAGGATTCTCCTTCCTTCGTGAAATACTCAAGACTGGAGCACCCATCATCCTAGAGCCGCCCCACCTTAAACAGGGGTCACCTTATCAGGCAGACCCTACTTTTCAGCTGTTTTCATTGTACAGGCAGTCCTCGACTTAACCACAGTTCGTTTAGTGACCATTACAAACATTAAGATGGCATTGAAAAAAAGTTAACTTAGGACCGTTTTTCACAGTTACGACCACCTCAGCCTCCCCAAGCTCACAAGATCAAGATTCAGACAGTCGGCAACCGGTTCATGCTTATGACCGTTGCTGCGTCCCAAGGTCATGGTGATCCCCTTTTGCAACCTTCCGGGAAGCAAAAAAAAAAGGTCAATGGGGAAGCCAGATTCACTCTGCAACAGGGATTCACTTAACGACAGTGGCCAGGAAGGTTGTAAAAAAAAAACAGGGCAAAAAACAAAACAAAACAAGTCTCCCTTCACAAGAAAAACGTTTGTGGTCGTTAAGTCGAGGACTACCTGCGTTTGTAATGGTGGGCCTCCCGGAGTCCCCCTCGCGCCTATTGGCAAAACGGGGCAAATATAAAACGAATTTAAATTTATTTAATAAACAAAACCCATCCACCTTCCAAGGCACCTTGATGGATGGATGGTGTCCCAGGCCAAAACAACCACCAGAAAGTTAAACAAATACTGCCAGGTTTGTTGTTGTTGTTTTTTTTGGGGTGGGGAGACAGGAAAGAAAGGCGAGTGGCTTTGCAAAGACCAAGAGACAGAAATTTGCACGCGCAAAAAGTGGGCGTGCTTGCACGCGCAAAGGCACACCTGCCCCCCCCCCAGCCCCCAAACAAAAGGCAATACAGGTGCTTCTAATCCAAAGGCTTTTTTGGGGGGGAGGGTGTTCCTTCCTTCGGCTCACCCCCTCCTGTCACACCGCCCCCGTCCCCAAGGAAAGGGGTCGGATTAAGGGCCTCCTTCCCACCCCGGGCCTCCAGACGCGCGGCTGTGACTGATGGGTGTTGTAGTCCCCGCCTCAGGGACACCGCGACGGAAGGGAAAGGAGGATCTTCCTCCGGCCGGGCAGGTTACCTCGGCACGCCGACGGCAGCGATGAGCTGACGAGTCGCGCCGCGGCGGCGGCGCAGGTGCTGCATCCGGCCATGTTCCCCCGTCCGCGGCCGGGGGAGAGAGAGAGAAAAACAACGCCGAAGAACCGCTCTCCGCCTGCCGCTCGGCCTACCCGCCGCCTCGGCAGCGCTCGACGGCCTGTGTGGCGTCACGGGCCTGGGACGCTTCAGACGACGGAAGAAGGCGGCGAACTACGCCTCCCGGCAGGCATCGCGCCGCCCTTTTCCCGAGCGGAGAGGAGCGCGCGCCGCCTGCTGGGAGCGCCGTTCAGGTCGCGCGGAAGAAAAGAAGTCTCGCGAGAGGAAGGGAAATGGGGAGAGGAAGAAGAGAAAGGGAAGGGAAAGAATAATAATAATGTATCACCAGCTAATATTTGTGATACATTTTAAATGTTCAGTTGACTGAGTTTCATGTTTAATGAATAAAAATAATAACAATGATGATGATGATGATAATAATTCAGAAATTTGGAAATTCTGAATTTATCAGACTTGAATATCCTGATTCTACAAAAAAAAACACCCTACTTGGAACAGCTTATATCCTCAGACGCTACCTTAACAGTTCCTAGGTCCTTGGTTAGGTCTCCAGCTGTTGAGCTACCAACCAGCCCCAAAGGCTGTGAATCTCACTAAAGATTAACCAATAATAATAATGTGGAAATAGAGATCCTTTATCCATTTACTCACCAAGTCCAAGCCAGCTGAGGTTGCAGGAATTGGGTGTGGCTACTCTAGAGAAAAGAAGGACTTGAGGGACATGATAGCAGTGTTCCAGTATTTGAGGGGCTGCCACGAAGAGGAGGTCAAATTATTTTCCAAAGCAAGAAAGCAAGACAAGAAACAATGGATAGAAACTAATCAAGGAGAGAAGGAACCGGGAACTAAAGAGAAATTTCCTGACAGTGAGGACAATTTATTTATTTATTTTATTTATTTATTATCTAATTTATATGCCGCCCTTCTCCGGGTGGCTTACAGTCTATGGAGCACCATGCTAAATGCTGGGCAATAGCCTTCATTCCATTGTATATACCTGCTTATTACTAGGGCTTTTGCCCCCCCTCCCCAAGCGGCATTTTTACAAAGTCAGCTTATTGCTCCCAACAGTCTTGGGTCCTCAATTTACCTACCCCGAGGATAGAAGGCTGAGTCAACCTTGAGCCTGGTGGGATTCGAACCAGCACTAATTGCAGGCAATTGAGCAAAGTGCTAGATGATTAACAGCCCGCACCACCAAGGCCAATGAACCAGTGTAACAGCTTGCCTTCAGAAGCTGTGGGTGCTCCATCACTGGAGGTTTTTAAGAAGAGATTGGACAGCCACCTGTCTGAAATGGTATAGGGCTCCTGCTTGAGCAGAAGGTTGGATTAGAAGACTTCCAAGGTCCTTTCCAGCTATTCTGATTGATTGATGACAAAGTTGGTCACAAAATGCTGTTTGCTGAATGCTAAGTCATCATAATCCCAAAGGTGCTTTTTTTCAAGAGGCAACTGGACTTTCTAGTTTTGATTTGAAAATGTTTTGCTTCTCATCCAAGAAGCTTCTTCAGCTCTGAGCTTCTTGGGTAAGAAGTGAAACTTCTTCAAAGAAAAACCAGAAAGTCCAGTTGCCTCTTGAAAAAAGCACCTTTGGGAGAACTTTGACCTTTAGAATCTCCATAAACATTAAGCCACCATAGATTGCTTTTTTAAATTTTATTGAAAATTAAAATTTAAAAACATTTGAACATGATCTTTTGACATATATCAGCAGTCTTTACATTGGTGAGTATCAGAATGTCATCAAACAATATAGCATATATATATATATATATATACAGCTCACCAGCTCAAATCCCCCAGCAACTAAGACTGACCTGAGTACAACCAAACCCCCACCAGAACAGAACATACCACCACCCAATCAGAACACAGCCAAACCTTCAACCAATGAGAACACACCAGCACCCAATCAGAACACAGCCAAGCCCCCACCCAATCAAGTCACACCCCTACTAGCAGTTAAAAGGAAGAAGCAGCTGCAAGCTCACATTACTCCAAGAAGCACAAGGCCGAAGACACAAGCCTGAAGATGATGAATGAGACTTCATCAAAACGTCGCCTAGATACTTCCAATTCTACGCGGGAGAAAACCCGAAGAACCAAAGATCCACGTACAAATACCCGTGAAAACCTCAGAAAACATATATATCCAATTGTATTTTTTTTTCATATTTCATAAAATTCTGAAGTATCTTGTTCCTTCAGTTCTAACGTTAAACTATCTAGCTTGATGCAGTATAGAAATTTTTTTAGTATTATTTCATCATTAGGTATTTTTTTTGATTTCCATATTTGGGCAACTGATAATCTTGCGGCTGTGATAATAGGTAAAATTAGATACAGATCTGCTTTTTTAAGATTCTCATTTGTTATTCCTAGTAAGAACATTTCTGGTGTATAATTTATTTTTACATTTAACATTTCCTCTATCCATTGCCAATTTTTTTTGCTACAATTCTTGCATTTTCTTGCACTTCCACCACAAATGGTAGTAAGTGCCTCGTTCTTTCAGGCATTTCCAGCATGTCGAAGATTGGAAGCCATTCATTTTAGCTAATCTGGTGGGTGAGAGGTACCATCTCCGGGGCCAACTGTTGGAAAGAGCGGTAGTGCGAGCCATCTTCTCCGCTTCACAAGCTGCTTTTTCTGTGTTTGTGGAGCTCATCGGAGCTGTCAGAATTCCTGGAGGGACGGCTGAAGGAGTTGGGGCATCCTGCAGACTGTGAGCGAGCGGCGGATGGCAGCGAGCGGCAGGAGATACCAGGATCCGAGTGGACCGGGAGATGGCAACCAGAGATGGCCGCCGAGATGATCTGACGGCTGGATGAAACAAGCGATCGACAAGCGGAATGATGGTGATCTTTACTTGACGGAAGTTTCTTTTCCCCTAGGCTTTTTGTGTGAAGCAGCGGAAGGGAGCACAAATAAGACTTCAGAGCTGTGGAACCTGGTGAGAGGTGAGCGCTGCGAAAGTTTTAACTATAGCGGCGAGGATGCTGGACAGCGAAAGAACTAGTGAAAAGGAAACCAGGAAATAATAAGAATTGAACAAAGCTGAAGGGGCAAAAGAAGAGAATAAAAAATAAACCTTATAGTGTATTAACTTTTGATATTAAATAGTCTGTGAAAAAAAAATTAAATAGAGACTTGGAGTTTTTAAAACTGTGGTAAAGTCTTAAAGAAAAATGAAGTCTCTACAAGAATAATGACTTTGCAATATAGAGTGTGACAACTAGAAGAGAGACACATTTGCTGAACATCTATGGGATATAATTGATAGTGTTTAAAAAAAACAAGAGAAGAGATTGTTTTTCATTATATGTGGTTGGAAACTCAGCCACTGTGGTTTGTTAAACCATGATTGAGCAAATGGCTAGTTTTACACAAAAATCTGTGTTAATAAAGCAGTGGGTTCAAAAAGTAGATGGTTTGGTTCAAACAATATGCAAAGTTTATGGCTTCTTTCTCACAAAGCACTAAACCATCAACTGATCAAACCATTTTAGCTTTCTTAAATTGTGTAATCCAGGCTATATTTTGCAGTAATTCTTCCCCAGCCTGTGATCCTCAATGCATGTTGTAATTAATATTGTTCACATGTAATATAAATCCCTTCATTACTGTAAAGAGAATGTATGTTCTTGCATTATTATTGTAATATAGCTACCTGATGTTTGTTTGATGTTTCCAGTAGGAATTGCCAATATATTAAACTTTCATCCATTGATCTATTGTTGATTGGGCTGACGTCATTAACTATTTAGAATTTCAGATACTCTGATCTTTTTCTTTTGGCAAATGACTCATCAGAGAATTTCTACTGAGTTTACCTTAAGTTATTCCCTTTCCTCTACTAAAGATAGGAGAAAGGATACTATACACTGACATCTGCATTACTATTTTAAGTACAATGGAGATTATTTTCCTTTATTTCTAAGTGGAATTCAAATAGGATAGATAGAACTAATTTATTTCTGATATGTATGAAAAGCAGTTGTCAGTAAATACTAACCGTCACCTCTGGGTGGCACGCAATGTCCAGGTTTCAGGGAGGAAAAGCTGGAATGGAGTATATTGGGAGAACAATTTTCAATCCACAATTAATTTCAACGTGGTACATTCTGTAAAATTCCAGAAGTAAAACCAATGGTAAGGGAGCAATTTTTTCAAAAAGTAGTTTAAAAAGCATATTGTGTTTTAATAGTAATTTTATTATTAAAGATTACCATTTACAATAGTACAAACTAAAAATGAATTAAAAGAAACAATAAAACGTGGATTAAAAAAAATAGAAAATAAAAATGCATAAAGCAACATCCCACCTCTATCACAAGTATAAACAATTGTAGTAACTCATTGCCTCTCTTAAAATACTACAAAAAACGATTTCTTCTTCCATATCTTATCTCTAAGCAAATCCTTAAAGCCTCCTCGTTCAGTCCTAATGTCACCAAAAATGCTTTTACCCTTCAGCATTGGGCTGGAATTCCTAGCAGGGAATTAACAGACCACAGTCTCTTCTTGGGGATTCTGGGAATTGTAGTTCAACATCTCTTGTATTTCAATGTTTGAGAGCAATAAACCTCTGAATGGGATACTGAACTGTAAACAACAAGTAATACAGGCAGGATTATGCAAAACGAATAAAAAATATAAGACCTCCTCGTAGCAAGGTGGCAACAGACAAATCTATTCTTAGGCGATGGAGAACTACTGTACTTCCGCATTAAAGGGACAGATATGCGCCTGCGCAGATATCCGCCTCATCACGTGGGCTGGCGTACCTTCTTTTCTTCCGGCTCGATCCTCACCGAGCTCTCTCAGCAAATCCGCTTCCACTTGTGGAAGGCCGGCCGCCCGCCCTTTTTTTTCCGGCGTGACGTCAGAGATCGGCGTGCCGCCGTCGGGCTTCCCCGCCCACTGGGGGGAGGCGGGGCCGTTGAAGCGTCGGGCTGCTTTAAGGAGAGGGACGGTACCATTGCGGATGGCTGGAGGGGGGCGACGTTAGTCTTCCTCGCGTTCGCAAGGCTGACCCACGCCTGGTGAGCACGGGGCTTGGCATGTTGCTTTCCCGCATTGAGGAGCGGGTTTTGGCGCGGCTCGTTAGAGGACCGTGGCGGGACCCTGAACTGGGGCTGGGATAAATGAAGGGGATGAGGGTGGGGTGGGAGATGTTCTATTGTTCCTGGCTTGAGTGGGGCTGTTAAAAGAGGAGTGGGAGCTGGGAGGGAGGGGGGCTTGCAACTGACCAGGGGACGGAATGGTGGGAATTTGCATTGAGAACTGCCCCTCCCCGACCAGCCTCATTAGAAAGGCATGCTGGGCCACTTGCTCCCAGCCTGGTCTACCTTGCAAGACTGTTGTTAAGGATCAACATGAATTGCTCTTAAATCTAAAATCTCTGCTGGTGTGAAAGTTGTGCAGTTGTGTAATGGGTAGGGGGTGTGGATAAGGAGATGGGAGTGGAAGGGGGCTCTGCTGGGTGCAGGAAGGCCTCTAACCTAGTTTATTTACATCCCTTTTTAAGCATTTTATTTCTGCTTATGTTTCCTTCCCAACTCAACACAATCCACTTTAAAGGGCAACGGGGGCTTCAATCTCAATTTAAGGGTGTATTTGATCTGGTGCCTATTTCATGCAGATCATGATTACTCGTTGCAAAGGGTAATCATGATCTGCATGAAATAGGCACAAAGCCGTGGATTTCAGGTTAAAGGAATGCCATTTCTGTTAGATGTTGCGTAAGGCTTCCTCACATGAGAGCTGTTTGGAGGGCGGAAACCCCAGAGAAAGGGTTTTTTTTTTTTTTGTGGTTCTCATGTGTGTGGGGTTTTTTTTTTTTTTGCTTAAGAGTTGGGTAGTGTTACAAATTGAACAGCTTCCATAAACAAATAATAAGAGAGTATCACTTTTCTGCAGGTGTTCAGGCAGAGATTGCAAAGACATCAGTTAAAGATCCTTTTGCTTGGATCTGTCCTGCACAGAACAGAACAGGCTTTGGATTTGGGGGCCGCAAAGCTCATTTCCAACTCCCTAATTCCAAATGATAACTACAATTTATTGTTTTTCAGAGTTGTCAGTTCCATTACAGTTATTTAAAGTCTTTTCTTTTATATATAATATATATATATATATATATATGATTATGTGTGTGTGTGTGTGTGTGTATTTTCTGAGGTTTTCGCGGGTATTTGTATGTGAATCTTTGGTTATTTGGGTTTTCTCCCGCGTAGAATTGGAAGTATCTAGGCGACGTTTCAATGAAGTCTCATTCATCATCTTCAGGCTTGTGTCTTCGGCTTTGTGCTTCTTGGAGTAATGTGAGCTTTGTAAGAAGCACAAAGCTGAAGACACAAGCCTGAAGATGATGAATGAGACTTCTCAATAAGATTGAGACTATCTGGGCAACATTTCGACGAGATCTCACTCGCCATCTTCGGGCTGGTGCTTCCGGCTTTGTGCTTGTGGGAGCAAAGCATGATCTGAGCTGCTGTCTCCCTATATATACTGGTGGGGAGGTTGGCTGTGTTGTCATTTCTTGATTGGTTGATGGAGTTGATGTTTGCAGATGTTTGCAGAGTTGATATCTACAAACATCAACTCCATCAACGTTGCCCAGATAGTCTCAATGTTACACGGGAAAAGACACGAACACACCAAGACCTGCATACCTGTTCCCGTGAAAATCTACGAAAACATATATATATATATGGATTTTTTGTGGGGAGGTGGGGAAATAGAACGATAGAGAAGTATAAGAAATACAGATCGTCTTCAACTTACAACCACAATTGAGTCCAACATTTCTGTTGCTTAGCGAGACATTTGTTAAGTGACCTTTGCTCCATTTTATGTCTTCTCTTGCCTAAATTAAGTGAATTGCTGCAATTGTTAATTTAGTAACATAGTTATTAAGTGAATCTGGTTTCCCCATTGACTTTGCTTGTTACAAAAAGAGATCATATGACCCTGGGACCCTGCACCAGTCATAAGTATGAATCAGTTGCCAAGTGCATGAATTTTGATAATGTAATCATGGGGATGCTGCTATGGTCACAAGTGTGAAAAACGGCCACAAGTCACATTTTTCAGTGTCATTGTAACTTCAAAAGGTTACTAAACAAACTATTGTTAGTCGAGGACTACCTGTATAATAAATACTACAGGAACATATCTGTTTCTTCACCGTGCCTTCAGCTGAATCTCAGCTAGTTTTTCATTGGTTCTTTTCTCATTAATTCTAGTTCTATTGCCTTCGCCTTCTCTCAAAAACTTTTAGATATGTCTGTTGTTTCGGAGCAGAGAGACAGTGTCCAGAAAACCTAATAGCAATTGCACTTAGACTTATATACTACTTCACAGTGCTTTACAGCACTTTCGAAGTGGTTTACAGAGTCAGCCTCTTGCCCCCAACAATCTGGGCCCTCCTCCTTATGGTATAACCAGGTTTGGGTTTTAACCTGCTGGATATGTAGTATGAGATGTGTTGTTATGGAGCAGTGCATGTTTAAACTTATTTCTGATTATCCTGAAAATGTCTGTAGGAATCAAGCTGTGTTGCCCAATTAAATAAATCTTGGGCAATTGTCTTGGTATGCTGGTATTTCAGAAAAGAGAAAGAGAATCCTGTAGTTTTCATTGGAGGCCTAAGGGACTTTAGCCCAAAATCCTAATTATCCATTTCAAATGGCATGCCAACAATTATACTTCTTCTTGTACAGAGAAAATATGTTGTACTAGCCTCACACTGAGAGGCTATTCCCATGTGCTTCACGTGGGTCTCATGTTTTGTCTGGTGTGGAATAAGGCTGTTAATTTGTTGTGTATCTGCTGCACTTTTTCCAAGGTAAATGTGCTGGTTTTTATTGGGCCATATCCAGAGCTTTGCTTGTGATGGACCTCTGGCCACACAATTGAAACTCTGCCCGTTTTTTATGTGGGATGCATTCACAGCTTCTATCTCGACTTTGTGGATCTCCTTTGGGGTCAGGATAAGTGAAGATCAACCTTCCTGATATAGACCATCAAGAGAGGGGCTTGGGCATGTCAAGAGCCACAGAGAGATACTGGTGGTTGCTCCTTAGAGAGCTGCTCTGTGGTGTCTCCAATATTACTAATCCTCTTTTTGCAAATATTCATATATCTCTGATCCCAACTTTAAGCCACCTGTTGAAGTTTTCTCTTCTATCCAGGCCTTTCCTGTCTATTCCAATGAATAGTTCTGTTTTGTTTTCATTGTTCCATCCCCATCAATTGAGTTATTTTACAACATATGCAATATAGGTGTTTATGATTGTATTTTAATTTTTATTGTAAACTGCTGCAAGGAACAATCTTGTGGGAAGAAATTTATGAAATAAGCAATGAGAGGCGTGCTTTTAAGTAAAAAATTTGCTAAGTAAATACATGTATTGCTGTACATCTTTTTGTGCATTTCATTCCTCTCTAATTTTGCTGGTGACTGTCTTTCTTTGTGGGTGTGTAGCCCAGTGTAACACATTGTGCAAGTGTTAAGGAGTTGTAGTCCGTCCTGCTTGAACAGGGAGGGGGCTGGATCAGAAGATCCCCCAAGGTCTCTTCCAGTTCATTCATTTTAAGTCTAAGAGCAAAAGCTACAGTGTCTGTTAATGGTGCTACGGCATTCTTTGTGGATTGAAAATATTTGGAATGTGTCTTGACTACCGAATACTTTTTAATATGGAATATGTAAGTAAATGAATTCAAACTATCTTTTAGGATTGTAAGTAAACTGTAGCAAGAGATGGAATGGCGGGAGCTCATTAATACAAACTGGAGATTCATAAATGTTATTCTTATATAATTTATTGCCAGATAGGACAGCTGACTATACTTCTCCATGCTTGGATGATCATGGACGATTTATGGCCAAAGCTGGAAGATCAAAGGAAAAGCCCAGTCATTAACTGTACTGAATATTTCAAAATAGATTTCCTTACTATATTATCGGCTCTAATTTAGTACACTGATATACTGTACAATGGTATCTGAAGATTCTTAATGGTTCAGTAAAATTACAAGCTCGTTTCCCAAATTGTCTAGCAAGTTCTACATCTTGTACTAAATCACGATGTATTGGAAAAGCCACCAAGTTTGGTTTCACACAACACACAACAAAGCAATAAAAATAATTTGTAAATTAGGTAGTTAGGTTTGCCTACCAATGGTTAAAAGAAATTAGCAGCAGTTGCAATCAGGGAAAAGGTGATTTTAAATTCTGGAATTGTTAGAAGGCTAACATTGACAGGCTGTTTCTAATTCTTGGTATACCTTTCTGCATGCAGCATTTTGATACAAGCTTTTAATACTTTTTTGAACATAAGCAAGCTCCCAGTCAGTAAGACAGTTCAAAGCTGAGAAAGACGTTAGAAATGATAGAAGAACTTTTGATAAATCATTGATCCTTTCAGAGTGTACTGAATTAGCTTTGTGTGTTGCTACAACAATACTGCACTGTATTATCTGCTTTTTCCTGGAAAGGGTGCTTGGTCTCTTTAGGCGAAGAATGGTTAAGTATGAGAAGATGCTTCAATGTCTGGAATGACTTCATATTTTAAAAACTAATCTAGCTGAGAATTCAGTTCAAACTAGAATCAATTCCTAGAGTACAAACTGTGTGTTTCTTATGCACTCTTATATTTTAATTTCCCAGACTAACAGAAATTTTCATTAATATGGATTAGTTTTATTGAAGACTATAATTTTACTAGTGGTTTATAGTAGGTTGATCATAATTCTCAATATTCATTCTTAGTTTATAGCAGTGATTTTCAAACTTACCCTCTTTAACATGTTTGGACTCCCAACTTTCAGAAGGCTGGCTGGGGAATTCTGGAAGTTGAAGTGCACACATCTTAAAATGGCCGAGTTTGAAAAACACTTGTTTAGAGGTTAATAGTGACTTTTTGAAGTGTTAACCAATAGGATAAGTTCATTTACTTAAAGCTGTATTATACTAGAAAATGATAACCCCCAGATCTAAATCCCCTTGTTCATTCATCTGTGTTTTACCTTTTTTAAAAACTTTTTCTTTACACTTCTTGTCTTCTTTTGTATAAATTTTCTTTTAATGTTCAATAAAAATAGAAAACAAAACAGGAAAAGAAAGAATGGAGGGAGGGAGAAGTCTTCAGTGTTCAGGTGGTTGAGCTATAATCAGCAGTTCAGAACAAGGTCACATGCCTTATGCTTGATATAGAAATACTTTTGTTACAGACAGGAAGAATTTTAAACAGGTATGTTTCTGATCAGATAACTATCAATGGTAGTTGAGCTCCACCTGATAAATTTGATTTCTGCAGCTGTGGGAAAAAGATTCACCTGGGCAGCCATTGAAATAACAGAGGAAATGCAGGAATGGAAATTCAAGATTAGGGGAATGAGAAGGAAGAAAATACAGGTAGTCCTAGATATATAACAGTTCATTTAGTGACCATTCAAAGTTATAACACTGAAAAAAAAACTTATGACCATTTTTCACACTTACGACCGTTGTGGCATTCCCATGGTCACATGATCAAAATTCAGGTGCTTGGCAACTGACTCACATTTCTGACGGTTGCAGTGTCCCAGGATTATGTTTTGCAACTTCCTGACCAGCAAAGTCAAAGGGGAAGTCAGGTTCACTTAACAACTGGGTTAAGAATTTATCAACTGGAGTGATTCACTTAACAGCTGTGTCAAGAAAGGTCATAAAACGGGACAAAGCTCACTTAAGAAATGTCTCACTTAGCAGCAGAAATGTTGGGCTCAGTTGTAATCATAAGTTGAGGGTTATCTGTAAATAGGTTCTTTTCTAAAACTCTGGATGGGCTTAAATAAAATGAGAGAAAAATGAAAGGAAGCTTCCTTTCTTGAAGCTACATTAGTAAGAATACTCTACAGCAGGACAAAATATAACAGCGAAAAAGTAGAGGGATATATACGATGCTCACAACTCAGTGAAAATCACATGAAAACTACCTCATGGTTTATAGTGAGGTGTAAATCTGGACGCGGTGGCTCAGTGGCTAAAACGCTGAGGTTGTCGATCAGAAAGGTCGGCAGTTTGGCGGTTCGAATCCCTAGCGCTGTGTAATGGAGAGAGCTCCCGTTACTTACCCCAGCTTCTGTCAATCTAGCAGTTTGAAAGCATGTAAAAATGCAAGTAGAAAAATAGGGACCACTTTGGTAGGAAGGTAACAGCGTTCTGTGCGCCTTTGGCATTTAGTCATCCCGGCCACATGACCACGGAGATGTCTTCGGATAGTGCTGGCTCTTCGGCTTTGTAACGGAGATGAGGACCGCCCCCTAGAGCCAGAAACGACTAGCACGTATGTGCAAGAGGAACTTTTACCTTTTTAAACATGGTCACTGCTATTTCAAGTATCCACTACATATTTCAGGATGCAAGATACTGTATGTCTCCAGGTTCATAAATCAGTGAATTCATGACATACTACTGGAGAAAATAGAGTAAATAGTTAAACTTGTTTTTTACCGTAATAGTGCTGCAGATAACATTGGTTTGTTGTGATTTGTTTTACTGTGTTTTGCAGAGTGGTGAATGTTTCTGCTGTCTTAAGGCACTTCCTTCCATCACTGACTTTCTGATTTTACCCTGCATTTCTGTTTTGGTTGTAACTGAAAGACATTCAAGGTTGGTTGGTTTCGTTCCTGCAGAATTAAAGGTCCTTCTCTTAAGCTGTGCGTTTAAATAGCTCATGCAAATCCTTTATGGGCATCAGCAGAATGTACCAAAAATGTGTTTTGATTCATATTCTCCAGCTGATTAGCAGACTTGCAATAAAATACACCTTCTTTTCAAGCTACTTAGGAATTGGGTGGGTGGGTGAAGGAAGAATTGGGAAAAGTCTAAAAGCCATGAAAGATACATAACTATAAAAAGCAGTTAAAAAGAAATTAAAAATAAAGGAAATCTGTGGATTTGTTCAAGGTATTCTCTCCCTCTGTGAAGGCGAGGAACAGCTAAGTAACATTTGCAGGGGCTAGAAAGCACTGGAGACATCTAAGATGTAGTTGGTTTGATTGAATTTTTTTCATTGCAGGCTCCTAAGCTTCAGCAACCCAGTTTTAAAACAAAACCAGATTTTTGGAGTTTCAGGTGTTCAAAAGAGCATCCCCAAAACGAACCTAGAACTAAGGAGAAATTTCCTGACAATCAGAACAATTAATCAATGGAACTATCATGCCCTTGTTGGAATCTGATTCCGAGGGAGAGGAGAAACAGCTGACAGGGAGTGGGAGTGTGGCTCCGGTGGTTGTGGAGGAAACTGGGGAAGGGCACACTCCGGCTGGGCATTCAGAGGAAGATTCAGGCCCACCCCCTCTTCATCCTAGGACATGCAGGGAGGAACGGATAAAGGAGTAACATGGGTTACGGGGGGAGAAAAAGGCCCTGATTCCCTTAATTAACTGCAGCTGGGAAAACAGGATAAAAAGGGTGTTTGCGCACAGCTCCTTGCTGGAAGCAAAGCGTGAATTATTTTGGGTTTGTCAAGTCTTAGGAGTTCTGGCATCCTCCCAACTGTGTATGTTTCGTTATCTTTTGAAGTCTTCAATTCCTTATCCTGCCCTACCTCGTAATTGCTGCAGCGTGGTTTGTGTTGGTTTTTATTTATAATTTAGATGTACTTTGGGTTCAGACGGAATTTCTTCCCTTTAAAAACTGTTCTTGGGAGAGTTTTTTCTCCAGCAGATGATAACTGGACATTGGGGGCCAAGTTGGAGGTATTAAAGGGATTTTACCTATTTTTGTGACTTTGTTGCTTTTGTGCCACGCCCCTTTGGGTCATCACAGGAACGTTTGCCTCCTAGAGTTGAGGGTGTTCCATCACTGGAGGTTTTCAGAAATAGACAGGACAACCATTTGACCAGGATGGTATAAGACCGTGATGGTGAACCTGTGGTGAATCTGTGCCACAGGTGGCATGCAGAGCCATTTGTGCTGGCACGCAAGCCACAGGCAAACTTACCTCACTGTGTATGCACGTGCCTTACAGCTGATTTTTGGCAGGTTTGAGGCCTTTTTCGGCCTCCCAACGGCTTGAAAAAAGCCTTTGCAGGCCGAATAATAGGCCTGTTTCATCACTTCCTGTAAACACCGGAAGTGGCGAAATGGCCCTATTATTCGTCCTTCAAAGCCTGCATAGGCTGAAAAAGGTCTCAAACTGGCCAAAAATCAGCCGTGAGGGATTGCACATTTATGCGCAGGGGGCAGAAGAGGGGCATTGCCTTCTGGATGCTTGCACAGTTTTGGGCACAGGAGCCCAAAAAGGTTAGCTATCACTAATATAAGGACTCTTGCCTTGAGCGGGGGGTTCAATCAGAGAGTAAACCAATCAGAATAGAGCTGGAGGGGACCTTGGAAATCTTCTAGCACAACCCCCTGATCTTATACCATTCCTGACAAGTGGCTTTCCAGTCTCTTCTTAAAAACCGCCAGTGATGAAGCACCCACAACTTCTGAAGGCAAACCCTTCCCTGATTAATTGTTATTGCTGTTAGGAAATTTCATCTTAAATCCAGGTTTGCTTCTCTCCTTGATTAGTTTCCCTCCATTGTTATTCTTATTTTGCATTCTGGTGGTTTGGAAAATAAGTGGACCCCCTCTTCTTTGTGCCAGCCTCTCAAATACTGGAATACTAAGACCTCTGTTTGTTTCTGAATATATAATCATAGACTAATAGGGCTGGGAAGGACCTTTGGAGGTCTTATCATCCAGTGGTCGCCAACCAGTGGGCCAGGGACCACTGGTGGTCCGCGAGAAAATTTGGGTGGTCCGCAGAGAAATGTCCCCCCCCCCCCAAAGCAATTAATCCAGGCTGCGTGGGAACACAAGGCTGCGCTGCCCACATGGCCTGCGGGAACACAAGGCTTGCGCCACTTGCATTGCGAACAACACAAGGTAGAGCCTTGGTGGTGCAGGCTGTTAATCATCTAGCACTTAGTGCAAGCTGCCTGCAACTGGTGCAGGTTCGAATCCCACCAGGCTCAAGGTTGACTCAGCCTTCCATCCTCTCGGAGTAGGTAAATTGAGGACCCAAGATTGTTGGGAGCAATAAGCTGACTTTGTAAAAATGCCACTTGGGGAGAGCCCAAAAGCCCTAGAAATAAGCAGGCATATACAATGGAATGAAGGCTATTGCCAAGCACTTAGTGCATGGTGCTCCATAGACTGAGTCTCCGGAGAAGGGCGACATATAAATGCAAATAATAAAAATAATAATAATAGTGAGGGGAGGGAGGAAAAGGCGGAGAGGGGAACTTGCCCTACTCGCCCCACACGTACCTGGCCTGGCCACTGGGCTGCTTCTTTCCACTTCTTTCTTCTTCTGCTTTTGGCTGCACGCAAGGAAAGCAGCAAACGTCTTTCTTTCTCTCCCCCAAACTCCGCCAGAAATGAGTCTTTGGGACCTTGCAAGGCCTCCTGCTCCAAGAGGCTGTATCAGGGCAACAAGTCTCACAAAGACTCATTTCTGGCAGAGTTTGGGGGGAGAGAAAGAAAGACTTCTGCTGCTTTCCTTGCATGAAGCCAAAAATCTCTCTCTCCCCCTGAGAACGGAGCTGGAGACGGTATCCTGTGATCTCAAATAAAGAACGATCGATCAATAGGAAAACGGGGTGGGGAATTTTCCTGCAGACTTTTTGGGGGATTTTCCCAGGGTCTGTGGTCTGCGGGATTTAAAATGATGAGTTTGGTGGTCCCTGAGATCCAAAAGGTTGGCGACCCCTGTCCTAGTCCAACCCCTTGCTCAAGGCAGGAAACTTTATGTCGTCCTGGACAAAAAGTCACCCAGTCCATTCATGAAAATATGAAAACATCCCAAAGCATTTTGAAAGTGAGTGTTGCTTACTTCATGACTCATGGAGCTGTAACCTTGAGGAAATCCACAAGACGTGAAACTTCTGTTACGATGTAGCTCCTCTGAGATGTTGATTGCATTGTGCCATTCTGCTTGCAGTTGTGTGAGTCAGACTTGGCCTATATCCATGGGCTTCAGGATTTCAGCTTGTGTTACGCACTGCCTGCCTCTGTTTTAATTTTATAGCTAGAAGGAAAAAAAAGTAGAGGGTCTTAATAGCTTGAGCTATAGAAGGAGAGCTAATTCATCTATGGAACTGTTTCTCAACCTGGGTATCTTTTAAGATGTGTAGCTCTTAGAATTCCCTAGCCAGAATGGTTTGAGGGGGATGTGGAAATAGGGAGAATGGTCGTACCTTTCTCAACCAACAAGTTTGGTCAAAAGGCAGAGCTTTCATCCTGAAAGTTTCTGCCTTTTAATAAAACCTGTTAGCTGGAAAAAGATTGCTCCGAAACTCTTTGGATTTTTATTGCTATGTTGTTAAAGAATAGATCAGAATACTTCCCACTTTAAACTTCTGCGCTTTAGCCTCTGCCTGCATCTCTTCCAAACATTTCTCACTGCTTGCAAAACATTTTGGAGAGCAGGGATAAATAAAATGACAGGATTAGAAAGATTTATCCTGAAGGAGTCTCTTGCTTCTTCTCTGTATCTTCTGCGGTGCTGAATTTTTCATCTGAAATGCTTTCTCTGTGTATTTCAGGTTTTCCTTACCTTGGAATTTGCCATCATCATGGGAGAGATTAAAATCTCTCCAGACTATAGCTGGTTCAGAAGTACGGTGCCTCTCAAAAAGGTGGGTGCAGATTAATTTCTCTCTCTGCTCCAATTTACTTCAGGAGCAATGTTTTATACATTGCAAGCATTGTAAACATAGATGAGATATGCTTCCAGCGTTGGAATTATAATTATATTGCATGTCTTTCAGGTAAACAAGATTTGTTACTTGTGTTAATCTTCTGCAATCTGCTTGGGGGATGCCTTTCTCCTCCAGCCTTGTTTTTTGTTGAGTGGCTTTTTATATATACCCTGTTTCCCCAAAAATACAACCTACCCTGAAAGTAAGTCCTAGTTTGATTTTTTACATGTGCGCCCGATATAAATCCTACCCCCAAAATAAGCCCTAATTAAGATCCCGCCCACTCCAGAGTAGACGGATAAAAATTAAGCTAAGGTGGGGATGGGAGCTGCCCTATTACTTACCTTTGGACAGTTGTAGTCAGGCCTCACACACTTTGACACCTGCCTCGCTGGCCCATTTCTTCTGCAGCCGGCAAGGCTGGCAAGGCTTTCCTGAAGGCCTGTGGAGCTGATAACAAAGCTCCGGATCGATCCAGAGCTCCGTTATCGGCTACCGAGGCCTTCAGGAAAGCCTTGCCATGCTGCAGAAGAAGATATTTCTGAAGGCCTCTGACGCGAAAAGGAGACCGGGAGTGATGCGCACAAGTGAGGTTAGGCACTGGATGACATTCTCCGAAAATAAGACCTGGTACCATTTTTGGTGACAAAAAATATAAGACAAGGTCTTATTTTCAGAGAAACACGGTATATAAAAGATATGTCTGTCTGTCTTTCTCTCTCTCTCTCTCTCTCTCTCTCAAAACATACAGGTTCAAACACATTACCAATAAAATTCTAAACATACAATTTGAAGTGAGATTAAGGTAAAATACAATAATAGGCTAAAATACAATAATTTAATACATAAACATGTAAAATAGAATAAAATGACATAAAATTATATTTCTGTATCGCCCCTGCAACCTACCCCAATCAGACCCACATATGCCGATCTTAGTCAGACCATTTTAGTCAGAAATTGTGTTGTATTAAATGTCATTTTCAGATTGTGGCCACACATGAGGTATATGTTGTTTTAATATGGGCCTCCCACTGGGCCATATGTTTAATATGTGGATCAAGGTACTTCTGTCTCGCCCCCTTATACAGTCAGCAAAACAAATAATATAGGAGTCAGATCTTCTGTCTCACAGGTACATATACGTTTATTGTATGGGATAGAAAGAATGGAATCTCCTGAATCTAACCATTGTATCAAGCTGTTCGAATCTTGCTCGGGTAAACGTCTCCCCGAGATGTTTTGGCAAGCGTGATTTTAAAAATTTACCAGAGAAATTCACTAGTGCTAGCTGTATCATTTAATGGCTGGCTTTGGAGAGAACTGTGCCACTTGAGAAGTTTTGCCTAACATTGAAGTAGTTTTCTAGGCTAGGGAAAAAAAAAACTAAAAGGCATGCTAAAAAGTTAAGACTCTTCTGCAATCTAGTATCAGCTGATTTGCACGGATAAATCACATTGTAGAACTCACACTTAAGAGAGGCATGCTTGTGCCGGTCCCGGGCCAAGGGCAACCCAGGAAAGAGGAATAAGCAGCAGTTTATTGCAGTTCGGGGTTTTGATGAAGTGACTTTGACTTCCCTCTCTCCTCACAAGAAGCCTTTGTTCCTTTGCAAAATCCTTAAACTTCCTCCTGATTTGGTTGTTCTTCAGCCTGGATGATCACAACAGTGCAATTAAATGAAAGATCAGAGCCATTTAAAAGCACGCGGCCAACTGCTTCATAGTGCTTTATTAAAGGCAAAAGCAAAAAGCAGTCAAATAGTTCATTCTAGTGAATAGGATGTCTCTCTCCGCAGCCTCCCTTGAGCCAGATTACAGCCCTACCATGACTCAGCTGGGGTTTCATTGTGTTGACTTCGATACCTTGGCTGAGTGGAACAGAAGGATACTGGAGGCTTTGAGATATATATATATATATATGTGGATCTTTGGTTCTTCGGGTTTTCTCCCGCGTAGAATTGGAAATATCTAGGCGACGTTTCGATGAAGTTTCATTCATCATCTTCAGGCTTGCGTCTTCGGCCTTGTGCTTCGACGCAAGCCTGAAGATGATGAATGAGACTTCATCGAAACGTCGCCTAGATATTTCCAATTCTACGCGGGAGAAAACCCGAAGAACCAAAGATCCACATACAAATACCCGTGAAAACCTCCGAAAACATACATACATACATACATACATATATATATATATTTATCTTTTACATACAATAAATCCATTCCATTTCAATTGTGTGTTGATTAGATACATATTTCATGTGCTTGACAATTAGTAATAATATTCTTCTTATCAATATAACAGTATAACAATGTCATATAAGTAATGTAATATCCAATATATCTATTTTACAGGCTTCTTTTATTACTTTATACATACATCTAATCCATTTTAATTTGTTTTATTTTCTAACCATTGATAAAACAAATCCCATGCCATGTAATATCCAGGTTCTTCTTTTTCTTTAATTTCTAATGTTAACCTATTCGTCTCTGCACATTCAAATATTTTCTCAATTACCTTTCCCTCTATCAGTATTTTATCACTTTTCCAATTCTCAGCAAATACAATTCTAGCTGCTGTTAAGACATGTAAGATTAAGTATGTTTTTTCTTTATTGTAACCTTCAGGTACCATCCCTAATACAAATATTTCAGGTTTCAAATCTGTATGTTGTTTGGCTTTTGATGGAAAAGAAAGAATAGGGTTTCTGGAAGGAGGATGCTTCTTGTTTTATTTTTGTTTGTTTTAGTTGATCTTTGAGGGATGATATTTCAAAGGGTGGGTAGATGCCATGACCAGAAAGAGCCATCTTCCTGTGGCCTGCCAGATGGCACTCTCTCATGGATGGGACCAGGGGTGGGCTTCAAATTTTTTTAGCAAGGGCCTCTCTGCCCTAATGACTGGCTGGGTGGGCATGTGACTGAGTGGGTGTGGCCAACTCGACATTGCTTCTTTGCCCTAATTACCCAAGAAAAGATAATATACCAAAAAGTTGTTTATTATTTAGTGCATTTAATACTTAAATAAAAGACTGGGTGAAACCAGGCTTAATAGCAGAGACTGTGAGAGGGATCTTGGAGTCTTAGTAGAGTTTTCTGGTGAGTTACGTGATTCTTATTATTTGGGAATTAATCCCCTTGGAGGCCAGTGGCTATGTTATCTGATTTTCTCCATGGCTCTCCTTCCACAAGCGCTGAGTGGATTGTTTATCTAGCTTGCAACACTTTTACGAGGTGTGAAATGCTCTTGGCTGAATGCCTAGAAGTTCAATTAAGCCTATTAAGAGCTTTCTCTTGCTGCTTGTCCTTCTGAGATTATTGGGGGCTCTCTGAGCCCTGCAGAGTCTTAGCTAAGGGCTCTCCCGAGCCGCTGCGAGCCCCCAGCAGCCTACCCCTGGATTGGACCCAGAGCATATCTCTTCTGCTGGATGGTAGATAAGACTGAGGAGGTCAGTCTATAAGTAACCCTACTTATAGCCCTATAAATACTCAACCCCAACCCATGAATGGCTTTAGAAAGATTGGTTTCAGAACAAATGCTTGCCTCTGTTATGGGAACTGAGTATGTCTAGTTTAACAAAGAGAAGGACTCGAAGTGTCATGATAAAGTCTTCCAGCACTTGAGGGGCTGTCGCAGAGAAGGGGTCAACTTATTCTCCAAAAGCAGGCAAAGAATAATGGGTGGAAGATCATTAAAGAGAGATCCAACCTAGAACTTAAGGAGAAATTTCTTGGCAGTGAGAACAATTAATCAGTGGAACGACTTTTGGGTGCTCCATCACTGGAGATATTTAAAAAGAGATTGGTCAGCTATTTGTCTGGAATGGTATAGAATCTTCTACCCGAGCAGAAGGTTGGACTGAAGACCATCAAGATGCCTTCCAACTCTGCTATTTTATATGTTGTAAATTCTTCTTTAAATTCAGCGTTCCATGGAGGATGTAGAATTAATCTTCCGCTTCATACTGTTTTTCACTCTAAGCAGTTTACAGAGTCATCCTCTTGCCCCCAACAATCTGAATCCTCATTTTACCCACCTCGGAAGGATGGAAGGCTCATTCAACCTTGATCCGGTCAGGATCAAACTCCTGGCAGTGGGCAGAGTTAGCCTGCATTATTGCATTCTAACCACTGTGCCACCACGACTCAGGATATCATTGTCAGTGAACATAGTGGCTTCATTTTCTTTGAAAACCAATCCTATACTTATAGGAAAAGTTGTACTCACATGTAGAGCATACATTTCTATTCTGTCTGAGCACTAGACTACCTTTTGAGACCGGCACTAAATGTTTAAAATGAATGGAAAAGAAAGGGGATGGGAGAATTACTTCGATGTCTATGGAGATTCTCAGGTCTCCAGTCATGGTGGTTCCAAAGATGTTTTTTTCAGGAGGCAACTGGACTTTCTGGTTTTTCTTTGAAGACGTTTCACTTCTCCTCCAAGAAGCTTCTTCAGCCCTGACAGGATGGTGGGGAATGCAAGGATTGATATTCTTTACAGACAGCTGGTCCTTTGCATTCTTTTGAGTAACCTCAACGACTCACTAAAAGAATGCAAATGACCAGCTGTATCCCTGTTCTTGTCCGTCCAGCTACAAAGAATTATTAAAATCCCACAGCTCTATTCTGCAAGGGCCTAAGTGTTTGCTTGACTTGTCTTAACTTCTAGTTTAGATAAGGATTTTCACAATCCTTATTTGTCCAAAATGTCTGCATTTCATGTTGTCCGTTTGGGTGGGTTTACGATGAACATTCCCATTAAGGCTGGAGAGTCACAGTGAAGTCTGCAGAAGTAGGTTTGTTTGGGGAGCACCTGCAGTATTGATTTACTATAAAAAGTTAGTTAACCGGCTGTCTGTACAAAAACAACACATGGCTCTTTGTGGTTCAGAATTTCTTGGACATTGGGTCTCCTGTGTGTTGCCTTTGCAGTTTCCTGTTTGATTTTCCCAGGCTAATGAACTTCTGGTTACTCCTTCTGTGTCATGCTGTAGAAACTGCCATATGAGAATTTGAGAGAGAGAATGACAGAGGTCAGAGTACGTCTGGGCTCTAGATTTATTTATTTATTTAGCATATAGCACATGTTAGCCTGGGATCCCCGAGGTGACTGCCTGCCTCTGTGAAAGAAATTTTTTTGGGTGGTGTTACCTTTACCTATGGGACGCCTGAATGTCGGTAGCCAATCAGGGGAAGTTCCTTTCTTGTTCCCACACAATTTATTGGCTCACGGGAATCGAACCACCGAGCTGCTGACCTCAGCAGTGCGCAGGTGCGGCGTCTTACCACGTGAGCCACCGCGGCCCCAGAGTCTGTAGAATTTAGACCTAACAGACAGCCTTCTGATGATTCTTAATTTTTGTTTTTAAGCTGGTTAATTCACATGTAACATATGGGACACCTTGTAGCCTTTTGTTGTCTCTGAAGACCCACCAAAATGTGAACCTGTTGCTTTTTAGAACACATCAAATGTTCTACCTCTGAATTACAGCATATGACAAATGACTGGTTTCATAGGACAGAGTGAGCTGAGATCTCAGCTTGGAAGGAATGTGGATAAGAACACTTGTATGTTTCAGAGAAGGGGCACAGTGACCTAGCAGTTAAGATGCTGGGCCTAACCAGAAGGTTGATCGTTTGAGATCCAAGCGCTGTGCAATGGAGTGAGCTCCCGTTTCTTGCTCTAGCTCCTGCCCACCTAGCAGTTCGAAAGTGTGCAAATGCAAGTAGATAAATAGATACCACTTTGGCATATAGCCTTGCTGGCCACATGACCACAGAAGCATCTTTGGACAACACTGCTCTCGGCTAAGAATTGGCGATGAGCACCGATCTCTAGAGTCAGACACAACTGGACAGGTGAAACCTTTACCTTTTATGTTTCAAAGAGACCATTGAAGTCTCCTGTAGGATTACATCAGAGAAGCTAAGCTTTGTGGCTGACCTGGTAGAAAGAGGCATCTATCTGTCGGTGGAAATGCTGATTTGGTGGAACAGTTTCATGTGAATGGATCAAGCAAGACTTTAATTTCTTTTTTTTCTGTAAAGGGGAAATTCTTTTTAGCTCACATTATGCTTTCTAGATGCTTCTTGACACTATCACTGGCAGGAAATTGAAAGTCAGAGTGCAGTTGGCAAAGACTTTAGTGGCCACAAAAGGCATCAGGAAGCGTTGCAGGAAAGATATAGCAATAGACTTATATACCGCTTTACAGTGCTTTACAGCCCTCTCTAAGCAGTTTACAGAGTCAGCATATTGGTCCCAATAACAATCAGGGTCCTTATTTTACCAACCTCAGAAGGATGGAAGGCTGAGTCAACCTTGAGCTGGTCAGGATTGAACTGCTGAACTGCTGGCAGCATGCAATCAGCAGAAGTAGACTGCAATACTGCATTTAACCACCATGCCACCACAGCTCATCTATGTACATATAGATCTAAAAATAATTGCATGTACATAGAATAATATCCCTGCCAAAGTATCGTACAGTGGTACCTTGGCGTTCAACTGTTTTGAAACTCATCAAATTTGATACTCAATGCATTTCGATGCAAACTCTGTTTGAGCCACGGTGGCACAGTGGTTAGAGTGCAGTACTGCAGGCTACTTCTGCTGACTGCCGGCTGCCTGCAATTTGGCAGTTCGAATCTCACCATGCTCAAGGTTGACTCAGCCTTCTGTCCTTCCAAGGTCAGTAAAAAGAGGACCCAGATTGTTGGGGACAATATGCTGACTCTGTAAACCGCTTAGAGAAGACTGTAAAGAATTAAAGCGTTATATAAATCTAAGTGCTAATGCTATTTGGTACTCAACACACAAGCTAGAACTTGCCATTGTCGGCTGCCTTATGACTCACTTATTCCTTATGAGAAAAATATCATTTGGTACTAATTGTTTTTGGTACACATTGCACCTCCTGGAACCGGTTAACTATGAGTACCGAGGTACCACTGTATTTCAAAATGAGATCAGCTCTTTTTGGTGAGCGTTGCTTTCTGGTCCCACCAATAAATACAAATTCTTTTTCAGCATGAACTCAGGCACTTAGCTGTCAGGTTTCGGGCACATGTGCCTGATCAGCTTTTCCTGGAAGCAGGGGCGAGTCAGCTTAAGTTTGAACTGGGCAGCCATTTCTCCCACCATGTGATTTTTCACATGCTCTATCAAATACTGTTCTCCATCTCCAAGGATCTGTGAAGCGGTCTGTTTTCTGAAAATCAACCAAAGCATTTGAAGATGAAGGAAAAGGAGGAAGAGAATCTTTTCCTTGTTTCTGCACAACTTTTTTTAATCCAGGAAATCCTGCCACAGAACAGGTAATTTAGCCTGTTATTAGGCTGTGTAAATGGCAAGGATTGCCTTTGCAACCATCAGAAAAGATTTGTAATAACTGTTCTGAGCTTGATATTGTCTCGAGATGTGTGCAGCTCCCAAGATGCTCAGCAAAGGCACGTGTTGGCTAGGAATTCTGGGAACAGGAGTCCTAGCATAGCTGCACCTGCTAAATTCCTGGATACTGGGTACCTTTTAAGGATGCTGGTTGCCATTGTTTTAAGGAAACTCGTATGAAGATATTTGGCGTATGTTGCAGTATGTCAGTGATGTATATTTATAAAATGTCTCCAGACAACCAAAACATGTCATGTGCCAGGTTATGAGTGCTTTATTTGTTCAAAAGGAAGGTGACCCTGATTTGAAGATAATCCCCATATAAAAGGAAGATTAGAGAGGAAAATCTCATTAGTCTGTATGGCCACCTTCAGAAAAAATACGAAGGAATCTTTTTCATTTAAACATTTTCCAGGTAAAAACCGAACCATGGTGTAATCCTGTATGCATTTGTTGCATTTATTTATGCATTTGTTGGACAAGAAGTCATTATCCTCAATAAATATAAATACATTTAAAAAAAATAATGAGAAAAGCAATCCACGGAAATTTAAAACAACCATTAAGTTTTTAGGGTACTGCAGTACTTGCTTAAAATAAAAGTAAACTTCCAAATCATTTTTTTTTTCAGACTAGAGGAGATTGTCTTATAAAATAACATTTCAGTTGACTTTTTGGTAAAATATCTGAACTGTAGAACTAGATCAACAATACAAGAAAGGTGTCGGCTTCTATTTTGCTGTACTTGTTCAAACAGTCACTTGCCTGAACATTTTAATTTATCCTGCATTGAGCGAGATAAGGACACTTGAGGGTTTCCAGAGAAATGGCAGCTAACAGCGAATAGTTTGGCATAATAATGAAAAGGTTAATGAAATACAGGACTTTTTGTGCCAAAAAGGTCTTAGGTATTCTGTGCTCATTTAGCCTGAAGTCTGAACATCTGCAATTTTTCAGTTTTGTTTCCAGAACCTTTGAGACTTATTTGTATATCCTGTCTGAGAAATAGTTGCATTTCTCTTTATATTTCTCGCTTGACAGAATCTTGAAAAACCGATCTAAAGTGACCACATGATCTTCATATGATCGGACTCTGTTTAGACCCTCCTTTGTTTGTCCTCAGCTAATAACTCTAATTCAGAGATGAGCAAACCAGGATTCGGGATTTGTATTTAGCAGCAAGCAAATTATGGAGCAAGATCTGATTCAGTTCAGCCAGTTATACAAATAGTCGTTTTTACATGACAAAGACATATTTGCTTTGTTATTTACCTTCATATCTTTCTTGGCAGCTGCTGCTTAACTATACCGGGCCATTTTATCCTTGATTCATTTTGTAGAGGGGTTCACTTTGTTTCAGAGAAGAGTAACGAAGATAAACAGATAATCAGAGTTGGAAGGGACCTTATAGGTCATCTAGTCCAACCCCCCGCCCAAGCGGGAGATCCTACACCATTTCTGACAAATGGCAGTCCAATCTCTTCTTGAAGGTCTCAAGTGATGGAGCTCCCACAACTTCCGAGGGCAACTTTTGTTCCATGGGTTGATTGTTCTCACTGTCAGAAAGTTTCTCCTTATTTCCAGGTTGAATCTCTCCTTGGTCAGTTTCCATCCATTATTCCTTGTCTGGCCTACAGGCACTTTAGAAAACAGCTTGATCCCTTCCTCCCTGTGGCAGCCCCTCAAATATTGGAAGACCGCTATCATGTCTCCCCTGGTTCTTCTCTTTACTAGACTAGCCAAGCTCAGTTCCTGCAACCATTCGTTGTATGTTTTAGCCTCCAGTCCCCTAATCATCCTGGTTGCTCTTCTCTGTAGTCTTTCTAGAGTCTCAACATCTTTTTTGTAATGTGGTGAACAAAACTGGATGCAGTATTCTAGGTGTGGTCTTACTAAGGCTTTATAGAGTGGTATTAGTACTTCCTTTGATCTTGGTTGTATCCCTCTGTTAATACAACTTAGGATTCATTAGCTTTTTTGGCTGCTGCTGCACACTGCTGGCTCATATTTAGCTGGTTGTCCACTAAGACTCCAAGATCTCTCTCACAGTTCCTGCTATTGAGCCTTGTTTCACCCAGTCTATATGTGTACTTTTGGTTTTTCTTGCCTAAGTAGAGGACTTTACTTTTCTCTACATTGAATTTCATTTTGTTAGATATGGCCCAGTATTCTAGTCTGTCAAGATCCACCTGGATCTTGAGCCTATCTTCTTCGGTGTTAGCTATTCCTGCCAGCTTAGTATCATCTGCAAATTTGGTAAGTTCCCCTTCTATTCCCTCATCTAAGTTGTTAATGAAGATATTGAAGAGTCCTGGGCCTAAGATGGAACCTTGTGGCACCCCACTGCTTACTTCCCTCCATGTAGACTTAGACCCATTAAGGACTACTCGTTGAGTACGGTTTGCCAGCCAGTTGCCAGTCCATCTAGTGGTGGTGCTATCTATTCCACTTTTTTCTAGCTTACCAAGAAGTAGGTTGTGGTCTACTTTGTCGAATGCCTTGCTGAAATCTAAATATATTACGTCCACAGTATTTTGCTGGTCTACTAATTTAGTCACTATGTTGAAGAATGAAATGAGATTGGTTTGGCATGATCTGTTTTTAACAAACCCGTGTTGACTGCTAGTTATTACTTTACTTGTTTCTAGATGTTGGCAGATCTGTTTTTTTTATTATCTTTTCCAGTATCTTCCCGGGTATTGATGTTAGGCTGATTGATCTGTAGTTTCCTGGGTCTGTTTTTTTTCCCCCTTTTTGAAGATGGGAACCACATCAGCTCTTTTCCAGTCCTCTGGTAGTTCCCTGGTGCTCCAGGATTTTTGAAAGATATGGTGCAGTGGTTCTGAGATGACCTCTGCCAGCTCCTTTAAAACTCTGGGATGTAATCCATCAGGCCCTGGTGATTTGTGTTCATCAAGATCAGACAGGTGTTCTCTTAGTACTTTTTTGCTTATTTTAACTTTTATTTCTGGTCTGCCTTTTACAGTTATGTTTTTGGTGGGTTGAGCTATAGTTTCTTTTTGAGTGAAGACCGATGCAAAGAATGAGTTAAGCAATTCTGCTTTCTTTCTGAAAGGGAAGTCGGGCATTTTCTAATCTATCCTGGAGGGTGAAATCTTCTCATGCCTTTAGACTTATGATCTGCCACTGACAACAGCAGTTGAGCAGCTGGGGAAAAAAAAGTGGATTACTATTTCAAGCCTGCTTGTTTCTTAATACTTTCCCTTTCAAAGTGGAACGGTTTTGGTGTTCATGTGATGATCACCCGTTTCCCAAGAGTAAGTGGAAGTGTAGCTCCAATTGGTTATGTTAGGGTTTTTTTTTTAATTGGTTGTTGAATCGTAAGCATTTTAGAAAAAAAAACAGAACACTTGAGTGGAAAAACAATGCAAGATAAAGGAAACTTGATAAGTCATTGCAGCTGGAGGCGAGGAAATCAATTAATCCTTAAAACCCATCTGAAAAGCTCATTGTGCATCATACTTTAATTTTTATGCCTTGTGCTACAGAACGTCGTGAGACGATGAGCTGCTGTCTAGACGGTGGATTGCTCTTAGGATTGGCAAGCTGGGGGGCGACCTGAATGGGCAACGTTGTGGTTTTCAGTTACAAAAGCAATTGTTTTTTATTTCACAACTTTGCTGTTTCCTCCAGATTAGGCGGAAGTGACAAGTGTCCACTGCCTTTTATTTATTTATTTTGTCTCTATCTGAAAAAGATGACCGGCCTCTTCCCCAAATAATTTAATTTTAAAACAGGAGGGTTGTTTGTGTGTTATCAAGAGGATGATAACAGAAGCAAGCAAGGTTCTTTTTTTTTTTGGTCTAATTTTCTTCGGGAAGTAAACGGGAGGAATTCAATGCAGGTTCTCTTTATCCTTTGCAAAATATAGCAATGCTGAGGTGAACTGAGTGGATCCTCTTTCATTCCTGTCTTGTAGGAGTTCAGGTAATCCTCGGCTTACGACCACAACGGAGCTCAATATTTATGTTAAGTGAGGACAGTTGTTAAGTGAGTTTTGCCCTCATTTTACGACCTTTCTTGCCACCGTTGTCAAGTGAATCATTGCAATTAAGTTAGTAACATGGTCGTTAAGTGACTCTATCTCCCCCATTGAATTTGCTTGTCAGAAGGTCACAAAAGGGGGGTCACATGACCCCAGGACACGGCAAACGTCGTAACTAGGAGTTAGTTGTCAGGCATCTGAATTTTGATCATGTAACCATGGGGATGCTGCAGCGGTGGTTAGTGTGAGAAATGGTCATCGGTCCCTTGTAACTTTGAACGGTCACTAAATGAACTGTTGTAGTAAGTCGAGGACTACCTGTTCTGCCTTTCTCATCCCTGGGTCTTCAGGTTTTGTTCGACTGCCACTCCCATGTGCTTGGCCATACCAGCATACCATCAAGCAAATATTTGTCAGGACGTGAGGGCAAAATGCAGCCAGTTTATTATGAGAGAAATATAATGAAGATCCTCACAAGAAAAGTAAACATGCTCTACTTGTCAGGTGGCACAATGAAAATCCCCTCTTTTGTGAGGAAGGCTTTGGGATCTCATGAGCTGCGAATGTACTGGCACCGGGTGAATTTCATCAGAGTGTGCCCACACACCAGAAAGTTTGCAGGATAACATAGGCCACAATCTCGCTGTTCTGACCAAGGCTTCCTGAGACCATAATGAAGCACACGCTTAGTCAAAATAACTCTTGTTTCATTTCAACACTGGGAATTATGTTCATTCTCAGCCAGTAATGAGTCCCAAAGAGTGCCTCGAGATAAGCACCCACCTTTCTCTCCTTTGAATTGTTGCCAACAATAAAAGTGCCAAATTAACTGTAAAAAATCAACCAAAGTACAAAGTCCACACAGAGAGATTCAAGGGTTAATTCGAACAGAGTGAACGACTTTGCTTCCTGCAAAGGATTCTCTACCTTTGCCTGTTCTTTGCACCTTATGGGAGAGCAGGGTGGATAAAAATTAATGATTTTTTTTTTTAAAAAATAAAAAAAATCAGATTTTTTTTTATTTAAATCGGATTTTTTTAAATAAAATGCTTTTTGAGGAAAATATATTACCATCCAAAGGTTATTCCATCACAGGGTGGATAAAAATCAATGATTTTTTTTTTTACAAAATCAAAGACACCGGATTTTTTAAAATTTAAATTGGATTTTTTTTATTTTTATCAAATTTATTTTAATAAAATACCTTTGGAATAAAATCAATCTAAATATAGTGTTCTATTTAAGATACATTAATAATTTAGTTTATTCAGCATGAAATGGAGCTTGGTTATGTAGCATTAGGCTGTATATTCTGCAATATTTACATTTTTGGTAAACTCATTCAACGAATCCAAGCTCTGCAAGCTAAGATAACATGCACTGCATTGATGCATTCACACAATTTCACAGCTGAGATGACAGTTGATCTTTAAAAAATATGATTTAAATCGAGTTGATTTAAATCAAGCCTCTTTACTAGTGATTTAAATCATGATTTAAATCAAATCCACCCTGTGGGAGAGTAATCACCTCCAAGCCTTACTCCCGAGTCGCCCCTTTTGTCTCAGCTGCTCTTGCCTTCTGACAGCTCTGCGCACACGCAGACTGGGAACAGGCTCCCCTTGTTCCTCTGCCTCACTGCTGCCAGACTCCGGAGGCTCCGGAGTCAACACATAACTCCCAGATGATCCTGGCTCCATCTCTGCATTGGACGCAGGACCCTCTCCCGTCTGGTCCCTGTTCTTCCCCACTGACCGATTCCGCTGCCATCTGCACAGGCTGCCGGCAGCGAACCAGAACCTTTGCCATGCGCCTCTCTCGCCATCTCCCCAGCAATATTTCCCACGTTGCCAGAAGAATCTTTTAAGGTACGATTGCAGTGGATTTTCTTTTGGAACCACTCCAAAAGTTGTGGGGCTGGGTCTAAAGTGATCCAGGCTGATTCTTTTACAGCCCATCAATTGGGTTATCTGTCAGAAATGGTGTAGGGCCTTCTGCTTGGGCGGGGGCGGGGGTTGGACTAGATGACCTACAAAGTCCCTTCCAATGCTGTTGTTCTGTTCTGTTCTGTTCTAGGAGAGCCCTCTTGGTCTATGGCAGCAAGTGACCACAAATGCTTATGCCTTTTAATAAAATCCAGTATTAGTTGGAAACAATGCTAAAGGGTTCCTGACACCGATGGGATTTTTTTTTCTTTTTTGATGGGATGATAGTGATAATTATGATTACGATACTTCCAGTTCTGAGAGAGAAGTAGGCAAAATAAGATCTAAGAGTCATTTAATGGGTGCTATTAAAATTGACATTAGGTGTTTTTAAGAGATAACCAATTGGAGCCCGAGGACAGGGTCAAACACATCGCTAGTTAGAATAGAATAACAGAGTTGGAAAGGACCTGGGAGGTCTTCTAGTCCAACCCCCTGCTCAGCCAGGAAACCTGGTACAATTACAGACAATTGGTTGTCCAATCTCTTCTTAAAAACTTCCAAGTGTTAGAGTCTTCACGACTTCTGGAGGCAAGTTGTTCCACTGATTCATTGTTCTAACTTTGGAGTTGAGAATAGAATAGGAAATGGAGTGGAGTGGAGTAGAGTAGGAATGGAGTCAAGTTGATAGAATAGAATTAGAATAGAATAGAATAGAATAATGAAAGAATGGAATAGAATAGAATAACAGTTGGAAGGGACCTGGGAGGTCTTCTAGTCCAGCCCCTTACTCAAGTAGGAGAACCTATACAATCTCAGACAAGTGACTGTTCAGTCTCTTTTTAAAAACCTCACTGGTTAATTGTCCTCACTGTTAGGAAGTTTCTCCTTAATTCCAGGTTGTTTCTCTCTTTGATTAATTTCCAAGCTCTCACGATGGACCTCCGTCCAGCCTCCTGTCAATTCCATTAACTCTTATTGTAGTGTCAATTTGGCTTCAGTATTAGCAGATCAGGTTCTTGTACATAGCCAGTGATGAAATAAACACTTAGGGCTTTGAACTCTGCTCTGTTTCTGGTTTCTTGCACCCCTGGCAGTTGGACTTGCCAAGAGTCACCACTGCTAAGGAGTCACCTTTTGGTCCTCTCTGACGTCTCTCTTGCAGATCATTGTAGATGATGACGACAGTAAGATTTGGTCGCTCTACGATGCAGGACCCAGGAATATCCGGTGCCCCCTCATATTCCTCCCGCCCGTCAGTGGAACGGCGGACGTCTTCTTTCAACAGATTCTAGCCCTGTCTGGATGGGGTTACAGAGTCATTGCTGTGAGTGTCTTCGGACAATCCTGTGTTTCATTTCTTGAATTTGTCTTCAAGGCAGGGGGCAGAGGCTTGGGGTCATGACTCGGGAGGCAGAGAATAGATGGGGTTGGCGGGGCCAGTCAGAGATGGTATTTGCCAGTTCTCCGAACTACTCAAAATTTCCACTATCAGTTCTCCAGAAGTGGTCAGAACCTGCTGAATACCATCTCTGCTTCTGATCCCTATTTGGGTAGGGCTGTTCTGCCACCTCAATACATTTTATATTAGTTTTTGTCTAGACTTAAACTACCATGTCTAAATTTCTATATTTAGACTTTGGAGGCCACAAAAACAATACTAAGTGTACTTGTGAAATTGAAGCTTGCAGTATTTACTCACTGTTTTTTTAATTTTGCAATTATCAGTAGATTCCCCATTTCAAGAGTTGGAGATGGTTTAGAATTGGAGATGGTTTAGAATAAGATAAATCAATAAGAAAACCGTCAACAATCCAACTAACTTCCGTAGGTAAAGCCACTCAAGAACCACAAGATCTAAGCAGGTCTTCACTTTAGTTTATTTTGTTGTCCTTGCATCTCATACAACGAAATTAAACGCCATCTTCAGTGTACATTATAACTATAAAAATAAAACCCAAACACACATCCTTCACATTCTATACAATTGAATTGAATACCCCTGATATTGCATTAATATTGCCTTATACAGTAGCATTCAATAGAGTTACTGCCCTGGGACAGAAGCTGTTTTGTCCTTGTTTTTATTATCCTTACCATCTGCCAGATGATAATAGTTCAAAAAAAAGAGTGCCCAGGATGAGATGGATCTTTGAGAATGTTTTGAACTTTCTTAAGGCAGTGGGAGCTATAAAGCTCTTCCAAAGAGGGGAGAGGGCAACCCATGATCTTCTGGGCAATGACATTAACCCTCTGGAGTGCTGTCCTATCTGCCACTGTGCAATTGGCAAACCATACAGAGGTGCAGTAAGTTAAAATACTCTTTATGATGCAGCAGTAGAAGGTCACCAGCAGTTTTTCATTCAGCTGTTGTTTCCTGAGAACTCTCAGGTAGTATAATCTCTGCTGGGCCCTTTTGACCAGGGCTGCAATGTGGGCACCCCAAGTCAGGTCCTCTTTTAGGGTAACACCCAGAAACTTAAAACTGGCCACTTGCTCCACTCGGTCTCCATTGATAAGCAAGGGCTGGATGTCTGATCTGTCCCTTCTATAGTCCACTATAAGCTCCTTGGTCTTATTGGTATTGAGGACCTTGGTCTTATTGTCTCCACACCACAAAAGCAACCGGTCCACCTCATCTTGATAGGCAGGCTCCCCCGGAGATGAGTTCCACCACTGTTGTATCATCTGCAAATTTAGTAATAGTATTACTAGGGTGAGTGAGAATGCAGTCATACATATGAAGAGTATGGAGTAAGGTCTTTTCTTCAAAATGAGATTTCCCCAGTTAAGATGCAATTATGCCTCTGCTCCGAGTTTATCCGCTGAAAATGTTGAAAGTTGCAATTAAATTTCTATGAGGGTACCCTGCATTTTTTCCTGTTTTTGTTTTCTGTTTTTTTTTTTACCGTTTTAGTTACAGTATCCAGTTTATTGGGAGATCTTTGAATTCTGCGATGGATTCCGGAAGCTGTTAGATCACCTACAACTGGATAAAGTTAGTGCTTACAATAAAATGTTAGGTAAAAAGCCTAGAGTTTATTCATGTTCATTGGCTCAACCGAGAGAGAATCTCCTTAGTCTGTACTGAGTCACTAACCTATTAATCTTAGGCATTTGTTTCCTTATCAGATTTCTAAACTGGTCCCTTGCTGGGTGATGTACAATGTCAAACACCAACAGTAGGATCAAAAGCAATAAAAGTATTAACAATTGGGAAGAAAAGTGAGGTTGTTTGAAAAAAAAGTGGAACCTCTTGGAATACTTGTTCTGCCTTCCTTGTAACAGACATGAAACCAAAGATACTTTTTATAGGAGTATGAAAACAAACTCTTACTTTTTAATAGGACTTCAAACCCAAAACAGAGCATTCCTCACTTGAAACGGAGCTATTTTGAAGAGCAAACACATCCCAAATTCTGCAGCCACCTGCCTTGCATTCCCAATGGGCTTTTAAATTTAAGATGCTTTGATTCAAAACATTCTACCTGCCCCTAAATTTTTGCATAACGGTTTAACACAGCTTCTGAACTGATGCTTGCATAAATAGTTTATTTTTTTAAAAAAAGTGTACATCAACTTAAAAGAGCATTTATGTAAGATCCAGGGTTTGTTTACTGATAAAATGAATATATTTTCACCAAACAGATGTTTCTTTATTTCTGGGAGGACTATTCTATTGGATAATCACTGATAAAAATATTCAGAAAATACAAGTGGAATGGGGAAGTAGTGTTTTTATTTGATATGATTCGTTTCTGCGGGTGAGGGGAACCAACAGGAGATGGCAGAGATTGTAGAATGAAAATGAGAGGTTAATTGGAAAGTCCATTGTCTGAACCTTTAATGTGATTACCGAATTTGCCATAAATCAGGGGTCTCCCATCATGGCAAATTTAAGACTTGTGGATTTCAATTTCCACAATTCTGGGAGTTGAAGTTCCCAAGTTGCCGAAGTTGGAGATCCCTGCTGTAAATGTTTTTTGCTTGCCTCTTGATCTGCCAGTAGGTGGAAACTGATCTAATTGCCAAATGCTTGGAACAGTAAAATGTGTTCGATAAAAAGAAAAATAATCAAGAGGATTTTTCTTTCATTGTTTTTAATATCAGGTTCACCTTTTTGGTGCTTCATTAGGAGGTTTCCTTGCTCAGAAATTTGCCGAGTACACCCACAAATCCCCCCGGGTCCAGTCTTTGATTCTGTGCAACGCTTTCAGCGATACCTCGATTTTCAATCAGACGTGGACAGCAAATAGGTAAGATGCCAATCGATAAATCCGTGTTTGCCTTTTTTTTTTTAAGAGACAAACCCTGTTACACGATTGTCAGAACATGCCGGCTGTGAAGTTTGGAGCTAGGCACAATGAGGGCAAGAGCCTCTTGGTGGAAGTAGGGAAGACGGGTTGAAGCTGAGACCTGATGTTACTGCAAAGGGTTCAGATGCTGTTCCTCTCCTTCTAAGGGTTTTTTTTTTGAGTTTGAAGCATTTTGCATACTTGTTCATCTCTCCCATTGGGAGACGAGTCCAGGTTGTGTGCTCACTTTTGAAGGCAGAACATTTGTTTGGGATTCACACAGGGGTGGGATTCTGTCAGTTCGGGCGAAGTGGATGTTAAATTGGCAACTGGTTCGCTGAACCGGTATTGGCTGCCCCTCTCAGGAGTCTCCATGTGGCCCATTTTCTTTTCTTTGTTCTTTTAATAAAGTTTTATTTGGATTTTCACAAAACATAATACAAATAAGATATCTTTTTTTTTGAGAACAGCATGATCCCGAGTTGTCACTTTTCCATACAGACATAAACTCAATTACATGTTCTTCTTGTCTATTCTATTCCATATCTTATAACTATTTTCACATTTTCTCGGTAATTTTTCCCTTCCTTTGCTTTCTGCAAACTTATTTTTTAATTATCTCATTCCTTTCTAATTTTAATTACATATCTTTTTCTGAATTTCAGTGTCTTTCTAATCAACATTTTTATATTTTTATTCTGTCCTGTTTACAATTTCATATTTTCTTTTCTCATAAGACAAATTTTCCCCTGTAGTTACTAGACTGGAGTATTACACCTTTGTGTCTTTTACTTATTATCCATACAAATCTTATTTAGCACGTGGCCCATTTTCGATGCAGGTAAGTGCAGGGTCTGCCCAGAAGCTCTAGGAGGGGGAAAAATAGGCCTTCTGGAAGTCCGGAAACGGGCCTGTTTCCGGCTTCCGGAGGGCCTCCAGAGCCCGGGGGAGGCCATCTTCACCCTCCCAGAGACCCGAGGGAAGCCTCTGGACTCTTGGGAAGGTGAAAAACAGCCCGCACGGAGGTCCTGGCAGGCCACGCCCACCATGGTCACACCCACCCAGCGATTGGGCAATGAACCGGTTGCTGGGATTTTTTAATCCCACCCCTGGATCCACATTCCTTGTGTTTGAATAGAACTTCCCTTTCTGCAACTCACAAAAGCAGATTTTGGGATGGCTTCTGTTCTTTGGGAGAGCTGAGGGCCATCATGGTGAGCCCGAGGGAATGCATTCTGGAGTCCTGGAGCTGAGGGCCATCATGGTGAGCCTGAGGGAATGCATTCTGGAGTCCTGGAGCTTGGTTTGTGAAGCTTGGTTTTTATGGTTCTAGGAACCATCAAAAGTCCTGGCTAGCATATGCAAGCAAGGCTGCTAGTTGCTTACCCTGGAAGCATGGTTGTGTCAGCAAAGACACTTGACTTTAACAACTCTGAACTTGACTTCAAGAGGTTGCAGTGTGTCCACAAATAAACTGTGGTTTAGCCTAGTTTAATGAAAAGAAGGACTAGGGGTGACATGATAGCAGTCTTCTAATATCTGAGGGGCTGCCACAAAGAAGAGGGAGTCAAGCTATTCTCCAAAGCACCTGAGATCAGGACAAGAATCAATGGGTGGAAACTAATCAAGGACAGAAGCAACCTAGAACTAAGGAATTTCCTGAAAATGAGAACAATTAACTTGCTTTCAGAAGCACTAGGTGTTCCAATAGTGGAGTTTGTAAGAAGAGATTGGACAACCATTTATGTGGAATGATGTAGGGTTTCCTGCTTGAGTAGGGGGTTGGACTAGAAGACCTCCAATGTCCCTTCCAACCAGAGGTGGGATTCTACCAATTTGCGCCCATTCGCTAGAACCGGTTGTTAACATTCTAAGCAGTTGGGAGAACCAGTTGTTAGAAGAAATTACTGGTCCAATTCTGTAAGGAAGGCAGGATGGAAACATTCTGGTGTTGCTTACAGAAATTGCCTCTCCGTTAACCCTTACTACGTTCTTGGCAGGACTAGACTTCCTGTCTTAGGAAGTTCTCTGGAGTTTTTTCCCCCTCCTTTGCTGGTATTTTGCTTGTGTGGAGCGACCATTCAAAGTTACAATGGCACTGAAAAAAGTGACTTATGACCGTTTTTCACACTGTTGCAGCATCCCTAGAGTCATGAGAGGCCAGGTGAGGAGATGCATGCCTCGATGTGAGCGATATTGAGTTGGCCACGCCCAGCCAATAACATAACCACCAAGCCATGCCCACCAACTAAGCCACGCCCACAGAACCGGTTGTTAAAAAATTTGAATCCCACCCCTGCTTCTAACTCTTTTACTCTGTTAAATATAGAGTTTCCTATTTCCATTTATTCAATTCAGAAATCCAACATTGCAAAGTCTGTTGCATTGTTATAAAAGCCAACCTCATTGGCTGCTCAGAAATCCTTGAAAACTTTGCTCTTCCTCCAAGCATTAGAACCTCTGCATTTATCAAGGAGTTGTTTATTTTTGCAGGGGAAGTTATTGATCTTTTTTTGTGGTTGTTCATTTGCATTAGTGTCTTAGTTCAACTGTTTTGTCAGCCACCCAGACTGTTTTGTTTAAGATGGGTGGCCATATAAATCTGCAAGATATATAATCAGTTTTTTTTTTTCTCCCCCTTGGATTTGAGGATTAAAGATATTTCATTACCCTAAAACCAGCCATAGACCTTAAAAAAGAACCTTGGTGGTGCAGGCTGTTAATCATCTAGCACTTAGTGCAAGCTGCCTGCAATTAGTGCAGGTTCGAATCCCACCAGGCTCAAGGTTGACTCAGCCTTCCATTCTCTCGGGGTAGGTAAATTGAGGACCCAAGATTGTTGTGGGCAATAAGCTGACTTTGTAAAAATGCCGCTTGGGGGGGCCAAAAAGCCCTAGTAATAAGCAGGCATATACAATGGAATGAAGGCTATTGCCGAGCACTTAGCATGGTGCTCCTTAGACTGTAAGCCGCCCTGAGTCTCCGGAGAAGGGCGGCATATAAATGTAATTAAAAAAAAAAAAAAAGTCCAACCATACAACATGTAATTTTGCACAACACAAAGTCAGCGCCATTAGATTATGCCTCTTCAGCTGAGAAGGAAAAGAATAAAAGAAATTAAAATTGGAAGTTACAGAGTAGAAAGCTTTGTCCCAATGGTGGTGTTCAACATTAAGTAGTCATTAACATTTGAAGTGGCCAACACTAGCTTAAATTCTAGCAACCTTCTAGGTAGGATATCTTTGTCTACAATAACGGATAAGATAATTTAATAGTCATCTGGGAATTGTTAAAAGATAGCCAGATCAGCCTTACTAACAGTGTGAAATCAGGTAAGCAGATTTGGGCAAAGAGGTCTTTTTAACTTGACAACACAGGGCTTCTCCTGAACTTGAAATCCTAACTTATCTTTATATTCCTCTCTCTTTCCAGCTTTTGGTTGTTGCCTGCTTTCATGTTGAAGAAAATTGTCCTTGGGAATTTTTCCTCTGGTCCCGTAGATCCTGAAATGGCTGACGGAATTGATTTCATGGTGGATAGGGTAAAGATCCATAACAGTGAATTTGGTTGTTTTGATGGTGTTCTGAAGTTTGTCCAGAAAATAGCAAAATGCTGTGTGCTTTCGATTTTCTTTTTTCCTTTTTCCTTTTTCTGTTCAGTGAGCTGTGTGTGTAGGTAGTCCTCAACTTACAACAGTTCTGTCAAGGTTCCTACTGATGGTCCCAACCCAGCAACCGCTACTGAGACAAGACAATCTCTTAATGCAAAACTATGTTAGAGTACATCATTTCGGCATAGAACAAAAGCAAAACCAGATCTGGCTAATTCCAGCGCAATTCAGTATAATTAAAATATAGAATCCTCCCTCTGACCAATTAGTGGAGGTCACATTGTCCAATTAAATGTCACAATATTGTTATGAAAAGGTATCTGGAAGGTCTGGCAAACACCTGCTGAAGTGACCTTGGTTCTCATGGGCTGAGTGCTTGATGGTTACAATCCACATTCCAATTCTCCCTTCTCTCCCCACCCCATAGTTAGTTGGTATGTTGAGAAGCAATAGCAGTGTAAGAGGTATCAGTACACTTCGAATCTTGACAAGTTCATTTAGTTACCGTTTGAAATTACAATGGCATTGAAAAAAGTGACTTATTGACTGTTTTTCATCCTTAACAACTGTGGCAGCATCCCCATAGTTACATGATCAGAACTCAGAGGCTTGGCAACTAGCTCATATTTAGGACGGTTGGTCGTTAAGTTATTGCGACCATAAGTCAATACATAACTAGACTCGGTTTTATAACTGGTTTTTGCCGTGTTTCCTAAATCTCTATGATTGTTAAGTGAATCGTGTGGTCATACAATTCCCGGGATCACGTGATCCCTTTTTGTGACCTTTTGACAAAGTCATTGGAGAAGCCACATTCACTCAAGAACCATGTTACTAATTGTAATTACTTCAGCGATTCACTTAAAGCTGTGGCAAGAAAGATCGTAAAATGAGTCAAAACCAGGGGTGGGATTCTACCGGTTCAGACTGGTTCTGTAGAACCGGTTGTTACGGTTCTGCGCTGTTTGGAGAACCAGCAAATCCTGCCCCTAGCTGACCCCTCCCCTCCCCACCCACCCTTCCCCGCTCAGTCAGCGCGCATGCCTGACATTGCTGACTGTGTTCTCCGCTGCCCAGTCACTCCTTAAGGTGTTTCTTTTTTTTTCCCCTCCCGATGATCAGCTGTTCCAACGATCAGCTGTTCTAGGATCCCCCTCACTGCCTTACTGCCTCGCCCAGAGGCTTCCTTGAGGCCCAGGAGGCCAAAAAGCAGACCGTGGGGTGGGGTTGTACTGCAAAAAAGAAACCACACCCACCCAGTCACATGGCCACGCCCACTTAGCCACATCCACAGAACCAGTAATAAAAATATTTGCATCCCACCCCTGGGCAAAACTCACTTAAACAAATGTCTCACTTAGCAATAAAAATGTTGGGCTCAATTGTGTTCGTAACTCGTGGACTACCTGTATGTATATATTAGGAGGCCTCCAAGATCCCTTCCAACTTTGGTATTCTGCATTCTATTTCTTGGTCGCCAGATTTCAGATCCAAATTAGATGGTTTCCGTTTCTTTGTTTTGTTTTTCTCAACGTCTGACAGCTGGAAAGTTTGGGCCAGAGCGAGCTGGCTTCAAGACTCACTCTCAATTGCCAGAATTCCTACGTTGAACCTCATAAGATCCGAGATGTCCCTGTCACCATCATGGATGTGAGCAACCTTGGGCATATTCCTAGCTGATAAGCATGAGATGAAACTGGGTTAGCTGGGTATTGGTTTGTGGGAACCTCCAATCCAGGAGGACCTGGGTCTATGGTAGTCGTACCGGCACCGTTTCCTCCAAGCATTGGGACCTTCTGGAATAAAAGAGAGAACTTTTATTCCCTTCAGGGAAAGTCCCTGAGCTCAATGATAAGGGATGGCAAAGCTCATGCTGGTTTTGACTTGTAGGTATTTGATCAGAGTGCCCTGTCTACAGAAGCCAAGGAAGAGATGTATAAATTGTATCCCAACGCCAGGAGAGCTCATCTTAAAACAGGAGGCAATTTCCCATATCTCTGCAGAAGTGCTGAAGTAAACCTTTATATCCAAGTAAGTCCTGCTCACTCATTCATTCTGTCAGCGTTCCAGGAACCCTCCTTTCCAGCCAATAACTCTGAGACAGACATCTTCTCAAAGATTGCTTTATTAGGATAGTAAACTGCCACATCTGTGGAATCCCGAATGTTAAAGTTTTCGGGCTTCCTTGCAATATTCAATACTACAAATCCATCCCCCCTTGGCCGTCATCACATCACATGGCCCAATCACGATCCGTCCTAAAGTAAGATCCTTATTTCATTCTGCACCATATTCAATGACCTTGAACTAACAAAAGAATTTTATTTTGTCTACTTAGAGATGCTCAATTTGAAATCCCCCCTCCCACTTTCTCAGGCTTGTGGGAGCGTGGGAATATCGAATCTCAATATGGCTTCCAAAGCTGACACATTCATTCATTCATTCATTCATTCAATTCACCCACCTGTCTGTCCATCCACCCAATTTATTTGTCACCTATCTCACAGTTCAGGCAACTCTGAGCAACGTTTTCCTCTCTCATGGGTGAAAGTAGAGTCAATGTCAATGTTTTATGGTTTAGAGGGGAAAAAAGGAATGAATAGATTCTACTTCTGTCCATCTGCCCTACTTAGAGATGCTCAATTTGAAATCCCCCCTCCCACTTTCTCAGGCTTGTGGCAGCGTGGGAATATCGAATCTCAATATGGCTTCCAAAGCTGACACATTCATTCATTCATTCATTCATTCATTCATTCAATTCACCCACCTGTCTGTCCATCCACCCAATTTATTTGTCACCTATCTCACAGTTCAGGCAACTCTGAGCAACGTTTTCCTCTCTCCTGGGTGAAAGTAGAGTCAATGTCAATGTTTTATGGTTTAGAGGGGAAAAAAGGAATGAATAGATTCTACTTCTGTCCATCTGCCCTATAGATACACTTGCTTCAGTTCCATGGGACCAGATATGCTGCTATTGACCCTTCCATGATCAGTGCAGAAGAACTAGAAGTCCAGAAAGCCAATCTCCAATCTAGCAACGAACAAGAAAAACCGTCGTAAACAGCTGATTAGCTGTTCTTTCATCTGAAGGGCCTCGCCTCTTTCCTTTATTGGCAGATGTCCTACTCAGTCACATCTGACCTCCCTCTTGTCTTTCTCTTTTCCCACTAAACTGGTTAGAATTGTATCCTTTAAACTCAGCTGGATGGATTTCGTTATATGAAATAAGGCTACGGATGCTCGCTCCCATTTCTGTTTCACAAGCTAAGTTTGGATAATAAAAGTTAAGGATGCAACTTTGGAAGACTCGTTTAAAAAAACAGAACGAATGCAACTTTCAGAGACAAACTTTTGGTACCAAAGCCTTCATTACTGTGCTCTTACAGAGAATAAATCTTTTTAATATATATGTATATATACAAATCTATATCTCCATGCAGAGAGGGGCTACTATGAACAAATTACAGATGACTGTAAGTTCATTTATAATTTGAATATTTAGTTTTAAACTATGTTGGAAGTGTCAATGTTGCTGTTACATTACTTTATATATTGTTGCCGCTTAATGACTTGAAATCAAAGGGTTTTTTTGTAAAATTAAGTTGCTATCATTTTTGAATAAAATTTTAACTAGGCGTGGGAAGGATCCCAGTTATTCTGCTATGAAGAACTTGCAAGGTAACAGCTTTGCTTCGTCCTTAAGGTTTGGAGTTTGTAGTATCCTGCCTGACCTGGAGCCCTCCAGTTAGATTAGAATTTTACAAATTTTACAAATTCAGAATTTCCAGTTGTGCTCTTCATAATTCCAGAAGACTAAAGTTCATTGAAAGTTGAAGATGGTTATTGAGACCTGAAACAATTCAGGTTTCTTACGAAGTCACAGTTCCCAGGTTTTCAGGAACTACAAACAAATGAACTACACAAGAGAGAGGGAAACCATTTATTTGAAAACCAAACATTTTGACATTGCTTTAAAAATACAAAAACTTCATGACAAATTTAAGAAAAGTGTACTGTCTGTAGATAAAACACTGTCCTATCAGCACGTGAGAACAAAACACTTTTGAATTTGAAAGTGCATATTTGTACAGCTGGAAAGGTGTGTGAGTGTGTGTGAATCCTGGGCCCAGGGTCCCCTCCAGGACTTTGGAACCAGAGCAAATAATGATGGAGACTGGGGACAGTCTCAAGCTTTCCCCCTGCAATTGGTATCATCCATCACCTGGACAGAAGCGACTTCAAAGTGCAAGGCATGACTTAGAGCAACTTCTTTCTGTCTTCCCTTTCGCCAGAGATGCTCAAAGAAAGTATGTAATGCACCTCCAGGCACCAGTCTTAGAGTTGTATCCTCGCCTACTGCCTTTCTGGCAGATCACAGCATAGGCCAGCTGGTGTGTAAATCTCTTCCTCAAAGGCAGGGGTCTTCAAACTTGACAGCTTTAAGACTTGTGGACTTCAACTCCCAGAATCCTTCCACCAGTCATGTTAGCTCAGGAATTCTGGGAGTTGAAGTCCACAAGCCTTAAACTTGCCACGTTTGAAGACCCTTGCTCAAAGGGAATGACCCAAGGTTGAAAGAGGCCAGGCTGAAGAGGCCCAGTCAGAGGCAGAGAAGCCAGCCACCCACCCTAGCTAGCTCCATGTGCATAGTTGATATATATATAGATATAAAACCATGAAGGTTGGCTGAAACAGTAAAATGGTCCCCCCCACTTGCATTCCTAAGCCACCTAGCATTAAATGTCATATGGATTGAGCCAGCTGTTCTCCCCAGATGTGGACATCCAAATTTGGAGTAATGTTCAACAAAAGGATGCAGTGAACTAAAGCAGAAGTTGCCAGGTCCCTATAGAGACCTGAGCTGCTGTTATATTAGTGAGACCTTGTGACTGTTGTAGTGTTAGTGCAACTAATTGTGGCTCTGTTTCCAGAAGACCTATATCCCTTGATTGTTCACAAAGCACCCTGAATCAGGTTAGCAAAAGCTAGCAGCCATAAGTGTGTTCCGTTGTAATTGGGGTCAGTTTTAACCACGGTTAAGTTTTGCTTGATGGCTCACCTTGGATAAGCTTATGGTTCAATTAATGCAGCAAATGAGATAATAACTAGGTGGAACGTGAACTCAAAAGAGTTTTCAAGACAGACCCATTGAGTCTTAAGAGGATCATTTTGCTATAATCTATGGCAAGAGTTGGATGTTGTGATATCTACAGGCATCAGAAATTTAGCCAAAGAAGAGTTTTCCAAAGGTGTTGGAAGGAAGCGAAAGAAATAAAGTATCTTAGAAGCAAAAGATGTGAGTTTCAAGGAAATTTTAAACTGGAAAATTTTCCCATGCAAACGAGCATGATCCCAATTAGCATATTCATCTCAGTGTATCCCAAGTCTGTACAAGTATTTGGGCTATATTATATGTTGGGGAGAGAGGCATAAAATCCCCACTTCTCAATATTTTAGAACAGTCACTTGAAAAGCAAGCATTGCACAACTTTTGAAACTCGGATTAATCCAAAGTTGGAGCTGCCAGATTATTGCAGACATTCTGGCTATGTGTCTAGAAAGCATGCTTTTAGGATAAGAAGGGTGAGCAGATTCCACTGAAGGAAACGCATCTTTAGGAACTCTTAATTGGAAAACAAAGATAGCAACATGAATAGGATAGAAACAAGTTAACTCTGGACTAAAAAAAAGATTATTAGCACCAGAGTGATGATTGTCCTTAGCAACGCAGGTTTGCAATCGGGTGCTGTGGTGTGAGGTGTAGCCAAAAGTTTTTAGAAACATTAGTTGTGTTACTACAACACAAGACAGCAGGAAGCTGAATGGATGCTGAACCTCACTGTGAGATTTTCCCAATTAAGGACACGTATAATTTTCCTGATTAAGGACATGTATGCCCTTCCTTGTGACCATTATTCCAGATAACCAAGTCAACGGGATGGCTAAGAATCTCCATAAACATTAAGTCCACGAGATCGTATGGCAATGATAAGAACAGATAAAAAAAGTCCCTTGCAAAGTCAGCTTTAGACTTTGTCTCAGACCTCGGGGAGGAAAAAATAAAATCTGTTATTTCCCCTTCTCTCCAACCGAGGCCCTACAGATGCATTGCTGTGATTTAAGAGACTGCCGATAAGACGGTTTACGTGGACCTGACCTGGATTGGAAAGGTTGCCATTCAAGATGACAAGAAGCCCTTGGAAATGGTGGCCCTTTTGATGCAAGTTCTGAAAGAAACCTCTGGCAGAGTTGCATGGTGGAGCCATGTTCTGAAGCACCTCAGCTCTCACATTGCTGAACACCTCCGTGGAGATGCGGGCGAATCTGCATTCGCTTGTTTCCGGATACTTTCTGTTGGAAGAGAAAACATACATATGTATCTAAGATGGATTTTAGCTTGATCCAGGTGATAGCAATAATACATAGACTTATATACCACTTCCCAGTGCTTTCCAGCCCCCACTGAGCGGTTGTTCCAACGTAGGCATCCTTAGAAAGCATAAAACACAATCTTAATCCTGACAAAACCTCTTTTATTTTCACGGCTGTGAATTAACGTTCATTCACAAGGCTTCACAAAGAGTCTTTCAGGGGAATGTTTATAAACGCCCACCTTATCACAGTTGGAATGCAGCCAGAGAACTAATTGCCAAATGCAGGGCAAGGCCAAACTTGACACAGAGTCAAACAGAACTTTTCTAAGCTTGAAATGACCAGATGAATTAATTGCTTCCTGCAAAAGCTCACCTCCCATTCGCTCCTCTTTTATATCCTATGACAGGGGCCAATCGTCTCCAAAGTGTGACCTTGCTCCTGAGTTGACCCTGCTTTCTCAATTGTTCTTGCTTTCTGGTAGCTCTGCACATGTGCAGGCTGGGAACCGGTTCCAGAAACTTCCCCGCATCACAGCTGTCCGAATCCAAAGGCGGCCAGCCTGCCCTGGCCCCCTCTCTGCCTCTGATGCAAGGCCCTCTTCCAGGACTTCCTCAGTCTCCAGAACCGGCCAAGATTCTTCCCCAACCTCCTCACTACTCTCCGACTCTGCTACCAGCTCCATCAACCGCCGGTGGGCCACAACAGCGATTTACAGAGTCAGTCTCTTGCGCCCAGCCATCTGGGTCCTCATTTTACCCACCTCGGTTGAGCCTGATGAGATTCGATCTGCCACATAGGCAGCCAGCAGCCAACAGAAGTAGCTTGCAGGACTGCACTCTAACCACTGCGCCACCATGGCTCTGATCCTGGACTGAACCAGCGCAATAGACCAAAGAGAAGGGCCAAGGCATCACCCTACCTGCTAAGTCACTCCTCCCGATGCTAACCAGCCCTTCATACAATCCTTTGATTGGGTTTTCTCCTGCCATGATGGTCCCATGAAGCCATATCAGCAGCATCCGATGGCCGTGTTCTCGGTAGCTTTTGGTGCCTGGCGAAAAAGGAAGAGCACAGGTGAAGTGAAATATTCCAAGATTATGGATTACGGATACCATAATAATATCACCTGTCATGACATTAACAAATGACACAAATGATGTCACTTCATTCATGATGTACTGTAGGCAGTTTGATGGATGACATGATGCACGGAAAGTCTCTTGATGCACATGGAGATGTATAATTTCCTGTTGTGACAGGTATATTATAACTAGACTTTGGAATCTCAGGATAGTGTTGATTAGTGTACATTTAAAGTGACAATACAGATTCCTGTTCTATTCTAGCTGCATGTCTTGCCACCTATTTGAGAGAGATTCCCTATCAGTTGAAATTAGTCCCATGTCCCCCTTTTCTATTTCCCTGGCCTAATATTATGGGACAATCTTATATTATTATGGTCCATCGCACAGCCAGATGGTCAGATTAGATTTGGCATTTTTATCCACCTATCAAGTCCTTCCTAAGGACCTATGATAGGCAGATGTTATTGTTTGACAGTGTTCAAGGCATTGTGGCAGGATATAAGCTGTTCTGAGTAAAGCTGCCTTTTGCAATTGACTGATGATGATTTTGTCAATGCCGAGGATGTTCAAATTGGGTTGTTTTGGGATTGAACCCAAGGTGCCTATTACTGTTGGTGCTACCTATTATTATTATTATCATCATCATCATCATCGTCATCGTCATCATCATCAATCGTTATTATTTCTGTTATATTGCCACTATCATAACTGAAAAGGCAGCATAGCAGCCAGATAATGAGTGGTTATGTTCATAGAACAAGTTTAAGCAAGTCAGATGAAGATCCATTGAGATTCATATAACCTGCTACACTTGGTAATCTTGGTAGCAGGATCATCTGTGAGGATGTGTGTGCCCAAGTAAGTGAAGATGGCAGCTACAAGGATGAAATCAAAGCCCTTTTTTTCATGCATGCTGTTTACCATCTTGACTATTTGACCCCTCCTTGCTGGTGCCCCTGGCTCCCCCCCCACCCCGGTTTAAAATATTGTGTAAATCCAGTTCAGTAGGTAAATATAGCAATAGCTATAGCACTTAGACTTATATACCACTTTACAGTGCTTTACAGCCCTCTCTAAGTGGTTTACAAAGTCAGCCTGTTGCCCCCAACAATCTGGCTCCTCATTTTATCCACCTCGGAAGGATGGAAGGCTGAGTCAACCTTGAGCTGATTGAACTCCAGACTGTTGGAAAAGTTAGTCTGCAATACTGCATTCTAACCACTGCGTCATGATGGCTGTTTGGTGTATATAGGGTAACATATCGTGTAAGCCCCAAATACAATAACCAAGTTAATGATGGGGCATGAATACAACTATGCTATGTGTGTGTGCGTGTGTTTATATCTTACCTATGCCAAGTTTTTTTTCTTTCTCTGTCAAACTTCCTCTAGTTTCAAAAGTTGTGTCATAGGCAGCTAGGCTCTGCATGGAACTAATTGATTCATAACAGTGTTTTCAAATCCAAATAGTCAAGTTGATTTATGGGTTCTTGTACTGTTGTAAAGAGCTAATGTGATGCCGCATTTAAGCATCAGGCTAAAAACCAGGAAACCACGTGTTTTAGTCCCATCCTGGGCACCAAGTTAGCTGTATAACCTTGGGCCAGTTCCAGAGGTGGTATTCAGCAGGTTCTGACCAGTTCTGGAGAACCGGTAGCGGAAATTTTGAGTAGTTCAAAGAACCGGCATATCTCACCTCTGACTGGCCCCGCCCACATCTATTCTCTGCCTCCCGAGTCCCAGCTGATCGGCTGGGTTTTCTTTGGTTGCCCTGCACAGGAGAATGGAGCTGGAAAGCAGGTTAGTGGGATGGGGAGGGAATGGGGATTTTACAGTATCCTTCCCCTGCCACGCCCACCATGCTATGCCCAGAGAACCGGTAATAACCATTTTTGAATCCCACCTCTTCCCCTCAGACCGAGGAATTACTTAAGAGGAAGTGTGGCAAACCACTTCTGAAAAACCTTACCAAGAAAACTGCAGGAAATCTCTTGAGAATTGGACACGACTTAACAGAAGAATAAAACTGCTGTAAGAATACATCTGATTTCAGAAGATTTTTTTTTCTGAATGGGCCTCATTGTGAATGCATTGAAAATGTCAGCAAAAAAGAAAGGGGAAGATCAGCTAATCCACACTTTGATTACTAGAACTGGATAAATAGGTTGCTTGCAGATACAGCCTCTGGAGCTAACGAATTATGTTAAATATTATAAGAAAGCTTCTTCCTTTTAATAAAGTGGAACAGTTTGAAAAGGCGCCACTAAGAGACCAATGTAGCTGCCCTCCGATAGTGTCTTTGAGTATGTCACTGCTCAAGGCTTTTGCTGAATTGCCAATGTTTGAATTTTTTAAAAAAATTACTGTAACTGTTTTCAATTGCTGTCCACTGGGGATTTAAAAAAACAGCTGAAAAGAATTTCCTGGCTTTCATTGGAGATGATGAAGGGAGCACAGTAGTAATTCAGCTTCCCCAGAGAGTTGGTCTCACTCACTGATACAGCTCTATTTTCTCTTTATAAAAGCTGCCTGGGGTGGAATATAACTAGGGAGGGTGGGAGACCAGAAAACCCAATTCAAACATGCTTCATCCAGCTTTTTTCAACATGAATAGCCGGTCACAGCTGAGCCAGCTAATCTCTTAATAAGGACTGGATGGCAGCCAGGTTAGAGAAAAATACTGGCTGGCAAAGCAGTTTTTGATTTTTTACTTCTCCTTTTTTCTTGCAAACCGCTTCTTGGTTTGGTCTCCTCTCTGAAAGAGACGCATCGTTCATATTTCATGAGATGTTCTCCTTCAGTGCTGGTCTCACAGTCGAAACGCTAGTCTTGCATTTTTAAAAAACCCAAGGCTACGGCTGTTTTAGCCTGTCTGAAAGACCCTAAAAAGAGTAACGAGAAGAAAAGAAAGATGATGAAGCGCCTGGAGGCTAAACCGTATGATGAACAATTGAAGGAACTGGGCAGTGGTGGGATTAAAAAAAAATTGACTACCGGTTCTGTTGGCGTGGCTTGGTGGGCGTGGCAGGGGAAGGATACTGCAAAATCCCCATTCCCTCCCCACCCCACTAACCTGCTTTCCAGCTCTGTTCTGTGCAGGGCAACCAAAGAAGACCAAGCCGATGAGCTCAGACTCAGTGGGAGGCAGAGAATAGATGGGGGAGGGACCAGCCAGAGGTAGTATTTGCCAGTTCTCCAAACTACTCAAAATTTCCACTACCGGTGCTCCAGAATTGGTCAGAACCGGCTGAATACCACCTCTGGTTACTGGGTATGACTAGTCTAATGAAGAGAAGGACTAGGGAGGATCTGATAATTGTCTTCCAATATTTAAGGGGTTGCCATATAGAAGAGGGAGTCCACTTATTCTCCAAAGCACCTGAGGGCAGAAGAAATAGTAACAGGTGGCAGATTAAGGCAGAGAACCAACCTTCTAGCTTGCCTCTAGAAGTTGTGGGTGCTCCAACATCAGATATTTCCAAGAAGAAACTGGACAGCCATTTTTCTGGAATAATATAGGATCTCCTACTTCAGCAACGGGTTGGACTAGAAGATCTCCAAGATCCCTTCCAACCCTATTATTCTATGTTCTAGGAAAGTTAGACCCTCTTCATAATACAGATAGAACTTACAACCATTTGTTTAGTGATAGTTCAAATTTATAATGGCACTGAAAAACAGTCACTCATGATCAGTCCTTGCTCTTAGGGTTGCTGTAGCATCCCCATGGTCACGAGATCAAAATTCGGAGCCCTGGCAACCAGTATGTAATTTATAAGGTTTGCAGCATCCAAGGTTCTGTGATCGCCAGTTATGACCTTTCCAGATGACTTTCCACAAGCAAAGCCAATGGGAGAAGCTAGATTCACTTAATAGCATGTGTTGTGGTTCACCAGCAGCCGGTGCAGACGGCAGCGGAATCAGATAGTGGGGAAGAAGGGGGACCAGTCTGGGAGTCTGGAGAGGACTTGGACGAATCCGATGCAGAGATGGGGCCAGGACCACTTGGGATCAGGGGAGCCTATTCCCATTGCACGTGTGTGCAGAGCTGCTAGAAGGCAAGAGCAGCTGAGACAAAAGGGGCGACTCAGGAGTAAGGCTTGGAGGTGATTGCCCCTCCCCCTAAGGCATAAAGGACATGCAAAGGTAGAAAACCTTTGCAGGAAGCAAAGTCGTTCGCTCTGTTCAGATTAATCCTTGAAGCTCTGTGTGGACTTTGTACTTCGGTTATTTTTTTACAGTTAATTTGGCACTTTAGTTGTTGGCAGCAATTCAAAGGAGAGAAAGGTGGATGCTTATCTCGAGGGACTGTGAGACTCATTACAGGCTGGGAATGAACATAATTCCCAGCGTTGAAACAAAACAAGAGTTGTTTTAACTAAGCGTGTGCTTAATTATGGTCTTGGAAGCCTTGGTCAGAACAGCATGATTCACTTGACTGAAGTCATTAGTTTGTCAACCATGGCAAAAAAATTTTTTTTTCATAAAATCAGATATGACTCACTTAGTGTCCTCCTTGGTTAGAAGTGGAAATTCTGGTCCCAGTTGTACTTGTAAGTTGAGGACTGCCTGTAGACCTGATCTTGGGCTAAGCGCATGGCCGCCTTATATGTTCAGGAACCACTGGAATGGGGATCTCGGTCCCTGGTCTCCTATTCAGCAGCAGGTGGGAAGAAAGTCATTACTGTCACCTACCTGTCCACTGGTGTTCAATTGCACGGATGTGCGCCTCCGTGAATTTCCAATAATGTGCAAGTTTCTTCCACTCGTTGGCCTTGAGGTATTTGGTTGCGAGCCGCCATATCACCGAACGGATATGTTGCGTTTCCAGCCGGTGGTCTTGCTTGAAAGTTAAATGCTCGGTTATCCAGGAATCCGAATCACTGTTGAGGTTATCCTGGAGATAAAAGGTCACAATTTCCATCATGGTTCACAGTATGAACCCAGATACTTGTGGTTATTCAACAAACCATGGTTAAAACACCCCATGGTTTTGTTTAACGATTGATTACAGTCTCTTAATATCACTGTCTTGCCGAGCAAGATTTGATCCCTGTAACAGCTCTTCTATAGGGGGGAAATGGAGGAGCTGTAGAGCAAATCATCCCCACAGATCCAAACATGGAATGGATTATAGCACTTAGACTTATATACCACTTTACAGTGTTTGATAGCTCTCTCTAAGTGGTTTACAGAGTCGGCATATTGCCCCCAACAATTTGGGGTCCTCATTTTATCTACCTCGGAAGGATGTGAGGCTAAGTCAACTTTATTATATCCTTTTTAACTGACTTCTAATTCTTCATCTACCTCTGAGTAGTACACAAACCTGGTTTGTCATGGTTTGTTTAATCTAATTTTGCCCAACCTTGGCAACTTTAAGCTTTGTGAACTTCAACTTCCAGCAGGCTGGGGAATTCTGGGAGTTGATATCTTCACAGTTTAAACTTGCCAAAGTTGAAAAACACCGATCTAACCACTAGACATCTAACCATAGCTTACATCAAAACCAGTAAACTATGAATTATGAATCAACACACCCTGAGGACTCAGTTCACCCAATGCCCTAAGCCCAAATCCAACAAACCACAATATGAATTAGAGTAAGATGTCCACCAACCCTAAGTCTTTGGATGTTCCAGCCACATTATTTATTTATTTATTTATTTATTTAACTTTTATACCGCCCTTCTCCCTAGGGACTCAGGGCGGTGTACAGCCAATCTAAAACCCCAACAATAATACAAAAGTTAAAAAAGATTAAATTAGATATTTGGCCGAATAAAAAGCCCACCCCACCCCCTTAAAACCCCCAAATTAAAATTAATGGAGACACATTAAAACCCTCTCTCAGCCCAGGCCGGCCTGCTCGAAAAGCCAGGTCTTCAACGCGCGCCTGAAGGACCTCAGGTCCATGCCGGTACGCAGTTCCGGTGGCAGAGTATTCCAGAGGGCAGGGGCCGCCACAGAGAAGGCCCTACCCCTTGGGACCGCCAGGCGACACATGGCAGCCGACGGAACCCGGAGAAGGCCTTCCCTGTGTGCTCGCACTGGCCTGCTGGAGATCACCGGTAGGATGCGGTCCTGTAGGTAACCTGGTCCAATGCCATGGATCGCCTTAAAGGTCAGAACCAGAACCTTAAAGCGAACCCGGAAAGCCACTGGCAGCCAATGCAGCTCGCGCAGGAGAGGCGTCACGTGGGCGCTACGTGACGCCCCCATGATCACCCGCGCGGCCGCATTCTGCACCAGTTGGAGTCTCCGAGTGCTCCCCGCAGGGAGCCCCATGTAGAGGGCATTACAATAGTCCAGGCGAGAGGTGACAAGGGCCTGAGTGACCGTGCGCAGGGCGTCCCGATCCAGAAAGGGCCGCAACCGGTAGATCCGACGGATCTGATGAAATGCCCCCCTGGAGACGGCCGCGACATGGTGTTCAAGCGACAGCCGCACATCCAGGAGGACTCCCAGATTGCGAGCCCTCTCTGTGGGGGGCAAAATTTCCCCCCCAATAGCCAGCGACAGAGTCAACTGGCTATATCGGGGCGCCGGGAACCACAGCCACTCGGTCTTGGATGGGTTGAGCCGGAGCCTGTTCCCGCCCATCCAATCCCGCACGGCCTCCAGGCACCTGGACATAGCCCCCACAGCATCGTTGGGGTGGTCCGGGGTGGAGATGTATAACTGAGTGTCATCTGCATAGAGATGACACTTCACCCCAAGACCACGGATGATCTCGCCCAGCGGTTTCATATAGATGTTGAACAAAAGAGGGGAGAGAACCGACCCCTGAGGCACCCCACAAACCAGGGGACTAGAGGTGGACCTCTCCCCTCCCGCCAACACCAATTGCGAACGGTCGGAGAGGAAGGAGGAGAACCATCGAAAGACGGTTCCCCCAATTCCCAACCCCTCCAACCGTCGCAACAGGATACTATGGTCGATAGTATCGAAAGCCGCCGAGAGATCTAATAGGACCAGGACAGAGGAGAACCCTCTGTCACGAGCCCTCCAGAGATCATCAACCAACGCGACCAATGCCGTCTCAGTGCTATGCCCAGGCCTGAAGCCCGATTGGAACGGATCGAGGTAAGTTGTTTCCTCCAGGTACTGAGGAAGCTGACGTGCCACCACACTCTCAACAACCTTCGCCACAAAGGGCAGGTTGGAGACTGGACGAAAGTTATTTAAAACAGCTGGATCCAGGGAAGGCTTCTTGAGGAGGGGCCGCACCACCGCCATCTTCAGGGCGGTCGGGAGCGACCCCTCTCTCAGAGAAGCGTTGATAATCCCCTGGAGCCAGCCTCGTGTCGTCTCCCTGGCGGCCGAAACCAGCCAGGAAGGGCACGGGTCCAATAAACAGGTGGTGGCATTCAGACTCCCCAGCAACCTGTCCACACCCTCGGCGGTCACAGGATCGAACTCTCCCCAAATAACATTCACAAGACCTGCCCCGGACACCTCCCCCGGGACCATCCAATTGGAGTTAAGCCCCTCCCGGATCTGAGCGATTTTATCATGCAGGAATCGAGAAAACTCCTCTGCTCTACCCTGCAAGAGGTCATCCCGCGCTCTCGGTTCGAGCAGAGAGCGGGTCACTCTAAACAGGGCGGCAGGCCGATTTCCTGCCGACGCAATAAGGGCGGAGAAATACGAAGATTTCGCCGCCCCTATCGCCACAAGGTAAGTCTTAATATGAGATCTTACCTGTGTTCGGTCAGATTCAGAACGAGTCGCCCTCCAAATGCCCTCTAGACGTCTTTTCCGGCACTTCATCTCCCGTAGCTCCTCCGTAAACCACGGAGCCAAATGGGATCTGTGCCGGGTCAGAGGTCGCAGAGGCACAACTCGGTCTAGAGCCCCGGCGGCCAACCTATCCCAGGTGGCCACCAGGTCTCCAGGCGAGCTGAGAGCCAGAGATTCAGGAAATGGCCCAAGCTCCCTCTGGAACCGCTCCGGGTCCATTAGGCGCCTGGGGCGGAACCATCTAAGTGGCTCCGCCTCCCTGCGGTGGGGGGTGGCGGAACAGAAGTCCAGTCTAAGGAGGGAATGATCTGTCCATGACAAGGGAGTGATGACTAAATCCCCGCACTTACAGTCATTCGACCACTGCCCAGAGACAAAAATCAGGTCCAGCGTGTGTCCTCCTATGTGAGTGGGAGCAGAAACTAACTGGGTCAGGTCCATGGCCGTCATGGAAGCCAAGAACTCCCGGACCAACCCAGAGGTTTCACCGAGCGATGGCAGGTTGAAATCCCCCATGACCAAAAGCCTGGGGGTCTCAACCGCCAGCCCGGCTATCACCTCTAGGAGTCCGGGCAGGGCTGATGAGACGTGGCAGGGAGCCAGGTACGTCAACAAAAGGCCCATCTGAACCCCTTGCCCCCACTTCACAAAAAGAGATTCACAGCCAGCCGTCTGAGGGACAGTGGCCTCCCTAGGACAAAGGACTTCCTTTATAAGCACCGCCACCCCGCCACCCCTTCCCTGAGCCCTAGGCTGGTGAAATGCAAGGAAACCTGGTGGGCACATCTCAACCAGAGGGACACCTCCCTCTGGGCAAAACCAGGTTTCGGTGACACCTACCAGGTCCGCGGCCTCCTCCTGAACCAACTCAGAGATCAGGGGGGCCTTATTAATCACGGACCTGGCATTGCACAACAGCAGCCGGGTATTCAGGGCCTGAGATTCTGGACAACCAGGACTACAGGATGGGTAAGGAGGGTCGGAGCGCGCTACCGCTTGTAAACATCGGGAGCGCGATCCCCTAACCGGATATGGCCCTCTACCCCCCGCATACCTACCTCTCCCAGTCACCGTGCTAATAAAATTGGCCCCCGGCTGCCCGCCCTCTGTCTGCCCTCCCGACACGGGAACCCCCGAGGCCCCCCAGGCGCGCAGTCTCATTAGAGACTGCCATGGTCCATAAAAAGGGAGGATGCCACTGCCTTTTTGTTACTCCTTTCTCTTTTCTTCTAAAACCTCCTGCCCTTCAGTCCTCAAGATCTCTCTTGTCTGGTTCCTCATTGTCCTGCATTTCTTCTACCAGATCTCTACTACTTGGCGGAGTCTTTAGTGCTCTCTGAGGTTGCTTGTTTTCTTGCAGGTATTTCATTACCATACTAGATAATACCATCAGTGCCAGTAGGGAGTGGTATTTACTAAGCAATCAACATCCTGATGAGCTGAAATTAGCACCAAGTTTAACATTAGATCAACAATCAAGAAGCCAACAGTATGTTGTGTTATACAATAGTGTGTCAGAGAAACGCACTAATGGTAAACAACAGCACAATCAAAGAGCTACCAAATCCAGTCCCACCGTCACTGACTGGGCAAGCCTTTTTGTATATAAAAATAAGAACCAACTCTACTCCTTTCCAGTACTGATGATGTTATCTAGTTGGGTCACAAAATGTCTGCAAGAAAACATCAAGCTCAGAGAGAAGCAAGGACCCACAGTTCATCCCTGAGCTACAGATATCTATCTTACTACTCCATTTGACGAAAACAAAGTGGCTTTCAAAAAAATCATTCAAAGGAAAGAGGATGATGGTAAAAAATATCCCAGGAAGGGACTGCATGTTTTTGCAGCTATTTAATGTCAAGGTGGACATGCGATGCAAGTTCAATAAATGTCCTACAGTATTAGCCATCTTGTCATTAGACTTCTGCAGTCTCCCTGGCTTTTCACATTTCCATCCATTTTATTCCATCATTTTTACCTGTTGTAATCATTAAATGAGATGGGAAGCCATACAGCTCAATCAATCAATCAATCAAGTCCCTGGGCTTTTTCCAATAGCAGCATGACTGTTGTCACAAAGAGAGATTTTTGTTCTTGAGAAATAATTGCAGGGTTTCAGTTTCCTCTGGAGAAATTCTCCCAGTTTTGACAGAAAATTCCAACGAGTTCTTTGCTTCCGATTCCATCCCACAGCTACAATTTCCTGTTTGCCTATTTTTTTCCCTGCACAATTAACTGCTTATCTTTATTACTGAAAACCATTTTGTGCTCTTTCCTTTCTGCCCAGTTAACTTATTTATTTATTTATTATATTTATATACCCAGGGTGGTGTACAGCCAACCATAAAACTTTGTTACAATTATAAAAGTTAAAAAAGAATTAAATATCTTAGGCTGTCTAAAATTATACCCTCCCCCAATAAATTATTAAAACCCAAATTTTAAAATCCCAATTTAAAACTCAAATACTAAATTACATTAAACATCCCATTTCAGCCTAGGCTGGCCTGCTCGAAGAGCCAGGTTTTTAATGCACATCTGAAAGCTCTCAGGTCCATGTTATTGCGTAACTCCGGAGGCAGACTATTCCAGAGGGCGGAGGGCCCCACAGAGAAGGCCCTACTTCTAGGAGTCGCAGACAGCATATAGAAGCCGTCGGTACCCGAAGAAGGCCCTCTCTGTGGGAACGCACAGGTCGGTGGGAGATTACCGGCAGAATGCAGTCCTGCAGATAATCTGGTCCAATGCCATGGATCGCTTTAAAGGTCAAAACCAGAACCTTAAAGCGAACCCGGAAAACCACCGGCAACCAATGCAGCTCGTTCAGGAGAGGCGTCACGTGGGAGCTTTGTGACGCCCCCATAACAATCTGCGCGGCTGCATTTTGTACCAGTTGGGAGTCTCCGGGTGCTCCCCCCAGGGAGCCCCATGTAGAGAGCGTTACAGTAGTCCAGGCGAGAGGTGACAAGGGCGTGAGTGAGTGACCGTACGTAAGGCGTCCCGATCCAGAAAGGGAAACTTCTTTCCATCTGGGTTCTGTCTTTTCTCAACCCTCAGCTTCCTTCACCTCGTTCGGTCATCTCAGAACCACAAAGCCCACTTACTTTTTCCCACTTGTAAAACCTATCCGCTTTGATGATCATATCAGCCAAACTGACGTGGTTCCCACGGGCAGCTACATCCAGAGATGTTTTCCCTTGCTGCAGAAAAATATATATAAATATATATATAAATCCCCTGAGTTGAAGAGAACAAAACGTTGGGGCTTTTTAAAATAAACAGGCAGCAAATATTTAACTCTGGCCACATCATGACTGTGTTTACAACACTGATTGATAGATACTCATCCCAGAATCTTTAGTAAAGATTTAGTTCTGCCTGATGAAATGGAAAACAGAATTACATCTGTGTAGCTGATGCCATACAGATTATTAGATACCAATCTTATACTGTGATTTTTTAAAGCATGGAGGAATTTGCAAGCATTTTATATTTTACGGTCGAGCTGAATGGCTGTGGAGATTCTCAATCATCCAGGTCATGGTTGTCCCAAAGCTGCTTTTTCCAAAAGAGAACTGCATTTTCTTGGTATTTTTTCTTTGAAAACTTTTAGCTTCTCATCTAAGACATTTCTGCAGTTCTGACTGATTGGTGGGGAATGGAAGGATTTAATGCTAACAACCAGATGACTTCAAAGAATATTTAAATCCTTCCATTCCCCACCAGTCAGTTAGAACTGAAGAAGCTTCTTGGATGAGAAGAGAAACATTTTCAAGGAAGACCAACAAACCAGAAAGTCCAATTGCCTTTTGGAAAAAGCACCTTTGGGACTGTTGAGCTGAATATCTGGAAGCCAGATTCAGTCAAACCCGGGATGGGATTCTACCAGTTCGCAACTATTCGCTAGAACCGGTTGTTAATATTTTAAGCAGTTCAGAGAACCGGTTGTTTGAAGAAATTACTGGCCTAATCCTGTAAGGAAGGCAGGAAGGAAACATTCTGGTGTTGTTTACAGAAACTGCCTTTCTGTTAACCCTTTTTACATTCTTGGCAGGACTGGACTTCCTGTCTCAGGAACTTCTCTGGAGTTTTTCCCCCTCCTTTGCTGGTACTTTGTGTGGAGTGACCATTCAAAGTTACAATGGCACTGAAAAAAGTGACTTATAATCATTTTTCACACTTATGACTGCTGCAACATCCCCACAGTCATGAGAGGTTAGGGGAGGAGATGCGTGTCTTGATGTGAGTGATGTTGAGTTGGCCACGCCCAGCCAATAACATGACCACCAAGCCATGTCCACCCAGTCACATGACCACCAAGCCACGCCCACTACCTAAGCCATGCCCACAGAACCGGTTGTTAAAAATTTGAATCCCATCCCTGAGTAAAACTGTTATCACAGAAGATAAAATAAAATATCTATATGGATGGGTTTTCCATCCAACCTGTATTGATAAACTCATATAATTCCCTGACATAGAAGCCAATAACATCTGATACGATCCATTGTGGGTTTGCTCTCCAGTATCTCCCTATAGTAGGCTTAGACAAAACCTAGAATGAAGTCTAGCAGAGAAGCTTTGATGAGGTCCAGAAGGACAGATTTAACCCAGGACATTTCTGCTACAATGACTTCATATATCCACTATTTATTATCTTCAAATGCTGTTATTATATAAAAGAGGTGTCACACTGGAACATTTAGATGCTTTGCCCTCGAATGATTTTGACCAGGAGATACAACCATTCCCCCTATCTTGTATGACCAGTTTGTCTTTCAACCACCGTTGGAGTTGGAAAATTCATTGTTAAGCATCTTGGTCATTAAATGAAGCATCCTCTGACCACAACTGATTTTTTAATGTTTTTTTTGTTGCCACAGTTCTTAAACAAATCACCACAATCATTAATCACATAAGTCCAGATTGCAACCTTCCTTTCATTTATGTACCACCAGGAGCTGGGTTAAGATCCTAAAATAAAGCTAATACTCAACAAGAACAACAACAATGCTACCACCCTTAGCATGAAGTTCAGTGGCATTGACTACCTATTGCCCTCCCAGAGGGGGCTATTTTGACTGTCTTAAGTAAGAGCATCAGGGACTGGCCCATCTGAATTTCTAGGAGTAAGAAATATAATGGGGACAGGATGTGCACTGAAAAACATTATTTTTGTAGATCAAATGTGGTATGTATAAGGCAAGTTCCCTTTAAAACATCTCCTGTACGTTCTCATGCTAAAATCCTGTGTGGCCACGGCTGGCACAGGTTTGCAAAGAGGTAAGATTTTATGCATAGCAAGACAGCAACGTTACCTTATCGGTTAATTTTAAATTCACCCCAGCCATGAGGATCAACTCAGCGATATCTTGCCTTCCGTGCTCTGCAGCAATATGAAGAGGGCTCTGTTGCCTCTGAAAGCAAAAAGGAGAATCAGAAATCAGCACTGCAAAGAATTTGGGAGAAGCATCCGTTCCTTAGCATTGAGATGAATGCAGGGGTGGGATTCTACCAGTTCGCACCTATTTACTAGAACCGGTTGTTGACATTCTAAGCAGTTCGGAGAACCGGTTGTTAGAAGAAATTACTGGCCTAATCCTGTAAGGAAGGCAGGAAGGAAACATTCTGGTGTTGCTTACAGAAACTGCCTCTCCGTTAACCCTTATTACATTCTTGGCAGGACTAGACTTCCTGTCTCTTTGAAAACTCTGGAGTTTTTTCCCCCTCCTTTGCTGGTACTTTGCTTGTGTGGAGTGACCCTTCAAAGTTACAATGGCACTGAAAAAAGTGACTTATAACCATTTTTCACACTTACAACTGTTGCAGCATCCCCACAGTCATGAGAGGCCAGGTGAGGAGATGCGTGCCTTGATGTGAGTGATGTTGAGTTGGCCATGCCCAGCCAATAACATAACCACCAAGCCATGTCCACCCAGTCACACGACCACCAAGCCATGCCCATCACCTAAGCCATATCCACAGAACCAGTTGTTAAAATTTTTAATCCCACCCCTGGATAAACAGCTTTTGGGAATCCGGTTATAAAAGCTTTTCCTGTAGCCTCAAGGAGTCATTCTCTTCCATCTTTGACACCTCGTGGGGACAAGAAGCTCCAGAAGGAGGGAGCCAACTGAATCAAAGGGGTAGATAAGAATTAAGTAGTTTTTACTGTCCTTTTTCTGTGTACACACATTAAAACGAAATTCCAATATCCACTCTTGAAAGAAAGAAAAAACCCCACCCACCAAACAATGTCAGCACTCCAAGGATAACAGTAATATAATAGCAGCAGCAGCATCCAAAAGTGCCACGTTATACAAAATGATGGCAAAACTTACACACACGCACATAAATATCAATATTAATCATAGTTAATTAATCTTGAATACTTAGCGGAAAATGCCAGCTCCCAATTCCTGCTGAATTTCACCCCAGAAATAATGATAAGCCCCTTCAATAATTCCTTGGAATTTGGAGCAGCTGCCTGAACTCAAAGGGAATTTTTCCCCAACTTGGATTCCACAAGAATTTCATTACCAGGATGCGCTAAGACAAAGAACTATAGGTATAAAATTATGTATCTATGTATGTATTTGTATTTGTATTTTGCATTTATGAACTGTCCATTTCTCTCAAAGAAAGAGATCTTATTTAGAGATTTAATTAATTAGTTGTTCAATATTCCACCATTATTATTTTTATAAATAATTCAAGATGGCTGCCTTATTTAATACTCCCCCCTCCTCCTTTTGTCTTTACAACAACAACAACCCTGTGAGGTGAGTTAGGAGAAGAGAGAGGGACTGGCCCAAAGGCACCTAACTAGCTTTCATGCCCAAGGTGGGACTAGAACTCCCGGACTCTCGGTTTCCAGCCTGAGGCCTGAATTATTAGATGAAGAATTCCAGCAAATGAACATAATTGTCAGTTTACAACCAATGCAACCAGCTCCAAGAATCTTCAACCAAGCAATGCCCTCTTTAAAGACCCAGGAAGTGCCCGATCTCTTGTCATGGCATCTGCCTTCTGGAATGAGATCCCCTTGAGATCCAGATAGATCCCTCTCAGATGGCATTACCTTCTCCTAGACATTCATTTAAAGGCGACTGAGCCATTATCTGTGTATGTTTGTTGGGTTGTTGACCAGAATTGCCATTTTGTTCTCCATTTTTTCCCTTGTCTCTTTAACTTGCTTTTTTCCCCCTTTCTTTCCCTATTCATATTACATTTTATCCTCCCTATGTTCCAAGCTGCCCAGAGGTGTTCTGGAGTGCAGTAGCAACTAAATCGAATCAATAATTTAATTAAAAGAAATGAAAGCAGTGCAGCGCCGAGGAACTGAATTTGAAGAGAAGAACTATGCTTGAACGTGCACAGAAGCGCACACACGATCCCTTAAACCAAGTGTCCCCTTTCCCACAATTGTTTCAACCTCATTAAAATGCCATCAATTAGGTGAAGATCTTGAGTGGTGCGGTGGCCTAGAGGGGGAGCTCTCGCCTCACAATCAGGAGGCTGTGAGTTTGATCCTAGGTAGAGGTAGATATTTCTCTCCCTGGGCACATTGAGAATATACTTGCTGAAAAAAAACTCTGCATTGGCAACAGGAAGGGAATCCGGCCAGTAAACTCTCAGCTCCATTCAGTTGCCCAGATTCCACCCCACAAAGAATCATGGGGGTTGTTAAAAGACGCTGATGATGATGAATTAGGTGAAGAGCTTGCAAGGACTCTAATCTGCTGCCAAAGCTTCATTAGATCTTAAACACATTGGTCTCCATAGTTTAAAAAGCCTTACATTATCAGGAACATCAAGGTCACATTCAGCATCAATAAGAAGCTTGACAATGGCTGGGTGGTTCCGTAGCACCGCAATGTGCATCGCTGATGCACTTTGCTGTGGGGGAAAAAAAAGGCAACGTTAATACTTGGAGCATTGAACAAATCTAGGCTTCTAAGTTGCATTCTGCTGAAACTGGAAAAAGCCACACTGGAACTTCACGCAAGTTGCGGTTATTTGCTGACCTTGGTAGCACAATGTAGGGAGTCCTCAAGTTACACCAGTTCATTTAGTGACTGCTCGAACTTACTGTCAAAGCGAAAAAATTCAGCTTTATAAATTAGAGGAAATGAATCGTGTTTTTCTGTTGCCAGCATACTTTATTTACACATAACTAGAGAGAATAAAGAAAAAGCAGTACATTCTAAGAAGGAAAAAGAAAGTAAAGTGAAGGAAAATGTAAAAGTAAAGTAAAACAAAGTAAAACTCCTCCCTTGCACACATGCGCAGTAAATCATATATCACAAGACACTCATATCTTGTTACTATAGCAACATGATAACAATTCTGTAAGCTCAGCAGACAAACTAAAATAAACACAGTGACACTTACAACAGCACTGAAAAAATGACTTAGAGCTGTTTTTCGTACTTATGACCGTTGTAGCCTCCCTATGGACACGTGATCAAAATTTGGGTGCTTGGCAAATGGTTGATATTATTTATGACAGTTGCCGTATCCCAGGGTTATGTGATTTTCAACTACAAAGATACTCCTTTGGTCTTTTTAGCTGCCAGAAAAAGGGAGTGGAGGAAAAGAGGGCATTCTTGAAATGCCTAATCACCTCGGTAGCCCAAAGTTGCCAGAGCATAAGAAGGTTATCGGAGAGCATGATAGATGACTCTTGGAGATGGATGTGTCCCATTGGAGAAGTTACATCCAGGGGGTGGGGGGAAGATCAGGGTCAAGGGGGAAATGTATGATGTGATTAGGTATCAGCTGCACCCAGCCACGTGCCAGCCTAGCAATTCCTAATAAACCAATTTACTTTTTCTGAGATGCGGCTAGAGACTTTTGATTTGAATGAGGGTGGATTTGTTGGGAGTCCTGACAGTGATCACTTTTTTCAGCCTTCCAACAAGCAAAGTCAGTGAGGAAGACGGATTCACTTAACCATTGTTTTATTGTCTTAACAACTTCTGTGATTCACTTAACAGATGTGGCAAGAAAAATCGTCAAATGGGGCAAAGCCCATTTAACAAATCTCTCACTTAGCAACAGAAATTTGGGGCTCAATAATGGTCATACGTCGAGGACTAACTATCGGGCTTTCAGATTGCTGCCTAAAGACAAAGAGTTGGCCATCCTTAGCTTAACTCGACCCTTACAATTTCTTCCTCTTGTTTTCTCCATCAGTCTCTTCTCTTCATCCTTTTCTGGCAAAACTAAAACAGGGCAAAACTCACTTAATAACTATCTTGCTTAGCAAGATAAATCTGGGGCTCAATTGTGGTCCTAAGTAGAAGACTACCTATACATTCTTCTGGGCCATGAGGGAAAAACAGGCCCAGATGATTAATTCAGAGGGTTCAGCTTTAATCCTAAGTGCCCCACAAATTAGTTTAGTTTATTGTCATTGCATCTCGTACAATGACATTAAATACCATCTTCAGTGTACATTATGACTATGAAAATAAACACACATCCTTCACATTCTATACATTGAATTGAAACCCCCTGATATTGCATTCATATTACACTATACAGTAAAATTCAATAGAGCTACTGCCCTGGGATAGAAGCTGCTTTTCAGCCTATTTGTCCTTGTTTTTATGCCAGATGATAATAGTTCAAAAAAAAAAGGTGCCCAGATGAGATGGATCTTTGAGAATGTTGTACACTTTCTTAAGGCAGCGGGAGCTATAAAGCTCTTCCAAAGAGGGGAGAGGGCAACCCATGATCCTCTGGGCAATGACGTTAATCCTCTGGAATGCTGTCTTATATTCTACTGTGCAGTTGGCAAACCCTACACAGGTGCAGTAAATTAAAATGCTCTCTATGGTGCAGCGGTAGAAGGTCACCATGATGTTAACCCTCTGGACTGCAGCTGTGTATCTAGTGAGTTTAATGGTCTTCTCCTTGTTCCAAGACAGAGTTAAAGTCATAGAGAAGCCCTCGGAAAAAATTCTCTAGAAATGCCATCTTGATTGCTGTTGGGTTCAAACAGAACAAAAGCCAACAATCTGTCCTCGGGCTAATTTATTCAGTAATAAGCCTTCCTTCCACATCAAATGCAGAAGATTTTTTGTCAGTTGTGCCCCGCAGGTGGGAGAAACAGAAACAGGAATCAAACCTTTGTTTTTACTATAAATAAGGCTTGCAGTTCATACTTGGCAGTTGTTGAGTTTCTTTCTTCACAATTTTCCTTGTACTTGTACCATGCATCTCACAGCTGCATCCCAGAATCATTGCACACACAATGTCCGGTTCTAATAGTAGTAGCCAGAAGTCTGACACTACTGGAATTTTGAGCTACCGGTGCTCTGGCTGCACCAGGGGATGTTCCAGATAGAGGTGGAGTGGAATAGCAATAGCACTTAGACTTATATACCACTTCACAGTGCTTTACAGCTGTCTCTAAGTAGTTTACAGTGTCAGCCTATTGTCCCCAACAATCTGGGGATAAACAACCATTTTACTGACCTCAGAAGGATGGAAGGCTGAGTCAACCTTGAGCCAGTCAGGATCGAACTCTTGGCAGTCGGCAGAATTAGCCTGCACCACCACATTCTAACCACTGCGTCATCACGGCTCTTATGTGATTCTTCCAAGGGAAACCCAGCTGAACTCAGAGGATGCGCCTGTCCCCTCTATTTGGAGGTATGAAGGTATTCTGGTTACAATTGATGAAATCAGTCACTTACGTAATTCAGAGCATCCGTCTGGATTCCTGCACCAAGAAGGGTTTTGGCCATGTCTACATAGCCATTCAGTGCAGCATAATGAAGGCAGGTCATGTTTTTCTGGGAAAAGAAAAAAATCAAGACATCAGGCAATGCAAGCTCACAAAAATCTACTACAGCTGGTTCTTTATTTACAACCATTTGTTTATTGACTGTTAAGTTACAACGATACTGAAAAAAGTCATTTATGAATGTTTCTCATATTTACAACCGTTGTAGCCTCCCCATGATCATGGGGCTATAGAAATGATGCAAATAAATAGATAACTCTGCTAAACAACTAATTCCCACAACACTATCAAAACTATTTACTAAGACTGTATTACTATTATTCTTCTCATCCTTCCTAGTATCTGTCTCCTTCTACTTATGACTATAACCTTGTTGCTTGTAACTTTACGGTTTATATTGTTCTATTTAGTTTCCTAGTATGATTTTGATTGCTTATTTAGTATTCTATG